>JAQFVV010000027.1:5377173-6577173 GCA_028023455.1 Epiperipatus broadwayi | reverse complement strand
TTTTCTCATTCTTTGCCATTATAATACTCAACAATTCTCCTAACACAATCATCCCATTTTTGTACCAATATACTGATATAAAGTCTTTGTCCATATCTTTTGTATACTGTACTATCTTTCTCATCCATTTATTGCCTGTTTTTTTTTACTTGTAATCCAATTAAATACTATTTTGGCTATCATCTTACTATCCATAAATTGCAATCTACCAAATATTTGCTTTTTGAATCTCTCATTAAAACTTGTCCATCCCATTATTGCATGTCTTCCTAGTTCTCTTTGTACTTTTTCTAAGTTAATCTAACTTACTTTTACTAACACATAATACATCTTTACCATAAGTTAATCCTGCTATTTTGCCACTCCCTTCCATACAATTCTTATTACATCATATCTGAAAACACTGTTAATGTATTTATCAGTCCCTTTATTTTCTTTGCTTCATTTATCAATTTTTACCCATACAATTTCTCTGATTATTTAAGATGATTCCCAAATGGTTATACCTATTTATCACATTTAATTTTATATCTCCCAATAAAAAATCTTTCCCTTATTTTTTCCTGCATTTATCATTATTACTTTTGATTTTCCTTTAGCAAATTTAATCCCGATCTCTTTAACCCATCCTTGTGCATGTTTTCAGCTAATTTCCATATCTTCCCTACTTTCTGTGCACATGAGGATATCAACTGCAATGTCTCTTGCTAGTCTTTTTATTGCTCTTTCTATTTCTCTCAAATATAATAAAAACAGAACATATGACATAGGGCATCCTTGCCTTAGTCCCACCCCATTATAACTCTAACTGATTCTATATTTCCTAATTGATATGTATAGTAATTATTTTCATACAATCTCTTAATGAGATTCACTATAAAGTTCCATTCATTCCCAAATTTATTAAACTTACCCATAATCTATTTTTATTTACTCTATCATATGTCTTCTCTATATCTATATTGACCATATATAACTGTCTACCTGTATTTCTGCTCATATCTATAAGTTGTATGACTATAAATAAACTATCTCCTATATGCCTATCGGATCTAAAATCTCCTTGTATTTCTTCCACTATATTATTTTCTTCCATTTATTTTGTCACCCTTCCAGCCACCATATATGCAAAAACTTTTATAACACTGACATTACTGTGATTGGTCTATAATTGTTTAACTTTCTGTGGTCCTTATCCTTTCCTTTAAATAATGGCATTACTGTTGTATTACTCCAGTTATCTGGAAATTCTGTCTTCTAAACGATCTTATTATTTAATTTTCCTTATTTCTCAAATTCATTATCATCTCTGCTGCCCATCCATCTAAACCTTTTGCCTTTTTTACTTTCCAATTTCTTCCCTATCTCATTCAGTTCATTTTCTATAAAACTAATATTTCCATTACTATGTGCTATTATGATTTATCACTCTGTCCTTCACATCTAATATCTTTTCTATATCCATTACAAACTTATTTAAGATTGTCTCTAATTCTTTTGTAGAGCTACACTTTTTCCTCATCATTTAGTAATACTATTCCCTCCTTATATTCCTTCTTTTAATATATTTCCAAATTTTTTTACTTCCATTTCCACTTTTATTAATATCCTTCAATAATTTACTATTTAATTTCATTATCTCTACATAACTATCTATTTTAGCCAACTTTTTTAAAATAGTTTTCCCATTTAATATTAACATCTTTTCCACTTTTTTTGTTTTTAATAGCACATTTATATTTTCTGCATGCTTTCCCCCTCTCTTTTACATTTTTACTAATTCCCACTATTACTTTTATTCTTCTGAATATTCCCACCTAAAACTCTATTTGCCACTTGTTCTACTTTATTATAACACTCCTTATATTCATCCCCAACAAACTCTTACATGATTTTTTCTACTTTTATTTTATATTCTACTAACTCATTCTTATCATTCATTCTCCATCCACTTCTTTCATTATCTTTTCTATTTTTATTACTATTTTACATCAAAGAAATTATGATCATTACTATTACATACTCTTTGTCTTCAGTGCCCTCTAGTAATTTATTCTGTTTTTCATAAACCTATGCATAATCATTCTCAAGTCTCTATAGTTCATCTCAGTAGTAGAATAATGGCCTCAAGAACTAAATGTTACTGGATCAAAGTTTGACATGGTATTTCTGGTATCTAAGAATCACATAACCTTCTAAACAATTAACTGGATGGATTATTTTAGTCACACCATCATTTAAATTACTTTAATGCACTTTTTCTTAAAAATAATTGAATTAAATAATGGCATATAATATAACTAAATATAGTATTCAAAAAGAATCAATGATATATAAAACATGGCAAAAGTTTGTAGTAATGCATAAAGTAAAAAAGCATTTCAAAGACTTTGTGACAATTAATATAACCAGCAATTTCATAATTTGCTGTCATTGACAAAATGTTCATAAAGATGAAATATGGTTTCCGTGCGAAGATTTTTTGATTTGCATATTAAAGCACCTCCCTTTTGAATGCTCAACCAAGAATCTAGAATCAAATAAATTATGGCATAAAAAATAGGAAATGTTTTGTTATTCCAAACAGATTTTGTTTTCCATATTCAACAATAAAGCCAACTGAATTTAATTTACTTAGACACAATTAGACTTTCATCAACAGATTCAGTATAACCCATGATCATTATCTGCTTCATAAATGGATTTCATTTTCCAGATTCAACAATAAAGCAAACGAATTTGATTCAATTAAATGCTATCATCAATAGATTTAGGATAACCAATGATCATTATGCTCATCTGCTTCATAAACGGATTTCATTTTCAAGATTCAACAATAAAGCCCACAGGATTTGATTATCTTAAACACCACTGAAGTTTCATCAACAAATTTGAGATAACCCATGGTCATTATGCTCATAAGATTCATAAATGGATTTCATTTTCCAGATCAACATTAAAGCTATTAAAGCTAATTGGATTTAATTCTTTTAGATATAAGACTTTCATCAACAGATTTAGGATAATCCATGATCATTATGCTCATATGCTTTATAAATGTATTCCTTTTTCCAGATTCAACAATGAAGCAACTGGATTTGATTCTCTTAAGTACCACTGGACTTTCTTCAATAGATTTAGGATAACCATCGATCATTATGCTCATCTGCTTCATAAACAGAATTCATTTTCCAGATTCAACAAGAAAGCAACTGGATTTGATTCTCTTAAACACCACTGGACTTTCATCAACAGATTTAAGATAACTCATGATCATTATGTTCATTTGTTTAATAAATGGATTTTGTTTTCCAGATTCAACATTAAAGCTAATTGGATTTAATTCTCTCAGACATAATTGGCCTTTCATCAATAGATTTAGGATAACCCACGATCATTGTGCTTATCTGCTTTATAAATAGAATTCATCAAACATTGATCTATGTAAATGTGGGTGAATGCAAACTATGAACACATTGTTAATAACTGCCAAATCTATGACTTCAGGGGCAGAATTGAAGGTCTTAAACAAGTCACTAGTGATTTTATTCCCTGGTTGGAATAGCTATAGGATTGTTTATAATATTTCTTTAATAATTAAGATATCAAAAAATTCAGGTACTAAATAAATAATAAAAGTAGTTATTTGACATCATCCTAAAAATATATTGAGAACTAAATCTTTTCTGGTATCAAATGTGTGAAAAAACACACACACTAAATAAACATCATATATATTAAATCACTGATCACTTTTTTCTACATCGATGAATTTGTTGTCATGCTAAGTTAGGTTTTCTTGGGATGCTTGCTTCCTGCCTTGTTTACCATATATGAATGCTGAATAAGAAAGCAGTTCATTTTGTCCAATCAAAAATCCTACCATTGGACAAACTTAAGATCATTTTTACGTATTCAAGAATTATCCTAGTATTTGGCCCCATTACAAATTACATTTGCACAAGTGATAAAATGAATTTACTTGGAACCAGTGGTTAAAAACAGTCTCTTTCATGCACAAGCAGCAATGTGATTAAGATTCATTCCTACAATATTGGCTCTTATTTGCATATCAATGGTATTGATATTCATATTATTATAGCTCAAAGTGGGAAACTAAAGGAGTGAAAGTAAATGGAGATTATTTAAATCATTTAGATTTTGCAGATGATGTAGTTGTTTTTGCAAATAATGCTTCAGATCTGCAGGAAATGTTGCAGGAATTATCAGATGAAAGTAGGAAAGTAGGACTAAAGATGAATGTTAAAAAGACTAAAGTAATGTTTAATCAATTTGCTCAAAATATGAAAATAAAGAATGATTATGATGAATCAGAAAAAGTTAATAGTTACAAATACCTTGGTCAGATTATTAATACAGATGGAAACATAATGGATGAAATTAATCATAGAATTAAACTTGGTTGGAGTGCTTTTGGGAGAAATAACTTGATACTAAAAGGAAATATGCCTATGTGTTTGAAAAGGAAAGTTTTTAACAAATATATTTTACCAGTTCTTACTTATGAATCTGAGACTTGTACACTTAATAAAAGAGCAATACAGAGATTTCAGACCACTCAAAGAAATATGGAGAGATGCATGTTGGGAGTAACAAGAAGTGATCGAAAACGCAATGTATGGGTAAGAGAACAAACAGGTGTTACTGACCTCATTGAAAAAATTTAAAAGATTGAAGGAGTTGGGTGGACATATTTCTAGAAGAAATGATAATAGATGGACAATTGAAATCTTAAACTGGATTCCAAGATATTGTAAAAGACCCAGAAAGAACCATATATAAAGTGGATGGATGAAATAAGAAAGTGTGCAGGGGTGATGTGGAGAAGAGAGGCTAAAGATCGGAGAAGATGGGTTGAACTTGGAGAGACCTTGATAATGGTAGAGAGGCTAAAGATCGGAGAAGATGGGTTGAACTTGGAAAGACCTTGATAATGGTTGATGATGATGATATCTCATTTGCAAAAAAATGTAATCTGGATTTAAAAGGGGTTTCTCCAGTGGATTGCGAGACATTTTGTAAATAAGTTTGTTTATTCCATAGTTGAAAGAATTTATTGTCGGATAGAAAATACTTCATTGATATTAATCAGTTTAGAGAAGGACTTACTTTTTATGACTTAAAGAGAAGGATTTGATAATTCAAAATGTCTTGTGTCAGAAAAACATAAATACCAGATTGAATACATTTATTATGAATAAAAACTTCTGAAAATGTAGTATTTTTTTTTGTTATTTCTGTTATTGTTTCATATAGTTCATATTTATCAAATATTGATCTTTATTGAAGAGTTAGTATAAGTTTTTAACTTATGCTTATTTCAATTATTGTTTTTACTGGTAAGGTCACACACCCCTCTTAATGTGCACAATTGTATATATTGGACATGCATAAATATAATCGAGGACAGAAATTATATTGATGTTTATTTATAACGGCAACATATTTAGAATTGACCAGATTATTATTACCAAAAGACACTTGAAGAATTTAATTTCTCACATTATTATTTAATTATTATCCATGTAAATTCGTGTAGCTATTTTTTCTGAATTTTAATTTTTCAAGCGCGGTTTCTTTTTATCAGGAAAGCTATAATATTTGTACGACTTAAATAAATAAATTGATCGCCAATGCGAACGATATCTACTTTAATATAGACCATTCAAAAAAAACTCAATAAAAATATAATTTGGATGATAACTTAGAAATTTCTCATTTTCGATTTGACCAAAGTCGCTGTTCAAATGAGATATGTCATGATAAGTAATTATAGGTTTAAGCAGAAATATGATTCAACACTTAAGATGTTAATGCTCTTACAAAACACAAATATGAATTTATTGTCTGTAATGGATAAGACAAATAAAAATTCCATTACCAAAAAGCAATAGCACAGGTTCTAATAGCTGTCGTGAATGAAGAAGAGGCTGAAAATAAAATTAAAACGGAAGTAGATCCAACATTTATTGAAGTATTATTGAACAGAACTTCTTAATTTAGAAAACTTAGCCTTTTGTTTAATCAAATGTATGATTCATCTACAGCAAACCTTAGATCCAATTGAATCAAAAAAACAATCTGGATCTAAAAGTGATTTCAATATAGCAGACCACATCAAGTATAGAAAAGACGTGGAAATGACCAGGGCGTGAGTTGTCATTATGTTTTTGAATTATGAACTTTGATTCTGTAAATGTTTCCAGCAATGAATCATTAAAGTAGCAACAAACTCTCCATAGAGTACAACCCATAGTAATCATCAGTTGGAAAAAGACTTTTGCATAATGCTTGCACCAGGTGGTACTACTATTAGGAGAGTTTAAAAAGAGTTTAATTATATATAGAAGTAAACAAAATATTAGGTGCGAGTTGATATATGATAATAGTAAAGAAAGAAGTTTATTGTTTAAGGTTCGAACTGGATCTTTAGCTACAAGAGAATATACATGTAAGTGGGAAAATATGGGTGAGTCAGTCTGTAAATTGTGTAAGGAAGGAATAGAAAATATTGGGCATCTGTTGATTGAATGTAAATGCTTGAAAACAGAAAGGGGACATCTAATGAAGTTATGGAAGAATAAATATGAAAAAAAAGTGATTATACAGAAAGTGGATTATTGGTTTTTATGCTGGGTTTGGGAAAAGGTAAGGGGGGATTTAGATATAAAGGCCATAGAGTTGACAAAGATTATGCTGTGGAAATGGGATGGAGCAGAATATGGGAAAACTTAGAGTGGGGAATGAGATGATAGTGACTAGGGTTATTAAAGAACTAAAGATACCAAAATATATAGATACCAAACTGCATTCAAACCTGTATGGCTATGCAAGTGAATGAGTTTGGGCTGAAAATATTATTGGGTTTTCTTTCTGAACTTGGAAAATATTTGGTTTTCATTTTGGACTTATACCTTTATAGTTAATTAAAAAGGTAAAAGGTGGCTGCTAGAGAGTTGCATAAGATCTAGATGCAGTGCTGTGATGCAAGGCTCCTCACTGATGAAAGCCTTAAGCTAGAAACTAATCTGAGGATATCTGATGAGTAGTCACTAGATAGGGATTTTATGCATTAACCTTTTTACCTCCACTGATTAATATGGCTTGCACATGGTGGCATTACTGTATGTGGTGAGTTTGTTATTGTATTAACAGCTTGTGTAAGTATAGAAAATGGTGATCATGTGATGTTTAGTGGTTTTAATAGCTACTATAATAGAACTCTAACTAAATCATGCAATCTAAATCTAAGTATTAAATATAAATAAAATAAATATCTAAAAATACATAAATAAAATGATAAATTGTTCATTTGGCTGAGAGGAAATTGGTTCTCTATACAGATAGAATTACATTTGTTGAAAATAGTTGACAGCAAAATACGTAAGTATCATGTAATTTATATTACGATTTATTTAAAGCATTAATGTCAATAATATGACTTATTTATACATTCATTACTTTTGTTATATATAGAGTAAGTTAAAAAACAAACTCTTATGAAGCTTCAAAAATACCCTCAACCTCAGACCGCGGTTTCTGCCTCTAGCGTCATCAGTGAGGTGCTAGGGAATAAAAATACTAGAACTAGTCCAGCATTTTATCAATGCCTAACTATTGAGAAGAAAATCTGAAACTTTCAGACATTTAAATGTCCAAAAATCCAGCTATCTAACTCAAATAGCCGTATGGGACTGAACTAAGTTCAGATACACCATATATTAATAGCTCTAGCAATATAAAATCGCCAAAGCATTAATAGCAAAAAACTAAAATTAAATTGATAAAAAATCAAGTCATATGACCTAATTTTAATAAAGCTCCTATTTACAAATGTTATATATAGAGTAAGTTAAAAAACAAACTCTTATGAAGCTTCAAAAATACCCTCAACCTCAGACCGCGGTTTCTGCCTCTAGCGTCATCAGTGAGGTGCTAGGGAATAAAAATACTAGAACTAGTCCAGCATTTTATCAATGCCTAACTATTGAGAAGAAAATCTGAAACTTTCAGACATTTAAATGTCCAAAAATCCAGCTATCTAACTCAAATAGCCGTATGGGACTGAACTAAGTTCAGATACACCATATATTAATAGCTCTATATATAACATTTGTAAATAGGAGCTTTATTAAAATTAGGTCATATGACTTGATTTTTTATCAATTTAATTTTAGTTTTTTGCTATTAATGCTTTGGCGATTTTATATTGCTAGAGCTATTAATATATGGTGTATCTGAACTTAGTTCAGTCCCATACGGCTATTTGAGTTAGATAGCTGGATTTTTGGACATTTAAATGTCTGAAAGTTTCAGATTTTCTTCTCAATAGTTAGGCATTGATAAAATGCTGGACTAGTTCTAGTATTTTTATTCCCTAGCACCTCACTGATGACGCTAGAGGCAGAAACCGCGGTCTGAGGTTGAGGGTATTTTTGAAGCTTCATAAGAGTTTGTTTTTTAACTTACTCTATATATAACATTTGTAAATAGGAGCTTTATTAAAATTAGGTCATATGACTTGATTTTTTATCAATTTAATTTTAGTTTTTTGCTATTAATGCTTTGGCGATTTTATATTGCTAGAGCTATTAATATATGGTGTATCTGAACTTAGTTCAGTCCCATACGGCTATTTGAGTTAGATAGCTGGATTTTTGGACATTTAAATGTCTGAAAGTTTCAGATTTTCTTCTCAATAGTTAGGCATTGATAAAATGCTGGACTAGTTCTAGTATTTTTATTCCCTAGCACCTCACTGATGACGCTAGAGGCAGAAACCGCGGTCTGAGGTTGAGGGTATTTTTGAAGCTTCATAAGAGTTTGTTTTTTAACTTACTCTATATATAACATTTGTAAATAGGAGCTTTATTAAAATTAGGTCATATGACTTGATTTTTTATCAATTCATTACTTTATAATTCAATATGTTCACCATGTGTTTTAATGGGCAAACAAAAGCTGTCTATCTGGCCAATGATCTTCACTAGGGCTTATATTTAGGCAAGGGCTCATTTATCAGTATCCTAAAAAATCATGCTAGGATCTTCTGATTAGATCTTATTTTCAGGGAAACATGGTACATTGCTATTCATTTGCATATTCTTCTATTAACATCACATCCTTATCCAGTGTTTCCAATCCAAATATCTTCAGACTAAATTCTAGCTTACGGCTTTTATCAGCATGAAGCTTTTTGGATTATTTGAATGATATATTTGAACATATTGGATCTAATGCATCTTTTCTCTAATAGCCTTTTTTGCTTTTTTATATTATCAAGCCATCAGCGCAAAATGAAAGTCCGGTGTCTCATAGTTCCTTTTATTAAAATAAAAATTAAAATTATGATACAGTAAATTTTTTTATTTTTTAATAATGAGTGAACAGACACACACATCAAATATATATATGTGTGTGTGTGTTCTCACAATTTATTGTTAATAACTATATTATTTTTTACAATTCTATTTATACCATAATTTTAATTTGTATATGCAATGTATACATACTAAAGAATAGAAATGAGGATTTAATACTTGTGTAAAAAATTTCTATTCTTTATTATAATAACAATCCCTAGAAATATTTAATTCAATGTATTCATACCATATACATAAAAAGCATCTATGTTTTATACACATGTGTAAATATTGGAAGATCATGTAGCCTTATAATACAATAAACATTGTACTGTATTCAAGGATTATCAATCAAACATGAGCTATTATTTACAATATATACAGAACTGGGAACAAAATATAATGGGTGTCAGAGCTCCACTCTATTTCAAATGGAACTGGGTCATAATTTCCATGACAATATTGTAAATCACTTAGATATATGACAGCCCCAGATAAAATGATCTCAGTATTAGTTATCTGGAAAAAAAACTTTTGAGATTTAAATGAACAGATTACAATACTTCTGTGAGCATAATAGAGCTATCAATGAATGATAGTAGCTAGTCTCAGAACTATGAACATAGACAATGTATATATAGGAAAGAGCTTCACCATAGCATAAGTTGATAGTTTGACATGGCAACAAAATAGTCAGACTTTATAAGGAGTATAACAATAAATATTTGAGGAAGGAATAGAATTTTAATTTTAACTCAATAGTTATCAGTATATGATACTGCAATAAATTTTCATATGCCTTAATTTCATCGAATTTTTTTAATTGGGCAGGTGTCCATCCTAGTACCTGCCAACATATGTCTGTATTTTGCAAAAAATAAAATAAAATAAATTAATTTTGCTTTTTCTTGCATACTACAAGTTTTATGCTCCTTCTTGTGTGCGTAGAGGTATCTCTTACCAGTTGTAATCTAAATGTACATAATTTTGTTTCTCCATTTTATTTCAACCTATGATTATGTCTTTTCTATTTTTTAATACATGTATTATGATTATTATGAACTTTATTGAATGTTCACTCAGTTTCAAGTTATAAAGAAGAAAGAAACCATTTTGTTACACAGATGAACAAATATATGCAAATTTGAAATATTAATGTTCGCAATAATAAAAATCAAATTTATTTATTATGATAACTTATTGTTCTTTTCCTAAAAGAAACTAATTGATCCCCTGTAAATGTAAATGAAAGTAGATTTTACTTCTCCACTTTTTAAAATCTATGGTTATATTTTTTTATACAAACATTATAATACTCATTGGAAATAATGCTTATAATAATAAAAATCAAATGTAATTATTATAAAATAGATCATAAGAAAGTAATCAATTAATTCTAATTAGTAGCTCTTCTAAACGAAGGTAATTTCTTTCTCTGCTGTTTGTGATTTTATTATTATATTTCTAAGCCATTGTGTTAGTAATCTCTTTCAAAGATTAAAAATTTTGGAAATGGTATGATTGAACAAAATTGGATGTTGACCAAAATGAAGTTTAAGAGTTATCTTCCACCAATAAGTGAGCAATGGATCTGATTTTTGCTGATAAACCAAATCCAGAAACTATAAATAATGGTTATAATTCATTGTACCTAATATACTTTGATTGTTGACCTTTTATAGATTACTGCTGAATCATTATTACTGCCGATTGGTCTCAGATTGTGATCCCATTGTATTTATTTGCTGTAGAATTATGATGCAAAAGTAGAGAAAGTCATCATCCACTTCATTCTGGCCATCCAGCAGAATGCAGGCCAAAAATCTACAGTAAAATATGGAACCATCAGTTAATGTAGAAATAGCTTATGTCCACTACATGCTGAAACTGCTAATGTCTGCTGCATTGGGGTGTAATCAGCTGTCAATCAACAAACTACTATTTGATGACGCCTGTGTAATTAAGAACAGTATGATTAAAGTCTACCACCACTATAGCTTTAGATGAGCAAAGTTCACTAAAAGTGTACCAATAGCTGCAATCTGAACCCAAACTCTTAGTGATGTGTATGAACTTTAAAAATGTCTTAGTATAAATTTTTATCACTAACATCATATATTTATCTCCATTATAATGAAATTTATAAATTATTATTTATTGATTTTGTGAATGTGTTTATATCTAATATGACTAATTTTATTTTACTATGCCATGATTTAGTTAGCATAAGGTTTACAAGAAGAGTAAAGTTTTTATCTAAAGCAGTAGCTTGTTATTGCAATCCTTAGCCATGGTTTTAAAGACTTAGTATTTTAAAAACAGTCATTTCCACTTCCTGCAAAATTAAAACAGACTGCATAGTCAGGATAAATTAATATTGTCTTTTAATAATTAACAGTTTTAAGCAAACCATTCTCCAGTTTTGAGGAAGGATAATTTGGGTGTATTGATATAAGTGAACTGCTGTATCTTTTTTTCACGCTATTTTGTTTTTATATGAGATTCATTCATATGTATTTTTATTTATTCATTAATTTACTTAGAGCAGTAATATGTGGTAGATGGACATTCCTATCATATATCATCTGCTTTGGTTATTGTACATCTCTGGGGTGATATCATTTTGTGACTGCCAGTCCATCTTACACTTAGTACATTCACATATACATTTGCATATATTACCATTTAATAATATCACAATAACTATTACTATTTTGGCTATGATTATGAGGGATAACACCTCGAAAATGCGTAGCCTGGATTAACTCATTTGGATTGTTTGCTATTAACAGCTTCTTCAACCAGTGTTTTAAAGTGCTTGTATATGCCAATAGTACATGATAGATGAAAATTCCTATCATATAGCATTTTTTTAGTTCACATGTATTTATTTATCAATAATGTAATGCAGATGTTTTCCTGCATCTTACATTTGCTTATAGCATTTAATTACTTACCTGCATTACAGCTTGAATGTATTTATGGTAGACTGGTTATTTAAATAGTTAATAAATTAGAGTATCCTCAGGGTGTAGGTTTATTAATCTTAAAACTGTAATAATAATTGCCTTTAATCATAAGTCTATGCAGTGAGTTTATATCTTTTAAGAATCAGTTAAATTGTATTACACTGTATAGGATTTGTGCATAAACTTAATTATGGAACCCATAAATAACTAATCATATTAACTTGTTTTTGACAGTGCAGTCAATTTATGCTATTGTATGTATTATAATAATGTATATAATCTATATATTGCACTTGAAATGCTCGTATGTGAAGCTAAATTATGAATTAATAATTGCTTAGTGCTTTTGGGAGCCTCATGTTCTTATACTCATAAATAAATTGCAATATCTCATTATATGTAGCATTTACCATTATTTTGCAATCAATAATTTAATTAAAATATAATAGAGAGTCCCATGTATCTAGCTGATCTTAGCAGGTTATAAAAAGAAAATGTTGTTTATTCTATGATGTCAGAATATGAATATCCCATGCAAATTGCTTTTGGGTGACTTGCGTGTGATGTACACAGTTTGTCAGTATTACTTTAACATGAAAATGCAATGATATATGAAAGAATAATGTTTGTAACTGTCTTAACCATAACTTACAAAAACAGAAAAAATAGCTCATCTCAAGACACAAACACATTATTTGTTGAAATCTTGATTTAACTGAACTATATGCTTTACTACCAATTCCTAATACCTTTGAAAGGATTATGTAAGTGATAACTATATTATCTATCAATGAGCTTTCTTTTGGCCTTGCACCAATAAGACTTTTAGAGAATGTTTGAAAATTATGGTAATCAAAGTTAAATTTTTAAATTAATACCTATTTACTTTAAATACTTATGTATCGTTATTTAATTAACCACTGTGTAAGTATTATTTTTTATTGAAGAAAGAGTTCCAAGGGAGTTCATGTCTTATAAGGTGAATCATTATCGGTAACATCAATTAGCAAATGAGTATGGTCATTCCAATTTAAGAAAAAAGTTAGAAAGACAGGGCCCAAAGGCTTGTCATAAGAAAGAAAATAAAAAAGGGAATTGGAACAAAAATATGGTTGCACAAACAAAAATCCCACCATCACAGTTTGGATAGGAAATTAGTTGAGGCTATGAGGGGTTTATAGAAGGAAGGCCTACATGGCTTAAGTGATCAAAGGTACCAATGAAAAGACATATCAGAAAAGGAATTTATCAATATTACACCCTATAAAATTGAAAAAGGTGTTGATATTTTTTATTGGTTACTCACAATCAATTCTCATATCTGAAATTTGCTACCCACCATCTGTGGATCATATCAGAAGGCCGATTCAACATCTTCCATTGTTCAAAAAGATTTACTTACCTATACTAAACTTGCCAATTCATTGTTCTAGCTTTCTTTAAAAGAAGTATTATTTGAAATTTGTAAAATATGATTTTGCATTTATAAAAATGTTCTGGATACATATATAAAAAATGAAATAAATATGAAATAGAATGGGTGGATGAATGTCCAATATTAAACATAAGATGAGTATGAAATAAAGAAAAGGGAACAGACTTTAAATATATTGGTTTAAAATTAACAGTTTGTTTTTGATATTGTAAATACTTGCATAAAGTTTGATCGCAGGAAGTGATGGAACAGAGTTGGAACCATAGATTTTGAGTTCCAGGGTTTCTACCAATGCAGCAAAGCATGCTGGAAACTCATAAAAATATAGTAATTCAATGGTTTATTATTCAGGAGTTCATAAGAGTTCAAGCAACAGAAGTGACACAGAGTTGGACTGTGATCCATGGATCTTGAGCTCAAGACTCTGCCCCTGCAGCAAAGCATGCTGGGAATTCAGAAACAATATAGTAATTGAATAGCTTGTTATTAAGAAATTTCAAACATCAGAAGTGACAGAGCTGGGCTACAACCCATGGACCTTGAGCTCCAGAGTCTGCAATTCTCTCATTGCAACAAAGCATGCTGGGAACTCAAAAAAGAATATAGTAATTGAAATGTTTGTGATTAAGGAGTTTCAAACATCAGAATTGACAGAGCTATGCTGTGATTCATAGACTTTGAGCTTTAGTTAACAATTCTACAACTGCAGCAAAGAATTCTGGGAACTCAGCAGAAAAAATATAGTAACAGTAATTGAATGGTTTATTATTCAGGAGTTCATAACAAGTTTCAACATCAGAAGTGACAGATCTGGGCTGTGATTTATGCACTTTGAGCTCCAGTCTACAACTGCAGCAAAGCATGCTGGGAACTCAGAAAAAATATAGTAATATAATGGTTTATTATTCAAGAGTTCATAAGAAGTTTAAACATCAGAAGTGATGGTACTGGGCTGTGATCCATGGACCTTGAACTCCAGACACTATGCTCTATGACTGCAGCAAAGCATGCTGGGAACTCAGAAAGAATGTAGTAATTAAAAGGTTTGTTATTAAGGAGTTTCAAGCATCAGCAGTGACAAAGCTGGGCTGCGATTCATGAACTTGAGCTCCAGTCTGCCATTCTACCACTCTAGCAAAGCATGCTGGGAAGCCAGAAAGAGTACAGTAATTGAATGTTTTATTATTCAGGAAATCATAAGAAGTTCAAACTCGGAAGTGACAGTGCTGGAATGCGATCCATGGACTTTGAGCTTCAGAATTTGGCATTCTACCACTGCAACAAAAGCTTACAGTGTTTTTTGAAATAAATAAATTGGAAATCTAACATTTAAGATAATTAATAAAAATATTTCAATGCTGCTTAAATATAACTTCCGTCAGAGTTCAAACTCCTGAATGTATTTTTTTTTAAACTGCTAACCCATGTTGACGTAACTTAGGAATAGAAACAAAAAAAAGCCAAATCTTTTCCACGTTTATTAAATGATTTGATTATCTTCAGACAATCCAAAATGATTTGTAATTTCCAATTAGAGCCAGAAGTGATGATGTGGAGCTGAGATTCATGGACCTTGAATTCAAGAATCCATAAATCTAATAAAAGTGATGGAATATGAATGGCAGTAAAATAATTTAATGAACCTATTTTTTTATATTATTATACAAAATAATAATTACTAATCCTTACCATTTTATCCATTATTGATCCTCTGCAGGATAAAGTTCTCTTTAAGTTCAATCCATGTTCTCAGATCTCAAACCCCTCTTCTCCACATAATAATTCCCTATTTCATCCATCCATCTCATATGTGATTTTTTTCTAGGTCTTTTAAATTTCTTGTAAATTCATTTAAGATTTCAACTGTCCATCTATTACCATCTCTTCTAGCAAATATTCAACCCAAATCCACTTCAATCTTGGAATTCTTTCATTGATGTCAGTAATGCCTGTTTATTCTCTCACCCATGTATTTTATTTTTGATCTCTTCTTGTTACTCCTAACATACATCTCTCCATATTTCATTAAGTGCTTGAAGTCTCTGTATTGCTCTTCTGTTAAGTGTCCAAATCTCACATCCATAAGTAAGAATTGGCAAAACATTTATTAAAAACATTCCTTTTCAAATACATAGGCATATTTCCATTTAATACTAAAAGCATCTTCAACATAGTTTAATTATATGATTAATTTCATCCATTATGCTTTCATTTGTAGTGATAAACTGATCAAAATATTTGTAGTTGTTAACTTCTTCTAACTCATCAATTTTTTTTATCTTCTACTTTTGAAAAAATTATTGAACATTTCTTAGCCTTTTTAACATTTACCTTTAATTCTACTTTCTTACTTTCATCTGATAACTCTTGCAACATTTCCTGAAGCTCTGAAGCAATATTTGCAAAATAACTACATTATTTTCAAAATCTAGATGACTTAAATAATCTCCATTTACTTTTATTCCCTTAGTTTCCCACTTTAATCCATACAAAATACTTCTTGCAAAATTGCTGTAAAAAGTTTTAATAATTACCAATACTTTAATTAAAATTAAATTGGACTTAGGGTATTAAAATGTAATGAAGTCATAGAAAGATGTGCAATTCTGAAGCTGTGTTTCTTCCAAATTCCACCAGTATAGCTGATGCCTATTTTTTCAACATAGTTCTTGCCTCTGCTGAGAAATAAATATCTTATGTGGTGACTCTCACCTGCTTGGTTAGTTGAGAATAGGAATACCAATGTTCTTCATCTTAATCATTTCTTCCTAAATGATTTAAATTTCCAGTGTCTGATTTAGATAAATAAGGGTCTAGTTAGCCTACATGAAAGGTACAATACTACTATAGATCAAAAGAGAATTAACTCAGTGACAAACTCGCCATACAGTAGCGCCACTCAGTGTATGCCATAGTAATCATTGGATGCAAGAAAGTTTTGCATAAAATCCCTATCCAATACTTACTCATTCAATATCCCCAAACTAGTTTCTAGCTTGTGGCTTTCATCAGTGAGGAGCCATGGATGTAAGAGCACTGCACATAGTCTTTATGATCTAATGCAATCTCCAAAAACCATCTTTTTATCTTTTTATTGTCCAAATTAAAGCAGATAATGCTTTTAATCCAAACTTTTTCATTTGTATAGTCATATAGATTTTGACCCAGTTCAATATTTGTACATTTTGCTGTCCTTGGTTTGTTAATATCCATTAAATGAAAGGTGTAGAAGCATTCTCATGAAGCAAAAACAATGGGTGGCTTTCACAAGTTTTATTCTGTAGAAACAAGAGATGTCATTTCAAGACTTGTGTTTAAATATTTAGTAATAATGTGACAGTAATGGATAATTTGAAGTTTGAGATGCTGCAATAAACTAATATTAATAATAACAACAAAACACCCAACTCCCAGTTTAAATAATGTAAAAACAATTCTTCATTCTAGTGAGCACTAATTCCTCAACTTTACACTAGATGGCATTAGAGTAGAATGTGTTGAGGGAGAATAAATACAAACAAAGTGATTATAAAGAAAGTGGGTTCTTGGTTTTTATGCTGGGTTTGGAAAAAGATAAGGGGCATAGAGAAGATAAAGGTAATGTTGTTGAAATAGATGGAGCACAATAGAGAAGAATATGGGAAAAACTTAAGGTGGGGAATGTAAAGCAAAAATAATGGATCTAATAGGTTTCTCTAGTCATATTGGCCAAGAGATTCCTGACTCTGAGAAAGAAGAAGCCATAGTGCATCACATCGCATCATCTTATTGTTTTATTAAAAGGTAAAATTGCAAAATTTAGCATCTTAAAATGAGGAGGGAAATATAAAAAGTGCTTTTATTTTAGGATGCTCAGTAAAAATTTAAAAATACCATGACAGGATTGTAAAACCAATCAATATATCCAATTTTCTGGGTGTGATTCTATTGAATCCATGATTATAAAATCACATCATCATTGGATGTTTTTTACAGTGACAATACAAGATGTCTTAAATGTTTTATAATAAATTTGAACCTGGTTTTCATGGGATAGGTAGATTTCTTTTACTTTGCAAGATTTGTGGCTGGTTCATAAGCACTGTTGGAACTGCAGCTCCCCTCCCCCCCAAAAAAAAAATTATTAAGTTTGTGTTAGAAAATAATAATATAACAATCATTCAATATTTTGCATAATTATTATGTAAATACAACTAATTAAATAGTTTTTTTAAGTGATACTTGAAATGCTATTCAAAAGTGCTGATAATTATGGCAATGTCAAAAATGTCATATTCGGTGAATTTCGGCAAGTCCCAATGAGATTCATTCGCTTTTATCAACACCCATAACAAGCACTATTGGAGCTGCTACTTTAGCAGTGTCAGTAGTTATTCGAACATGGTATGTTTATCTATTCTGGTTTCTTTTTAGACCAAATAAATTTTTGGTGTTTCATTTACGACGAGAAATAAAATATTGTTTTTTTTTGTAACTAACAATTATTAATTAATATATAAATATTTATTACAGAGCAATATCACAAAATAATAAAAGAAATATTATTTAACATATTTATCATGACAAGTGTTAGTTTTGAATAAATAAAAACAGTTATATTTTCCACTTATCATTACATGAAAAAATTAAAATAAAAAGTAAAGCTCAATCTCCTCCAGATATTATTATTTATTGAACACCAGTAAAATAAAAATATACATTAAATCTTTTTTACAATGATTGATGTGGAAAAATAAAATGGTTGTGCAGTTGTGAAATTAGAAATGTTTTGTTTTTCTTGCTTCCTTTTTGGCAGTGATACAACAACAAAGGACCCCTGCTTAAAAGTTTCAATGACCACCACTGTCTTAAATACCTTCTGAAAAGATGCAATGTTGATTATTTCCATTGGGGAGATATGACAGAGAAAATAATATATTGCAGACCTATAAGGTGTTAGAGTACTATAGAAAAAAAGCCTTGCTGCAGAAGATGAAAGACAGCCACCACCCCCCACCCCCAAATATCAAATGAACATAGAGAAATATATTTCTGTTTCACAAAATGGTTTGTATCACCATCATTATCATTTCCAACCATTATTAATTTATTGCAGGATGAACATCACTCCAAGTACAATGTATCTTTTCCGATCTCTATCCTCTCTTCTCCACATCTCCAGAACACTTTATTTGGAGTTGAAATGAACATACTCATTTTTGAGTAATTTCTGATAATGACATTAAAAAAACATTCATAGATTTAAATAAAATCCTTGTTTTTTACTTCACCTTTGAGTTGTAAGTTTTAAATTGCACTTTATGCAAAAAAGTGAAGTGTATTATATTATTAGAAAAGAATCATATGGCTGAGCACTTTCAGAGAACTTAAGTCTCCATATTCATAACCTACTTTAAGCGAAGTTTAGTGGTAATTAATTTCACTTAAAGCAGGCTATGAATATGGAGATTTAAGTTCTCTGAAAGTGCTCAGCCATATGATTCATTTCTAATAATAATACGCTTCACTTTTTTGCGTAATTCATAGATTTGTATTTTAAAAGGAAAATATTAAAGTTTTCTCTTTTTTTTCTTTCTGTCTATTTGCGCAAATTTTATTTCCAGCTGTAGCTTTTACATTTTCATTCTCATTTATTACACTACATATTTAGTTCACATCTACCTTACCTATTTTTGTACTACCATTATAAAATTCCCTTTTTTTCCCCATACAACTACCATTCTAATAGTAATTTCTTTCAATCTCACTACATTTATGCCATCTAGAGTAAGCTTTAGAAATTATTAGATGTCAGAGCTTAATAACTCCTTATCCAGTATTGCCCCTTTAAATATTCCCAGGATATATTAAGGACTATCATGTGGCATCTATTAATTACTGAAATTTATTCTAGTGGCATACCCATAATGAGATTGGGAAAATTAGATTGCAAAAATATTCCTGGCCATGTTATATCTTATTAACTACCATTCTTTATATTCCTCCTTTATAAATTAAATTATATTTATTTTCTTTGTACTTTCATTATTTTTCTTATCAAGCAATGCTTGTTTAGATTTGCCTATAAATTACCCTAGTCCACTGTTAATCTTTCTAAATATAATTCTAGTTACCTCATTGTCTACATTTTTTCATGTATTAACTAAAATAGTATAAGTTTAATATTATATGCTGTATACGAGCAGAAACTAGTCTCGAGAAATTGCTATATTTGTATTTGCAAATGGTATTAAATCACTTAAATATCATACAAGATCACCATTTCCTATTCTTACACAATCTGTTAAAACTTCATGATGATGATGATGATATGAGATGAATTAAGACCCTTTTTGGAATCAAGAATCTCTCAGCTACCATGCCCAGAAAAACCTGTTAGCCAATTTACCCTCCCTTTCCATTCCCCGCCCTAAGTTATTCCCATATTTTTCTCTATCCTGCTCCATCCCATTTCCACAACATCTTTGTTAACTCCATGGCCTTTATATCTAAATTTCCCTTACATTTTTCTAAACCCAACATAAAACCCAAAAAACCACTTTCTGAATAATCACGTTGTTTATATTTATTCTCCCATAACTTCATTATTTGTACCCTTTCTGCTTGCAGACATTTACATTCAATTAACAGGTGCATAATATTTTCTATGCCTTCCTTACATAACTTGCAGACTAAATCAACCATATTTGCCAATTTATGCATATATTCCCTCGTTGCTAATCCTGTTTAAGTCTTAAACAATAAACTACTTTCCTTGCTATTATCATAAATTAACTCACACCCAATATTCTGTTTACTTCTATATATATTTACATTCTTTTTACTCTCTATTAGTTCTTTATTAATGCATCAATTCTTCTATCACATTCCTTAACGCTATAACACTTAAGAATTATCCTGACACAATCATCTCACCTTTTCTATAAGTATACTGATATAAATTCTTTATTTAAATCTTCTGCATACTATACTACCTTTCTCATCCATCTTGTTGCCTGCCCTTTACTCATAACCCAATTAAATACTATTTAGGCTATTCTCTTATTACCCATAAACTGAAATCTACTGAACATTTTCATTTTGCTTTTTGCATCTCATATAAAAACTTCACCATCCAATTTCTCCTTGAATTGCCTCCTTTGTCATCCACACATCTACATCTAATTCATGTCTTCCTACTTCTCTTTGTACTTGTTCTAAGTAATCTAATACCCCTTTACTAACATATAGCATATTATTTCTGTATGTTAACCCTACTACTGCCACTCTCTTGCATACAAGTCTAGCTACATCATATTTATCATGTGAAAATTCTATTAATTTATCAATCCCTTTGTTTTCTTTGCTTCATTTATCAATTTTTTTCCTCTTCATCCAAGTAAATTCTCTGATTACTTAAGATGATCCCCAAATAGTTATACCTATTCACCACACTTAACTTTATATTCACCAATAAAAATTTGTCTTCTTTTTCCCCAGTATTAATCATCATTACTTTTGATTTTTCCTCACTAAATTTAATCCCCATCTCTTTATTCACTCTTGCGCATGTCCTCAACACAACTTCCAAATCTTAGCTTCTTTCTGTGCACAAGAAGCCATCATCTGCAAATAAAGGTTCCGATAATATATATATACTCCCATGCTACCTATTAATGGTATCTCTATCCCTCTTCCTGGTCTTCCTATTGCTCTCTCCATTTCTCTCAAATACAAAAAAAAAAAAAATAGGTAACATAAGGCATCCTTGCTCTAGTCCCACTTCATTTTTTAACTTTAACTGATTCTGCACTCCCTATTTGATATAATAATTAGTTTCATATAATCTGTTAATAATATCCACTAAAGCTCCATCTATTCCCAAATTTACTAAACTTACCCATAATCTATTTTTATTTACTCTATCATATGCCTTCTCTATATCTATAAAAACTACATATAACCATCTACCTGCTTTTCTACTCACATCCATAAGCTGTGTAACTACAAATAAACTATCTCCTATATGCCTATCCAATCGAAAACCTCCTTGCATTTCTCCCACTATAATATTTTCTTCCATCCATTTTGCAACCTTTTTAGCCAACATATATTCAAAACTTATCACTGATGTTATCACTATTGGTCTATAATTGCTCAACTTTCTAGTTCTTTACCTTTTTCTTTAAATAGTAGCCTTACTCTTGTAATACTCCAACTACCAGAAAATCTCTCTTCTGTGCCATCTTATTAAAACATGATAAAATTTTAATTTTGCCTTATGTCCTAAATTCACTATCATCTCTGCTGCCCATCCATCCAAACCTCTTGCCTTTCCATTTTTCAATTTCTTCCGTACCTCACACAGCTTATTTTTTGTAAACCTAATATTTCCATTACTATATGTTTTCATGTTTGTTATCAGTCTGTCCTTCACATCTAACATCTTTTCTATACACATTATATATTTATCTAATATTGTCTCTAATTCTTCTCTATAGCTACACTCTATTCCCTCATCATATAGTAATACTATTTCTTTCTTCCCTACATTTCTTTTTTAATGTATTTCCAAAAAGTTTTACTCCCATCTCTTCCACTCTTATTAATGTTCTCCAATAATTTACATTCATTTTTTAATGTATTTCCAAAAAGTTTTACTCCCATCTCTTCCACTCTTATTAATGTTCTCCAATAATTTTCTATTTCAATTTCATTCTCTTTCTATAATTATCCATTTTAGCCAACTTCCTTTTTAAAAATAATTTTCCCATTTAACATCTTTTTCAGTTTCTTTGTTCTTAATAGCATGCTTATATTCAAGCATGCTTTTTTCCTTTCTTTTACACTTTTACTAACTCTCCACTTTCCTATTACTTTATTCTTCTGAATATTGTCTCCTAAAACCCTATTTGCTACTTTTTCTATTATACCACACCAGTCATTATACTCACCCCCAACGATCTTCCATGGTTTTTTTAAACTTTTATTTCATATTCTTCTAACTTATTCTTATCATTCACTATCCATCCACATCTTTCACAATCCTTTCTACTTTTATTACTATTTTCCATCACATTATTAACCATTTTTATTATAAAGAAGTTATGATCGCTATTACATACTCTCTCTTCATTATCAAAGACCTTAATTTTCCGTACTTTATTCATTTCTTTTTCTACCAATACATAGTCTATTGTGGGAAATATATTATTTCTAGATCATGTGTGTTGTCCTTCATAAATATTTGATAAATTTTCAATGTTCAAATTCACTCCGACAAAATTTCTTCAAAAGCTGTCTATTCTTATTATCTACATCATCAATTTCTTCAATATACCCATTCATATCCCTATAACTTTTATTGTCTTTCCCATTTTTTTGAAACTCTGTATACCTCAACTAGGCATTCATATATGCTACTGTTCCACTCCATTATAGTTTGACTATCTCCATTGGCTATATACACTATAGCCTCTACCCATTTATTGTCTTCCTAACCTTATCTCAAACCAAAATGTTCTTGACATTTAATAGTATTTAAATATTTTTTTTGATATAATTATTATATCACCACTCCTTTTTTTCTTTTCTATTTATACTCTGCCATACCAAGTCTTTCAGTATAGGTTCTTCTTCTCTTAGATGTGTTTCCACTACTGCTAGTACCTCAGATCTTCATTTTTAACTGTTTTATTTAATTCCAAATACCTTTCTGGTCTCCTACACCTTGCATATTCAAATACCCAATTTTAATAATTTCTCTTTCCTAGCTACTCTTTTATAAATTCTTTGACTCTTTCTTCTCCATCATATTTATAAATAACTTGCTTATCATTAATTTTACAGACCCATTCTCTCCCCACATCTATATTTATATCTAAATCAGCTACCCTTTGATTACTTCTTACATCCCATCCATCCTTCTCTTTCTGATAACACTGCCACTTAAAACCCAATCTCTCTTATAAGTTTTCTGAACTATATTCTTTATAAAACAAACTTCCTAAAACTTTACTTTCTTGTTTTCATAAGTGCAATCCATCTTTATTATATAACTCCCTCTTTATAATAAAAATATTCCACACATCCACAAACATAACATCAATCTTCTCTCAAACAGTTTTTCAATCTCTCATTTATAGAACATGCCCTATCTAACATATATCTCTTATTATATCTTGGTAATAATCCAACTATTTCTACTCTTCCTATAATCTTACTCAAATTCCTAATTAATTCTATGTACTCATCCATTATTTTCTCTGATGACTCTGACTAGTTATTAGTATTCCCTGCCATAACATACACACCTCTACTCCCTCACTTCTTTACCTTATCTGTAACATCCATAATTTTAGCTTCTGGCAAACATACTCTTACATATCTTTTTCTATTTTCTCTTGCAATTATATCTCCACATTCTCTAATTAGAAACTCTCCTATCAATATTCTCTCATAGTCTACTTTTCCTACTTCATCTGTCACATTCTCTATCATCTTCTGTACTTACTTATCTACTTCTTCCCTATCATTCCTTCTCAATTAATTCCTTTATATGCTCACACTTCACCTCTAACAATTTCAATTTTGCTTCTACATACTTTACCTCTTCCTCTATCTTACTTATTTTTTGGCTAACCATCTCCATTTAACTATTAATTTTTCATCCATGTTTCTTTCCACTCCACTAAAACTATACTCTCTCCTATCTTTCTCAATTACTTTTTGCTCCATTTTTCCTTTCTCTTTAAACTATCTACACTTAGAAACCATTTTTGACCTCTTTTTACACATTTATACACTGTCTACATAATCATAAATCTGTTACATCTTTTCTAGTCTTATTTAAGCATTTCAAGTGATAAATCTGATCACATATGGGACACTCTACCACAGCATGCCTAATTTTTTTTGAACCATTATATATGTATTGAGGGATCCAAATGCAATCTATATTTCTTATTTTTCAAGTCACCTACTCTATATTAAACTTATGCTTCCTCTCCTACTCTTCAAACACCATTACATGAAAAGGAGAAAATCTACATTTTTTCAATAGCAATCAATCTTAGGTCTCAAAATGTTACCGTTTTTCTCAAATAAATCAATTCCTTTCTTAAATTAAAAAATTCTTTAGTAGCAAACTTATTAAAAAACCAACTAATTTTACATACAATTTAGTTATAAAATATCTCCTTACATTATTAACACATACTCAAAAAAAATTTTTTTTGTTTTTACTTATTTCTGATCTTTCCAAATACCACTAATCTATCTCTCTTGATCATAATTTTCTCTTCACATTCACACAGTCAGCAAACAAGCTTTGTAGCAATGATCTCAAAAGATTATTTGGCAAACAAAAAAAAACTTTTAACTTAACTTGCAATACAGAATAGTAATATCAAAACACATGTGATGTGATGTACTGTGGCTTCTTTTTAAACGAAGTCAAGAATATCCAGCAATTATGCCCAGATAAACCTGTTAACCACTTTATTTTACATTCCCCACTCTAAATTTTCCCATATTCTGCGCCATTCCATTTCTACAACATAATCTTTGTCAACTCTATAGCCTTTATATCTAAATCCCCCTTATCTTTTCCCAAACCCAGCATAAAAACCAATAATTCACTTTCTGTATAATCACTCTTTTCATATTTATTTTTCCACAACTTCATTATATGTACCCTTTCTGTTTTCAAACACTTACATTCAATTAACAAATGCCTAATATTTTCTATTCCTTCCTTACATAATTTACAAAATAAATCACCCATATTTTTCCATTTACATGTATATTCTCTTGTAGCTAAAGATACCATTCAAGCCTTAAACAATAAACTACTTTCCTTACTATTAGCATATATTAACTCACACTTAATATTCTGTTTATTTCTATATATATTTAAACTATTTTTACTCTTCATACTATTTCACCATCTCTCTAACTCCCTATTCTTTATTAATAAATCTATTCTTTTATCCCATTCTTACTACTATAACACTCAACAATCCTCTTAACACAATCATTTCATCTTTTATACAAATATACTGATATAAATTCTTTATCCAAATCTTTTGCATGCCACATTACCTTTCTCACCCATCTTGTTACTTGCTCTTTACTCATAACCCAATTAAATACTATTTTGGCTATTCTTTTATTATCCATAAACTGCAATCTACCAAACATTTTCATTTTACTTTTTGCATCTCTCATATGAAAACTTGACCATCCCATTTCTCCTTGAATTGCCTCCCTTGCTGTCCATACTTCTGCATTCAATGCATGTCTTCCTACTTCCCTTTGAAATACCTCTATACAATAGTGCTACCTAGTGCAAGCCATAGTAATGAAATGCAAGAAGATATGTGCCTAAAATCCCTATCTAGTACCTACTCATCCATCTTCCCAGATTAGTTTCCAGGTTCTGGATTTCATCAGCGAGAAGCCTTTGATCTGAGAGCACTGTAACTACATCTTACGATCTAATCCAACCCTTCAGCATCTTTTTAGTTAAAATATAAAGCTGTGAGTCAAAAATGAAAATAGATGTTTTCAATTGAAGCTCATTCACTTGACTAGTCATATAGATGTGAACCTAGTTCTGACACCAAAATGTGTAGATACTGAACTGAGTTCAGATCTATGTGATTATACAAGTGAGTGAGGTTTTTTTGGACTTGCATCTTTATATTTAACTAAAAAGATGCTGGAGGGTTGTATTAGAACCTAAGATCTAGTTGCAGTGTTCTCAGATTCAAGGATACTCACTGATCAGCCATAAGCTAGAAACTAGTCTAGGGATAGTGAATTAATAGGCATTAGATAGAGGTTTTATGCAAAAATCTTCTTACATCCATTGATTACTATGACTTTTACTAGATGGCACTACTGGATGGAGAGTAATTCTGTTATGAATAAAGGCAGGCAACAAGATAGATGAGAAAGGTAGTATGGTATGCAGAAAATTTGGATAAAGACTTTGTCAGTATACTTGTACAAAAGATGGTATGATTGTATTAGGAAGATAAATGTTGAGTGTTAAAGTGGCAAAAATTGGGATAGAAGAATAGATACATTAATAAAAAAAATAGGAAGTTGGAGAGATGGAGAACTAATATGGAGAGTAAAGATTTTAAATATATATAGAATTAAACAGAATATTGGATCTGAAATAATTTATGATAATAGCAAGGAAAATAGATTACTGTTTAAGTCTCAAACAGAATTGTTAGCAACAAGGGAATATACACATAAATGGAGAAATGTGGATGATTTTGTTTGCAAGTTATGCAAGGAAGGCATGGAAAATATTAGGCATTTGCTAATAGAATGTAATAATGAAGTTGTGGGAAAACAAATATTATACAGAAACGGTTCTTGGTATTTATGCTGGGTTTGATAAAAGGTAGGGGGATCTAGATATAAAGGCCATGGGGTGGACAAAGATGATGTTGTAGAAATGGGATAGAGCAGGATAGAGAATATGGGAAAAAAGTTAGGGTGGGGAATGGAAAGTAAGGTGGCTAATAAGTTGGCTGAAGGATTCCTGACTTCGATAAAGGAGTAGCCATATCACTTCACATCACTTTTTCAACAGCTAGTGAAGCATATGAAATAGTGATATTTGCTAACGTGTATTTATCGTGGATAATATGATCTATATGACCAGAGTTTTTCTTCTAATCGCGCATTGTTTATTCCAAAAAAAAAAAAAAAACATTAGCGGATTGTTTATACTTCTTCATGAAACTTCAAATAACGTTTACTATTGGTTGTTTTAAAGTAAAACCACGACATGCTTTACTAATTTGTTATGCGTAGTGTGAATTTCATTATCAAATATATTATATATAAAATGTGTTATTTATTTATATAGCGCAATAAGTAAAACAAACCTTGAATATTCCCAATATTTATCAACGGCTTCAGCTGCACCTTGATCAAATTTCAAATAAACACGATTTTCCATTTCAAAATTTAAGCTTAATAAACATCAAAATAAAATTTAAGCTAAAGGACGTTACTATGGAAACAATCAAACAATGACAATCAAAGCGAGAGTTAAAATGAGAACAAAAATAAGATTATTACAAAAATATTAAAAAACAACAGCTATATTTATTTTTCTTTCAATGAAAGTACATAATTAATTCTAATAATATCCATCTTTATAAAGTGGTCGGTTCTTCTTCCTTTAATGTAATCCAACTTTTTTCCCCTCAATCTACCAATAGCAATTTTCCCAATCTAGATTTTTCTCTCTAAAAGCATTCCAGAAATCTAAGACTAGGATCTAGAGTAACTCTACTTTTTTCATTCTCCCACAGTAGTTTTTTTTACCTTTTATTTACTCATTTGCCATTTTATTTATTCCCGAGATTTACACCCATCAATATCATATCTTATAAGGCTTGACTGTCATATCTTAGATATCTTTATGTATTAAATGAAGCTCTCGAATCAAATTGTTTCTTTAACTTTATTGAAGATTTCATTATAGTAAATGCTCTTTTTGATTGTGGTATTGTAAAGAAACCATCTTTACATGTCTCAAAAAACAAGGCTTGCCTGATGTTCCAATCTTTAGTATAATATTCCACATCTCAAATATTTCATACTTTTCATTGACCTTTGTAATAGATCTTATTTTTTGTAGCTTAATAATTTGATTGAGAGAAAGTCATACTCCCCCCCCCCTTTCTTTTATAAATATTCATATTTACAAATGATGCTAAGATTTGTTTTTAAGCTGTTTTGATTTTTATCTGTACATTATTTATCTCAACTCACCATATTGCAAACATACATCAGTACAGAAAGTAATACCATCCTCTCTCACTCTGGATGCATTTTGTGAATAACGTTCATCCATCAGATGAACGAGACATATCAAATACTCAAATCCCCATAACCATATTTTCCAATTCAATATTTTTTGATTACATAACATTGATTTCTATCCACTTTAAATACCTTGTAGAAGGGTGAACAATTATTGCACTGCAGTGGTATTTTCGGGTTCTTTTTATTATCAGTGTACCCATATTCTCAATTTAACTACAACTCAGACCACCCTCTCTCACCAATCACAGAAAAAAGTGTCTATGATTTAAAAAAACTAAGAACATTATAGTTTATAGATACTGAACTGGTTCCAGATCTATACGATTATATAAGTAAGTTGTCTTAGATTGATTTGAACTGGTAGCTTGATAATTAAACTGAAGTAAATGATAGCTGCTAGGAAGATACAATAGATCTTAAAGGTCCATGTGCACTGTTCTAAGGTTCAAATATCCTCACTGATGAAAGCTATATGTGAAACACTAATAGTTGTGGGGGGGAAATCATACTGAATAGCAATATATAAGCTGGAATCACAAGATAGAATCATGCTTTCTCAGCATGCATTTTGTGACTTTTATTAATTGCATAAGGTAGAATATCAAACACCTGAATTTTCATGTCCATGTAACATCTAACATTTTTTATTACACCACTCTCACAAAAGGTAGGTATTGATACTTTTAACATCTTGTAGAAAGTATTAAAAGTAGATAGGAATTGATGTCTGTTTTGTAAGAGTGATATAAGAAAAAATATGAAATGTCATAAAGATTCAGATGTTTGACACCTCTAACTCATCTGAAATGGTTATTCACCCTTCCATGAAATGCTAAAAGTGGATAAAACCAGTGCCCTAACTTGCACATAAATGATTTAGTCAAAATTATTAACCTGTAAATATGAAGGTGACAAATCAGCTGTTTGATATTACTAGCTCACTTGATAAGTGAACATTATTTATAAAATAAATACAGTAAGAGAAAGTGGTCCAAGTTTATGCACAGGTAGGTGTTTGTGATATGAGAAATGCATCAATGAAAACCAAAATACAATTTGGCAATATTTTTTAGTATGCAAAAGTAATCTTTTGTTATAAATTCTAACTTCTGAAAAGAAAATGATCCATCATTATTTACTGATTCCACATCCTTTAGTAGGATATCAACTTCACATATGCAATATAGTCCTAAGTATATGACAAAAAATGATTATTATTTCTCACTGATCAAGTTACTAAAATTTGTTGTAATCTTATAATAGCATTATGTGCAGCTAATGAAGAATAAAGGCAGTGAATATCATATGCTATTTAATTATTGTATACTGAGTTTTGATCAATGGTCAGTATTGATAGATTAATAAGATGAGCAAAATATACAATGTGACTGATTTTAAATCTATTTAGATGAGCAAGTAGATGATATGCATTTAATCCATATTTAAAAAAGATGAAGAAAAAGTTCTTTATCATATCACATAAATATTATATAATAAAATATACAAATTATCCATGATATGAACAAAGTATGATCATACATTCACCATTAAAGCAAATATAGATTGTTGACGTCCCACAATTCTTTGTAATAACCATATTTGTTAGAACAGAAGAAACTTGTCTAAAATCTTCCTAACTTTTACAGATCTATGAAAAAAAAGAAAACCTCCCTCCTTTTGAATAATAATAATAATAATAATAATAATAATAATAATAATAATAATAATAATAATAATAATAATAATAATAATAATAATAATAATAATAATAATAATAATAATAATAATAATAAATTGTCTAATGATGGTAGGCTATTCGAAATACTGTACTCCTATTCTGAGAAATATAAAATATGAAAAATCCATTAAGCAGCTTGTGACATGTAACATTCTCAATTGCCATGATGGATGGAAACCTCTACATGTTACTTCTAACATAAAGCGTGCTGAAAACATAAACTTTTCATGTTGGATCAAGTGCTTAATCCTCCTTCATGAACTTTCCAGTAAAATCTTGGACATTATTATGATTAATAATTTCAAACAGAAATAAAATGTATTCTAGCTTATTTATTAGCTGTAAACCTAAAGTAAATATGTACACACACTAGATTTTAGTATATTTTAAACGATTTATATTTTTTTACTATTAACGTAAATGTTTGCTGGTCCAATTTCTTTATTTTTCAATTTTAACTATTTTTGTTTCTTATAAAAAAGTTTTTATTATTCTAATGCACCCCTCCCCCATACTAAGTAATGTTTTTTCTTGAAAATTGATAAGAAAAATCAATGAAGGGTAATGAGTGATATATTTTTAGTTATAGATTTTATAAGTTAGCTTAGGTGTGTCCCTATAAAAAGATCCTAAATTAATAAATAAAATAATAATTTTTCTCAACTTGTGTTTTATCTATGGTAGTAAATATCTATTACTTAAATTCTATTGTAAGCAACCATCCGTATTCTCATTGTATATGTAATCACACTCTATCTGTAAAACTCAAGAGTGGGCATTAAGATTTATTTTATTAATGTAATATGATAGAGAACAGATTGAATGTCCACTATTATGGGTTGGTAAAAGCCCCTTTTATTATAATATGATGCTAATACAAGTTAGTATACAAGCTGTATTTTATAAATTCACTTTTATGTTGCATTGGAATGTGAGCTATGATTATATAGATATTTCACTACTTAAATTTAGCATAGGCAAAAATTGAATAAAAGAAAAAAAATATTTATTATGTCCATTATAGTGTGACTGCATAGAGGATCTGTTGTCAGTAGCTATCTTAAGTATTCTTCTTTTATTTATCATAATTCACTAATTTATTCATATATGCACAGCGTCCAGTACCTGCTATTTATATATATATGCCCGGTGAGCTGCTTCTCAAAATAATTCAAAATATAAATATATCATCATTGGGCTAGGTAGCACCAATGGACTGAAGTTCCAGGCCATAAATCCTAGTGTATCTCACATATATATTTTATTCTCAAGATGCGCATTTGATTAGAAGCAGGAGCACCCCTATAATCTGGGGCATCCCAACGTATCATAAATTATGCTTTCAGATCACAAAGCTAATCCTTTGTGACTGATAACCAGAGAACTGCACATAATTAAATACAATCCCATGAACATCTTTCCTCCCTGTATTATGTTTGCCCTATGCTGGATGGCAATAACCTCATGCCACATCTTGTATAGCTCGGATACCATAAGGCCCATAATATTCATTGATTGATATTCTTAATTACTCCATGGATAGAAATAATAAGCACCCCCTTTTTATACCTTTAATTATTATTGTTATCCTAAATCGCATTCATGTAAGGAGCAATAAACAACCATCTGTCCTGCTCTGTAAATATTGTCACTACATTATTAAAACCTATAAATTACCTATTGTCATCTCATCATTTCTGGTTGAAATCTTATAATTAATATTATGAATTAGAGAATATAGTCTTTGCTCATCTCTGAGCTATGTAGGGCTATATAAAAATGAAAAGCTATGTGAACATCAAGGATGTTAATTGTTTAGTAGATATCAGAAAGGCTAGGCAGGAGTTTAAACTAAGATTGTAAAGATAACAACACAACTATGCATGCTGTTTGATGTTTGCTTGGTCTTGTAAGCAAATTACACATTTGACCATCACAATAGATGATAAATACTTAATATGTTGAGCATCGAATTGTTTTTATTATTATTATAATTCAATATCTTTTTGCAAGTAGTTTCTTCTAGATATTTAAAATTATAACAGATCTTAAAACAAGCTTTGAAAATATCCTCAACCCTAGACCGGTTTCTGCATCTAGCATTGTCAGTGAGGTGCCAGGATATTCATTAGATTAAAAATACTAGGACAAGCCCAGCACTTTATCTAATGTATAACTATTGAAAAGAAAATCTGAAATTTTCATTCATCAATATGTCTAAAAATCCAGCTATCTAACTCAAATAGACATATGGATGTCTGAAAATATCAGATTTTCTTCTCAATAGTTATACATTAGATAAAGTGCTGGGCTTGTCCTAGTATTTTTAATCTAATGAATACCCTGGCACCTCACTGATGACGCTAAATGCAGAAACCGGTCTGGGATTGAGGATATTCTCAAAGCTTAAGAGCTTGTTTTGCGAGCTCTATATATATTTGTAAATACAAGCTTTATTAAAATTAGATCATGTGACATCTGACTTGATTTTTTATCATTTTAACAGATCTTAAGTATCAATTTTAATTATTCTTTTCATAAAAAGATGAAAATTTTTTCTATTAAAATATGGCCAAATGCCATCTTTTAAAGCGTATTAAATATTGTTTAGAGAAACATAAATAAATTTAATGATAAAATTCACATATCAGAAATCTAATTCACACAGTAAAGATATATTTTCTATGATCTTTATTTCCAATATGGTTCACTTAATCTGCATTGTATGGACAATCCTAAAACATCAAGAACTGATTATCCAAATAAGGACTATTACAAAATGTCTCATTAAATAGTTGGAATATATACCGTACTATTTACTGATATAAAATATACTTGCACTTATAGAGTGGAATGGAACGGAGCTGTATTAATGGATGAAATTAACTAACCGTTATTTTTTTTATTTATTGTTTTGCCCCTCCACAATCAATTAAAAGTTAAGCAAAAATAATAATCTCCTTTGAAATAAATTTTAGATGTAAAGAATGAACTTTTGATAGTAGACAAATTTCCATAAAGTTTCTGAAATGCATACTATAAAAGATATATATCTTTATTTGATAAAAATTAACAATCTAAAAAGTAGTTTGTGATAATAAAAAAAAAAAGTAATGTAAGAATTCATTTGTAATCAAGAACGTAAAACCAGACCTTATTGCATAGCAACAAGATTACATTTTAAATGTAACCAATTGTTCCACGCAGAAGGGTAAATCTGAAAACTGAAAAAAATTAATTAAATTTTTGGGGATTATTAAAAAAACAGCGGGGACAAAGAGGAGCAGAATATATAACTGGGTCAGTCATGATTCAAAGGTTTAATAATTGAAGAATCAATCTGTGTAGTAACATGACCTGAATTGGTTATTCACCAGAAATTCCTTTGGTTGCCATAAAGAAATTAATGATCTCAAGACTTTTAAAAGCCAAAAGTAACCAGCAGGGCAGGAAGTTAAAATAAACAATGGCTGATTTTAAATTCTGAGAAAGTCACTATCTGTACAATTAATATTATGAAATCCTTAAAAAATAATTGATAAAATGTTACCCATGGCAGGCTAAAGGTAAAATATCTGTCATTGCCTAACATTTTCCCACTGCTGAAATAGAGCTCTGAAATGCTAATATCTACCTAATAAGTTTGTAGCCATTGTAAAACCAGTGAAAATTTATTTACAAAGCTGACCCCAGCCAATCTAATGGTTATAGACTAATGGAAAACAGAGACACCACTACTCAAGAACATTAAACTGATGCTATAAAATAAAGAGATGTACACAAAAAAGGGTACCTGTGATTAAAACCACAGTAAGATTTTACTTTGAGGCTTTCATAATAAGTAAATACAAAGCCCTTTTAATCTTTTGAATTAAAAGTATTTTTGAGAACTTAATCTATTTTATATCTGAAAATTATTTTTGAGGACAATCTATTTTATATCTGTTAAAATACTTTGGTAATTAATTATTGTTTTATCTTTGTACCATTACAAATTAATGTTTTATATTTATATCATTTATTTAAATCACATGCTGAAAAAAGGCTTCATATGTATGATTATTATATATTTATATTAGCTATTGTATATGATTTTTTTGTTCCATTTATTTTAACTAGAATAAGAAAATAATTCTGTTGTTAGTTAAATAATTTACGTAATAACTGAAACACACAGGCTTATTATATACCCGTGTCTATATATGTAATATATAGAGTGTATGAGCACAGACTTTCATATGATCTACCACTCTTCACTATCTCATAACATTGATACACTTGAACACATATATGTTGAAAAGATAAATAATCACCAATATACGTATTTCATGCTAAACCAGCAATCATCAGTTGGTCCAGATTACCATCTCTACATATATATGCTATAAGTGCTCAGATATATATTAAGATAGCCAGATCTTCAATTGGATGGACGGTTGAAGAGTTGGAGTGTGGAGTAGATTGAAGCCTGTCCATTAAAGTATGAGGTTTGTCTATCTTAATATATCTGAGCATTTATAGCATATATGTGTAGAGATGGTAATTTGGACCAACTGATGATTGCTGGTTTAGCATGAAATACGTATATTGGAGATTATTTATCTTTTCGACATATGTGTATTCAGGTGTATCAGTGTTATGAGATAGTGTGGAGAGTGGTGAGTCATTTGAAAGTCTGTGCTCATATACCTATATATTAAATAATTTACATATACCATTTCCAAATTTCTTAAACACATCAACAATACTATTTTTTATATCAAAACTTTATTCTTACAATTTCTCATGATGACTGCAAGACAGTTGAAACTCTCAAAATGAAATTTTGATATAAAAAATATTGTTGAAGTGTATAAGAAAGTTGGAAATGGTATGTGTAGATACAGAAATCCATACATAAGAAAAGAGGAAAATTATATTACTTCCATAACAAATGTTTATTAAATGTGTTGCGAAAGCAGCACAAAAATATATACTGTATTTTTATTATTATTAGTGTTATTAAATTTTCTTTTTTAAAAACAAAAATCTCAAGTTTCTTTCCATGACTCGAGTCTAATTTAAACAATCCAAAACAAAGCAAAACTCTCCATATAGTAGTGCCATCTTGTGCTAACAAGAGCAATCAATGGATGCCAGAAGGCTTGTGCATAAAATCCCTATCTAGTGCCTGCACCTAGATCTTAGGTGCAGTGCTCTCAGATCCAAGGCTCCTCACTGATGAAGGCCACAAGCCAGAAACTAGTCTGGGGATATTGGATGAGTAGGCACTAGATAGGGATTTTATGCACAAGCCTTCTGGCATCCATTGATTGCTCTTGTTAGCACAAGATGGCACTACTATATGGAGAGTTTTGCTTTGTTTTGGATTGTTTAATAACAATTATTGTGCTAGTATGAGAGTGATCATGTGATGTTCAATTCTAATTTATAAATTAGTAAATATTTTTACTATTGCATTTAAATAAGCAGAGAAATGAAAATATAAATTATGAATATTAAATTTGTCCCCTCTCTTTTACTAAAGCAGCCTATTAACAAATCTCACACTGACACCCATAAGCTGCTTTAGAAGAGAATAATAGTTGATCAAATCATGTTTAAATCAATTTTCTCTAACCCAAGGGTTTAAGGATAATCAGAAAATATAACTGTGGCCTTTTTTTTTGTTTTTTTTCTGATCATTTGTTGAAGGCCAAAATAACAATGACAATATTTCTCCTACATGAGAAGCAGGCCGGTCATAGATTTGAACCCTCTAATGCCAAAATTGTGTGCACTGAAACTAACAACTGCAAAAGGAAGATAAACATATTTTATCATCAATGACAATGCTATTAATCGATGCGACACATGCTTCACTACCTCCGGAAAATGGATACGTTGATTAATTTACATACACATTTGCATACATTACCATTTAACAATGATTTAAAATCTATTTTGGCTATGATTATGAAGGGTAACACTTCAAAAGCGCTTAGCCTAGATTGATTTATTTTGATTGTTTGCCATTAACAGCAGCTTCACCCAGCGTTTTAAAATGCTTGTATATATTATCTTACAAAAATATATTAATGAAATGAAAAATAAATGTTACAACATTTAATGACAACACAGGTTAAAATTATTAAAAGATTTATTAACACTAAGTATTTTCAATACAACCAGGTATCACAATCATAAAAGAGTGAAGATGATAGGGACTTGTATTCCATAAATAATATTGAATTTAAATATGAAAGGGATTGGAATGAATATATGCAAGGGGTATTTGCCTGATAATGAGGGAGGGGCTACAAATGATATTTCCTAGATAGAGGGGTGCTCCATTTTATTAATGGTGTGGGTACCCTTGGCAATTGATAAAGCCTCATTAATTTTTCTCTAGAATCACACTTTAAATAGGCAATATCAGCCATGGAGAAATCAAAACTATTACTAGATATTAGCTCATGGATGAGGAAAAGGGAGGAATAATCAGTGTTTTTCTTAGTGTGTTTGGGCATATAATTGTGTTGAGCAAGTCTGGTAGATAAGTTGGTGTGGGTTTCCCAATAATATGCTTTTAAAACAGATAGTCAGAACATGATAACAAAACAAAAAAAAAAATTGCATTAGAAACAAAATCAGTCAATAAATAATAAAAGTATCATTTAATAGCATGTCCACTCTATTTTATTACTTAATAGATAGGGTCGTATTATACCATTTATTGCTTCAAAGTATACTTACAAGCATAGAGGGGAATGGAACAAAGTTGTATTAATGAATGAAATTAGATAACCTTTCATATTTTTTTTACACAATACTTTATTTACCACTCTCTTTTACAGTATTGATTGTCCCGGCTATCTTCTTCAGAACTAAAATCCTTTATTTGCCACCTTCTTTTATAGTTTCGATTGTCCCAGCAATCTTCTTCAGAACTTTTATATCACCTAAAGTTAGAAGATGAGTTCTGAACAAGATTTCTTGGGCAATCGAAACTGTAAGAGTTCTGAAGATTTCTGGGGCAATCAAACTGTAAAAGAGGGTGGTAAATAAAGCATTGTGTAACAGTAATAAAGTGCATGAATGATTTAGTATTATATGGTATACATTTGGCAATGCAATAACAAAGGGTAATTAATAATAATGTCCTTTGAAAGAAATTGTAGATGTAAAATATGCATTTTTGATAATAGATATATTTCTATAAAGTTTCTAAAATGCATAACCATAAAAAATATGCTTGTACTTATGATAAAAAAATAATCTAAAAAGTAATTTGCAATAATAAAAAAAAATAATGTAAAAATTCATTTGAAATCAAAAATGTAAAAAGATCTTGTCACATAGCAACAAGATTATATTTTAGATGTGAAAAATTGTCCCATGCAGAAGAGTAAATATGAAAACTGAAAAAATTTAATTAATTAAATTTTGGGGAATTATCGAAAAACAGCAGGGATGAAGAATAGCAGTATATACAGCTGGGTCAGTCACGATTAAAAGGATTAATAATTAAAGAATCAATCTGTGCAGCAACATGACCTGAATTGGTTATTCACTAGCAATTCTTTCGCTTGCCATATAAGAAATTAATGGCTTTGAGACATTTAAAAAGACTGGAAGTGACCAGCGGGGCTGGAAGTTGAAACAAACAGAGTGACTGAGTTTAAACCCTGAGAATCCTGCTATCTGTGCAATTAATAATATGAAATCCTTCCAAAGTATTGGTAAAATGTTACCCATAGCAGGCTAAAAATACATCTATTATTGCTGAACCTGTTCCCATTGCTGAAATAGTGTTCTGAACTGCTAATAGCTGCCTAATCGTAGTTTGTTGCCATTGTGAAATGAGAGTAAAAATTAATTTACAAAACCAACCCCAGACAATCTAATGGTAATGGATAACGAAGACATCACTACTCAAGATCATCAAACTGATGCCATAAAACAAAGAGACATATACAAAAAAAGGTATCCATTAGTTAACAATTATTTATTGATATTGTGGGAATCATAAATGACTTGGGAAAGCATGTATTTTTTATATTAAAGAACCAAAGACACCAAAATGTATAGGTATTGAACTGAGTTCAGACCTATATGACTATATATGCTGATGAGTTTGATTAAAAATATTATTGTGTTTTCAATTTAAGACTCATAGTTTTGTACTTAAGTAGAGATAAAAGGTGTATTCTGGGGGATTGTGTTAGATCCTAAGATCTAGGTGCAGTGCTCTCAGATTCAAGGCTCCTCACTGATGGAGGCCACAAGACAGAAACTAGTCGGGGGATATTGGATGAGTATGCACTAGATAGGGATTTTGTGCACAAGCCTGACATCCATTGATTACTCTGGTTTGCACTGAGTGGCAATACTTATAGAGTTTTGCCTGTTTTAATAAGTTATAGGCAAGCATAGGAAATAGTGATCATGTGATGTTTTTGCTTTTATTACTGTATTTAAATGAGCAATAAAATATCAAATAAAAATATGAATTTATGAATATTAAATCTTTTTTTTCTATTTAGTAAAGCAGCCTGTTAATAAATCTCACATTGACACAGGCATCCATAATAACTGCTATAGATAAAAAATAATGTTTGTTCAAACCATGTTTTAACAAATTCTCTCTAACCCAGGGATTTAAGAATAATCAAAAAATATAACTGTGACCATTTTTTGTCAATTTTTTCTGATTATTTGTTGAAGACCATAATCTGATTATCTTACAGAAAATATAGTAAAAAATATGTAAATGACCCCAAGTAATCGGCAATCCAGTACAGATATTATTTAAAACCTGATGTACAAATGGTCAGAACAGTTCAATATGGATGCTATATAAATATGTATATATATATTAGAAAAAACAAGATTTTTTTTTTTCTGATAGTTGTGTTATCAAACAAATAAAAAATAAAAAAATATTTTTTATGAAATGAAAATATGTATATATGGGATCACAAAGAAGGTTGCCTTGACAACAAGTTGAGATTGTATAAGTGTTGACTGATTTTAATTACTTACAAACTTATTATTTAAATAATATTCTGGGTGCAGTTTGTAATGTTATAGTTGACTATTTATTAATCTGCATTCAGAACAGGTTATATTTACCTGTTTAAGGAGACTTCTTCAAACATCTTTGTATCAATAATTTCAATCTCTGTAGTCAAGTTGCAATCTTTAGTGTATATAGATATATTGGACCATTAATAAAGATGGAATTCCTTTATTGTTAAAAAGTTGTCTTGATAACAAGTTGAGGTTGTTGATTGTCATTGAGATTGTCTATGACAGAGAGGACAAATAGGATCAATTTTAACAATGCCTCTCTTATATGCAAAAAACCAGTTGGTACTCACTGAAATTATATTGATTTTTGAGTACAAAATCCAGGTACTTAGGCTCCATGCTCCAGAAGCTGAAGAGAGTCTTGGGAGTCCCCAACTTGGGACATATGTCGATGTTGACTGGATGTATTAGTCTGTAGGCTTCCCATATCTTGATTCGATTGTCAAATGTGTCATGTGTGATGACCATGTATTTTTTAGCAGCTCAATTAATGAGTCTATGAAGTTCTTAGCTCTAGGCGGCGGTCTATCAGTAGGAATTACTGGCTCCAGAATCTGCTCGTATCCAAAGGTTTTGATTATTATTGAGATAAGGTTGAAAGTTTTCTGTACTGCAATAGTCTGGAGAGAATGCAGGCATTTATCTATTTAAATATAAAAAAGTATAGCAGATCTTAAATATTAATTTTAACCGTTATTTCTTGCAAAACGACTTTTAAGCAAAGATTCACCCAAAACACAGATGATTCCTATTGAGATGCATAAAAATCCAAATTTTATTCCATAATCAAAAAGCTTTAACCTTAGCAATGTTTTGTTTTGAAGATTAGTTGTTGCAGATGTAAAATGTATTTCAATAATATCTATAATGGTTCCTACCTGACCTTATTACTCTACAGACCTCATACTTATCTAATAATACTAGAATGTCACTGATTCTAATATTCCAGCTTATCATCAGTAGAATTATCATCCTTTTGGGAAGGGAGGAATACAACATAAACAAGCAGTTCTAGAAAATCCCTATATTTTTATATCTAATCTTCATTTTCCTTTATTTGAAATTTTTTTAAATAAAACATAGACTGCACGCACGTTCTTGTCTTGTGTATAGATAAAAAAGGTTAATAAGTGGATTTGTAGGCTAATTTTTATTTATAGTGATTGGAATAATACATTATGGCTTTGAAACTGTTGTCCTATCCTCTTCATTATATATTGTAGTAAAAAAAAATATTTATTGATTTGAAACAGCATAAAAAATCTTGTGGATAAATGACTGCAGCTAATAGTCTTTAGAACACATCTTTTAAAAAATTTCCAGTGCACTGTGCAATCCAGCACAGCAGCAGATTCAAAGATTTCAAATCTATTTGCAACTGAGTAAAAAGTACTTTTTTAAAAAAAATCTCAGTTCAATCAATTGAAGAAATTGTCATGACTTGCCAAACAATTGTATGATTATAATGCTATGTAAATTAGTGTCGTAACAGTTACAGATCTAAGAACTAAAAACTCAAAACAAAGCAAAACTCTCCATATAGTAGTGCCATCTTGTGCCAACAAGAGCAATCAATGGATGCCAGAAGGCTTGTGCATAAAATCCCTATCTAGTGCCTACTCATTCAATATCCTCAGATTAGTTTCTGGCTTGTGGCCTTCATCAGTGAGGAGCCTTGGATCTGAGAGCACTGCACCTAGATCTTAGTATCCAATGCAACACTCCAGCAAACACCTTTTAACTCTATTTAACTACAAAACTATGAGGCTCCTCACTGATGAAGGCCACAAGCCAGAAACTAGTCTGAGGATATTGAATGAGTAGGCACTAGATAGGGATTTTATGCACAAGCCTTCTGGCATCCATTGATTGCTCTTGTTGGCACAAGATGGCACTACTATATGGAGAGTTTTGCTTTGTTTTGAATTGTTTAATAACAATTATGTACTAGTATGAGATAGTGATCATGTGATATTTAATGGTTTAACTAAAAACTCCCGATTCAAAGATCATGTTCAGATGTCAGATGACTCCTGAGTAACTAATCAATTGATTAACTTAAAGTCCAACAGTTTTAAACCTTCTTTCTCATAAAAAAGGATTAATTTCTTTTCAAATGGCATATCTTATTTCATTTTAAACATCAACTTCATCATTTACATTCATATCTAAAATAAGTTAAGATTTGTGAAACCAAAAAAATGCTTTATAATTTAAAATATGAATTTCTTTAGATATTTACAAGAAATGCCTAAGGATATTAAAAATATAATTGATTTGACCACCTGAAGTGGGGGTGGAGGGTGATGGAAAAAAGTACTCCTTAAAGAAAAATAAGTGAATCTATGAAGTTAAGTTTTAATGATATAATTAATTTCTTTATCCTGTTTTCTCACAGGCCAATCAAATTAATTGCATGAAAGTTTGTAATTATAATATTTTAGATGTATTATGTTGGACCATTTCCATCATCTACCATTAAATGCTGAATGTCTAGAAAAATTTTAAAACCTTATTAAAAATTTTCCAAATACAAACAACTATTACTAATAACACACAAATAGGCAACATGGGTTAGTACTTTACACATGTTGAGCAATGTTATTCTCAGCTCTTCTTCAGTTTCTGTGCTCTTCTTCAGGTGTTGTTGGTCTAATCAGTGCCAATACTAGCATAGGAATCGAACAGACACCTTTAGATTCTTAAATATCGAATTTTAAGGCAATGAACTAACCAACTGAGTTATTCTGTCAAAGGCAGTCTAGATATTCAAAAATCTGAAAGTGGAAGTTCAGCTCTGATGCTAATATTGTCACTGGTCAGCAACACCTGAAGAAGAGAGAATAATACCACCTGAAACATTGTGTAATCTACAAACTGACATTATCTATTTGGGTGCTATTATTGACAGTTGTTTGTATTTGAAAAATTTAAATAAAGGTTTAAAATATTCTAGCAATTCAACATTTAATGATAGATGATGGAAATGGTCCAACATATTATAACAACCAATCAAATTTTTTATTGTACAGGTATTTGTAAAAAGTTTGGCCACTGGAATGAAGACAGATATCTTGCATCAATGGATTTGAACTTGAGTCTGCCATTTTATCATTGTATTAAACTGCACAGGGCCAAATATTGATTGGTTTATTGCCCAGCAGTTCAAATGAATTTTGAGCACCGAAAGTGATACTCTTGGTCGTGATTCTTGGATTTGAATTCAGTGCTTCACCACATTAATCCATACAGAGGGGAAAAAAGTTTCTCACAAATTATAATGGTAGAAGTGAGAGGGGACTGGGTATAATCCATAATCCTTGAACTCCAGAGTCTACCAGGACAAAGTTAGTATTTTTGGTAGTAGAGTAGTCAGTCTCCCTAGCCATTTAATATCCTTCTGATTCCATAAATATACCGATATTACATTTGGTTTCATTTTACAATTATAAAACTTATGGACTCTTTGATGAAGATAAGGAATGCCCCGCTAGTTCAGTACAAAGGTAGAAATGTGCTCATTATGCAGATTTGGTTATTTTGATGTGATGCACCATGGTTTTTCCTTTCATGGAGTCAGGAATCTCTCTGCCACTTTGCCCAGAGAAAACTGCTAGCCATCTTACCTTCCCTTTCTCCACCCTGTTTATACCATATTCTTTTCTATCCTGCTCCATTCCATTTCTCCACATCATCTTTGTCCATCATATGGCCTTTATATCTAGATCTTTTCCTTTGTCTTTTCTCAAACCCAGCATAAAAACCAATAACTCGCTTTCTGTATAATCACTTTTATTTATATTTATTGTCCCACAACTTCATTATTTGTATCCTTTCTTGCTTGTAGACATTTACATTTAGTTAACAATGCTTAATATTTTCTATGTCTTCCTTACATAACTTTGCAGACTAAATCACACTTTTCCATTTATGAGTATATTTCCTTATTGCTAATGATCCTGTTTGAGCCTTAAACAATAAACAACTTTTCTTGCTATTAACATAAATTAACTCACACCCAATATTGTTTATTTATATGTATAATCTCCCAGGAAGCCCCCAATTGGGGGAAAAGGAACACAGATACTAAACACTCATTATTGAGGTTGTGCTACTTGTCTGTAGCTCAGATAGAATTTACTTTTTAGTTTCAACCATTAATTTTTTACAATCTCCGGCATTCTTAATTTTATGTGCCTCTTGATCTCATTAAACTCAAGTGCCACTCACTGATGGCAAACTTCCTGTTTCATCACAGTAGTTCCTCCCAGCATTGACTTTATAGCAAACATTGATTCATTCATAGAATACACTTTATAAATGAGATTAAGATGCTAGCTTTATATAAAAGTTGTAACATGAAATGTGATGTGTTTCAAACGTTTGTGGATCATTTTCAACACTTTCTCTGCCATTGTAAAATTTTTCAAACCATTTTTGAAAACATTCCAAGACCCATGGCATCACTATCATACTTACTTTGAATCAATAGAAGTTTTGGCCAATTAAAAACAAATCAGCATATTATTCTATTACGAAACACAGTGTCACATTTTATGTTATATCTTATATAATATTCATTAAGGCTGTAGCCTCAAGCACATACGTATAAAATGCGATAGTAGGGACCTCTACAGGTCTTAAAACCACAAGCTTACTCATTGGAAGAAAAGAGGGGAACTTATAATAAATATATTTTAGCATCTTAAAATTTTTGAAATGAATAGCTATCACTAGATAACATATTTTTTGATTAAGAGATGGTACTTTAGTCAACTCAGAGGGAGAATTAATTAATCACCTATTCACTAAGGCACACAGCCCATATTATCGTAAAGTTTGTTTCCTTTTTTCCTTCCATACTTTAAAAATATAACCTCCAAGAGTTTTTTTACACTTGTCTGGTCTAATAGCCTGACTTTAAGCCAGCTATATAGTATATAATATTATTAACAATATAATACAATTAATTATAATTATATATTTCAAAAACCTTTAGAGAATCTGTTAAACCATGCATATTTTGCAAGGAGCATTTATTTAGTTAGTTCTGTATTAAAACAGTAGCAAACTCTCCATACAGCAGTGCCACCCAGTGTGAGCCTTAGTAATCAATGAATGCAAGGAGTTTCATATCTAGTGCCCACTCATCCAATATCCCAGACTAATTTCAAGCTTGTGGCTTTTATCATTGAGAAGCCTTGGATCAGAGAGCACTGCATGTAGATCTTAGGATCTAATGCAATGCTCCAGAAGCCACATTTTAGGCTCTTAGCCTTATAGTTAACTAAATAGATAAAAGATGGCTGCTGGAGAGTTGCATTAGATGTTAAGATCTAGGTGCAGTGTTCTCATATCCTCAGTGATGAAAGCCACAAGGTAAAAACTAGTCTTGAGTATGCGCTAGATAAAAAATTTTATGCACAAACCTTTTTGCATCCATTGATTACTAAGACTAATACTAGATGCCACTACTGTATGGAGTTTGTGTTTGTTACTGTTTTAATAACTTGTGTAAGTGTAGGAAATGGTGATCATGTGAAGTTTTAATGGTTTATTCCAAGCCTGCCCATAGAATGATGGTGATTGTAGTTTTTAAAAACATCAATGACATCAAAATATATGGATACTGAACTGGGTTCAGATCTACATAACTACATGAGTGAATGAGCTTAGATTTAAAAGCATTATTGTATTTTTATCTTGGGGACATAGTTTTACAGCTAACTAAATAGGTAAAAGGTGATTTTTGGAGAGTTGCATTAAATTCTAAGATCTAAATGCAGTGCTCTCAGATCCAGGGCTCTTAAGAGATGAAAGCCACAAGCTATAAACTAGTCTGAGGATAAAGGACGAGTAGGTACTAAATACAGATATTATACACAAACCTTCTTGCATCCATCGATTACTATGGCTTGCACTAGATGGCACTACTGCATGGAAAGTTTGCTACTGTTTTAACAGCTTGTAAGCATAGGAGATAGTGAATATGTGATGTTTTAATTCTCTATTACACTAGTACTATACCTTACCAGATTTCCCATAATCCATCATTTTTTATTGCCATTAAAATTTGAAGAAATATGCTTTCTTGTAATTACAATTGACAAAAGAATATCAAAAACAATTTGAAATTTTTTTTTTTTGCATATCTAAATCAGAGAAGAACCCGAATAATGATACTCGCTTTTTAAAGGGTTAAGTTTTAATGAAAAAAATGCTCATCTATTCCGGATTTTTGCATTTGCTTGCTCATATTTTAATATTTTTTCTGATTGCTTAAATACTAATTTGATGAAGGTGACCATCATCATCACTATTGCTCATTATAATAAGGTAAGAACATGCCAAAAAGGTCAACATGGAAATAAAAATGTTAACTATACACAGTATTCCACAATGAAAAAATGATGGATTTTCTCTTCAAGATGGCAGTAGCTCCATCTCTGAATCAAAGGAAGTTATGAAGAAACATAGTCTCTACAAAGCAAATTACACAGCAACATTATCCAGCTATTCTCCACAAAAATTTTAAGGTATTATAACGCTTGGATCATGAATTATGACATAATATATAAGTATATTTCCTATCTCAATCCATGATTGAACAATGGGTTAACATTAAATTTTATTTTAAACTCGGCAAGACTGCTACTGAAATGTTTCAAATAATTCAAACTGTATATGGCAGTTTTTGCATGAATCGCAAGATTTTACAATAGCAAAAAAAGCACTGAAGACAATCCACAAATATATGAAACACATCTCATGTTGTAACTTCTACTCCAAACATGCTAGCACCCTAAACGTTTTGTGGTGAATAGTTAAATTATGCAGCTATGATTACGTGTGTTGATTTAAAGATCACTCGGACAGAGAACCAGCTGCCTTTTAACTGGTATATACTGTGTATATGCTACAAAGATTGCAAAGTTATACAACGACTCCCTTAGTTTATGTAATAATCTGCACTTGATTAGAAGGTACTTGAGGCCAAATCCGTCAAGCCATTAGCTTGAACCATGTTATGTAGTAAATATTAGCTTTTGGTCTCAATTTTATTCCCCATTAATGAAGGCCAATGGCCGTGCATAAATCAAGTGATCTGTTTAGTATACAATGGTTATTTATGCTTCCTTGGAGCAATCACAACGTAGATTACTGCTGTTAAAAATTCTTCAAGTTTAGCACGAGAAGTCTATCAGTAGAGCAGTAGAGTGTGAGGATTTTTTTTCCGTAAACATTTAGACAAGAGTTTGTAATGCAGTATACTAAAAAAATTGAAACGAATTCTAGTCTTATTATAATAGAATATAAAAAATATAGGATGCATGAATTTGCCCTAATTATGCAATCCTCATATCCATTATTTAGCAATTATCATGCTGTCATCACTGCAGCAAGCACCATGATTTTTCACGTCTTCCTTGCTTTGAATTGAGTGATAATCTCCCTAGCTCCATCTGTAGAGGTAGGGAGTCATTAGATCAAGTAAAAAAGTAAACTTCTGTCATTATTAAGGGTGACCTCTATCTTCAGCCATACTCAACTACCTAAATATTGCTAGACTTAGTTAAAAGATTTTAAATAGTTATGCCAACAGACATCAATTATTTTCTGATTGTTCTTAAATTCAGGCCAAGTTATTTTTCATCACAATCTTACAGAGGCTAATTTATTTTTACTCCTCGACTTAAATAACAGTTCTGAACTCAAACTAATTTGCTTGACTAGCTACACAACACTCGACTAAATACTTCTCATCTAATAAAATATCCATTTTTGGCTTAGAACAATATACACTAAATCAATTATCGTATAAGCCTATACTATTCTCATAATCAATTATAAGTCAATTTATTTAGGTGCCAATGTTATTAGGTTTTCTTTGAACACTTCTGGCTGACAAGCTTACATTTGGGTCGGAATAATTTCTGGGGTCATTAAAAGAGTTGGCATATGCTCCCTATCTAAATAAATCAATGAGCCTGAAATTAACTGCTGGAATGCATAGAAATTACTAATTAGTATCCATTGATTAAACAGATATCTAAATAAATGCCAATATGGGAAGATAGATGTCTCTACAGTTTAACAAAATGATGTAAACCAATAAAATCAAATGGCACTTATAAAAAGTCTATATATTCTTTTAAAATTAGAAATACATTATTGTCAGTCAACATGTTTTCACAATTGCTAAATTGTTCAATATACTGAAGATTAAAAGTGATGTTATGTATTGTGACTTCTTTTTTCTTAGAGTCAGGAATCTCTCAGCACCTATGCCCAGAGAAACCTGTTAGGAATCTCTCAGCAACTATGCCCAGAGAAACCTGTCAGACACCTTACCTTACCTTTCCATTTACCACCCTGTTTTTCCCATATTCTTCTCTATCCTGCTCGATCCCATTTCCACAACATAATCTTTGTCAACTCTATGGTCTTTATATCTACCTTTCCATTTACCACCCTGTTTTTCCCATATTCTTCTCTATCCTGCTCGATCCCATTTCCACAACATAATCTTTGTCAACTCTATGGTCTTTATATCTAAATCCCCCTTATATTTTCCCAAACCCAGCATAAAAACCAATAACCTATTTTCTGTATAATCACTTGGTTTATATTTATTCTTCCACAACTTCATTATTTGTATTCTTTCTGCTTGTAGACATGTACATTCAATTAACAGCTGCCTAATATTTTCTATGCCTTCCTTACATAAATTGCAGACTAAGTCACCTATATTTTTCCATTTATGTGTATATTTCTTTGTTGCTAAAGATCCTATTTGAGCCTTAAACAGTAAACTACTTTCCTTGCTATTATCACAAATTAACTTGCATCCAATATTCTGTTTACTTCTATATATATATTTTAAACTGTTTTTAGTCTGCGTACTAGTTCTCCCCACCATGCAGATGTGCCACCCAGTGTAGACAGTTTATGCATAAAATCCCTATCTAGTGCCTACCCATTCAATATCCCCAGAGAACTTTCTGGCTTGTGACTTTTTATTAGTGAGGAAACTTGAATCTGAGAGCACTGCATCTCGATCTTAGAGGATTTAATCCAATTCTCCAGTAGCCACCTGTTACCTTTTTAGGTAGATATAAAGCTATGAATCCAAAATGAAAACAGAAATTATTTTCAATCCAAACTCATTTTCTTGTATAGTCATATAGATCCTAACTCAGTTCAGTATCTATACATTTTGGTGACTTAGTTCTTTAATAATCATATTCACCATCATTCCATGAGCAGGAATTATACTAAACCATTAAATATCCTAAAATCTAGGTGCAGTGCTCTTAGATCCAAGGCCTCTCACTGATGAAAGACCAAAACTAATCTGGGGATATTGGAGGAATATGCACTAAATGGGGCGATTTTATACACAAACCTTCTTGCATCTATTGATTACTATGGCTTGCACTAAATGGTACTACTGTATGGAGAGTTTATCACTGTTTTAACAGCTTATGTGAGCATAGGAAATGGTGATCATGTGATTTTTAGTGGTTTTGAGGGTTACTTGATCAGACTATATATTAGTAAAAGGATTTTGATATCTTGGGTTCATATATAACAATCAACCAATTAAAAACTGAATAGGAAACCGAAATTATGTCATTCAGTGACTGTTATTTGACTGATCTCTATAAGCCAAAATTGAAATCTAGCAAAAGAAAAATTTTAATCACACCTTCCATATAGATTATAATTACAGCTCGGTCATGATGTAAACAAACAAACAACCAATTAAAAGTTGCATTAGAAACTGAAATTGTCATCAGGCAACACTATTTTTGTTTGTTTATCTCTTGATTCCACTTTTGACTTTAGAAGGACAGAGAAAAAATACTCCTGCTAGGTGGCATGACTTCAGTTTTTGATCCTGTTTTTAAATGGTTATTTGCTTAGTTGCATCATGGTGGAGTTGTAATTAGAAGATACACAGAAGGTTTTCTTTCAATATTTACATCTATAAGATCTGTGAATTTTTTTATTATAATATATATATAATTACATATAGAGGTAAGTAATTTATATGTGCATATCCATAAAAATTAAACTCAATTTCACATATAATAGAAGTTTTGTTTATTCTTGAACCTGATTCTAGAAATACATTGGATTAATACTATTCCTACACGAGAAGCACGAGGAACTTGAAACACTGCGAGATTTGCACCCTGGATGCCAGAACAAAGTAGCTGTTTTGATTGGTCCTCAGTAATGACCACTTATGGTCTTGAACATTATTACAAACATTATATAAATATATATTTGCACATATTCAAACCCACAGGTGTGGTTTGAATCTGCGGCTATTTCTGCAAAATTATGAAACTGACGATTAAAAAATACAATATCCCTGTAATTATAAAAGGTCTTCTCTTATAAAAAAATTAAGCAATCTCATTTTCTGATACAATTTTGTAAACTCGAAAAAGTTGATATATAAGAAACATATTTAATAAAATCACCCAACTTTGTACTGTAAACATAAAAGCTGTTACCATTTGCTACCCGGTTCTGATAACCATTAGCGGGTTATACTTTTATACAACGTAATTCACTTGAAAAGCAAACAAACGAATGTGGAAATAAAAACCAAGAAAAAATAACAATCATAACAATGAGCATAACTTTAGGTCATAAAAGAACATCGGACCCGGAGGAATAACAAGAAGAATATTCGATTCCCAGCTTCATAAGAAATTAAATGCAACAGCAATACCTTTGGAAAGCTTAAAATATGGATCAGCCATATAATAATCTCTTTATGTAGAAGCTTTGATCATGTGATATCTGACTCACAACAGCTTGTTTCGCATAAAGCTATAACAATACAACTGGTGGAGTATTGTGTCTCTCATATGATAGCGAATATATAAGTATACATATATCATATATCGGCATACGCACTGTAAGGCAATAATTCAAAGCCACATTTGCACTTGTAGACAGAAGGACAAACTGATTTCATCTATTTCTGGGATTGTCTTTGTATCCTAACTTCATTACTATAACATTTTCTTTCAAGTCCTTCTTCAAATTTATCCTTCAAGCAAACTGATGTCAGCCATTGGTATTTTTATTTGTTTTTTTTTTTATTTAACGATTTTTTTTTTATAAACTAAATAAAATATCTACCATTTTCATTATTTGTAAAATTTCATTTCTGATTCGACTAAATCTTTAAAAAGTTCTTCAGTTTCTCCAATAAGTTTATCATTAAATGAATTAAGAAAATTTTCCATATCCTCGATACACCGAGCTTCTAATTCTTTCAGAGTTTTAAGCAATTCTTGCCCTTTGAGACTACGTTCCTTAAAAAGATTTAGTGCTCTTTCATGCGCTTTATATAGGGCATGACGGCGATCAACACTTTTTTGAAATCTAGGTTTTATTTTGGCCGGGTCATTGCTACCAAACACAGGTGAGACAATGTGAGTAGAAAAGTGAATTTTTGGACAAAATATAAATGGCTTGAATACTGAATGATGTGGATAAGGAGTTCCCGTAAACCAATGGCAACAAGGCTTGAAAGAACCCGGAGGTGATATTACAGATACTTGACTACCCATTGTTACAAATGCACCATCAGACATGTTAATACCACTCGATTCATCCCGAAGAATACGAAACATATCATTTACTTTGAAATTACCTATTAAAATACAAATATAATTAATAATTTAATATACTAGAAACATGAAACTATATATACAAATAAAAAACATAAAATATATTCTGATTAATTGCAAATAAAGTTGTTTTCAATTCAATCAAAAGATCGTAATGCATAAAAGTACAAAATTTCATTTAACACTAAAAAATTTAATATTAGTCAAAATTAGATGTTTTAAACCAATTTACTAAAGTAATGTTTAATCAATTTGCTCAAAATATGAAAATAAAGATTGATTATGATTAATTAGAAGAATGTTAACAGCTACAAATACCTTGGTCAGATTATTAATACAGATGGAAACATAATGGAGGAAATTAATCATAGAGTTAAACTTGGTTGGAGTGCTTTTGGTAGAAATAACTTGATACTAAAAGGAAATATGCCTAGGTGTTTGAAAAGGAAGGTTTTTAACAAATGTGTTCTACCAGTTCTTACTTATGGATCAGAGACTTGAATACTTAACAGAAGAGCAATACAGAGACTCCAGACCACTCAAAGAAGTATGAAAAAGATGTATGTTGGGGGTAACAAGAAGAGATCGAAAACTCAATGTATGGGTAAGAGAACAAACAGGTGTTACTGACCTCATTGAAAAAATTAAAAGATTGAAGTGGAGTTGGGCTGGACATATTGTTAGAAGAGATGATAATAGATGGACAATTAAAACGGGATTCCAAGATATTGTAAAAGACCCAGAAAGAGACCATATGTGAGATGATGGATGAAATAAGAAAGTGTGTAGGGGTGATGTGGAGAAGAAAAGCTAAAGATCGGAGAAGATGGATTAAACTTGGGGAGACCTTCATCTTGCAGTGGACTGATAATGGTTGATGATGATGATGACTTTATTTATTGATTAATTGATTTTAAATAAGATAATGATATTTTGTTTTCAAAATTTAATAAATCGTGTATATATATTACACATATAGTCAAGTAGCATATCTATTTTTCTAATTCTAATTCTGCTATCTTGGGTAAGCTTGCATAATCAATAAATTTATTTCCGTTCACACGTTTTTTTAATCGCCTGTGTTTATAAAATGACATTCCAAATTAAACATTCCACAGGCCACTTTCTTTCAGTCAAATTTCAATGCCCACAAAATAAACTCTTCATTAATTATTCAATATGAAGGCCGATGCTTGATTTTTTCTTCTTTCCATTTACTTAATTTCCTTTACAATCGCTTCCTTACCAAACTTTCTACAAGTTCCATTAATTCTACATAACGTTGCTTAAAATGGTTATCTACAAGAACGGCCATGCGTGATATGAAAATCTGATACACTTTACCCTCCTATTCCCAATGCTAATCCTATTGTTACCAAGAGGGAAGTAGACATCACTGGTCTGACATCTTTTCATATATTTATCTCTTCAGTAAGATCATTGACCTGTACATATATCTTCCGATTCACATAGAAATTTTCTTAATAGGTGTATTTCTTGTCAATCTATGCCTTTCTAACAAGGTAATCCAATTCTCTTCATGAAATCAAGAAAATAAATATTAACCATTCTCTATACCTCTCAGTGATAGTACTCATTAATTCAGGTGAACCTTTTGTCCCACGATCCTTTCTAAATCCAAACTACTCTTCATATATGAGTACATCCAATCTATTAAAATTTCATTCAAGATTCTCAACACTGCTTTAACCAGATTAGAGGCTGTAACTGCTGACATCTACAGGCTGCTCTTCTGAGTCAAAAATTACATTTCAAATATAAAATTTTTTCAAAATCATTTCATAAAGCAAATGAAAAGTAAAGCATCAATATTTTTAATCCCTTACCCTGCCCCCCTCATTTAATTTTAACACTATTTTTCAAAATGTATTTTTGAAATAAATTGCTTTTACTTTGATTGTATCCAGGACCCCAGTGAAAAGTTGGCTGATTCTGTAGTTCAAACTGCTTACAGTATTATCTTTGTCGATACATATTATGGATGACATAGTTCAGCTATTTGCCATAAAAATTTTAAAGTGGTTTGGTATCTGGATCATGAGATATGTCATAAAGGGTGATAATGTGTTTCCTACTTTTGTAGTTTACCTTCAATTCTCTCCCTGCCGCTTCAAATCGCTTGGAAAATGCTCTCGCGGACTCACGACTTCTATTTCATACACAAGCTGATTTACTTAAATTTCTGAATTTAAAACAAAATTTAGTGTGTTATTCTATTATGGGATTAAGATAGGAAACCTACTGTCCCATTTAATATATCATAACTTGTTGTCCAGACATACTAATGCCTTAAAACGTTTTATGAAGAACAGTTACATTATGTCGCTATTTATTATATGTTGATTTCAAAATAGTACTTCAGAAAACTTGGAAAAATAACCAGTCACTTATTTACTGGGAGGCCCCATGTAAACGCTGTAATCTGATGGTAATGCTTAGATAATCAAATAAACAATAGCCACAGCTTAGTAGTACACTATTTTATATATACTTCATTGTATTTGTTGATGAGGAAGAGATGATAAGAGTCATAATTGCATTTAACCGGAAATGACGGTATTAGTTGTGATGATGGTGAGTAATCGACTGAAACAAGAATGATTTTAATAATCTGAATAAAATCAAAAATGAGAGTGCTTTAGTTACTTAGTAGGTTATCACAATTGAATGGCAAATATTTATATATCTGACACTTTTTACACTATTATAGCAGCACTGCAGTCCACTGAAGACATACGATAATTTCCATCCACTCCTTGACTAACTAAGAAAGTCATCACGTCACTAAATCTTTTTAACATTGTCCATTCCCTTCTATATGCGTATGACAGAAATAGCTTGGAAGAAAAGATGTCCCGGACATTGAGATATATTATATAATTTGATAAATTAACAATAAAACAGATACACTTGAACCCATATATGTTGAAAAGATAAATAATCACCAATATTCGTATTTCATGCTAAACCAGAAATCATCAGTTGGTCCAGGTTACCATCTCCACACATATATGCTATAAGTGCTCAGACATATATTAAGATAGCCAAGTCTCATACTTTAATGGACAGGCTTCAATCTACTCCACCCTCCAACTCTTCAACCATCCATCCAATTGAAAATCTGATGATGGAATGCTCAAAGGCCACCCTGAAGCCGAGATTCTTATCACACCCATGTTGAACTAAGGTCAGTTATTACATCGTAGAGATGTCTGCCCATCCCTTGTATATGTATTAAATGGTTTATGTCCTGTACATGAGGGGTCAGATTGACTTTAGGTCAACATGGGTGTGACAAGAATCTCGGCCTCAGGGTGGCCTTTGAGCATTCCATCATCAGATTTTCAATTGGATGGATGGTTGAAGAGTGGAGTAGATTGAAGCCTGTCCATTAAAGTATGAGACTTGGCTATCTTAATATATATCTGGCACTTATAGCATATATGTGTGGAGATGGTAATCTGGACCAACTGATGATTGCTGGTTTAACATGAAATACGTATATTGGTGATTATTTATCTTTTCAACATATATGTGTTCGAGTGTATCAATGTTATCAGATAGTGTGGAGGGTGGTGGGTTGTGTGAAAGTCTGTGCTCTTATACCCTATATAATTCTTTATGTTGTTTAATAACAGAGAGCAAAAGATTTCATAATCACTTAAAATTATTCTTTCTGGAAACAATACACTCATGAGATGTTTTCTCCCGAAAACTAAAAAGAAAAATATTTGATAAAAAAACTTTTTTATTTAATTTGAAGTGTAATGCACTAAAAATCAAAAAAAAGAATTGCTTTCTTCAGTCACGATTTTGATTATTATGCTTAAGTTGAAATAAAACAGTGACACATCCATAAATTAATTAATTCAATCACTAATACTTTAAAACTAGTGATTCAATTAATTAATTTATGAATGCCATATACTTTTAATTCAAGATAAATCTAACAACCCAAATTGTAGTTAAAGAAAAAATTATTTTTTTGTTTTTAATGCATTATGCTTCAAATTAAAAGAAGGACTTTTTGTAACTATTTATATTCAAATATAAAAAGTAACAACGTCAACAATGTCACTGTATTTTTAATATTTGAAATAAAATTGGTGCGTATTAAAAATCATTTTAGTTAAACAATTAAGAGAAATTAAGATTTCATTCTTCATTTTTTCACTTCCGATTTTAATAAACTGTACACACTTTTATTGCTATTTAGTACGCATCACAGAAAACTTACTAAACCAATATTGAAGAGTTTTAAAATTCAGCTCACCAATATTGTTCAGATTGTCCAATCAGCCAGACAACCCTGAAATATTTCATTGTCATATTGCTCTGAATTTGAAGGAAGTATCTAAACAAAAAAATTTCTACACGAAATAAAATTTATTTAAAAGAGCGACTAATAATTTTCCTACACAAATAATAGTTTTGATTAACTAATGAAGTTTCAAGATCTCATTCCCAATGATGATAACATTTATTTTATGAAGCGCACAGTATTGAAATTAAATTGAGAGAAACTGCAAACATCTCACGCTCATTAGTATCTAGCAGCCAATCAGATCGTAAATACAAGACAGAGAATTTAACAAGAAAAGAGCAGTCCACCCCTGTTCTTTACTTGTCTTTCTATATATCCAAGCCAGTCTAAAGTACTTAGATCTGAAAGCGTGAATATTAAATATCTTCACACTTAACTCACTGAGTTTAAATTACAAACATACAGTGTGAAATTCTACGATTACTACGCAGTAGTTTTTTAGATGTTATAACTTGCAGTAACGTATGTAAATAATATTTATTTTATAAAGCGCACAGGATTGAAATTAAATTGAGAGAAACTGCAAATCTCTCACGCTCATTAGTATCTAACACAATCAGATCGTAAATACAAGACAGAGAATTTAACTGGCTTGGATATATAGAAAGACAAGTAAAGAACAGGGTGGACCGCCCTTTTCTTGTTAAATTCTCTGTCTTGTATTTATGATCTGATTGGTTGTTAGATATTAATGAGCGTGAGAGGTTTGCAGTTTCTCTCAATTTAATGATGATAACAATGGACGCTATTCTTCTGAAAAGGAGTGGGTAATTGGTTCAAATCTTTCTTCTTTTAACAAAATGTGGCTTTGATATAATACACTATTTAAAATATAAATCAGCTTAGTTTAGCTGTCCAAACATACATTAAAGGTAATAGACTAACTAGCAACAGTGAATTAACTAATAATTCTGCAATTATCGGAAGTTTTAACTGCAACGGGACTGATTAAATGTCTCCTATTGGTTTGATAGATTATTTTGGGAAACACATCCATTTTCCAGAATAAACTTTCTTAATTATTTTTATATTATTCAAACTCCTTACTTAATTCATTTATCTGTTTATTTCATTCCAAAAATGTTTATATATTTTTAAAATAGTTTTATTTAGACAGGCAAAACTTTCCATACAGTAGTGCCATGCCAGAATAATCAATGGATGCCAGAAGGCTTGTGCCTAAAACCCCTAACAAGTGCCTACTCATTCAACATCTTCAGACTAGTTTCTGTTTGTGGCCTTCATCAGTGAGGAGCCTTGGATTTGAGAGCACTGCACATAAATCTTAGGATCTAATGCAATCCTCCAGCAGCCACCTTTTATCTCTACTTAGCTCCAAAACTATGAAAATAAAATTGAAAACACAATATTTTTAATCTAGCCTCATTAGCTTATATAGTAAGAACCAAAACTCCTCACTGATGAAAGCCACAAGCCAGAAACTAGTCTGGAGATGTTGGATGAGCAGGCACTAGATAGGGATTTTATGCACAAATCTTCTGGCATCCACTGATTACTCTGGCTTGCACTGAGTGGTACTACTGTACGGAAAGTTTTGCCTGTTTTAATAACAGTTTTGAGCAAGCATAAGAAATGATGATCATGTGATGTTTGGTCATTTTATTTAACTTAAAAATTCTATTTATCTGTTTATATCAAATCTTGTAATTGATTTTTAAATATACTTCTATCAAATAGATTTCCTTCAAATTTTGTTCACATTAGTTAACAATGAGAACACAATATGACACAAAATATTTCAGGGTTGTCTAGTATAATTGCAATAGCAAGCCCAATTTCAAAATGCAAGACATCAGTTTGGGAAGCTTTCAAAGATGAGCACTAGATGGCAGGTAAAGTTATATATGAGTTTTATAGATATAGAGAAGGCATATGATAGAGTAAATAGAAATAGATTATGGATAAGTTTAACAAATTTGGGAATGGATGAAGTTTTAGTTGATATTATTAAGAAATTATATGAAAATAATTATTATATATATCAATTAGGAAATATAGAATTAATTAAAGTTAAAAATGAGGTGGGACTAAGGCAAGGAAGCCCTATGTCACCTATTTTGTTTGTGTTGTATTTGAGTGAAATGGAAAGAGCAATAGAAAGATTAGGAAGAGGGATAGAGATACCTTTAATAGGTAGTAAGGGAGCACATATTTTGTCAGATCTTTTTTTTGCGGATGATATATTTTTGTGTGCAGAAAGAAGATATGGAAGTTATGCTGAGTACATGTGCAAGGGTGGGTAAAGAGATGGGGATTAAATTTAGCGAAGAAAAATCAAAGATAATGATGGTTAATACTGAAAAAAGAGAAGATGTAGAATTTTTATTGGGAGATATTAAGTTAAGTGTGGTGAATAGATATTGTTATTTGGGAATTATTTTAAGTAATCAGAAAAATTATTTGGATGAATGGAAGAAAAAATTGATAAATGAAGCAAAGAAAAGGATTGATTAAAAAAATTAATAGTGTTTTCATATAATAAATATGATGTAACTAGAATTATATGGGAGTTGCAATAGCAAGGTTAACATATGGTAATGATGCATTATGTGTTAGTAAAGGGGTATTAAATTACTTAGAAAAAGTTCAAAGGGAAGTAGGAAGACATGCATTGAATGCAGATGTATGGACAGCAAGGGAGACAATTCAAGGAGAAATGGGATGGTCAAGTTTTCATATGAGAGATGCAAAGAGTAAAATAAAAATGTTTGGTATATTGCAGTTTATGGAGAATAAAAGAATAGCCAAAATAGTATTTAATTGGGTTATGAGTAAAGGGCAGGTAACAAGATAGGTGAGAAAGGTAATGCAGTATGCCAAAGATTTGGATAAAGAATTTATATCAGTATATTTATACCAAAGATGGGATGATTGTGTTAGGAGGATTGTTGAGTGTTATAGTGGTAAGGAATGGGATAAAAGAATAGATTTATTAATAAAGAATAGGGAGTTAGCAAGATGGAGAACTAGTATGGACAGTAAAAAGAGTTTAAATATATATAGAAATAAATTGAATATTAGATGCGAGTTAATATATGATAATAGTAAGGAAAATAGTTTATTGTTTAAGGCTTATGGAGAGTAAAAAGAGTTTAAATATATATAGAAATAAACTGAATATTAGATGCGAGTTAATATATGATAATAGTAAGAAAAGTAGTTTATTGTTTAGGGCTCGAACAGGATCTTAAGCAACAAGAGAATAAACATGTAAATGGAAAAATATGGGTGATTTAGTCTGTAAATTATGTAAGGAAGGAATAGAAAATATTATGCATCTGTTAATTGAATGTAAATCCTTGAAAACAGAAAGGGCACATATAATGAAGTTGTGGAAAAGTAAATATGATAAAAGTGATTATACAGAAAGTGGATTATTAGTTTTTATGCTTTGGTTTGGGAAAAGATAAGGGGGATTTAGATATAAAGGCCATAAAGTTGACAAAGATTATGTTGTGGAAATAGGATGGAGCAGAATATGGGAAAACTTAGACTGGTGAATGTAAAATTAAGTAGCTAACAGTTTTCTCTGGGCATAATTGCTGAGAGATTCTTGACTTCGTTTAAGAAGAAGCTACATCACATCACATTTATTTCATATTCACTAAAAAGTGTTTACAATAAACATTTATTATTATTAAAACCTTGTCTTCATAAACAAAAAAAATATTTAGAAAGATTTTTAACGCACGCTAATTCAACCACAAAGACTAGAAGAAATACAGTGACATTGTTTACATTATTTTTAAATTTAAATCCATTTCAAAAAATCTCAATTATAAAAATGAACAAAATAATATATATAAAATATTTTATCTTGAAATAAAGAGTGGGGGAGGGGCCTTGTGACTGAATTAATTAATTTATAGATAGCTCATATTTTTATTTCAAGTTAAATATAACAACTCAAATTGTGGTTGAAGAAAAGAATTGTTTTTTTGATTTTTCATGAATTACTATCAAATTAAATAAAACATATTTTATAAAATATTTATATATTATTCCCCTTCAATTAATTCATCAGGGTAATACATGTTTACCAAAAAAGACATTCTATTTACAAGGAAACGATCATTCCTCACTGGCATCGTACTATAAGTCAGCGATGTTAAATACTAGGTTACTCTCATCCTAGCCACAGAACAAAGACTTTAAGGAAATAAGAATGACTGTCTTATTTTAAGTGAGTGATTTAGTATATATTCACATTCTCATTCCAAGACACTTAAGATTAGCCTATAAAAGTGTGTTTAGGTTTGAAACTAAAACGGTCATTCTTATTTTCTTAAACTCTTAATCTTGTGGCTGGAATGAACGTATCCTACTATTTGACATCGCTGATTTATAATATGGAGCAAGTGAGGTCGAATTATTTCCTTTTAAATAAAATTACAATCAAATGCTGCATGAGTAAAATTCATTGATCATTACTAAAAACGGCATTTAAAAAATATTTAAGCACCAATTTGTTTCTTTTTATTTATTTTTTTTCCAGTTAAAAAATTATTTATATAATTTATTTAAAGAAATATAAAATCTATAAATTTATTTATTGAATTTTTGATATTGCTTTTATCAGAAGTTTTATTTTTCTGTTAAAACTAAAAGCAAGTTATTTAATGGCCTTTAAAATTAACATCAATAATTACGAATCAAAAAATTGTAAAATATAAAATTTATTCTAAAATTATAATCTTCTTGGCAACAGCACTTACCCGAAACTGATAAGTTGTTTAAAAGTTCTTTGCCACATTTGTAGCGACTATCTCCTGAAGAAAGACTAAAGGCTTTGGAAAAGTTAAATTCTCCATTTTCAGGCTTCCAGAAGCCCAATCCCTGACTTTTTTCTATTAAACCTTCTGACATAGAATCGATTTTCGTTCCAATAGTGAGGCAATTACTAATGTTTCGAACGCCACCTATCATTTATAGAAAGAAATAATTGAATTGCACACGTAGAAATAAAATAGCAAAATCACAGTATATATTTACATGTAAATTACTTGTAATTCTTTCAGCTGCCCAATAAATTCCTGCTGTTTCCAATACCCAAGCCTCACTTGGGTCGGCAATTAAAAAACTATTATGATAAGTCATTTCAATATCTTGATCTGAGCAAGGGCCACCCTGACCATGTTTCTCTAGTAAACTTGAAATAACATCAACTGCCTCTTTTGCAGTTTTAGCTCTTTCCAAACCTAATCTGGACCAAAAATAATAAAAAAATTAAAAGCAAATACTGTATTTATGTTTAATTAAAATATAAAAAAAAAATTGATAGATCAAATGTGCATGAATATATAAAATATTTTTAGTTCTACTCCTGAGTGTCAACTATGTGGGCACACAATATAGAACATAAAATGCCATTTCTAAAAATATATATACACATGCAGTAAGTTCTCTAATTAAATTGCCGCCACCATCTAGCCATTAACATAATGCAAACACACACAGGCATATGTAAAAATAAAGATCAGCGAATTTCTAATAACCACATCTACCTATGTCCGTATTGTTATAATTATTTATTGAACATACAGGCTTACTTTTAAAACAGGCTTTAACCTGTATCAAATGTGCCTTGAAATTTATAATAATCAAGCAATATCCTTATTTTGCCAGTAGAGGGACCTCTCAAACCACAACACAATATAGCAACTTTTATAAAGATAAGAGCGGCCATCTTACTTTAACCTAACTTTCCACTTATATAGGCCAATCTGAAGCATTTTGATTTGGGAGCGTTAAACTGTTGTTCTCCCACTGTTTAAAAAGTCCACTTTTTCCTATACAAATTAACATTCGCAAAATCTTGCAATTTACGAGTTAATATGATCTTTATACTGCAAATATAAAAACTATTGTAGAGTTATAATTATTTATTAAGCAGGAAATATATGTAAATACTTTTAAGACAGGCTTTGTCATTACCTTGTGTTGTGGTATGAGAGGTCCCTCTACTGACAAAATACATTGCTTGACTATTATATAAATTTCAAGGCACATTTGATACAGGTTAAAGCCTGTCTTAAAAGTATTTACACATATACTTCCTGAGCGTTTAATAAATAATTATAACTCTACAATAGTTTATATATTTCCAATATAAAGATTGTAATGTTAATTCATTGTAAATTGCAAGATTTTGTGAATAATAGTTTATATAGGAAATAGTGGTCTTAAACAGTGGAGATAACAACAGCTTCACACTCCCAAATCAAGATGCTTCAGATTGGCCTATATAAAAGAAAAGTTAGGTTAAAGATAAGACAGCCACTCTTATCTTTATAAAGGTCGCTATCTTGTGTCATGGTTGAGAGGTCTCCCTATTGACAAAATAAAGATATTGCTTGACTATTATAAGTTTCTATGTCTGTATTGTGAAAATATTTACAAAACAGTTGAAAGAAACTGAATAATCATACTCACTTGTTTGTTCATAATTTCTACAACTTCATTCCCTAACTTTAAATCTATAAGTGCTTTGCGCACAGACAATGAAGCTTTAAATTTAATTATATATTAAGCTGAGCACTTTTGGGAGATATGTACTGCCATATTCATAGCTACGCATGTAATGAGAAAATATCTATAATGCATATGATATGCAAATATATGTAAATTTGAGTGCATCATTTACAACATCCATTTTCTTGATATGAAGAAGCAAGCTTCTTTTCTATTAATTGCTGCAGGATCACTTGCTATGTAGCAAGCCTCTTTAATATTGCGTTTTGCATTGTTTCTCTCCATACAAACAACACTTGCTGCTGATGGTTGAAAAATGTGGCCAGTGGTTTTCTCATGTTCAGCAAATACTGAATTACCCAGTGCCTTGGTTTTGGTTCTATTATATAAGTATTTGTGCGGGGATAATCTGGTTGCAATATTTGCCTTGGTTTCACCATAGTAAGTGGTGTGACAATTATTATGAGGGCAGGTGATTTTGTATACGATGTGATGAATCAATTTGGGTGTTACTTTGTCCTTAGTATTATTGATTAATCTATTGGTGGAGGGGAATGAATGAAAAGCAATTTTGAATTCATTGGAAAGTTTATTATTTGTTTAGATAATGAGTGGATGTATGGAATAAGGATGCATGGTTTGTTTACTTTCTGTTGTTGATGATTTATTTTATAAAAAAATTGATTGACTTTTTTGTTGATGATTGTCCATTTCTGTCCTATATTGACGAGATCATCTATATAGTGGGTTAGATTGTCTCTCATGTCAGCCTCTTCTTTGCATAAGGAGTGGTTCCTGAAGAGAAATGCTGAGAGGGCTGCAAGTTTGTGAGTTTGGGGTGCATAGGAGTCAGGATGAATTATGCCTTTAACTTCCATAGGTTTTACTACATTTGGTAATCCAGCTTATGGGTGTATCTACTAATGCGAATATCTAAGTACTGAAACAAGTAAGATTCGTATTCGAATCTTAAGTTTCACCTTTTTCTGTCGTCTCTCACTGACCGGTCTATCCCGCCCAAATTTAAACTTTTTGGTATCGAATTGTGTGTGTAGCAATATTAAAAATGTATAAATATATGTAGAATTCAGCATAAAGACTCTCACATTTCGATCTCAAATTAAAGGCAAGAAATAGGGATAAAATAATATAATTTAGATTTCTTTAGTTATATGATTTTGTATAATTTTAATCATTTATTTTGGATTATAAAGTTTGTATTTATCGCTTTGTTTAAATTTCGTTTAATAATAATTCTAAAAAAATCTGATGAAATATTTAATTAAAAGTTAAAATAATCTTATGTTCCCTTTTTGTCTTTGAAATTTAAAAGCATCGGTCAGTGATAGATAACAGTTTAATTAAAGAAAAATTCCCCAAAATGTAATTAGTAAATGTAAAATGTAAACAATAGAATGGCAGCTTTCTTTATAATTAGAACCAACATAAGGCATTGATTATCCTCAGTAGAACCTAAAAATATCTTAACAAAAATGTGAGAGATCAAGATAAGAAAAGAGGCCATCTTAGACTTGCTGGAGACATTCATTTCAACTTTAGCTTTGCTCTTGATCACTGAGAGTCTCCAAAAATATAAAAATAATTTGTTCCTGCCAAGGTATGACCGAGTAAAGCACCTAGATTATTCTCCATCGGGAGATGGCCTATTGGATGCCGAACTTTCCATTGCCCGTCATAAATTCACCATGAAGATCTGCTGCCTGAAATAAATGAGAAAGCTGCTGCTGCTGTGAAAGTAAATGAAATATCTAAATACAAGAAAGAATTGCCACTCGTGAACTTTTTGCTGCTAAACTAATGGAATCAGAAAACTTCTTATAAAACAAGTAGCTGTCTGTGTTCAAACTCGAGTACTCTAATAATATGCTATAACACTTCTTCATATTACTTATCTAAATTATAAAATGTAAAAACTATCATTTGTATAACTAAAATTGAATAATTAATTTAATGTGTAAATTTCTCTAATAATCTAGCTTACCTCACTCTATCTTTCTTGGGTGCATATTTCTCAAATCTACATTTTATCTATCGTTATTATTTAATTATTGCATGCTCATAATTGTCTCAATTTTCAAAGTTTAAATCTATGATCGCTTGGAACAATGAATGCGTGTCAAATTTTCATTAATATTTGCTTTCATAACTAACTTAACTTTCATATAAATCAACACGCATTCAATGCATCATTTATTGTAATGCAGGAGTCTACTACTTCGCAAATGGCTGACGTATTAGTTATAATAATTCCCAATTTATATATGTTTTGTATTTATTAAATCATCATGAATAATTCCAGAAAATTACATTTCTTTGAGAGTCACCAACGTTCTTTAGTAAATGTTGATAATGTAGGGCGAATTAGAAATCTATTTAAATCTTATCATAATCGTTTATACTTATACATGTGTTACGTTTTAAAGACGCGATGATCTATTCCACCGTAAATATTCCGGATTCTTCAGGGTTGAAATTAACCCCAGTCGTCCTACACAAGCGGACATAATAAATGCTCCCATAGGATTTGACCCGTCATGCAGCCAGCCGGAAAATTGCGACATGGATCGCTTGTCCCTGGTTATGCTTGTGACACCTTACTTCGTCGGGCTGAGGCAGAGACCAGCCCGACAGTCTTATAAACTCATTCGCGGCATTGCAGTTTCAATATACTGCCATTCCATATCGCCTTTCTAAAGCGTACCACGTGTTCCTTTACATAATTTTATTATTCTATATATCACTCCGCCTCTGCATTATCTTCGTAATTCACTCTCAAATAAATGTTTGCCCTTAGTCATAAAATAAATATTTTAATTAAATAAATATATGTCCGCCGCTACTCTTAAATCTTGCTTTAGACTCTTGCATTGCAAAGGTATAAATTCCCCAAGGCATGCATTAGAAATACTCGAGAATTTTAGGTAGCTAGATTACACCTTCAAATAAATTTATTCCTTTTGTAAACATTATAGTATCGGAAATACCGTTACTGAGGTCCTCAAGATAAAATAAGGTCGAAACAAATAATAAGTATTCCTTTTGTATACATTACAGTATCGGAACTACCGCTACTGAAGTCCTCAATATAAAATAATGTATAAATAAATAAATGTATTCTTTAAAATATAATAGTATTGTAAATCCCGCTAATGAAGCTTTGAATCCATAAAATATTATTAGTAAATGATTTTCTTATTAAAATATGTTAATAAATAATTTTAAATTATACGTCTGCGGTTACATTTCATTTATTCGATACCCATTCTATATAATATTTCCTCGATTATGTAAATATGAAGGTTTAATTAATATTAGTTTGATTATTGGCTAACTCGAAAATAAAATCATGAATCTCTTGCATGTCCCTGACCACTGTGCCTAAAGAAATATTTACTAATGTCGCATCAGATGCGTTGTTTCGTGGATTGTATTGTGGAACCGATAAACTATGTTCGAACTCAGTACCACGGGTGACTTCGCTACCTCGATGGTGCTGCTGTCCTGTGTGGTGGTCGAATTCTGCACTACGTTTACGAGTCACACGTTTTCTGACTGTTACAGTACTTAACTTCCTGTTGTGGGTTTTCCCAAACTATGGTGAGATTAAGAGTTTCTGCAGGTTATTTTGTATGTCAAGTATAATATTTTCTGTTGCAACAATAAATATGTCATCAAACATTTATTTCTAAATATAGCAATTATATTCACATCTAGCCATTTTAAGAAAATGATGATGAATGCCAAACACGTAGGTGAAAAGTTCTTAGCTGTTAGTTCATGGCTGATTAATTCAATGGATTATTTACAGTCAATAGACCCGTAAAGTTCCGTGATATCTAATGATGCAATTTTAAATGTTGGATGCACAACTGCGTTTTTGATTTTGTCTACAAACTCGAAAGTTGATTTGATGCTATATCTTCCGAAGCCTAATTCGTCTATGAGCCATCGATTATGATAGAAGTGTTAAAATAGTGAGCTGCTCCGCAATCAAGCATAAGCCTGGGAGGTACATCTGGTTTAAGAATTTTCACATTAGCAAAAATTCAAAGAGGAGAAGAAGTAAATGGATAGATCCGGAGGTATTCTGATTTTCATATCATATGCATTATAGATATTTTCTCATTACATGCCTAGATGAATATGAGAGTACATATCTCCCGAAAGTGCTTAGCTTAATATAAAATTAAATTTAAAGTTGCATTGTCTGTACGCAAAGCACTTATAGATTTATATATGTCATTGAAGTAAAACCTTATTTATTTCCTAACTTTGTATGTTTTATTTTGTCATTTACAAACTATGATTTTTTAGTATAAAACAAATATTTTTTTTGAATGTCTAATAACAATAATAAGGAAACCAATAAATAGTAATAGTTGGATGAGAGGAATATAAATCTTGTAATATAATAAATTAACGCTCTGTGAAGGATTGTATTATTTTTGCCAAGTAGTCACAATATTAATTATACCACTGTTCCTATACAGAAAACTGTCAAAATAATTTATTCTCTAACAAAACAAGACAATACAAAGGTCGTAATAGTATATATTTAATTGGGCCTAACACCAGTCTGCTTTGCAATCATCTGTACACAAGTAATTAACTGATAGCAGCTGGCAGTACCAAATAATTCCTAGCTGTACTACAATCAGCCAGCACCGTGACTTACTCCTAATATGCTGATATGCACCTAATGGACTAGATTTTTGAATAGCCTAAGCTTATATAAGCTCAGCAATAAATTAAATACGTTTATACTCAACATTTATCAAAAAGATTGTGAACATATGTCTATCAGATCTGTATGATAAGTCAGGGATATTTTGGGTTCAAAATCATAATGATGTTTGGAAACTCAAGCCGATGACCTGAATGGTATAGCAAGAGCAGGTGCTGTGTCCCCAACTAAGACTGGGTTACCAGAAAACAAATACATATAAAAGAACTCAATAAAATAACAGTAATATTTTAAGCAATAGTAATTCATATACAAATTTGGAAGAAAAATAAATAAGTACTTTATTGATCTTTAACGCGAGTATACAGTTTGAAATTTATAGAGCTTAAGTCTCAGGTTAATTATTTCCCAGCAAATACTATCCACACAATTAAGGAAAAGCTATTAATCATTTTACCTCCACTACTGTCTATAGGCCTTAATATACAACTCTCGATGAGCCTCTTGAGGTACTTCAAAATAATAAGACGAGGGTAGTCTGTTTAGAACAGTAATCGACTTAATGACCTACAGGACTTGGGAAAAGAAATCCTTTGATGATGATGATCTACTGCTCTTCGACTCGTGGACACACTACTAATAACAGCAAACACAGAAAAAACAATCAGCCCTTTTTGTCTAGCAGTTTATATCATCGTTTCTCTTATCTTTTCTGAAGTAAATTCTTGGGGTTTAATTAGCTTGAATTATTAGTTTATCATACTAATAATTCCTTGTCTTTAATTACACAATTCATTACTCTCTTAGGAATTTATTTTTGTATGTACAAAGTTTTATAATTAATTAAAATTTATAAATTCCTTTCTTTATAAGGTGATTTGTAAGCTTGGTTTTATTAATCAATATATATATATATATGCGTCCATGTTTGTTTAAATTACATTTAATTGCAAAACGTTTCTTTTCAACGATTTATTATTTAAAATTAAACATTAAACATTCTTTAATATTTTACAGCAGGTATCTGCTAAAGTAGATCCAGAGGGTAAGGAAGAATGAGAAACTATCCTGGGGACTTATCAGCACTATCGTTTGGTGTTCAGTGATTACTCACAGCTGGCATGGTTGTCTCACTAAAAAGTGACATTGTTTATTTAATAACTAATTAATAACAGAGATATATTATTTAATAAATTATACTAAATGTTTCAAATTTCTCCATAGAATAGTGCCACCTAGTGCAAGCTCTGGAAATCAACAGATGCTAAAAGGTTGCTTTTAAATTATAATATCAGTAAGAATTACTGTAAATAAGAATGCCAATCTGACGCCAACATTCAATCACATAAAAAGTAGATATAGTGACGTTTAATTATGTTTAAAGTTTATAACTTGGTTCAAATAATATAATAATTTCTAACTTCAAAATTATTAATAATAATCATCAAAACGATACCAAATTTCTCCATATAATAGTGCCATCTAGTGCAATCTCTGGTGATCAATAAATGCTAGGAGATTGTGCAATTTAAAACCTATCAAATATCTTCTCATCAAATATCCCCAGACTAGTTTATAGCTTATGGCCTTCATTGTTGAGAAGCCTTGAATCTGGGATTATTAGATCCAATGCATTCCTCCAACATTCATCTTTTACCTTTTTGTTATCCATCCAAAATGAAAACAATATTTTTCAATCCAATCTAATCTGTATACAGATATGAATCCAGTTTAGTATCTATATATTTTTTGTGTCTTGGGTCATGATCTTTTAAGGGTTTAATACCAATCCAATCAAAAGGATAATGGCGACTATGGTTATTGAAAAAACAGATACCAAAATATATAGATAGTGAACTGGAATCAGATCCATCTGACTGTACATGCAAATCAGCTTGGATTGAAAACATTATTGTGATTTCAGTTTGGGCTCATAGTGTCATAGTTAAGCAAAATAGTTAGGAAGGGGGGTGCTGGAGAGATGCATTGGATCCAAAGATCCAGATATGTCGTTGCCAAATCCAAGGCCACTTTCTGATATAAGTCATAAGCTAAAAACTAGTCTGAAGATATTGGATGAAAAGACACTGGATAAAAAGTAAAATGCATACATTCTAGCATCTATTGATTAGTAGATCTGGCACTAGGAGGCACTATTAAATGCAGAAATTTGAAATATTAGCAAGCTTTTTATGTGGAACTTTTAAATTGGAACGAATGAAGCAAAAAATGCTTTGTATTAAGAAGAGCCACTGTTTCTATGTTAACCGAAAAAAACCAAAAAAAATCTTGGACTTGTCGGTCAATTGGAACATGCTCCATGTATTATGCTGATGTTCGAGCATCATTCTTAAGTTTCTACCAACTGAATGTATATTTATAGTTTTATTGTTTCTGTCTAACAGATTTTAAACAATTCCAAGCAACTTTTTTTTTTGTATTAAGCACTCTGCAATGGTTTACATTAACAAAATGTGCCTCAAAGTTGTCAAAACTGTGCACGCAAAAATTTTTCTTTTTAAAAATAAAAAGATAAAGTTTTTACTATAAATCATTTAACACAAAAATTTGATCAAATATACTAATAAGCTGTTCTACTAAGCATGCTCAGAATTACATATACATGGGCCTATCTTTCACTCAGCTCTCATTCATTCATTCATTCGCTTTCATTAAAAATAATATTCCAAACCTGACTAAATCCATCCCCGTTAATTTTTCATCCGCGTCATGAGATCCACACAGAACAGTATACACAGCTTCATTTCCGATGCAAACTCCATGCTCATTGGCTCCCATTTCTGCTCCCCACATCCAAGCTGGTTTACTTAAGATAACAGCGTATGTGTGAGAAACTTGATCAATGTCAATATAAGTGCACTAAAATAGTATTAAAAAAATGCTAAAACATCTTTTCTGCTTACATTTAGTCTATCTAACTAATACAGAAAATACTTCTTTGAACATTTGCCACCCTCTGATACAAAGTTAGTCATTCCCTTGCAGCCATTTTTATTGTACAAATAACTGATGAAAAGATAAATGTTAATTAAAAAATTCAAGAATGTATCTATGATAAATAACCAATACTACACCTGTAATTATTAACATCAATAAATATAAAACTGTAAATAAATAAATAATGATTTATTGCCCAAAAGTTCCCATTGGAAATGGCAGAGTTGCAGTTTATAGCCTCCGAGCTCCAGAATTTGCCCTTTTATCACTACATTAAACAATGCAGGATATATATATAAAGTGATAGCGTTTACGCTAGTAAGACAATCTAGTAAGATGAATAAACAGTGTTTAAAATTTAAAAAGTATTAACATTTTCATTTAAAAGAGTGGTCAAAAACGTATTACAAGTATTTATGTTAGTGATATCATTAAAATAATGACCCAATGAAGCTTTTCAAAAAATTTGTAATGGTGTCTATTTTGTTACAGTAAAGCATATCATTATAACAGGGCCTCTGTATTAAAAATATACTAAACAATATAATAAAGACCTTTCAGCATAAATTCTTTGAAATAAGAAAACTACAGTTAATATAGAGGCAGAGTAACGAACTTTAGAATTAGAAATTTCAGAGAGCAAGGAATATTTGAACATCATAGACCTTACCAGAAATTATCCATTTGATTATTAATTAGTTTTACTTAAGCCTATAATTTATGTGTAATCCATAATTGTTCCTTGTGCCAATGCAAATCAAAATTTTGGTCTTAATTTGTTATGTCCGTTGACTGCACCAATTATATCCGCACTATTATACTGCCGGACATCTTGTCTGCAAGCTTAAACGTTCCCAGATTAATTTAATGATAGTAATCCCCCAGTAATGACTTGACATTATTAGGGTGAGATTAAATGCAATTTAATAATAAAAATTCTTAGTAATTACTAACTAAACATTACAAATTATATACACATCTATATACATGACTGTTCACACATTCAGAGACCAGTTCTCCATACTTGAAGTCCCTGTGCTTTCGGGTGATGTTCTGCACCCATGTGCACAGGTGAAGCTCCAAGAATCAAGTGTCCTTTTCTTGATCCAATTTGCATTGAATCCATTCATTTCATTCCCTAAAGCTGATTGGCTCATATTCCCATCCATATACTCAAGTGATTCTTCCTTTCATTGCTCACATGCTGGATACAAGAATTTAACCCTTATATGTCTGACTTTAATTAATGAGTTATTTTTTACTCATGAAGGAAATCTAAATTCAAATTCCTTTAATTGTTCAATATCCCACTTTAATATTGCATTTTTCTCTCATTAATTTAACTGCTTTTACTTTTAAAAAATAATCTTTTTTCTAATCTTACAAAGTTATAAATAACTTGTATTTTCCTATTTTAAAAAGCTCAGTCTTTCAAAATTCGTTAATACCTTTATAATTTATTATTTAATACTATTAATAATTTATACCTTCATATGTATGTGCATTTAAGCATACTCATACATATCATAATTATAAACAGTTTTGCATTAAAGATCTTTACATACAGACTATAGAAGTTTTTTTGCACATTAAATTATATTAGAGTGCAAAAAAAAATCACTATTGTTCCACGGAAGTCACAATTTGTAGCTAAAACATTTTCAAACAGATACAAAAAAAAACGTATCATTGAGCAATTGCAAACAGTATCGCCTATTATAAATCAGATATCCGGCATTAAAAAATTAGCTTTAATTTCACTAAACCACTAAACATCACATGATCACCATTTGTTATACTAGCACATAATTGTTGTAAACAAATGCAAAACTCTCCATACAGTAGGGCCAACCTGTGCCAACTAGAGTAATCAATGGATGCCAGAAGGCTTGTGCATAAAATCCCTATCTAGTGCCTACTCATCCAATATCCAATATCCTCACTGATGATGGCCACAAACCAGAAACAAGTCTGGGGATATTGGATGAGTAGGCACTAGATAAGGATTTTATGTACAAGCCTTCTGGCATCCATTGATTACTCTAGTTGGCATAGGGTGGCACTACTGTATGGACAGTTTTGCCTTTGTTTACTTTAATTTCATGTGACAGTCCAGCAAACTCAACTTTTGCATAAATGTTATTTGCTACTCCCCTTTTTGCATAAAGACGCACCAATTAAAAATGGTCTCACATATTAAAATAGCATTATCAAAACTAGTCACATGAGCACGCATGAAAGACTTCACAATAACTTACGATTCATAACCACCCTAGTCATCAATTAACCATCTATAATAGCAAAATATCTGCAATTGTAAAAGTAGGAAATATTACTACTATTTGGAATTATCGAATCAATACCAATTGCTATGATTATATTAATGGCATTCCTTTTGAATAACTTACAATACGGCATATCTATTTCTATCACTTCAGTTCTGACATCTAGTGCAAGCTTAAGTAATCAATAAATGTTACATACTAGTGTTTAATAAATCCGTACCCAGTTCTGTCTTATCAATATCCCAGATTAATTTTTATTTTATGGTTTTCATCACCGAAAAGTTTTGGATCTAGATCTAGTGAACCTGAATTTTTTAAGATCTAATAAATCTTTCCACCAACAGTCATCATTTATTCCTTTTTTTACTTTTAAACTATTAGCCTCAAATTCAAAAACATCTTAACATTTTGAATCTAACTCAATTTGCTTGCATGATAGCAAAGATCTGACATCAATTCAGTATCTATATATTTAAGTGTCCTCAGTTTTTGTAATAACTGTAGACAGCTATATTCCCTCGTGGCAAGATTGTTACAACATTAGCAAAACAACATGACTTCATTCTAGAACAGCACGGAATAAGGGATTATTAAGCACTACTAGCTGGATAGCTATTATCAAGCTTCCATAAGTTTGCAGAATTAGAGTAGAAATAGATTATCACATAAAACTAATGTATGGACAGAAGTCATCTGATGTGTTGTTGGTGTTACAACATATAGAATCGAAATTACATAGGAATTTATTATTTGCAAGAGTAATCAGAAAATTATGAAACCATTGTGCAGTAAACTGAGAAGATTCTACAATCATTTAATCTCTTTGAATACACTATAGTGATGTCGAGTCTTAAAACATTCTTAGTAGGTTGGATCAAGATGTTATCAAAGAGCAGTTTGGCATAATGACAATAATTACTAAAAGAATTAAAAAAGTTAATATAGTTTTATTGATCTTAAAAAGTTTTTAATAGAAATGAACTGAATTACTTTATTATAACTCTTCTCTTATACGCTTCAATGCAATTTTTTATATATAATTCCTTCTTTATTTTTCTAACAGTTTCGACTGTCCTGCAGTCTTCATCAGAGATAACACATTTAAACATGAAAATAAAGGAGGAATTATATATAAAAAAAAATTGTATTTAGGTGTATAATAGAAGAGTTATAATAAAGTAATATTTATGAATATAAGAAGAGAAATGCAAAGAAAGTAAAGGAGAAGCTATAAAAATAATAACACTTCTAGGAACTGAATTACTTCATTCTAAAGAAGAAAGCTGCAAGTCAATGAGAAAAAGAAGAAAGAAAAAATTTTCTAAGATTTCTATTTTGATTAATATTTATTAGTTGCTAAATGAATATTGCTCTGAAGAGAACAGATTAGCACTGACGGAAGAGGGATTACAACAATATGACAGGCATTGCAGAGATGATGGACTTGGCATCATATTAATTATAATCTATGAAATTTGTAACAGATCTGAATCAGTATCAATGTGAAGTAAGCTAAAATATTGAACTAGAAAGAGCACATGAATTATATGAAGTCATAAATATGATGAATGTTTTTAAATACTTGAGGAATAGTTAAACGACAACAGAAACAATAGTAAAATACATAATGCAAAATGATGATTGATTCTCTCTTGAAACTACCTGCAGCCATCTCTGAATCGATGCATGGGCTATGTTGCAATATAATTTAGCTACTCACTACAACAATTTTAAGGTGCTAGCATGTCAGGGTCAGAGTTACAACATAAAAGTGGCAGTGTGTCTTATTTTACCTCATGGAATAATTTTCTAACATTAAATTTTATTTTAAATTGGGCAAAACTATTATGGAAATGTTTCAAATAGATCAAAGAGTGCATAGCAGAAAAGCCACAAGTCATAAGAATGTTTTCAAATGGTTTGTGAAGACAATAGACAAAGATATGAAACACAATGTCTCAGTTCATGTCTACCTCATGATCCAGACATGCTAACACTTTAAAATTTTTGTAGTGAATAGTAAACTACATCGCTACATAACACGTACAACAACTTAGTTTACGACAGCAGAGAACCGGTTATTTTTCATTGGAATCCATGAACGAAATTAGTATAATTCATTTTTAACAACATTATGAGAATTATTTGCGGCTTTTTTGCCATTAGAATTTAAAAAACTTATGTTTAGATTATAGATTTTTTAGAAGACAAATTTGACTAGGACAAATTGTAAAAACAAAGAAGTATTAAAAAGAATATGTAAAATAAAATTATTTAAAGCAATCGAAAAAGAAGTGATGGGTTGGACATATACTTAGAATATTTTGAAAATTAAAAAAAAAAATGATAATACAAAAAGCTTTGGATAAAATTTTGCAGAAAAAAGTAGCTATGTATTTTTGAAGTACAAATAAAACAATAAGGGGAAAAAGTGTGGAGGAATTTACCTTTTGTCAGAAGACTGATAATAAAAAGAACAAAAAGTTTTCTTCTCCATTATAGAAAAGTTTCTATTAACTATTTGTAGAAAACCTATTCCAAAGATCCTGGTTTTGAAACAGGAAGTTAAGATAGTGATTTATGGTATATTCGCATTCACATACATACACACATTTCTACATAAATTATTTAACTATATGTTTATCGGCATTAATTTTACTTACTGATAATGTGCTGCCAGTACTATGATCTGCTGCTGTGCAGTAAATCACTTCCTGGACTTCTCCTACTAGACGATCAGAGTTTTTACCAAAAATAACACAATTGTTAGCAGTAGCTGGTGGAAGTGCTACAAATGTGTCACACGACCAAGAAAAGGATGACTTCTTTTTACCACTTTTCATGTCTTTATGTTCTAAAAAATAAAGATTACTTTTACAAACAATAGTCAATATTAATAATAATAAACAATTATGTGTAAACAAGTATGATCATTCAAATTCAAAAAAAAAAACAAAACAAAGGAGAAAAAAACTGCTCTAGTAAAGAATAATGTGATGACTATATGAAAAATCTGCTAACCACAAATACATCCATATATAAAACATGTTGATATTTTACAATGCTATCTTTTAGTCTCTTCTGCAGAAAACTTTTTTTTCTAATATTCCTCAACATCATGTCTTATTGCCCTCTCCAGGGTATCCTATTCTCTGCCATATTTTCTCAATGGAACAATTGACAATGCACTTCTTTAGAATGTCTTTTGAAATAATCCTTATAACATCTACAAAATCCAGGTTCAAAATCACCATAATTTCAAATCTTACCATTGTTCATTCATTTTACATATCCAATCCAATGAAGGTGTGATTTTGCAATGGTGGATTCTATAGTATCAGATCCAAACAATTTGAAGATCATAGTGATTGGTTTTATGATCTTGCCTAAAATGTTATGGAGCATCTTTAAATGAAACTTTTCTAATGTCTTTCTAATGTGTCAATGGGGTGTCGATGTTTCACATCCATACACTAAATTAATAAAATAACAGCTTTATATACAGTTAACTTAGTTGCAATAGCTATTTCCCTATGATAAAATACTCTATCCTTCAACTTGTTTGGAGTTTTGTTGTACCTCAACATCATCATTGATTTTTCTATTTATAAAATGACCAAGGTATTGAAACCATTTTACATTCTCAAGGTAATATGGAAAATAATGAAACTTTATTTAGATTATTGGAAAAATATTTGATATTTTATGGATAAATATCAAATGCCTATCTAACAATACTGTTATTTAAAAATTATGCAACTAAATACTCATCAATATCTCTTCTAAATGATATTATTATGTGATTTTTTAAAAATATTTCTGTTTTTCTTAACATTCCATTATAATATACCCATAAGCCTAATCTTCTTATCCTGAGATTTTTATTGTGACATGTGATTGGAGAGTTCTCATATCATCTGCTTTTTAATAACATGTTTATCAATGAAATAGCAGAAAGCCAATTCATGTTGTTGCTAATTGTATTCCTTATACCATCAACTTTTCTGAAAGAACAAAGCTTTTCTAATGAACTGCACTTTATCAGATATCCAAACAGCTATGTGTAAATTTTATGCCTGATTGAACTAAACAGTTTTCTTATGTCTTACCTAATTCATGTTTCAAGATTTATCCCTGCAATACTATCAAATTATATCTATATTATGAATTAAAAGTGGTAAATAATATAACAAACAATAGTAACGTGAAATATTTTATTATTCCAAATTTCCAAAATTAGTTTACAAGTATCATTATTACAACAAAATTAAACATGCAAAACAAATTGTTTATGCATATTAAAAACACAAAATTTACTTCAAATAACTTATTGAATAGTAATTAATTTATTGAGTGCACAGAGAACATATGTAAATACTTTAAACCAGTGATCTTCAACCACCGGTACGTGGTCAGGTGCCGGGCCGCAGAAGTTTTCTGCCGGTCTGCACTAGACTTGCAAGAAAGTTTGTAATAACAAAATAATAAGATTTTAAACTTTTAATTAATATAAACAATTTTTATTTATTTATTCATCGCATTTTTACCCGTTTAAAAAAAACCCAACAGAATAAAAACAAAATCTAATCAATCATACATAAATTAATTTGTTTTTTTATTTATCACAGATGTTTATGGGGGGGGGGTAGAAAAGTTTTTTATTATACAAACTCTGGTTGTCTTTTGACAGCCAATCACGGCCACTTGTCAGTATTGTTAAAACAATAAAATGTAATGTGACTTCTTTTGATCTCTTAAATTTTTTCTACTCTCTCTTTTAATATTTCATTTTTAGTGTTTTTTTTTTTTTTTGGCTATAAGGTGATTTTTTTTTTTTTTGGCTTTAACTTTTATTTTTGAAATCAATTTTTATTACCTTTTTTTAAAAATAAAAACCAAAAAATAAGTTCTGTTTCTAACTTTTACAAAGTATTTCTCAATACACCCCCACCACCCCAAAATAAAGTAAGATCAAAACTTTTGACTTTTACAAGTTTCAGGGTTTTTTTTGGTTTAAAAATAAGGTCACTTTTTTTTTTAGCCTATAAGACAATATCTTTTTTGCCTTTATTTGTATACCGCTGATATACTAAAACTTTTATTTTTAAAACCAATTTTTATTACATTTTTTTAAAAATAAAATCATACCAAAAATAACTTTTGTCTCAGTGAAGACAAAGTATTTCTCAACCCACTTCCCCCAAAAAAATTAAAATAAGATCTTTTTTGGCTTTAACTTTTATTTTTGAAATCAATTTTTATCACCTTTTTTAAAAAGAAAAACAACCAAAAAATTTCTGTCTCTAACTTTTACAAAGTATTTCTCAATCCACCCCTCCCTCACCCACCCCAAATTAAAATAAGATCAAAACTTTTGACTTTTTCAAATTTCGTTTTCTTTTTTTTTTTGTTTGTTTAAAAATACGCCCACTTTTTTTTGGCCTATAAGGCGATATTTTTTGGGTTTTATTTGTATACTGCTAAAATACTAAAAATCTTATTTTTAAAACCAATTTCTGTTACCTTTTTTTAAATATAAAAATAAACAAAAAAATAACTTTGGTCTCTATCTTTTGTCTCAGTGATGACAAATTATTTCTCAATCCACTCCCCCCCCCCAAAAAAAAAAAATTAAAATAAGATCAAAACTTTTGATTTTTTCAACATTCAGGTGAATAACATTTTATTCTTGCATGTTTTAACAATGAAATAATAAACGTAGAAATGCAAGCACATTAATGAGAATGATTGTTATTGTATTGTTTTCTGTAGCAGTATGACTGCGCAACTCGAAAAAGTGTTCAGCATATGAAGGTAAGCAACACCATTACAATACACAATAACTAGTGTGCTGTTTTGGCTAGTTATAACAATTATGCTTATCTAAGGCCAAGTAGGTTACATCTTTAAGAAAATTTATCTGTAAACTTCTGCTGGTCTGTGAAATCTTATCCTTATTTTTGCCGGTCAGCAGATATGAAAGGATTGAAAACCACTGCTTTAAACAGACTTTAATCTGTGTTCAATGCACTTTAAAATTAGTAATAACCAAGCATATTTTGCCGATAGAGGGACCTTCCAAACCACAACACAAGATAGCCATTTTTAAAGATAAGAGGGCCACTCTTATCTTTATAAAAGCTGCTATCTTGTGTCATGGTTTAAAAGGTCCCTCTATTGGCAAAATATGCTTGATTATTAGGAATTTTAAAGCACATTGAACACAGATTAAAGCCTGTTTAAAGTATTCAAATAACTTAATTCAAATAATTTTTTAATATTAATTTTATATTTATATTGCATTAATGTGTCTAAACATGTAGTTTAAATCGTATTTACTTTTAAAATTAAGCATCTTTAAATGCATCATATAAAATGTGTATTTTTGTTGTTTTTATGTTTACGCATTACTTTTGGAAATATTGTTTTTAAATATACTATTATATTATTAAACTTTATATATATATATATATTATTGATTTCATCTTTATTATACTAAGTGCATGCCTATACTTATGCAAAACAGATATACTCAAGACTATACTTATGCAAAACAGATATACTCAACTTCAACTCTTTATAACAAATTCTTGCCAAAAATTCCAATGTAGTTAACATGTAGTTTCTGTTTGAACGTAGGTTTAAATATGTAAATGAATACATTGAGTCACATTTGTTTTACTTATTTATAGAAGACAACAATGACAAAAAAGTAGAATATAAAATATATATTTGCAAACCTTAAAAAATAAAAAAGGATAAATGTTCTTCAGCTTTCACACTATTCTTGATATGCTTTTATTTTAACTGCATATCAAGAAAACTGATTTTTGTTTTACTTTTTAATGAATTTATGTGTTTCTTTAAATAAATGTTTTTTAATTTTTTTATACGTCCACGAATTACAAGAAATGTTATTAAAACATGGAGGAATTTCCTCACCTTCATTAGAAACTACAAAATGAATTATGGGTGCATACTAACATAATTAAGATTCTTGCTTTACAATGATTTAATCTATATCTGGTGTCTTGATTTTTGACGAGTTAGGTGAAAGAAATGGCAGGGTGCTATTGATGTTATTAATACTCTATTATAATCTGGCAATTCTTTGAAATTGGTGCTTCTCATGTATATATTGTAACAGTTATATTGGCAGTGCGAAAGTTACATTATTATAGTTTTGGAAAATAATGTGATATATCCACTTAATTAATTTTCCCTTTGTTAGAAAAATAAGATATTCTAAATTTATTATGGAAATGACCCCCAAAAGTTATGAAATTACAACAAAAAGTGTTATGCAAATGAAGTTGAAAAATATTAAAATGAGATAATTTTTTTTCATTCTCCCTCATTTTGTTTTTATGTGGAAAATAGAAGGGGAAAAAAGCAGCAAAATCAACTATATATTAAGTGAAAAAAATACATAAAAAAGTGTAAACTTTTAATTATTTTTTTTATTTACTTAAAGTGATGGAGATACTTTTTGTACTATGGTTTATATGGAAGATGAAGTGTTAAGTAAATAGCTCATTGATTTTGGCCCTAGTGCTATTGCCCAATCCATATTCCTTATCAACTAGTTTTAAAAACTGCCTTTTTAAAATAGAATTCTGCAATCTGATTGTCAGAGAAGAAACAATTGTACTGACATTTTATGCTTTACTTAATGATAGAGGAAAATATCTAAAGGAAAAAATAAAAACTTTCAAGATAACAATATTTTAAAGCCAGAACTTTTAATGTTTTGATATTGTTTGTTATTTGCGAATATTTAAGACAAATAAAGAAAAAGAATATTTACGAACTTTTAAAAACTAAAACATAATAACTATTTTGAAATTTGTCAAAATGACATTGTTTTTTATTCATGGAGAAACTATAAGAATATATTTGAATTTGACTTATTTATAGCATGAACTGTATTGTAATCTTTAATAATAAATTAAATAAAACTATTTCCAGAATAACTATCTAGCAATAAACAATCATCATTTTATGTAAGAAGTTATCATGTAAAGTTATAAAACATTTGAACATTTATTATAATTCCTAACTTGAAAGGCACTCAAGAAAAAATAAATCTCCCAAAGATTCTAATTATTTATTTTATTAGCTATTTATTATTATATTTTCTCATTAATAAATTATTTTATGTACAAACTTATTATTTCATATATAATACTTGCTGATAAAATATATCGATTAATACATACACAACTCAGACTAACCCCCCATAGCTCTGAGAACATATTCTCCTATGTGTTACATTTGGAGTGTATGGTAGCTAAAGCAAATTAATATTTGTATGAAGAATCAGCTCTAGTTAATTAACTACTATCATATTATTTTACTTGTAAATTTTGCTGCTTCTGCTTACATTGACCAGAATTACCATTGCAATATACACGATAGGTTTCAATAAAAAGAAAGTGAGGCCTCTCTCTAAATCAATGGTAGTGTTATGTAGTGGTAGCTTAGCTACTCACCAATAAAACATTTAAGGTATTTTCATGCTTGTGAATCAATAGATATGCCACAAGATGTATCAGTAAATTTTGTAACTACGTATCTCCAATGCTCTTCCTACCATTTCAAAAGATTGCAAACCACTTTAAAATAATTCTGGAACTCATAATTTTAGTGCTGTACAGTTTGAATCATTTTAAATGTTTCAGCCACAGTTTCCCCTTTCCCCAATTTAAAACAAAATTCAATGTTAGTACATTGCCTTGTCCCATTTCATATCATAATTTGTAATCCAGATGTGTTAGCACCTTCAAATTTTTGTGATAAATAGCTAAACTATGTCACTATGTAACATGCATTAATTCAGAGATGATGTTACAGGTTGTTTTAAAAAAGAACCAATCACTGGTCACTTTTTTACCTGGGCACACATATATATGATGACTTAGACATAACAAAGATTGAATACCCAATACTACCACTATTTATTCCAATCCTAACCAATAATTTGCAATCCCACATCTTAATTTTAGGGGAATGATATCCTTTACTAGAAAAATTAATACTCTAAATTGTAAAATCTCACATTTTGCATGACCTTTTGCTCAGCATATTATAGAAGCAAACACTAAAGGAAAACTCTATAACAAACTCACTAATTTTATTTGTATTTATATGTTAGACTATTTCGGTCATCTACCATTAAATTATGGAAATCTTTCGAAAAATTTTAAACTTTATTTAAATTTTCTAATTATATTCAACTGTTAGTAACAGCACACAAGTTAGTATCTACACAACATTTCAAGTGATATTATTGTCCTCTTTTCTTCAGGTATTGCTAACATGACCAGTGATCTAACATGGTAATCAAATTTGGACCTTTAGATTCTTGAATATTGAATTTCACATAAACACTCTATCCAATTGTGCCATTCTGCTAAAGGCAAGTCAGTAGAAATTTCATATATTTATTTATAAGGTTTCTCCTAATTTTTCTAAAAACAAAGTTAATTAATTGCTTCCAAATGTTATGTATTGTCATACTAAATTGATTTATGGCATTATTTGCCATTGTCATTGTTAGCAGCTCAGCTTCTTTGAATTTTCTTCTCTAACCAAAATTTTTCTGCTTCTTTGAATTTTCTTCCTTGAATCTTTTTTTCTCTATCCAAATTTTTTCTATTCCCCCAATTGAAAAGAAGTTCCTTGGTATATACATGATCTGCTACTTTAGACATATCCATATTTTCTTTTCTAAACATCAATTGGTGCTTTTTCAACTTCTCAATGGGATTGGTCTCACTAATGCACTTCAACATTGACATGGTATTCATGGATGCAGTTTGTGTTTTTCAGTATTTCAAGTTTAGCCCTTTGTTGATTTTAGAATTCCTCAAAGTGTGATATGGCTCTGGAAAGCTATTCTGATGTCATATTCATCGAAGATTTTCTTTAGTTTGCTTGCTATTCCTGGTACATATAGATATGTTGCACAGTACCAATAATTATTTTTTTCTTTTGATGTTTCATTTTGTTGTCTATTTAAGATTTTCTTAATTATATATATATATAATAGCAATAAAAATAAATATGATGATTAATTATTATAGTCTTTACAGAAGTGCTTTCAGTTAATTACTTAACCTTCTTCAACTGCCATTAAATTCAAAAAATATAATGGAAGCAAATGTCATCAACTCAAATCTCAGAATTCTTGAAATTTTAACATTTCTTTTATTATGGTTTCTCTTTTCATGAAGAATCTTAACATTTTCAATATCAAACTTAAATCAATATTTATATGTCCTTTCATAATTCAAGAAAACTGAAGCAGTCATTAAATCATTAGACTTTTTACTTTTCACACACTTGTATAATAATTGATGCTCCTTGAGTCTTTCCTCTATTTTGCACCTCAATTCATCTATATATAACACATCTACACAAAAGTTGATTGGTTGTGTTTAATGTTTCATTTTGTGTTTCAAATAAAAATAATTTTAAGTGTCATACCTGTCAAACAAAAAAGTAATGTTATCAAATTTTTTGTGGATGTATATTATCATGTATAGGTGAATAGATGTGCAGTATAGAGAAAAGATTAAAGGAGCATTAACTGTTGTACAAGCATGTAAAAAGTAAAAATAATAATGATTCAATGGCTGTTTCCATTTTCTTGGATTATGAAAGGACATATAAATATAAATTTAAGTTTGATTTTGAAAATGTTAAGATTCTTCATGAAGAGAGAAAACATAATAATAAAAAATTAAGAAGACAACTTTCATAATTAGAAATTAAATGAATATAATTAATAGACAAGCCACTAACATTAAAATTTGGGAATTCTGGGATTTGAGTTGATGGCATTTGCTTCCATTATATTTTCTGAATTTAAATGGCAGTTGAAGAGGGTCAAGTAATTATATTAATTAAAGGACATTCTACTTATATTATACATATATAGTGTGAAATCACTAATAGTAGAATGGTGAATAGTAAAATGGCTTAAGATACAAAGATTAACTGAATGACCGATAAGCAATGCTTGATCAAAAACATCTTCTAGGCCTTGTACTTTAAAATGTTGAGACATTGAAGGTTAAATATTATTTTTACACATTCTTTTTTATCTACATCTTTTCTTTCATTGTTTCTCCTTTTTTGGAGGACCAAATTCTTGTGAGCCTCTCATACCATTGATCATCTTTCCATATCACGATAATGGTATTGTACATTTATACAATCATACTTCTATATTTTAATTACATGCATAACAATTCTGACTTCAATCATTTTATCTTTGTATTCCCAACAGTCTGCAGCACTGAGAAAACAGTGATGTGACCAAGTTTAAAATTGTGAGTCTTTATTTATGATCTTACACAAAACACTATGGATTTGAGACCAAGAGTTTCATTCAGAAAGTGATTTGAGTGACTATACTACTGACTCCCTTTGCTGTCCACAAAGGTGAAAGATCTGGAAAAGATGGTCATAATCCACAAAGGTGAAAGATCCGGAAAAGATAGTCTAAAATGGTCTATCTTAACCAGGCAAATTTCTCATTAAAGTAGCAGTTGTAATTTAGTAATAGTAATGGTGATACAATAAGTAGTGCAATTATTTTAGCAACTATAGATACTACCAAGTATGAACTTAGTTTGATGGTGACTCTTCAAGTTTCTGAAATTAGGACAGCATTTGGTTAAGAAGCTATCAAAGATTTAATATTAATATAGCTGCACTTATTAAAACTCATGTTTATATACAAATATAGTATATATATATATTGTACCAAGGCCAATTTGGCACATGTATATAAAATAATTTTGTCTAAAAAAATTATTAAAATAAAAAAAATATTCCGTAAAAGAGTTGAAATAAAAGTTGAAAAATAATTGATTAAAAGTGGGAAGGGTTTTTTTTTATTAAAGTTAAACTAAAGGTTTTATAAAAAGGAAGTAAAGAGTTTATTATTATTAGTTGAAATACAATTTAAAAGGTTTAAAGAAAATATATAAATCTCTTCATTTAAATTAAAAAAGAAAAATAATCTTAAAACTATTTTTGATTTTAGAATAGTAAAATATATATGTGCGTGCGAATGTAAATAAATGTAAGCTGTTAAAAAGAGATAAAATAAATGCGTGTTAAAATCGTATTGAAAAACACATGAAAATAAATATTGAAATGAAATATATTTAAAAACACAGCGGTGGGCTACTAAAGATAAAAAAACAATACGTTTATGAAAGCTACTACTAATTAAACAATCAATCAAAAACACGTTGTCATAGGATTTACCAATGGAATTCGACAACAGATATTTGCCGGAGGATATTACACGGACATGTCGCAGATATAAATAGACTTTTTTTTATCATCGGGAATTGAGAGAGTTTTTTCAGTCTAGTTTGCAGTAACAGTCTTGTTCCAGTTCAGACAACAGTGCAATTTCTATTATGTATACAGAAACAAAAATGCATTGTTGAGCAGCTTTTGGAAATATACGCTCGTGCTTCAGCCTTTTAGTCCAACAAGATCATCAAAACCTGCCTGTGAAATAATGTCTGCATAACAACTCAGAAATCCTCTGTCAAATGTTCAACTGTCTCCAAGAATAAAACCAATGGATTAGCATAAAATCTTTTCAATAAACGTCAAAATCTAACCGGTTAGATATAATCCATCAGAAGCAGCCAACAAGCAATATCCATGTTCCAAAAATCCTAGGTAAACATTTATTTATTATCATTTATACGTAGTAGCCACCGCTGTAATTCGTAAAAATTCAAGATTCAAATTATATAAACTCTATAAGCATGCATGAAATGAACTATTGATGTGCGTGTTTGTGAATGTTAGATAATTTAAATGTCAAAGATTATTTTTGCTCTTTCATAAAATATATCATAGTATGTTAACTTAAAATGTGTGTTATTTATAGATTTATAAAAATGTTTATCATTAGTAAATGTCAGTTAATAAATTGTCTTTAAAATTAAACTTTATTCGTCGGTCAATTCTTTTTCTATATTTTATTACTGATTAAAATTAGACTGGGCTAGTTTATGGGATGGTTTCGAACGCTGGATTATGAGCCTACTGACCAAATACGTTGTTTATTCTTCTGAATAGATAGCTGGCACCTGGAATTTACTCTGAAACAAATAGTTTTTGGATAGTAGGGGTTTGAATCTAGCAGCCGAGGTGGGCCATTGTTGATAGTTAGTCTATCAATAAGATCTCCCATTTTGCTCGAACGTGCCGGTTCGTTCACGTAACATTTATAAGATTATAAATGTATTATGAAGGAGTTTGAAACCGGCCAAAACTTATATATATGTATAAGTATATGGTTTCAGCGGTTTGACCAGGTACAATATATATATATATAAGCGAGATTTAATTAAAGGGAATTTGAAACCAGACTTTCAAGTTTCCCTTCAGCCATCCACTTCATCTTGATACACATGACAACATATATGTGAAAAAGATAAAAACGTATTTCATGCTGAGCCAGCACTCATCAGTTGGTTCAGATCATCATCTCCCTCACATATATATAATCAGTGCGCAGTTTCTATTAAATAGCAAATTTTCAAACTTTAATGGAGAGTTCAAATCTCCTCTAATTAAAATTCATGTTCTAAAGAACGAAGTGACTAAGACTATAAGGTAAATTATAAAGTAAAACTGTGTGGCATTTGATTTGTGGTGATATCTAACTTGATTTTCTACTCTTAGATATCCTAACATAATCAATAAAATGTTGATATTATTACAAATTAGTTTACATAGTGGCATCTGCTCTCTTTTCATCAGTACTTATGTCCTGACTACTTCTCTGATGATGATGTCTTATTAGTGATCTGATTTTAAAATAATATGGATGATTTTTCTGTTTAGCATAATAAAATGAAAAGTTCTATGCCTGGCAAGAAATGAGTGTTAATTAAAATTAGAAGATATGTGGTTATTTTCTTAGCATTGACATTATATATATATATTGAGTATTGAAAATAATATAAATTTTCTTAGCATTGACATTATATATATATATTGAGTATTGAAAATAATATAAACTAGTCCACCCATATCAGCATTTGTTTTTAAGGTTTGATGTGAACAGTGAAATGTGCAGATAGTAGGAGGTTTAACACAACACATAAAACAATCTACATTTTTGGTAAGGACATATATGTACAACTTTATTAAAACTAATGTACACAGACATTTAAAAATAAAATTAACTAATAAAACACATTCAATAAATATATATAAATTAATAAGTCCACCTGCAGTAAAATATGTGCTATATTTTTTTTCTTAGTCCAATAACTTTATTTAATTCATGGTTAATGCCATAATTAATCTTTAAAAAAAATGAGGACCAACAGTTAAAGGGAAAAAATAAAAACAGAGAAAAAAAATTTTTTTCAAAGTTTAAAACTTTTAAAAAAGATTTCATTCAATTGCTAAGTGAAAAGAAAAAAAAATCACTGAATAAGCTGACCTGTGTTTTAAACAAGAACACGAAAGGATAAAACAGTATCAATTTTCTCCATATTGTAGTGTCACCAGTGTAAATCATAGTAATCAATGGATGCTAGAAGGTTTTTGCATCAAAATATCTAGAGTTAACTAAAATGTTAAAAAATGGTTGCTAGAAAATTGCATTAAATCCAGAGATCTAGGTGCAATGCTCTCAGATTCAATACTTCTCCCTGATGAAAGCCACAAGACAGAAACTGGTCTGGGATATTGAATGAGTAGGCACTAGATAGGGATTTTGATACATCAACCTTCTAGCATTCATTTACTACTGCAACTTGTACTAGGTGGCAATACTGTATGGAGAAAATTGCTACTCTTCTAACAGACTGTATAATCATAAGAAATTATGATCACTTAATACTTCATTGTTTTTCATTAGCAAGAGTGTCATCAAGCGAATGGTATGGTCATTGATACTATTATCAAAATTTTAATTTTAAAACAAATTTCATTGATATTATTGATTAATTATAAGAATATATAGTTGTTACTGTAGATATTGTATATAAATAAAGGCATCACAGTACAGCATAGATTATTTATAAGGTACTTCATTAGGATGCAACGTTGAGTTACAAAATAAATAAATAGATATTCTTACATTTGAATAATAATAACCACAAAAAAACTATTACAATTAAATGTAAAGGGGGGGGGGTATGAAGCATAAATTATATAAAAAAATTGTTTGGTTACAATTTTGTTGTACTTTCAAAGTGTAGAAAAAATAACATTTTAAAATCTATCCAATAAAATTACAATACAAAGAATTTTTAGAATAAAATTACAGAAAAAGGAGCTTGTTTTCAGGAAATGAGAAATTTATTGGTCACTAAATATCAGGAAGGGTTAGAATTTACCTTTAAGTTCAGAGTCTAAAGAAATGGTATTAAACATGTCACCTTCGAAACTACAAAGTGAAAAAAATGAAGACCGTGGATCTCATATTTACTTCCTATCATTACATTGTTAATTAGCACATTCAAGGAAAGTGTGAATGATAGTGGTTATGATGTTCCTGCAATCCAGTACAATAGAAACACAATATGAATAAGTTTCACTAAGACCATTTAGGGAAGATTGGGCAACAAATTGGTAGGAACTCATTCCAGCTGTGAGTGAAAACTTGATTGGAAAAGCTTCAGGATTAATTTTAATTAGAACGCTCAAACATTTGGATTCTAGAAGCCAATATTTGAACTTTTTAATGATCAAATAATTGGTAATACATAGCATTGAGTTAGGAGCATTTAATGAAAATATGGATCTGCCATTACATAAATGTACCAATATTTAATTTTGGTTGAAAATAAAAATGGATAATTCCAATGAATTTGGCAATAGTTTGTTATGTCAGTGATGAATTTATAAGACGGAGGAAGGTAGTGTATGTAAGATTATTAAAAACTGAATGCATTATTGAAATAAAAATTGGATACAGAAATAGAATGCAACAATCAGCCATTCTATTTACAATATTTCTGCATTGTTTTGATTGAAACAGGAACAGTTTTTCTGTTTTAAATCTTTTATATTAAAAATTTATACTGATGTAAAAGTAAGCATATTTAAAGCTTTATACTGGCTTTTGTGAAATAAGTTTATATTCTGTAATTCAATACCAGTGCTAGAAAGCCATAAACCCAAAAATAATATTTAATATCTTATTAAACCATAGGCTGAAGACTTTCGAGAGTCATGGCTTTCATAATCATAGCTCTTTGTGAAGTAACTGATTGTTTAATGTTATGCAAATTTATGCAAAGTTCAAGTATTCCATTTCCTGGATATAGAATAACACATTTCCTTTCTATTAATGGTAATGCTGTCTATTGCGCTAAAGCAGGCATAGTATTGAATTACAAAATACTCACCAAACATGCAAAGTTTAATAGTAAGTTCGTATTACAAAATAAGTTTATATAATATATACAAAGTACTTATATAGAGAAAAAAACTTTACATAATAAAATTTAATGATTACACAAATTTTCAGCAGTTATAGTATTAAATCATAATACATGATCACCATTTTCTATATTTACTCAAGCTGTTAGAACAGTGGTAAAGTCTCCATACAGTAGTGCCACCCAGTAAACACTATAATAATCAATGGATGCTAGAAAGTTTGTGCATAAAATCCCTATCTAACGCCTACTCACCCAATATCCCTAGACTAGTTTCTAGCTTGTGGCTTTGGATCTGAGAGCACTGCATCTAGATCTTAGAATCTAGGTAAAAAATATTAAATATTAAGATTTCGGTACAATACTCTCAAATCCAAGACTCCTGACTCGTGAAAACCACAAGCTAGAAACTAGTCAGAGGATATTAGGTGAATAGGCACTACATATGGATTCTATGCACAAATCTTCAAGCATCCATTGATTACTATGGCTTACACTAGGTAGCACTATTGTATGGAGAGTTTATTAGAGTAGAGTTATCATTAATAGATGGCAAGGGAGTGTATATACTACCAAATCTTTTATTTGTTGATGATAACGAAAGTAAAAAAGATATAAAAGTTATGCTGATGAAGTGTGCAAGGGTGGGTAAAGAGATGAGGATTAAATTTAGTGAGGAAAAATCAAAAGTAATGATGATAAATGCCGGGACAAAAGAAGATAAATTTTTATTGGGGGATATAAAGTTAAATGTAAATAGGTATAACTATTTGGGAATCGTCTTAAGTAATCAGACAAATAGCTTGGATAAATGAGAGAAAAAATTGATAAATGAAGCAAAGAAAAAGGGACTGATAAAGAAATTAACAGTGTTTTTATATAATAAATATGATGTAGCTAGGATTGTATGGGAGTAGCAGTAGCAGGGTTAACTTATGGTAACGATACATTGTGTTAGTAAAGAGTGTTAGATTACTTAGAAAAAGTGCAAAGAGAAGTAAGATATGCATTACATGGACAATAAAGAAGGCAATTCAAGAAGAATGGGATGGTTAAATTTTTATATGAGAGATGCAAAAAGCAAAATGAAAATATTCTGTAGATTGCAATTTATGGACAGTAAGAGAGTAGCCAAAACAGTATTTAATTGGGTTATGAGTAAAGGCCAGGCAATAAGATGGGTAAGAAAGGTATAACAATATGCAGATTTGCATAAAGATTTTATGTCAATATACTTGAACAAAAAATGAGATGATTGTGTTAGGAGAAATGTTGAGTGTTATAATAGCAAAAACTGAGATAGAAGAATAGATGTATTAATAAAAATTAGGGAGTTGGAGTGATGGAGAACTAGTATGGAGAGTAAAAAGAGTTTAAATATTAGATGTGAATTAATTTATGATAATAGTAAGGAAAGCAGTTTACTGATTAAAGTTCAAACAGAATCATTAGCAACAAGAGAATATACACATAAATGGAGAAATGTGGGTGATTTAGCCTGCAAATTATGCAAGGAAGCTATGGAAAATTTAGGCATCTGCTAATTGAATGTAAATGCTTACAAGCAGAAAGGGTACAAATAATAACGTTGTGGAAGAATAAATATAAGTGATTTTTTTATGCTGGGTTGGGAAAAACATAAGAGGGATCTAGATAGAAAGGCCAGCCATAGAGCGGACAAAGATGATGTTATAGAAATGGGATGGAGCAGGATAGAGAAGAATATAGGCAAAATGTAGGGTGAGGAATGGAAAAGGAAGGTAAGATGGTAAACAGGTTTCTCTGGGCATAGTGGCAGAGAGATTCCTGACTTCGATAGAGGAGTAGCCACATCACATCACATATAGTTTGGATATTCTAAAAAAAAAAACCGGAGCCAGGAATTTCAAAGTAACAATAATCTTTTCAACAATGCACAATTGCTACATTACTGAAAAATATTAGATCACTTTGCATTTAGTGGTTGGATTGATTTTAAAAAAAGAATCAAATGATTTATTGCTCAGGAATTCACAAAAAAGTCAAGCATCAGAAAGAATTGAACAAAGACGCGATTATGGACTTGGGATTCCAGAATTAGGCATTCTATCACCGTACTAAACTATATATGGCTATTTTTTAATCATGGATAAATCAAAAATGGAAGGAGAAGGCTAAATAAACAATATATTCTTATTAATTTAATTAATGGCACTCCTTTCTATGATAGCATTCACTTTTTTGAATAATCATAAAAGAATCTACACGACTGCATTTCAGACATATTCATCACAGTGAATCATTTATATCGGAGAAATGTCCTACTTGATGAGATTAAAGCAAGTCTTGGTAATCTTGAAAAAAGAAAAACAAATCTTGATGTTATACCTTAAGAAGTTTTAAAATATGATGGATTGTTGTAACTTTTTAGGATTAAATAGATTCATGATATGTTATCTGATCTTAAAGTAACAACAATATTGCATGACTTTTGGCAAGCATAAATATATTAGTTTTAGCTTTGACCCATAATCGTCTCTGCTGAAGGTGAATGCCAGAAACCGATCTGGGGATTTTACAGCACTATACCATCTGTTTCAGATTGATTACTCAAGATTACAGTAGATGACTGTTGATTTGCTTTTGAATTTAAGGTATTGTTACCCTTATCTAAATAAAGGTAATTGAAAAATTCCAGTAATTATGCTAGAATATTATTGTTATATGCTTTACCAAAAGTATTTTTCAAGATTTTATTAAGTAGATAACTTCCAGACATAGATAAATGGTTATCAGAAACACTAGATAGTTTTGGAAAATCAACAATGAAACTTTATATAAAGAGAAAAAAAAGGCAAATGTGTGATTTATATTGAGTGCTTTTATTGATTTGATTGAGGTATTTTGACTGGTTAATCAAGATTTGTTATATTTTAAACTGTTTATCCATTGTGATTAATTGATAACATACAACTCCTACATAATGTACAAGATGAAGTATTAATACTAGTAGTCAAAAATCAAAGGTATTTGAAATCAAAAACTGCATTAAATAGAGACACTGAATTAGCTCCAGCTTTATTTTTAATTTTTTTAAGACACTGATCTTTAAAATAATTTTCAGAAGTTTCACAATAGAGGCAACAAGATTTAATATATGATGATGGATTTTTAATCTAGAGATTACTATCATTGTTTTCGACCATTATCGATCCAAAGCAAGATGGTCGCTCCAAAATCAACCCATTTTCTCTGAGCTCTAGTCTATCTTCTCCACATCACTCCCAGCACACTTTCTTATTTCATCCATCCATCTCACATGTGGTCTCTTTCTAGATCTTTTACAATCTCTTGGAATTCAGTTTAAGATTTCAACTGTCCATTTAGTATCATCTTTTCTAGCAATGTATCTAGCCCAACTCCACTTCAGTCTCTTAATTCTTACAATAATATCAGTAGCACGTTTGTTCTTTTACCTATGCTATTTCATTTTCTATCTCGTTACTTCGAATATATATTTCTCCATACTTTGTTGGGTGGTCTGAAATCTGTGTATTGCTCTTTAGTTAAGTGTCCAAGTCTCAGATCCGTAAGTATTGGTAACACATATTTAAACTGATGATTGTGTTTTTCTTATTAATTAAAAGAATAAATTATAAAATGTTAATGTTTTAGATGAAATCTATAAAAAATTTGGTTTTTATATTAATGTACAAAACATCAGGTGCTTTATTTGCCAGCAAGTAAATAAACTTAGATAATTATCGGCTACAGAATTTGGATTAATTTGAATATGCTGCTAGAATATTTTAATGAGTACCAAACTCTCCATACAGTAGTGCCACCAAGTGCAAGTCTTTGCAATCAATGGATTGAAAGTTTGTGGATAAAACTCTTATCTAATGCCTACTTATCCCACATCCCCAGACTAGTTTCTAGCTTGTGGCTTTCATCACTGACCACGTGATGTTTCATGGTTTTACCCTGTCCACAGGATTTTGAAAAACCCAAGACACCAAAATATATGGATGTTGATCTAAGTTTCAGATCTATATATGAATATAAAAGTGAATGAGCTTAGGTTGGAAGCATTATGGTGTTTTCATCTTGGGCTCCTAGCTTTATAGTTAACCAAACAGATAAAAGGTGGCTGCTGGAGGATTGCCTTAGATCCTAAAGTCTAAGTGCAGCGCTCTCAAATTCAAGGCTCCTCACTGATGAAAGCCATAAGCTAGAAACTAGTCTGGAGATGTTGGATAAGTAGGCACAACAGATTTTATGCACAAACCTTCCTGCATCCATTGATTGCAAAAGTTTGCACTGATTAGAATTTTTTAACGAAAAATAAAATTAAACAACAGCTTTCAATTACATAGTTTTCACAAATAAAAGCTTGACAGCCATTACATTTAAAAATTGCATCCGTGCCAACTATTCATCAGATCACTTACAAGAAAATGAACATTAATTGTTCATGATCTGATGAATAGATTAATTTTGTTAGAATTATTAGACATAATTGCCCCAAGCTTTTGTTTGTGAAAGTGGAAGCAAATTCATTTTTTTACTTTTTATATATGTGCATTTATTTAAAAATTTTAGATTTTATTTTATACTTTTTAGATTTATATAGTTCCAGAAATTATAAATGAAGTAAGTTTAGACATAATTTAATACCATTAGATTTCAGCTTTCACAAAAAAAGGGTATGGGGCGATCATGTATGAAAATTGTATCAATTTCAATCTATTCCTCAGATCAATTGTAAGTAACATTCAATTGACAATTAGTTACTAAATGATTTGACAAACAGATTGGTATAAATTGAAAAATCACGATCACCTCATACTTTTATTAGTAAAAGTAAAAGAAAATTTATTTTATACTTTTTTAGAGCATAGCGTTGGTGGCCTAGCAGTTAGCATAGCTACCTTCCAAGCAGGTGGCCTGGGTTCGCTTTCCGGCCAATGCTTTGACATATAAAAAATATATATATATTTGTTTATTTTTTTCCTTTCTATTTTCTAGTTTATATAGTTGCAGAAATTATAATTAAAGTTTAATTTCAATTTAATACCACTAGATGGTAGCACCATAGAACATATCTTATGGAATAAGTTGGAAGAATATAAAATAAAATTTGAAGAAACCATGGAGCATTTGGATGAGTATAAAAACCGGTGTGGTGAAATAGGAAAAGGGAAAAATAGGGTTTTAGTTGAGAATATGCAGAAGAATAAAAGTAATAAAAAATGAGAGTTAATAAAAGTATAAAAGAGAGGAAAGAAGCATGCAGAGAATATAAGTGTGCTATTAAGAACAAAGAAAGTGAAAATGATATTAATGCTAAATGGGGAAAGTACTTAGAAAAGAAGAAGTTGGCTAAAATGGATAATTATAGAGAGGATGAAGTTAAATAGTAAATTGTTGGAGGATATTAATAAAAGTGGAAGAGATGGGAGTAAAAAATTTTGGAATTACATTAAAAGAAGAAATGTAGGGGAAAGAGAGATAGTATTAATAGATGATGAGAAAATAGAGAGTAGCTCTAGAGAAGAGGTAGAGAGAATCTTAAATAGATATGTAATGGATATAGAAAAGATGTTAGATGTGAAGGAAGTAGTGATAGAAAAAATGAAAGCAGTTAGTAATGGGAATATTAAGTTCACAAAAAAATGAATTGAATAAGGCAGGGAATAGATTGAAAAGTGGAAAGGCGAGAGGTTTAGATGGATGGGCAGCAGAGATGGTAATGAATTTAGGGCATAGAGCAAAAGCAAAGTTATTATCATGTTTTAATAAAATGGCACAGAAGACAGTTTTTCCGGTTAGTTGGAGTAATACAAGAATAAGATTATTATTTAAAGGAAAGGGTAAGGATCATAGAAAGTTAAATAATTATAGACCGATAGCAGTAACATCAGTTTTATATAAAGTTTTCTCATATATGGTAGCTGGAAGAGTTGTAAAATGGATGGAAGAGAATAATGTAGTGGGGGAAATGCAAGGAGGTTTTAGGTCAGATAGATGTATAGGAGATAGTTTGTTTCTAGTTACACAACTTATGGAGATGAGTAGGAATTCAGGTAGATCATTATATATGAGTTTTATAGATATAGAGAAAGCATATGATAGAGTAAATAGAAATAGATTATGGGTAAAGTTAGCCAATTTGAGCATGGATGACGCTTTAGTAAATATTATTAAAAAATTATATGAAAATAATTATTATACTTACCAGTTAGGGGATATAGAATCAGTTAAAGTTAAAAATGGGGTGGGATTAAGGCAAGGATGCCCTATGTCACCTACTTTGTTTTTGTTGTTTTTGAGTGAAATGGAGAAAGCAATAGAAAGACTAGGAAGAGGGGTAGAGATACCATTAATAGGTGGCAAGGGAGTATATATTTTGCCGGGTCTTTTTTTTGCAGATGATATCTTTTTTGTGTGCAGAAAGAAGAGAAGATATGGAAATTATGTTGAGGACATGTGCAAGGGTGGGTAAAGAGATGGGGATTAAATTTAGTGAAGAAAAATCAAATATAATGATGGATAATACTGGGGAAAGAGAAGATACATAATTTTTATTGGGGGATATAAAGTTAAGTGTGGTGGATAGATATAGGTATTTGGGAATCATCTTATGTAATCAGGAAAATTGCTTGGATGAATGGGAGAAAAAATTGGTAAATGAAGCAAAGAAAAGAAAGGGTTAGGTAAAGAAACTAACAGTATTTTCATATAATAAATATGATGTAGCTAGAATAGTATGGAAGGGAGTTGCAGTAGCAGGGTTAACATATGATAATGATGCATTATGTGTTAGTAAAAGGGTTTTAGATTATTTAGAGAAAGTACAGAGGGAAGTAGAAAGACATGCATTAGATGCAGAGATGTGGACAGCAAAGGAGGCAATTCAACGAGAAATGGGATGATCAAGTTTTTATATGAGAGATGCAAAAAGTAAAATGAAAATGTTTGGTAGGCTGCAGTTTATGGATAGTAAAAGAATGGCAAAAATAGTGTTCAATTGGGTTATGAGTAAAGGGGAGGTAACAAGATGTGTGAGAAAGGTAATGCGGTATGCGAAAGATTTGGATAAAGAATTTATATCAATAAACTTGTATAAAAGGTGGGATGATTGTGTTAGGAGGATTGTTGAGTGTTATAGTGGTAAGGAATGGAATAAAAGAATAGAAGCATTAATAAAAAATAGGGAGTTGGAGAGATGGAGAACTAGTATGGAGGGTAAGAAGAGTTTAAATATATATAGAGTAAACAGAATATTGGATGCGAGTTAATTTATAATAATAGTAAGGAAAGTAGTTTATTATTTAAGGCTCGAACGGGATCTTTAGCAACAAGAGAATATACATGTAAATGGAAAAACATGGATAATTTAGTGTGCAAATTGTGTAAGGAAGGTATAGAAAATATTAGGCATTTGTTAATTAAATGTAAATGTTTGAAAACAGAAAGGGTACATATAATGAAGTTGTGGAAAAATAAATATGAAACGAGTGATTATACAGAAAGTGAATTATTGGTTTTTATGCTGGGTTTGGAAAAAGATAAGGGTGCTTTAGATATAAAGGTTATAGAGTTGACAAAGATTATGTTGTGGAAATGGGATAGAGCAGATTATGGGTAAATTTAGAGTGGGGAATGTAAAATAAAGTGGCTAACAGGTTTATCTGAGCATAATTGCTGAGATATTCTTGACTTCGTTTAAGGAGAAGCCATAATACATCATATCACATAGTGTTAAGGAATGGGATAGAAGAATAGATGCACTAGTAAAAAATAGGGAATTGGAGAGATGGAGAACTAGTATGAAGAGTAAAAAGAGTTTAAATATATATAGAAGTAAACATAATATTGGGTGCGAATTAGTTTATGATAATAGCAACAAAAGTAGTTTACAGTTTAAAGCTCAAAGGGATGTGGGTGATTTGGCCTGCAAGTTGTGTAAGGAAGGCACAGAAAATATTAAGCATCAGTTAATTGAATGTAAATGTCTGGGCGCAGAAAGGGTACTAATAACAAAGTTATGGAAAAATAAATATAAACAAAGTGATTATACAGAAAGTGGGTTTTTGGTTTTTAGGCTGGGTTTGGGAAAAGATAAGGAGGATTTAGATATAAAGGTCATGAAGTTGACAAAGATTATGTTATGGAAATGGGATGAAGCAGGATAGAGAAGAATATGGGAAAACTTAGGGCGGGGAATGGAAAGGGAAATTAAAGTGGCTAACAGGTTTCTCTGGGCATAGTTGATTCCCGACTCGTAGAAATAGTCACAGTATCATATCACATATATAAAATCCCTATTTTCTCAGTTGTCTGGTTGGTGAATGTATAAATTTTTGTTTGATGTCATACGTCAAATTCATGAATAACATTCACATATCTCACCGGAACAGGTAATAAGGAAATTTCTCATATTTATTTAATATCTTTTGTTTAATTTACGTTAAATATTAAAAAAAAAATTACAAAAATGACAGGCTTTCACCAGCAGATAATACTGTCAAATTCATAAATGGTAATGGAGTAGTCACTACGTCAGCATTCAGCCTGTATGTTTGGTGGTTCCCAGTAGGGTACCACGAACTACTGTTGGTATATTTCATAATAAAAGTTGCCAGCCAGCTTCAGAAACAATCACAAATGCCGATTTGTAATTCAAAATTAAAGCTGCCTGTGTTTTCATGGTCTGTCAATCACTTAATATAGTTCAAGTGGATGGCATAATCAGCAATGTTTATTTTAATAAAACATATTTAAATTAAATCTTAAAGCAACTACTTGAAAAAAAATATTACAAATATTATATTTCATAAAAAAATATTACAAAAACAATGTTTTTGTATAATAAATGGTAATTATTAATAAAGCCAAAAAAACTATTACATTTGTTTGTGACTAAGCTGTTGAAAAATCGGAAAATTTTTTTTACATTTTTTATTCAGAGGGAGCTCCAGCAAATATATAGTTGTACAGTAATGCTGTCAAATACAATAGGTATATTTCAAAATTTTAATTTAGCTTTATTAAAATGCTTTCATGGTCGGTCAATCTCTAAATATAGTTTAGATGAATGACATAATAAGCAAGTTTGCTAAACAAAAGTATATATTTACATTAAAATTTTAAAAAAATTTGTAAAGCAACTAATTAAAAAAAAGTTACAAATATTAGATTTAATAATATGTAATTTTTATTACAAAGAATTTAATGGGAAAGAAGTACCAATGTCAAATTAAACATATCAAAATGATGACCTTTCAAAAGGACAGGTACATCTAATAAATTTATAAATTTCAATTTTCCATTTTTTTTTTTGGCCAAAATTGTTTTTACAAACTCTAAAGGGAAATGTATTATTAGTGGAAACAGTACGAATGCAAATTTTTAACTAGATTGGAAATCTGGTAAATGTGTGATAATTGAGTTACAAGATTTTTCTACAGATAGACAGACAAAAAACCCCAACAAATTAAGTTAAATAGAAGCATATAAAAAGATTCAAATACTGAAGTATAATAAAGATTTCTATATATTAAAACTATATTTAATAAATTAAAAGGCATTTCATCAAAATACAACTTCAATTAAATTAGTTGTTCATAGGTCTGTTATTCCATCAAATTTATAATATGAAATTGAAATATGGGCTCCCTGTTAATGTAAAATTATAGAAAAATTTTGTTTAAGAATGTTCCATTATTAGAAAAATGATGTCAAGATCATAAGAACAAGTGGTATATATTATTCAGCTTTCTAGACATAAGGTAGTTGATCCGTAGATGAGAAACCTCAAATGCTAAAGTGAAACAAGTATTAAAGCAAGACACATATTTAATATATGTATCTATTTTTATTTAATGCCTATTTCTCCTATTACATTCACATCGACTTTCTTCATAATAGACTTTTCAATAATTTTCAAATGTATATTTTTAAGATTTGCCTCAGGCACCAAATCGCTCAGCTAGATTCTGATAGATAATTGAATTTATAATTATAAGAACATATCTTCATTTATGTAAAATGGATGAAGGATAATATACTTACTATAAAAAACATTTAGAAAATATTTTATTAAGAGATTGTGCAATGCTCATTTCTTTAATTAAGAGACCGAGGACAGAACACAGTGGAGCGCTACAATTAGGCAAAATAATGAAACCTTTCAAAAAGAAGAAATTGTAGCAGAAGAGTATTAAAAAACAGCATTGCAAGATATAAGACTAAAGAGCCAGATGATTCACAAATTGGTTTTGATTATTGTTGAAAACACAATTAACTGCTTTGTTCTTTACTTTGTTTGGATTAAATTGACCATATCCATTTACAAATGGCTGCTAATGATGACATCTATTTATACATACAAAAGTAATGTTCAGTTGGTGTTTTTTTAAATTTGATTAAATATTTTTAAAATATTCAAATTTTTCAAAGTATTGCTACAGAGCTCCTTAAAAATGTTTCAAAGTGTAGTGTGATTAGCTCTATCAGGATAAGCAAATCAGCTTCAATGCCAGATAACTATTGATTAAGGTCATTTCTCCACAATGAACTATCATGTTTTTTTTTTTCCAGCTCTTAAATGGCATATTCATTACCATAATGGTAACACCTATCTTAATGCTAGATATCAATCTTTCACTATTGGCCTATTCTAAGTATTATACACTTTCCCACTGATGTATATAAATAAATAAATAATATAGTGATATATATAATTGTAATCTTGTGGAAATAAATTAATCTTCACACACACACTAATAATAAATTAAATTTACGTGCACTCATCCGTCAATAAATGCTTTAAAAGCATAAGTTTAATACTTATCCATAGAGTTTATTTTTATGCAAACCAACCTTTACTGAATTTGCTTAAATCAGGATTTGAATTTATTAGGAGTCTGATATTTCAGTTGACAAATTATTTGTACAAATTTAGTTTATATATCACAGGGAAAAAAAGTTTTTCATTTTTAAATACCTGCGATTTTGAATTATATTAGTTTGAAAATATGTAAATAAATAATTTAGTAATGTATATAATTGTAATCTTAATATTTAATATATAATTGTAATCTTGTGCACATAAATTTAATCTAAAAGTGCATGAATGAAGATTAATTTACTTCCACAAGATATCTAGTTATATAATTAAAATATAATATCTATCATGCCATTTACACTTCGAGCAAAAGTTCAGAGCGAGTCTTACTGAATATATTCTAGTTAATTCCACTTGTTACTTTAATACAATATTAATATTAAAAAAAACAATCCCAATACATTCTTCTAAGCATTTTACACAATGCAAATACAATATTTTATTATATCTAAATTCCGAAAAATAGCTAAAACGGGCACACTGTAAGTCTCAATGTACATAATATATATATTTATTTATAGATTAACTTTAACCCACACCCCAATTTATTAATGCAGAATCGAAAATAAAAATGTACTTTTTTCTATATACTGAAGTAATTCTCCTGAATATATTGCGTTAAACGGCTTTACTCACGATGGTATTTTAATAAAACTGATTAGATATGCAGCAAATAAGAAAGGAGGGTGAAGAAAACAATCTTTTAGTTCAAATATAATTTATGAATTGGTTATTATATTTTGTTAAAAAAAGAAAAAAACATCAAACAATACCGGTATATCCGTTAAAGACTTTTTAATGGATGCTACGCGTCTTTAGTTAAAACATATTTAATTTCGGCAATAAAATACAAAAACTATTTGATCACAACCTTTCAAACGTGCTAAATATTTACATCACGATTCTCTTTATACAAATAAACAAACCTTCAAATCTACCTGCGACAAGAAGGCCTACGAATGAGCTCAAAATGGCGCAGAAATAACGTTTTGATTTCGTGCCCGATTACTTCTCTAAAAACTATTTGCTACAGATTAAAGACGAATTTAAAAATGTTTGCAAATAAGCTACATTTAATCATCGTTAACACGGGTTACTTCAATTACGAAACCTAACGTGAGTTGAGAAACAAGATGCCACCGAAGGTTCTCAACTGCTAGGATTAATTAACAGAATCCCCGGCAATTACATTTTCCTAATAATAGCAAGGAATTTCCCAATATTATTATTATTATATATATAGAGAATAGGAACGCACGCAGAGAGTCACTCGAATGCGTTTTTCCCCACCCTAAAAGATTTTACAGACTGGCTTATCTAGGTGCGTCTTACAGATTAAAAGTAAAACATAAAATTAAAAAAAATAATAATAATAAAATTTGTACTAGACTTATCCGAATGGAAACTATAGCTTCGTCAATAGGAAGAAACAGACGGCTATCAAGGTTCGGTGCTAAAGCGATACATTTCCCATCAATCACCAGATAACTGTGCGTGACCATGGCAGCATTTCATCCTCGGAATAACAAATCGGATGACAGTAGGAGAAAAAAACCACAAAATACTACGATCTGGATATTCTCAGATTTTTTAATTAACGAAAATCAAATTTTAAGAAAATAAATTTACACTTCATACAAGCTTTAATTTCGCATTCACAGATAATCTTCAAAAAAATTGGTTGCTAAGGAGATAAAATAAGATTTACGAATAAGACAATATAAATGTCGGGGAATGAATGGAGAGGGGTGTGCGTGTGTGATAAAAGCTTATGGCAAATGAAATGAAAAACAAACTCTTATAAATCAACCAGATCAATTACGCAAAATAATAATAAAAGACAATAAAAGATATCGAAAAATAATATTGAAATAAACCTGTAGGCAAAAAATCAAACCTTGATGTTTATCTGAGAGTTGTGATTATATGTTAAACTATTTCCATCATCTAATATTAATTGTTAAATGTGTTTAGAAAAATTCAACCCATTTAAACTTTCCAAATACATTTAGCTGTAATAATAGCACACAGATTAGTATATAACACAATAACTGGAGTGGTATTATTCTCTCATCTTCTTCATCTGTTGCCCAAACCTGGATCATTAGATTCGTGAATATTAAAATGATGTTCTAATCAATTAGCCTATTCTGTCAAAAACTTTGATAAAATGAAGCATAGTTAATTGAAGTATTACTTTAAATTCAATATTCACGAATAAAAATGTCCCAAGTTCGATTCCCTTGCTAGTACTGTCAATAATCAACCAGCAAACACACGAAGATAATATGACTTGGAACGTTGTGTTATCTACTAATCTGTGTACTATTACCAACAGTTGAATGTATTTGAAAAGTTTAAAGTTTTAATTTTTTTAAAAACATTAACGATTAATATTAAATGATGGAAATAGTCTACCATATAATCATAAGTGTATCCCAAAGTTCGGAAGGTGATGGTTTGCAGGCAAATTCGGATCTTTTCTTCCAGGCAACAGCCTAGAGAACAAAAGATTTACCATCTAATTAGTTGGATAAATGTCAACGCGAACCACATATATTCCCAATCTGCAATAATAATCGAATGGGTTTACTGATCAAAAGTGCATAAAAAGTTTAAGTCCCGGAAGTGGCAGTTAACCCGTGTTACATAGAGCTTGAATTTTAATCTGCCATTCTACTCACACAAATCATGAAAACAGCTATTCTTTAGCTGAAGATAGATAAAGCAACCATTATAAAGTACTTTGATCGAGTGAGTCACTTGTTGATTGTTGTTGCTTACCATCATCTTAACAAAATTTATTTTAGTATTTGAACATTCCGACTGTGTATAATTTTCGTGATCTTTTACATCCTTACAGTACTAAAACACAAAACCTATAACTGCAATCGATGCAACAAATGATAGTTGAAACATTAGGATCATAGCCAATGGGTCACCTTTATATATGTGTAAAATATGGCTTCTCATTAGACAAAATCACTTTTATGTGCATATGCTCAAAGATCCTGTTACCTAACTAAGTCAAAAATTTCTCTCCTCTCTGAAAACATATATACTACTGTATAAATCAATTTGCTCCATCCATTCTCTCTTTCCAATCTACAACCCTCAAATCATTTTCTAGGTACTCTTTACTTTTCAGTTTTAATAAAAGCTGTTTCATTAGCTTAAGTGCCCTCACTTAAAGTTCTTGTTCTTAACATAAAGAACTAAACAGAAAAATCTACTTCTTTCCTTCCCTTAATCTTTACAGTTCTTCATATAATTTTATTATGATTATTACGAACCTCTTTCAACGTCCTATATTCCAGAAATAAAAGTTCAATACTCTTTCTATCGTAATCATGTAAAGAACAATTGTAGTGCAAATTATTATCCTACTTATATCTCCTTTCCTTTGCAGCCAAAGCTCTTCTTCCCATTCTTAATAAGGTCTTCCTGATTCATCTTTTCTTCAACTTTATATATTTTTTATTCTAGTACAACTTTTAAACTAGGTTTTTTAAAAATTCATATTTACTTTCCCTAATTGCACTTCTTTTTCTTGGAATCAGCTTATTCATGCTTTTTCCATTCTCCTTAATAATATATAGGGGTTTTGAACTCAGACTTTCACATGACCCTCAACCATCCATGCTATTTCATACCACTGATACCTTTGATCACACACATGTCAAAAAGATAAATAATCACCAATATATGTATTTTGTGTTAAAGCAGCTCTCCTCAGTTGGTCCAAATTATCATTTCCACACATATATACAATCAAAGCTCAGCTTATAATAAGATAGCCAATCTTCATACTTTAATGGACAGGCTTCAAACCACTCCACCCCACAACTCTTCAGCCATCCATTTCATTGAAAATCTGATATTTGTAATATATTCTGTAGATATTTATCCCATTTCTTATATAAATATACAAGAATAAAATTTCTATCTGTAAACTTTATGTATTATAAATCTTTTGCTAACCCATTTTATTTACTGTCTTACCCATATATAAATTTAAATGCTATTTTTACTAATTTATTTGTAGTAATTCATTGTAGAACCTGCTTTTAATTTCTTATGTTAAAAAAGAATTTCACCTCATCTTTGCACTCTCATCCATGGCAAAACTAATAAGATGGAAATAAGAGAGTATGAATAAATATAAATGATAAAAAGGCAAGCAACGTTCAATGAGTTTTCTCAAAAGTTGCTGTTCTTTAATATATAATTTTTGAATTTTCTCTTTGCTTGTATTTGTAATTCAAATTTTCATATGTTTGTTCATCTGTAGAGCAACATGGCTTCTTTATTTTTTATAACCTAAATCTGGGTGTGCTTTCGGTGAAGTTAACCAATATATAATTAATAAATTTAACACAATTTGAAAATATGTAAACAAATATGGAATAATATCAGTTAAATCCACATTTCATAAAATATTGATTACTCAGCTGTCGTAACATGAAAAAATACTGGGATCATACATATAAATCAGCCTATTCCAATATGGTTATGCATTAATCAGAGCAAGTCAGAAATTTGCTTTAATAATAAACCTTGAACAAAAAATTTTACATTAAAATATATAATGGTGGTCAAGCATTGGTGGTCGAATGCCTTACAAGCAGTTATCCCGGGTTGTGGATTCACTTCCCGGCCAATGCTATGACACATGAATATATAGATAATGGTAGTTTTAACTTGTTAAGCTGGTGATTTTGCCAAGACTTTTTGAAAAAAAAAAGCATTTTGACTGTGATTAAATATAGCCATCAAAAATAGTCATTCAGATTCAATTTTTTAATGCGTTTGTTTTTTAAAAATGTATTAATAATTATCTCCATCAAAATTAAAATAGAAAATATAACTATATTTAGACTTTTAAAAGAATTTTCATAAAAAACTGCTTTCCGTATATGCTTTTTTTTAGTAGTAATATAATGAACTTAGAAAAATTGGGGTTTTGAGTATTAAATATAATGAATTATTACTTGTGTAATTTTATCACTGTATAAAAAAAATTCAAAGAAAGTTAATTTGTATCAGAAAAAGAATAGTTAAACCACTAAACATCACATGATCACCATCTCATACTAGCACATAATTGTTGTAAACAAAGGCAAAACTCTCTCCATACAGTAGTGCCACCCTGAGCTAACCAGAGTAATCAATAGATGCCAGAAACTAGTCTGGGGATATTGGATGAGTAGGCACTAGATAGGGATTTTATGCACAAGCCTTCTGGCATCTATTGATTACTCTGGTTAGCACAGGGTGGCACTACTGTATGGAGAGAGTTTTGCCTTTATTTACAACAATTATGTGCTAGTATGAGATGGTGATCATGTGATGTTTAGTGGTTTAACGCCAATCCTGCCTAATAGGATAGTGGTGGCTATGGTTGTTTAAGAGCCAAAGACACCAAAATGTATGGGTGCTGAATTGAGTTCAGACCCATATGACTATATAAGCTATTGAGCTTAGATTGAAAATATTTTTGTGTTTTCATTCTCATAGTTTTATAGTAAAGTAGAGTTAAAAGGTGGCTGCTGGAGGGTTGCATTAGATCCTAAGATCTAGGTGCAGTGCTCTCAGATCCAAGGCTCCTCACTGACAATGGCCACAAGCCAGAAACTAGTCTGGGGATATTGGATGAGTAGGCATTGGATAAGGATTTTATGCACAAGCCTTCTGGCATCTATTGATTACTCTTGTTAGCACAGGATGGCACTACTGTATGGAGTTTTGCCTTTGTTTAAAAAGAATAGTTCCTATTAAAAATAAAAAAATCAAGAACATGAACTCAATGTGATTTCTTCATTTCTTAATGGAAAATGTATTTAAATTGAACTTAAAAAAAAAGATTACGTATATAAATTAGAATTCAATTAAATGTTAACAGAAAATATCACTTGACTTTATCAGGATTCCAGTTTTATATATTGCTGTTTCAGCATCATATTTATTTTAAAACACATCTACACTACTTAATTTATTAAGCACTACCATCTGGAAATTTTTAGTTACTAAAGCTTACATTAGGTGGCGCAGCTGGAGTGAAAAATTTGTATTAACACAAACAAATGCTATCAGAGCATGACTTCATTGCCACTATAATACTGATTTAAAGAACTGATGCCCTTCGAAAATATGTAAACAAACACAAAAATGTTTGCTCCAATCACAATGCATGGAACATTCATTATTAGGCTGAAATTTGAGATGTCTCTCCAGATTTGTTGCATATTTTCAAAGTGCATTAAATTTATTAACTCACATTTCATTGCAAAATTTTTTGATTGAAGTTTCTGACTCTTTCTCAATTAATGTTTCACCATGTTGAAATGGGTTGATTTATATAAAAATAAAAAAAAGACTGCAATGCTGAATACTCAAGTTTTAGTATCGTATGGGTCATTTTATCAACATTAATATAAGGTGAGCAGTAGTTATATATATTTAAATGGTTTCCATTGCTCCATAGCATCTGATGTCAGAGGATTTCCTGAAATAGAGTCATATTCCAGTGTGATTTATCAATGTTTTTTAACTATAAGGCAATGGATAATAAAAGTTCCAATTACTGCGAGTGATAGGATAGATTCTTAATATAATAAAATATACTTATTTGTAAAGATTTCATGGTTATCGTTTTAGCATATTCACACAATGTTCATAATTTGGGGTTCAAATTCTTGTCAAGACTACACTTTTCTTCAGAAAACAGCATGGCACATTTCAAGGAACAAATAAACCATTAGCCCTTTTCCAAAAAATGGCTTATTCAACCTGCATAACTTTAAATGCAAATATTATGTAAATTAGCCTGCACACAATATATATATATATATGCACCCACACTCCCAACCCAACTACTATTTTATGACTTTCTAAGTTGAAATCATGCTAAGCACATCATGCTTTATTAATATTATTAAAACTTTTCAATATATGTCTGCATATTTGTTTATTACATTTGTTTAGAGATAAAGCATCAAAATTTATAATTGCAAAAACTCTCAAGTCGACATATGTGCTACAAGAATGTATCAAATTTCTGGAAACATCGGGCTTTCAAAAAATATTTCCTAATGGCTGCCAATTACACATTGAGATGTCAATCTATACCCATGATAAAATTACCATGCGACTTAAATCTCTTCTTCTTAAAAACATTCTCAAAGATTGTAAGAAGGACTTAAAAAAAAGCAATCAGCCCCAATGTCGTATTTTCCAAGATCACCCTCTCTGAAATAGTAGATAAATGCCATCTTGACTATAAGCAAAATATGACAAAAAAAACCAACTTCCTTGCTAATAAAAAGGAGTAATGACACCAACGGTCAATCAAAACTTCATCAACTTAACACCCTTACCCCGTCTGGCAACAGATTTCTAACATCCTTAACACTGGCCCATAAATTATGGGAGGCAACTGGAAATACCAAGTCAGAGTTGGCTGCAGAAATTTAAACAACTTTTAATGACAACTTTCAGCAAGACAACATTATTGGACAAATCGTGTAAATCATCGTCTCCAAACATTCCACATCTAAAATAGGGAGTGATCCAAAAGAATTGCTGCTGCCAAGTAATATTTTCTCAATAACAATATCACGTGTATCAAAAAAGATAAAGGCTAATGTTTTGTATTACTTCCCAAACAATATTTCATATCTAAAATAGATATCCAGATTCAGAATCTCAATTTTAAATCAATGTCAAGACAAAAAGCCAAAATTATCTCCACTGTCCTTCATAAAATTCTCCAATAAATCTTTCACTAAACAGAATATTATAGGATTTATCCCTCAGCTGCCACTCCCAAAATATTTGCCAACATCAACCTGCATAAAGATTACCACCTTCTTTGGCTAATGATCAATTTTGGTGGCATGAATTATTATAAAGCTGTCAAGATGATCAACCAATGGCTTCTCAATCTACTTGGCTTAGGAAAATATACTGTGAATTCCTCATTTGAGGGTAGTGATTTAATCAACAACTTATTTATAGCAACATGACCATCTTACATCGCTTGACATTAATAAACTCTATAGCTTGATCCCCTGCACGGCAACCATTCAAGTGATGAAGCATGTATTAGATGACACAGAATATAATCCCCATAAAACAGGCTTCATTATTTAATGCTAATTCGGATTCACAATGATATCATGGTTTCGTTTGATAAAAATATAAAATGGAAGATGGCTAACTTATGGAACTCCCATAAGTGGAATTTCCATGAGTATATTCCTCAATCTCTTAGATGAAAGAATCCTACCTGCATACAGTGCCTTACATCCCTCTTGATAATATGTGCACTATGTGGACATTTTTATTTGCCTTCCAGATTCCCTGATTAGGCAAACTCAGCAAGAACTTACTCATGCAACATCTCTCATATGTACTAGAGAAAATGAGGACAATCTTACTGGTATCAAGTTCCTCAATCTCTACATACAGTGAAATCACCTTAATCTCAATTGCAAAATGCTCATAAAGCCTATACATATACATGGCTTCATCCACCCCCACTAACTCTGATGGAAACCTTTTTATATCATAACTGCTACATTTGCAAATTTCAATCAGATGCAAAGGACAACATCAGCACATACATTTCTGAAACTACACAGTGTTGGCTACAAGGATTCAGTTTTACTGCAGATGATTAAAAATTTCTACAATAGAAAGTGATATCTCTCCCCCGACCACCAATGAAAAGCCTTGAGTTGCTCTTCCATGCATATCCAGCATTACTCATTGCATCATCAAAAAGTCATCACAGCCACACAACAAGTTGTATTTCACATATCAGCTCCTTGGCAGACTGCCAACCGAGCTCCACTCTCAAATAGTCTACAAAATTAAAACCTAAGATCCAGCCTGCACTCCATCTACTATAGTGAATCTCAGGCCAACTCATCAACACGCATTGCTCAGCACTCACATACTTTATAATAAGGCCAAAACACATACAGACATTTGCTCAATCTTCTTCAGTCACTTCTCCATAACCAACCATGATTTCAAATCCACACCACTTCAACGTTGTCTGCATCGAGTGCAATGATGCCAAATGCAAAATCAAAGAAAAAGGGCAATTTCAAGGGACAAACATGCCATTAACAAAAGGGAGTCCTGCATCCCCCTATCTGATAAATGGTCTATCCAATCTGCATAACCTTAACTGCAAATATTATGTAAATTAGCCTGCAGATAATATATATACACCCACACTCCAATCATAATTACTGCTACACTTAGGATTTAAATCAAAAGTATGCTAAGCATATTGATTAATTAACGTTATTAAAGTTTTGCTCTATATGTTTTGTGTATTTGTTTTATTACATTCCTTTAGAGATAAAGTGTTGAAATTTATAATTACAATTGCGCTTACACTTTTTATAGTAGCCGATATACACTCAACCCAGCCAGACACCAAATTATTGATCAATAAATGAATATTTTATTTAATTAAAGGGTAGAATGAAGGAAGAAAAAACATAAAAAAACCCTCATCAAATGGAATTAATTAGACTAATTAATGTTTTTCTATTGTTCCTTAGACAAAAGAGGTGAAGAAATTTTTGCCCTGCCATGTTCTAAATTTGTTGTGCACCTCCCCCCCCCCCTCCATTTCTCTTTCTTTATTCTTAAAATGAGGTTGCCTTGACAACAGTTTGAGATTGTTGATTGTTATCTATATTGTGACTGTCTAAGTGTTGACTGATTTACACAGAGGCAAAACTTTTTATACAATAGCGCCACTCAGTGCAAGCCTGAGTAATCAATGCATGCAGGAAGATTTGTGTGTAAGTATAAAGAAATGGTAATCATGAGATATTTAGTGGCTGTTGATTGATTTCTAAAATCTATATATATATCATCACAATGTTCAAGCTTAAACAAAACAATACAATACTAGTAATCTGTTGTCAAGGCAACATTATAATTAAACAGTCAATAAATATCATCACAATGTTCAAGCTTAAAACAATACAATACTCTGTTGTCAAGGCAACATTATAATTAAACAGTCAATAATTTCAATTATTGGCTAACTGTAGTATTGTCATGACAACAGGTGCTAATATTCTATTGGTTTATTTAAGCATGAGGGCAGTAATATGTAATTTACATATAATAATAGATTAACTATTGTCACTTATGATTTAATATATAGATCATTAATTTGGCAACTGTTTCATGGAAGTATGAAATTCCCATATTCCTCGTGGTCTTTACATTAGATGTCACTCCCCCTGACACACATATATATAAAAATATCTGAAATTTTGTAATTCAAAAAGTAGAAGAAGAAGCATGCTGGGAATAACAATTTACACCAAAAACTGAGTCCATTATAATAGATATTATAAATTTTATTTAAACGCACATTGATTACCTAACCAATATTTACTAAGACCGTAACCTCAAAAATGTGCGTATAAAAATGCGATAGTTGGGACCTCTACAGGTCTTAATCACAACTTTACATTTTGGGTTCCCCTCTTTTCTTCTAAAATGTAAGCTTGTGGTTAAGACCTGTAGAGGTCCCTACTATCGCATTTTTATATGCACATTCTTGAGGTTACAGCCTTAGTAAATATAATAGATATTAAAAGATTTAAATTATTCTTCTATAAAAGAGAATAATTCTTTAACAGATTTTAAATGGTAAAAAATCTCAGAAAGGATCTAATTTGAAATGAAGCATGAAAAATAGCACCAAAGTAGAATCGATCGTGGGATTTCCCGATCCCAAGTGTGATGCTCTAAGCTGTTCTTAATTGTTCATGGCTCAAATAAAATGACAGAAAAAAATTTGACAGAGTAATATTGAAAAAACTAAAGATTGGATGATGGCAATTTTTTGAAAAAAATATATGTAATTTATCTATTTAACTAAACACACATCAAATTAGTAGTAAAACATTTGTAAAGTAAGCTTTAACTGCGGTCTCTATTTTAATTTTATAATATAGTTGTTAGATTTATAAATATTACTTGTAATATTAATTAGAATAATCTTTACTACTTGCAAATAAAGCTCATATATAGTAACCCATCTGCAATAAAGTTTAAGATATTCTTTTTTTTTATCAGTCTGTTTTGACATAGCATGTCTTATCTATAACTTCTCGTTCTGTAAGAAAATTTCTCATGAAAGCAACGGAGTATTCTGGAAAAACGTTAAGAACATTCTATAATTTAATACTGTCAATATAATCAAAGGCTTTTTGTAAATAATGAGCCAAATATAAATTTATTCCTGATAGTGTCTGGTGCAATATCTTTTAAAATAATGTATTAAAATAACAGGAAAAGTCTGTATACATTTTATATAACTTTATGGGAGAGGTCTTGCAAAATAATTATTAATGGAACAGCTGCTGTGCCAGGGACCTGGGTGCAACTCTAGTCAAATGAAACTTGGTGAAAATCTTTTCAGATTGCAAATGATCTCAGGATTTTTCTTGGCAAATTTTTTCAGAGGCGAGTAAATATACGAGTTTTATTTTGGCCGTTCTACCATAGTCATTTAAATATTGATTAGTAAATAGATTTCTAATTATATATCAAATTTTTAAAACATTATAAACATTTAGATGAATACTTGGATTAATTTCTATACCTGGATGGTCAGAAGAAGCAGTAGCATCATATATGTTCAGTTTATTTATTTTATTTGTTGAGATTTTTGTAATAAATTTTTGGCTGATAATGAAACGGCAGCAGCTTATCTTAATGTAACATGTGGAGAGCATTCTCCATAGTTTTGCAAAGAATCTTAGATGTTACAATAAGCAAAGTTAAGATACTAACACATGATTCTTCAACTTATGTTTAATTATGCATTGGTGACTTTTATCATTCAACTTCAAAATGAAATTATGTAAGCAGTTAAACAATGGGCATTACATGGCAGTATATTTAGACTACTACCATATTGGCTTTTAACTAATTCATTTTGTTGTGGTCAAAAGTATTAGATTCATATATTTTGTCTTGAAAGTGCTGTGTGCAAAACTTTTGAGTCATCAAATCTAACTGTTTTTGATAAATATATATACTGATATATATATACTGATAGAAACGTTTTGCATAAACACTTGGGAGTCAGTGTTTAGATCTAGTTTCTAACTCTATCCTTCACTGATGATAGCAAATAGCTTGAAATCAGCTGATCTGAGGGTGAGCAAATGAAAGAGATAGTTAATTCTGACTCTTGTCGTTTATTTGTTTCAGTGGTTTTGGTAAAATGCCATCTATTGATCATATATATATATATATATGACAGCAGTCAACACTTAATAATACCAATATTAATAACCATCCTCAATTTGTAGTCAAGCAATCTTCATTTCCAATAAAGGTAGATACCCCACCTTTATTTATGGTCCAATATGTTTATATAGACACTAAAGATTGCAACTTGACTAAAGAGAATGAGATTATTACTTCACAGAAATTCAAATAAACATCATTGAACAGACAACTATAACGAGTTCTGAAAGCAGACTAACAAATAATCAATTGCAATCTTCAAATTCCATTGAAATCATGTACTACTTAGATAATAATGATCAAGGCAAGATAAATTTACAAATGTAAACAACATGAAAGCAGTTATCACCTAAACAATATCAATAACAAATTTAATCTGTTGTCAAGGCAACCTCCTTTTTATGATAGATAGATACTCACCTTTATCTATGATCCAATATGTTTATATAGACTAGTACTTCTTAAACTTTTTTCATTCATGACCCCTTTTTATCATCAAGATTTTTTCACAACCCCAGATATTAAATATAAAACAGATAAATATTCCCATAAATAATTTATTTCTTTGATAACATATGAAAATAAGTAGTTTTAGGATTTGTTTTAAGTATACAAAAATTAATGAAAGAAAATCACGTTTTAATGAGACGGATGTGCTTGTTTTTTGCTGCATAACAAATTAAATCTTGGTGAAATATTTGATACTGCTGGACGTAAAACATCTTCAACGTTTTTCAGCATTGAACGATGTTTAGGTTTAATATATATTAAAGCTGAAAAAGTCACTTCACGTAAGTACGTGGTACTGAATGGCAGAAGAACATTTAATGCCATTTCAGAAATTGTGGGAAATTCATTCCTAGTTACGATCCAGAATTCAGTCAAGGATTTTTGTGGAAAGCCAAGTTTTAAGTTTGAATTACTAGATAGCTCAGCAAATTCCTCTAGGCTTTATATGGCAGGTGATTACTCTCAAAGTATTTGCAAAACTGTGTTTCTAGAGTTTTTAAGTGATCTATAATAATTTTGTCATATTTACATATATTTTCAATTAGGGACTGAATCCTCCCTCAAAAATGAAGAAGTGCCATAAATTTTGACAATATACATTTAAAATATGAATCTTATGAATAACTTCTTCGAAAGAAATTTGTTCAGACGTATTGGGATTACATAAACTATTTACAACCTTCAAGACATTTTTGCTGTAAATTTATAATAGCTTTGAAATTTTAAGTTTGTCGTCTGTATTTCATTCATAAGAATACACTTTTCAAAATGATTTTTATATATTTGCTATTGACTGAGATTTTATTTATCAAATTTTGTTGCAGGTTGTTCTGCATTTTCAGTTTATTGCTCTGTTAAATTTAATATTTCCATTTAATACTTTATCTAATAATATATTAAGACTTTACATGTTAATCAGTCCACCTGCTCCAAAAATGGTATATCCAGTCTTCCAAAGTAAAATCCTATCAACTGTGTCAAATAACATATCCAGGGTCATGTGGCAGTTGGATAATTATAATTGTATGGAAAACTAGTATCACAGTCGACAAAATAACTGTAAGTTAACCTCAGTCAAGGCCAATGAAAAGTAAACTCAATGTAAATAAGAACCACCACAGTGGTGTTTTGTTCTCTTAGTGACCTAACATTAGATTAATTTAGTAAAAGAAACTGAATAGCATTTATAAAATCGTGATTATGTTACATAAGGGTTTAGAAGATTTGGTCATGGAAAATTTAGAATGCCAGTCAATTTCCTTAGATTTCTATACATTTTTCATAAGAATAGATTAATTTCATATTTTAGTAATATCAATTGTAATGTTTTGTGCATGTACTTATTAATTAATTTAAAAAAGTAAAGCAAAAATCTAATTTTACAGATTTTTCCAGCTGACATAATTAATCAGATGTGACATCTGTCGTAATTTTCAAAAACTAAAATAAAAGTTTAGAACAGAGCTTCTTAAACTTTTTTCATTCATGACCCCTTTTTATATCGAGATTTTTTCGCACAGATATTAGATATAGAAATAAATAAATAATTTCTATGGTAATCAATATACATAAGAAAATAATTAGTTTTAGGATTTGTTTTAAGTATACAAAAATTAATGAAAGAAAATCACGTTTTAATGAGATGGGTACGCTAGTTTTTTTGCTGCATAACACATTAAATCTTGGTGAAATATTTGATACTGCTGGACGTAAAGCAATTTCAACGTTTTTTAGCGTTGAACGATATTTGGATTTAATATACATTAAAGCTGAAAAAGTCACTTAATGTCAATCAATAAATGGTCTCTGAATCCAAGATAATTTTTTGAAAACTGCACTCGATATAAAGTATTTGCAAAACTGTGTTTCTAGGGTGTTTAAGTGAACTATATTAATTTTTGCAATTAAAGTTTTACAATTATATTTTTCAATTATAAAATTGTGGATAGTCGAAAACATTTTCAACGATTCATTTGTCCACCCTATTCTTCCTAATGTTGATCTTTTAAATAAACCCTTCAATTTTATGATTCAAAGTAAAAATATTGCTATTTATTACCTTGAAAAGACAAGTTACGATCATTTAGATTCTGAAAAATATCAGACAAACAAGACAGCTTTGATAGCGATAAGTCATTTTGAAAAAGAGCAGCAAGATCAGATTTTTGTTCAGTTAAAAATACAATAATTTCTTCTTTTAATAATAATAATCTTCTTAAATTTCGCCCTCTCGACATCAATCTTATTTCATGTAATAATAAATTTTTGTATTTAGAGTCCATGTCTTTACAAAAATTTGAAAATAAACGGCTATTATGGGCACAGCTTTTAATAAAGTTTATAATTTTGACAGCATCCTGATACATCCTTTAATTCCGTTGCTAATTCTTTGCTGCAAGGGCCTCTCAGTAGATCAGGCAGTGTGTAAAAGTTACATGATTATTACCTGAAGCTTTAACAAATAATTTAAAACCAACATTTTCACGAGTCATTGTTTTTGTACCATCTGTGCATACTCCAAAACAATTTTCCAGTCTAAACCTTCAATTTTAAAGTATTTGTCTACTTTATTATATATGTCTTCCCCTCGTGTATATTCTTCCAAAGAACGACAAAATAACAATTCTTCCTCAATGTTTTCTTTATAAATGTGTCTGACATACACTAATAATTGAGCTATTTTTGAAATATCAGTTGTTTCATCCAACTAAATTGTAAATATTGGACTTTCTTTAAAGTTTAGTAGTGGCTCAAATTGGTCATTGCTAATTTCAGATATTCTATTAGTGACAGGATCATTTGACAAAGGAATTTTCAGAATTTCATCACCATATTTACTTCCATGAAGTATTTCTACCATTTTAATAGCAGCAGCTAATATAAGATCTTCTCCAATGGTGTATGGCTTTTTATTTTTAGCAATCAGATATGAAATTTCATATGATGCGAGTAAATATTTTTCATTAACAGTTATAAATTTCTCAAAATATTGTTTTTCTTTATTTGAAGTTTTTAACAGTCATTCAAAATATTCTTTTAGTTTATTTACATGTAAAGGATGCTTGGATTCAAAATGCCTTTTTAATTTTGATGGTTTCATACTCTCCATAGACAAAACATTATTGCAAATTAAACAAAGAAGTTGTTCAATTACCATCACAGTTGTTGAAAGTAAAGCCAATTTGGAGAAATGTCTCATCATATTTTCTTTTTCACATCTTAGATGCCTCTTTCTGATTACAAGATCCTGCGTGAAGAGACTTTGTAGCATTGCCATCTGCATCATTACCTTTGGTACTCAAGTTCAACCATTTATTCATGGATAAAAAGTATTTTTATCCTAAAATATAAATAAAATAAGAGTACTTATTAGTTAGCAAAGACACCAAGTGGCAGCCATGTTTTTTTTTAATTATACGAAGCATATTTACTCACATATGTTCTATTTTTTAATATCACCGTATGTTTTATTTTTTAATATATTAATAAATCAAATATAAATTACCTGTTAAGTTTAAAAAATAGGAATATGTTTTTACTTGTTAATAAATAAATGACAAATAAATAATACTTCTGTATATAATATAAAAATAATATAAAATAACAATTTGTGTGAATTGTTAATACAGAGTTTAATATAAATAAATAAAAACAAATAATATTTCCAAGCGCTTTCAACTCTTACGAATCCTTATCAAGGCAGTGTAAAAAATTCTATTTTCTCCTAGGTGATGAATCTAACATTTCATTGTATTGGCCAGGAACAATGAAATAAAATGTTAAAATGAATTAAACATTATTGTGGCAACATACATAGCCATCGATCATCGGTCATTTCTAACCTACTAAATTATATAAACTTATTAACTCTAACTATATAGTAACTAATATAGTAACTAGTATAGACGAATCTAGATGTAGTTTAAACTCAATATATCAATTGCCTCTATAATTAGACATCTCATTTTCTAACCTAATAAAGTATATTCCCGGTGATCTGCAAACTCACCAATGTGCATACTCAGCCTAGCTCAGTGGTCGGTTAGTTATAAGAAGATTCAGCTGCAGAGATATGCAGTTAAGATAAAGACAGAAATTAAAATCATAAAACAAATCATTAATAAAATAAATATCTTGGGAAGATAAAAAGAAAAAAACTGCCATCATTCCCTAATTAAAAAAATTTAGAATAAAATAACATCCTCTCTTTATCAAAAACACATTCTCTGAGCTATAAGTATTTTCACTTTTAAACAATGATGATAACTTCTCATGTTTTTGTTAATGTTACCAAAATAAAAAAATAAATCCAATATGTAAATCATTTGCCAATATGATCTGAAAATACTTTTCAGATAGCACAATTATAAGTTAAACTCTTTTAAGCCACGCCACGATTGTAATATCAATAATAATTGATCACTTCTTAATAAAAAAATAATTATAATGACAATAATAATCTCAGGGTTTCTTTGTTTAATTTAGGAAAATGCTCGACAGTACAGTGCTGTCACATATGACTGGCATTCTGGTCGACTATAGGAAACATTTACTTTACTTCAAAGTCAATGTGTCTTCAATCTCATGGCAACTACTATATCATTTAAAGATATGATAATTATACCCATAAATAATTCTCATTAAAATAAAATGAAATGAAATATTCCGATCTGCTTAAATTTGTCTATCTGGTATATTAAGTTTTTGAGAGTTTGAAATGATTTCGGACTCAAGAAAAGGTTTTGCAAATATTGTGCAAACACACTTATATTTAGCATACAAAAAAAAAAGAAGGAATGTACAACAAATATTGATAAGACTATAATTTATTACTATCACAAAAAAATATATATACAAATTTATTAAATAATCTTACACTGATACAAAACATAAATCAACATTAATTTGTCTATTGTTTAGGTATAGAGTAAAATTATAACTTCACCAGTTTGCAATTATGTGAATTGACTAACTAAAAGTACATCTCATTTACCAATACACTAATTTATAAGTTTGGTAAACTTTCTATAAGATTTTACTTAAAGTTATTGACTAACTATTTTTGTTTTTAATTGATTTAATTATAATATGAAATACGCAAAATACTAAATTTATTTCTAATACATTTAATTAAGTTATGGTTTTTAATTGGACAACCTATTCTAATTATGGGTCATTTATCAGAAGTCGCACTCACCATCTTACATTTAACTTAATGTTAACTTAAGTTACAATAAATCTTTTATTCATAAGTGTAATTTAAACTATGAATATTACTTAATTATTAACTAACATTAAACATTGCATTTGAATATTCCTCTAGCAAATAAGCATTTGAAATTACGCAATTTTAACTTACTTTCTCCATTGATTTGCTTGTCAACTACTAGCAGGATTCAGCAGCACAATAGATATTGATCTCAGTTACTAACACACTATTGATACTAAAGTGCACCTTGAGGAACTAACATCTCCAACATAACCTTTATCCTTGCCCTAACTTTTAAAACAAAGCACAATAATCAACACCTTCCATGGTGGAACTATCTTTATATTCACATGAGGAATGCAGAATAACAATGAATGACTGCAGAGTAAACTACTACACTAAAGTATTTTGGTGGTTTCTTGCCTCTTACTCAGGCATAAAACGAACACACACCAAGTATAATCCTCTCCCGGGATTTAAACAAATTAAGCATCCTAAATGCTATATAAACTCTTGATCGTTCTATTCATGAGAATCGATCACATGGGCTATGAAACATACCCTAACATTATATTTAAACTATTCTTCTCATGGAAAATAAAGATTTTGGGGAGATCATTTTCATCCCACAAAATAAATACATTATAAGTATTACTTATGCTGATATTAAGCATATACCAATGCTATATTTAGGCAAGATAAGAAAACACACTAATCGTAATAAACCTATGTTACAATGTATACTTCGATCAATATCTGAAATCAATGGACATGACAGGAGAAAAGAATAATAATTTTAATTTTAATGAAGGAATATTCAAAAAGTAATTGGTAGCATACTATCTTAAACCAAATAAAGTGGATGTGTTATTAAAGAATAACTGGACTAAATTCCTTAATTAATATAGTATAAATTCGGTTCAAACTTTAAACAAGAAATATCTTGTTATAGTATTTTTTTTTTCAGTTACTTCTGATAATTTTCAATATTTATTTTACCCGTTAAATATCTAAAATATTTTTCTTTTATGTACCTAACATACAAAGTTTATATCTACAATTGCATGTAATAAATCAAATATATTTTATAGATTTTGCTTCTTATTAAATATAAACTTAACCCAGAATAATTATAGTAAGATATACCTTTGTCATTACAAGATCATTAAAATGTTATTTGATCGATACATAATTTAACCTATGCTGATACAAAAAAAATAACATATAATTTTACAAATTAGTTTTTCAAAAAAAAAAAATCATTAATTAAACAAATGCCTATTATCTCATTAGCAAAATATTTTTCTGTGAGCGGTTTATCCAGGTGAAGAGTTTTCATCCAGTCGCATTTTACGAAGCATTTTAAAGTAATAAAAGCATTTTTTTCTTCTTTAATGAAAAGTTTTCTTTTATTTAGTGCTTCTAATAATAATCAGGTAAAGAAAAATATAGCAGAACTGAAGATTAATTCTCATTTGAATTAAACTACTAAAATTTTGGGATCCAAGAGAAAAAAAAGCAAATATTCTAACATAGATAAATATTTTACCATAGACGATAAACATACACAATTTTTTATTGACTACATGTATAATTATTAGCCAGCTTACTTATGGATGAAACTGCGCACTTTTCCGAGAGATTATTATGATAACTGCAGTCGATTTACATCGTATATGAAGTTTTAATAATTCCAACTAGTGTATGTCATTTAATTTTATTATTAAGTCACTAAGAGATTTAGTTTTCGTTCATAATCTAAGAATTTTATTTTCTAATGGTAATTTCCCCGTAAGAACGCACGTATATAATTTTTTCTTATATTTACTTCAAGAAAGTTTTTTTTCTTTAAAAAAACTATGCAGGTGTATAGTTTAGTATTATGATGATTATTAATTATTATTATTATTATTTTTAGACAATTCTTGGTGAATAAAAACATATTTTAATGTATATAATGGCATTATTTGTAAAGGCAGACGAGATACTTAGAAATAGCGCTAAAAAATGTGTCTAGTTCATCTTCCTTTGCTTCTTACTATTTCTTTCAATTATTTTTTTTTTTTTTTATACCAAGAAAATATTAATAAGTGATACAAAGTTACCACATAATTATTTCCCACGTGGAAATCATTTGTTTTCCCTAATTTAGACACAATAAGATTTCTCCTGATTCTTTTAGTTAATTCTCTTATTTTAACTTTGTTGAAAACTTTAACTTTCGCGTAAAGCAATAAATTTTTAAATGGAGAAAGTTTTTAACTAGATCGATGGCATAGAACAAGATATCTTACGAAAAGGTTCAGCAATGCATTATATGATTAGAGTTTTCCTTTGATTATACATTTATTTCTGCAAAATTAAAACAAAAGTTGCGTTACTAAATTTCAGCACTGTTCTCTCCTTGAAATACTGATGGTAGATGATTTCTAAAAAAAATGATTTTGATTATGAAATTGGTCATTCTTTTGGACTTTAGTGACCTCTTCCAGAAAAAAAAAAATAATCATTTGATTATAACATAAACAAAAGAAAGGAAAAACTTATTACAATCATATAGTTTTCAGTATTATTTAAATGGATTACAAAGTAATTTGACAATGAAAATAATAAATACATTTAATTAACAATAATTATCAGTGATTTCAATTCTTCATAAATCATTTTCTACAAATGGATTTACCAGAAGTTACTGTTCCTTAGAATAAGATATACTAAAATTATTTAATTGACATTTATGGTTTTTTCTTCTTTCTATAACCATCTAAAAATTAACTACTGTTTATGATATTTGTTTTATATTATATTAATTTGCTCTAATAAACAATATCTTAATTAAATTATTCATGTTCTTTTAAAAACATGATATTGCATTAGGGAATATATATTACTCACCCACACAAACCATGTTTAGGTGATGAATAGCGCACTTTATTAACCAATTATTACTATTATTATTTTATCTTTTTATTTTTCTTAAAGAATAGCATTGATTTTATGCAGAAATAATGCTAAATAAAACCAAGTGCCAAAAGCATTGTGTTACAATTCTCCCACCGTTATAAATAAATAAAAAATAAAATAATACATGCATTCTTAACATTTCTTATGGTATTACTAAATCAATATTTTAATTCTTTCATAAGTTAACAAATACAAATCTTAAAGATTCAATTTTGCTTTGGATATGGTAGTAAGCTTTGGGCATTATAGGTACCTCTCGTTCCATCATGGGTTGAGACCAGAAAGGCATTCTCACCCACTTGTTTAATAATTTCATAGGGGCCTTCATAAAGATGCATAAATTTTTTGAACATATGTTTTTGGAGATTGCTCACATGGGGAGTTCTAATTAAGACAAAATCATGGACATTAAAAGGATGTGGACCGGTTTTGAAATGATGAGTGCGTTTGTCACCCATCTTTTTAAGATTAATTCTGGCCAGTGCTTGGTCATGTTCAACATTAATGTTTTCCACAATTACAGGTAAAGGTGTTTTGATCAGCAAAGGTTCAGGTTTACCAAAATGTAGCCTAATTGGAGACATCCTAGTAGACTCATTTATAGTTACATTTATGTAATTAATTACCTGTGGCAGCTTATTGACCCACTGTTTGTGATCCTGTTCCACATACACTCTGAATAACCTACTTAACTCCCGCATGATTCTTTCACTTGGATTGGACTGGGAGTTTCTAATAGAGCACATGATATGTTGAATATTTTGTTTCTTATCCCACTTTTTCCATGTACCAGAAATGAATGCAGAAGCATGGTCGGTAAGTATTGAAGCGGGTTTTCCTATTAAGGGAAATTTGATGTTTCCAAGCACTTAATAACATTTATAGCATCTGTTTTTGGAACCGGGTAAGCAGAGACATATTTGGTAAAAACATCATACATCACAAGAATAAATTTTTGACAGTTGAAAGGTGGATGTGGTCCATAAAAATCCAGTGCCAATAATTCATTGGGCTGACTGGGCAGTATGGGTTGAAGTGTTCCCACATATGATTTATTTTGAAACTTAGTTTTTAAACAAATCTCGCATTCCCTAAGTCTACGGGCAATGGATTCTGACATCTTAGGAAAATAAAAATGCTTCTTAATAATAGGTTCAATTTTCTGAATTCCATAGTGTCCATATTGGGAGTGGATATAATCTATTAGTTTATTGACTAAACATAAAGGAATAATCACTCTCCAAGAACTTTCATCTCCCTTTTTCAATTTCTTCATTAAAATCCTATCTTTAAACCTATACCCCTCTCTAATTCTATCAGCATACCTACTTTTCTGACCTCATTTAGCTGGGTCTGATAAGAAATGAACTATTTTCCCCAGCCTAGCATCCAGTGATTGTAATAATTCTAAATTTGTATAATCTCTAACTATTTCTTCCTCTAACAAACTAGACATATTACAAATAATTCTATTTTCAGTACTGGGCTTCTGATAATTAACAGAGACAGGATTGCAGCTAAGAATATCTGCAATGACATTATCCTGTCCTGAACAATATATGATTTCATACTGATACTGTTGGAGATAGAGGCTACATCTGATTAATCTTTCATTATTAAGGTAACTCTTGTTGAGGAACTCTAAATTACGATCAGTTAATACTATAATTTTTGATCCCAACAAAATCTTTTCTGAAATCCCCACACAACAGCTAATGCCTCTTTTTCTGTGGTGGTATAGTTAAGTTCAGCCCCCCTTAAAGGTCAGCTTAAGAAATATAAGACTCTAGGTTCCTTATTCTCATTAAATTGGTATAGAATAACCCCTAAACCGAACCCACTACTGTCTGTTTGCAAATAGAACTCTTTATTTAAATCTGGATAGGCTAAAATTACAGTCTTTAAAAAGTTATCTTTAATACTTTGAAATTCCCTTGTATGTTCCTGGGTCCACCTCCACTTTTCACACTTTTTTAATAAAACAGATAAGTGCATAGTATCATATGAAAATTTTTTTTATAAAACCTGTGATAATAATTACACAGTCCCAAAAACGATCTCAAGTGCTTTCTAGTTTTAGGAACAGGAAACTTTTAAATGGCGGCAAATTTTGTCTGGGTGGGGTTTGACCCCTTCAGCACTAACTAAATGACCAAGAAAAGAGATTTCTCTGGCAACTAATATACATTTTTCTAAGTTGACTTTTATATTGTTATTTGAACACTCACAAAGAAACATGCTAAGATGCTATAAATGATCATTTAAATTTTCTGAAGCAATGACAATATCATCGACATATATAACCAACAAGCTTTTCAGTTCTTTCGAAAAGATCATATTCAAGCATCTGATAAGGCCAGTCCCACTATTAATTAAACCAAAGGGCATCCTTTGAAAAATATAAGATTGGCCCTGGTAACGGAATGCCGTATATTTTTGGATCATTTTTGTGGAGTGGGATTTGCCAATAGCTGGCTGTTAAATCAAATGTGGAGAATATGCTCTTCCCTTTGAACTTCATCAATAACTCCTGAATAGGTGATGGTATGTCATGCTCAGGGACAGTATGCTGATTGAGTGTACATGCATCCAGGCAGACTCTAATGGATCCATCTTTCTTTTTGACTACTACTAATGGATTCACGTAAGATGAAGGACTGGGCTTAATTATCTGCCAGTCAATCATCTTATTAATATGCTGTTGAACCTCTGCCTGGTATTGATAAGGAATGGGATAAGTACGCTGCTGGAAAGGTTCATTATCTTTCAAATTGATTCTATGAACATACCCTTTTAATATACCAGGTATTTTGGAAAAAACACATCTATACTGGAACAACTGGAAAAATGGTTTATAGTATTCTGTGCTGATAATACATGAACCATCTAGCTTAACTTTAATATTTACATCAACTGTTGTCTCCTATATGGTCATTAATTGGTTCATCTGACTATTACAATTGACTATAAGAGGGCAAATCTCCTCTTTACATCCAAAAGTTTCATTTCTGTAATCAATATAACAATTATTTAGAGTCATGAAATCAGAACCGATTATGGCTTCATGAATCAGACCTGGCATGATTAAAAAAACATGTTCAAACTTGCACAAATTAATTTCTAATGTAATAAAAACCTGTTTATTAGATAACTTATTAGCAAGCATTACATTAATCACTTTAGTTGGTAAAATTGGAATAGATTGGTCAGCTGAATTAATTTTCAAGTAAGTTTCTTCAGACAACAAGGAAGCTTGACTGCTTGAATCAATTAAGGTATTGACAACAATTCCTGAAATGATAATCTTTATCATAGGACAGTTGTATAAAATAGGTGGCTCAGACATTTTGCCAGGTTCCAAATAATCAACAACAAGGTCTATATTATTGATAATTCACATCATGCTGTTCCCCATATGTTTAGAAATAGGGCCCCAAAGTGAGGAACATTCCTGCGAGGTCCTTTTTAATTTAATGCCCCACTACTTTTACTACCTTTTACATTTTTCTTTGGTATTGTTTGGATATCACTAGTAGAAGGTTGATGCTCATTAATCACTCTTCTCTTAATTGTTGGCCTACTGACATGGCTATCCTGTCTACCATAGGGATTTGTCATGTAATGACCTTTTTCTCTAGCTACCTTCCTTCTTTCCACATATGACCTATCTGCAAAATTGATATTACTCATAGTAGGGTGGGTGTCTCTATTTACCCTAATTCTATTATCAACATTCCTATCACTGGTCTCCAAAGAATCCAAAATCTCCACTACCTCCTCTATGGTATGTCTATCAGCAGCAATTAAGATCTGCTCTATATGTCTTGGTAAATTATGGCGAATTATTCACACAATTTGTGGCTCAGATAAAGGATAAGCTGTCAAGGTTTTCAATTTGACTGCTTGACTCCTGAAAAACTGAGTATAACTACCTTTATGTTCATGATATCTTTCCTGAGATATCTGATATCTTAGGTTATCATGGCGGTCTTCCCCCCAAAAGCTGGCTAACATAAAATATTTGAAGTCCCCATACGTTTCTGGTTTAATAAATAATGATTGCCACCAGTCTTTAGATGCTGCACACAAATAGTTTGTGGCAATAGCAATCTTTTCAATCTCAGACAAATGACATAAGGTGAATAACTCTTCCAGATTCTGGAGATACTCATGCGGATTCTCCAGATATTCTCCTTTAAAAAATTTAATTTTAAGAATTTTAAGGTCATGGAGCTATGACTTTCTGACTCTAGCATGACTTTATTTCTAGCCTCATTTAATGGGTCTAACATTGATTCAACTGGACTAATTACCCTATGTAACTCAGAGATTATTTGATTATTATGACTATTACTTGCCTCTTTTACTTGAGTTTCAGATAAACTTTTACTTTGAACATCTTTTTTACTTTTTATAAAATTATCCATATTACAGTCTGTAGCCTGCATTCGACTTTCTAATTCTATCTTATAGTTCTGCCATTCACAGTCTATTCTTTTTGAACTATCTTCTAGGCCTACATTTAAGTGTTTAATCTGTTGTTCCAATTGGTTAATAGTTTCATCTTTATCTAGCCCAAATTTATCTTCTAGCCTTTGATAAACTTTAATCTCACACTGGGCCATCAATTCCTCTATTTCACCCTGGACCTTATTATATAATATCTGTGCTTTACTCCTTATTATATCATTAAAATCTTCTACTCTTCCCCTAACTTGGCTTAGCTCAATTTCTAGATTTTGATTAATCTCATATTGGGCCAATTCTTGATTTTCTAATTTAGCCATTAAGCTGGTAATCTGGCTCTGAAATGTTATATTCATCACCTAGGAGAAAATAGAATTTTTTACACTGCCTTGATAAGGACTCGTAAGAGTTGAAAGCGCTTGGAAATATTATTTATTTTTATTTATTTATATTAAACTCTGTATTAACAATTGACACGAATTGTTATTTTATATTATTTTTAAATAAATGACAATAAGTTTCAAATAAAAAATAAATTTTTATAAGAACTAATAGGATGATAAATTTTGAATAAAAAAGTGAGAAAAGAAAGTATACAAGCATTTTTATATATAAAAAACAAGATCTTTCATAACATTTATTCAAATAAATACTAACCTTAGTTGAGTAAAACAGTAAAATACAATATTGTATTGTTCTTGTGATGTGGACACTTGTTGAAATGAAACCAAAACAAATAACTTGACCGAAAATGCATTATATAATCACAGTGACGTCAATCTTATTATCGCCACTGCAGCATATATTTGATTCTGAAATAACTTATATGCAGAAATTGCAATGAAACACCACTATTATGATGCATTTTGTGTTATTTTTCAATATGTAAATATAATTTACAGCTCAACTTGGCCATCATTACGATTTTATAATTGGGCTGTAAAGAAAACGTAATATATTAAAGATAATGAAGGGATTGCGACTAATATTTCTTTAAATTCATGTATCTGAATTAAATTTTTGCCACCCCAAATTTTCACTTTGCAACCCCAAATGGGGTCGCAACCCACAGTTTAAGAAACACTGATATAGACAATAAAAATTATAATTTGATTAAAAAGAATAAGATAAACATATTGGACCATATATAAAGGTGGGTATCCATCTTTACTGTAAAAAGGATGTTGCCTTGACAACAGATTGAGATTGTTTTTATATTGTTTAAGTGTTGACTCCTTTTATGTATTTACATTTGTAAACTTATCTAGCCTTGAGCATTAGCTTTATTATTGTAACAGTATACATATGCCATTACATTATTTTAAAATCTAAAACAAAATTGATTTATTAAAAACAAAAAATTAAAATACTTATTTAAGATATATATTATCACACAGATGGAAAACTATTTTTTAAAAAAATATTTAAAAGTAAGAAATGTAAAAAAAAAAGGTAAAGATCTACAGATTAATTAATATAAAAAAAATAGAAAAATGTGATTAATTTCTATTTAAAAATCATGTTTAAATCTTAGTGAATGAAAATGATTGAAATATAATTGTATCTAAAGCAAACTAGCCCTTGGGGCACTTAAATGATTGGAAGGTCAAATAAGAGATAAAAATTAAAGATTGTTCCCCCCTCTGAAGCAGATTGACCAATACAAGCAGCAACAAGTGCATGGGCCAGAATGGAAAGCATAGAAGTAATAAGATCAGTGACATCTTGTTCAATCGATCTATAAAATTTGTTGTGATAAGGAAGACCAGAAATTATAAAAGACTAAGTACTGAATTTAGTAAGTAATTGGACTATTAATCCACGTATGTTAGCTAGCTATAGTGCAGACTTCATGATGTAAGACTCTGATATGAGGTTTCCTGAAATTTGCATCAGTTGAGGCGGCCTCCCAATGACAGTTTTGGACAGAATGAATGGCAAGTAGCGGCTTAGTTTCCAAGAACAATCTATAAAATGTGATCACTAGGATGGACTTCCATAAATCTGCCAAAATCCGCGGGATTCATAAAGACAGACTTCAAATCTACTGTGTAAAGTATGAACTTTAAATTAACTCTTATCTGACTATCAAAAGAATTCCAAATCCGTTATTAATATTTTTATGTATAATATTTGCTTTAATTATTTCCATTTTTCTTTTTATTTATTTTTTATTTAACTAAATTTTATTAAATTTAAGTTGGGTGTAGATCGTTGCATGGATTCATTAAAGGTTATGTTAGTTTAAAGGGGTTAATTTCAGACTATTTGTTTTTTAGTTGAGTCGAAGCTGGTGGAGGGATGTATAGGGGTTTATATCTACGTAATGTGAAGCATGTTAGCATACAGGGCACTTTTCCCAAATGAATGCATGGCCCAGAAGTATGGCCATCGCATTGTTCTTTTCCTTCCATATGAAGCCTTCGCCAGTCAGACGCACATTCCTGTACTGGATGAGGATCATTTCTTTCAAATAATATCATGCTGCAGATACACATTCCTGTCAATGTGGTTTTATGCTAACATTTTCCTACTGCATTGGTTGTGTCTTTATATCAGGAAGCGAGCGTTGGTTTAGCTGCGAACTTTTAGCCTACTTTTAGCCTGAGGTTAAATATTTTTGAAAAGTTTTTAATTGCATAATCTATGTAGCCTATCTATGCTCAACATACTAAAATAAAATTATATAAACTGTCCATCTGTGTGGACTTACTAAAGTTTAAAATAATAATAACAAATTAAAGCAATAATAATTTATTCTCAAAATTATGTAAATAAATGTTTGTGTGATTATTACTGACAGTGGCTTATTTTTTTTTTTTTCATCTTTTCTTTATGAAAAATATATTTTAAGAATTTAGATTATAAATCTCTGCTTCTCCTTAAGCTAGTGGCAATGGGCTAATGGTCAATAAAATAAAAGTAGAATCTTAACGAAGTATCTGCCTACATTATAAATTTTCTAGGTTCAAACAGACTAGTGGGGCCCCGTACAGGAGACAGTGTAAGAATCCTATCTTCCCTGATAGTTATATTATCTAAGTAATATATAGTAAGTGGAATTTGAAAGTTATAATTGACTATTGTTAGTTTGCTTTGACAATAGGTTATATTTGTCTGTTTTATGATGTTTCCTTGAAATTTTTTGAATAATAATCTCAAATCTTTAGAAAAGCTGCAATATTTTAGTGTCTGTATAAATATATTGGACCATAGATAAAGGAGGTTATCCATTTGCATTGTAAAAAGGTTGCCTTGACAACAGATTGAGATTGTTTTCGATATTGCTTAAGTATTGACTGCTTTCATGTATTTACATTTGTAAAAATATCTAGCCTTGAGCATTAATAGATATATATGTATATTTAAAATCACCACCGTATCTTCTCATAATAATTAATGTAACCACCGTTACTGTGATAAATATGTTAAAAGTATTATTCCCCTCACACAGGTCATGAGATTAGAGAAAGAAAAAACAATTTGATTTTTCATTGCTAATTAAAATATAACAATCAAATGTTTGAAATGAAAGCATTACTTTTACATGATTTAATAATAATAAGTGGACATATATTAACAAGAACATTTAATGAAAGATGTTTCAGAGGGAATGTTGAGTAGAAACAAGAAGAAAGGATGGAAAAGATTGACATTGCTGAATGATATAAGAGATAGGAAGAGTTACGCAATTGAAGAGCTGACAATGAGGAGAACAAGTGGCGAAATGGATGATGTGACTGCTTTCTCGACATGTCCACGGGACAGAAAACTTATTGAATAATTGATAATAATAAAGGGAAGTCTGCCCTTCATGATTTAGGGATAGATTCTGGAGCTCATCACTTCCTGCACTACAAATCCATATGAACTACGGAGCCGTATTAAATCTTTGTTTTCTTAAAACGCAAAATAGTTAATAAAAGCGGTGATATTAGTGTGAAATTGTAATTTTAAAATACAATAATATAATATAGATAAAACCATTTAAATTCATTCTAAGTTTCATACGTGATAATTATTATTGATATAATTATTTATTAGATGTCAATAAATCAAATCAGATTATTGAACTTGCTTCACCGTATCTGCTTCATTCTGTAATTAATTAGAGTTTGTGTGTGTGCGCTATCTACCTAAAAGCAAATTATAATAAACAATATTAGAAACAGATATCACTGTCATGTAAAAATCAAAAAAATGAAATAATCTAATGTCACACGGAGGCCATATAAGAACCATAAATGGTACAGCGATTTGTGATCCAGATACCTTTCACTCTCGAGTCCGATTCTCTACCATTGCACTAAACCACGCAGGGTATTGTCAATTGATACAACTTTATCATCACTGGAGGTAGTTATTCAGTACTTGCTCTTTTATGCAACGTACTTAAATGTGCCAACTGTTTTTAAATCTTACATTGAATATCAAGAGAAAGTGAAAACAGCATAGGACTTCTCAAATCATTCACACCGGATAATAAAAAAATTTAGTAAATATTTGGACTGGCGAATAATTAAGAAAAAAAGTAAAGCGCGACCTGAAAACTTTATTACGATAACAAAAACTGATTTTTGAAATAAGAGAAACAAAGGCGCGCGTAAAAAAAAACAATAGCGTAAGGCAGGGGTGAGCAAATAGCGGCCCGAGGGCCACATGTGGCCCCCTAAGAGTTTTTATGCGGCCCGCCAAGACAATCAGAAAAATCCGCCTTCAACTGAAATTTCCTTCCCATTGGGTGACTGAATATTCATCTCGTATTTTCCACTAGGATGGCCACATCAATACACATGCACAGTGTAGATACGATGTGCAGTGCTTTTCCAGTTGATTTGATTAATTTAAATTTTGTCTTTGCATTAGCAAATATATACATTTCCAACTTTAGTGAAACCATGAACCCTCCAAAAAAATGTAAAGTTGGTAATGAATGTCATGTGTTTAATGAAGAATGGACCAACAAATATTTCTTTGGTAATACAGGAAATAAAGCTGTGTGTTTATTGTGTCATGAAAAAAAGGTGCGGCCCTCCACTAACCTTCGCTTCCACAAAATGGTCCCTGATGCGGCCCTCTGCCAACCTATGCAGCCCTCGAGCCAAAACAATTGCCCACCCCTGGCGTAAGGGAATACATAATGAAGCATATAATCAAGTACTGTATAGACAAACTAATACTGTATAACCAATGTGGGGATGAGAAATAGATAAGTTAAAAACAGGAGCAGAAGATAAAACATTTTGGATTTATTTTTTTTATTTTTTGATGATTTATGTTTATTTTTTTGGCTAAAATAAAGCCCAAAATTAACATTTTATAAATTTTTGGGAAATAAAAACTAAATAATGATAATAACCATAACAATAAGAAATGACGAAAGAGGGGGGTGCAAAACATTTGAAAAGTAAGATATTCAGTCAAATGTAACACTTTCTTATGTATATATATTTTTACTCCACATATGCAATATATACCGATTGAATCAAAAATCAAATTCAACTTTAATATTCGGAACACCCCTACTTTAAATGAACGCATCTTAGTTTAATTCAACTAGCTTAATTAAATACACGAATCCAAACAATGAAAGTAAAAATTATTTGTTAATTATTTATTATGACAACCAATAAATGATATTATATTAGCTAACCAATAATAATAAGTACTAATTAGTACAAAAGTTATTCTGAGATTTTCTGAAAGAATTTGTTCTGTTTGCAATGCATTTTAAAAGAGTCGTATAGCAAAGTATTGTTTCCAGGTTAATATCTAAATACCTCAATTTGTCTTTGGATAGCAAATCTTACCAATACAAAAAGGTAAATGTATAAATAGATCTACAGTTTTTCCTGATTCCAGAAGGTAATTCGTTGCTGTATCTATTCATTCCAGCATACATTGAAATACATTTATTTAGAGGGATTTCATTTCAGGCCGACAGTCTAGAGTGTAAGGGTACCATCCTCCACAACCATGGTATAAAAAATTAAAAACATATGCATAAAAGTAAGATAAAATTAACTTATTTAACATTTGTGGTGTATACATAATTTTGAAAAACAAAAATTGTTTTTCCCTAATTAAAATTATAATCAAACTTTTTATAATAAAAGGAAAAAAAAATCTTACGCTCATCAAAAGTATAAACAAACTTCCTTAATTAAAATAAAAGAACTGAAATAACGTAACCACCAATCTCAGTGCTGCAAACATTTTCATTTGATCATTATACTATATAAAAGTGTTTTTGCACTAACTTCCAAACACTGATAAAAAAATTAAAAAGCGTAGATAAATATTTCCCTAATGAAAACTATATATAACGGTCATATCTGACCCTGCCTTCAGAAGTGGACTATTCCAGATTCCTTGCCTGATTGGCTAGCACCCAGTTGCTATCCAAAGGGATTAAAATCTTCACTGGGGTTTGCGCACCGAATCCACATGTTTCCAGTAAGGTAGGGGATCTGCCTTTAAATAGTCAGCCTTTTGGAGGCAAGGCAGAGAGCAATTACTTCTGTTAACCTGAACGACAGAATGTGCTCTCCATAAAACCTTCTGCCATCAGTGAAGGTATTTATCTAGTCACTACTGAGAAGTCCACGCAGTGAGGCAAGTCCACCTACGAACTGGAAACTGCTACGTCTGAAGCTATAGCCGACTCGAGGCAAGCTACTACATAGCTGGAAGAGTCTTCTTACCAGAACTCACGATGCAGGCTAATCATTAGCTGGAAGTGAGATTCATACTTCGCAAGACTATGTCAGCATTGAAGCATATCAACTGTATTTGTACATTTGTTAACTAACACGTGTATTATATTTTGTACTAATAAATTATACATATTAATTGCTGAGTAGTTTGTTCTTTTTGTATCTGTTGGTTTGGTAACGAATCTGCAAGCCTAACCAATCACAACAATAACCAAACTTTTAAAATATGGAAAAAAATCATATGTAAAAAGCATAAACAAACTTTCCCTAATAAAAATCCACACAAAGGTGGAAATTATCTCTTTAATAACATCTACAATAATTAGCTTTCTAACTATGATGGTCTGCCTCAAAGCAAAAATTATATATGTAGTGCAAGAAAAACACACTAGTGGATATTCACTGCTAAAAATGTAAACAAACAGATGCATGAACTAAATTAAATAAGTCTTGCAAAACCTAATAAAGACATTTATTAGTCTAGCCCAGGTGAAAAGGCACGTGTTATATCAGCCAATAGCAATAAGTGTAACAATTGCATTCGCTTTACATATTTTATTTAATTATAAAAAAGGAATTTATTTGTTCCTTCTAGAAATGTAAGCTACAGCAGAGTCCACTGTATTTTGAAAATTTATTGTGATATTTTGTTCTTGTCTGTAATATCTCAAAGACGTTCTAATGTGGATACTAATTGTTTCCGTTGGAAAGAATATATTTTGAAGAGTTATTATTAGACATAATATTGAAGTAATTCAGAAAGAAAAGTTTTCTGCTGAAGAAACTAAAAGACAACATCATAAAATATCAATAAATAAGCATTTATTTTTATAGCATCTGTATACAATTTGTAATTACATTCATATCGACCATTCAAGCCAATTGTGCAAACGCTTTGCGAGTGTTAAATAATAAATGAATACCCTCTGACCAATACAAGATATAGAATTTATGCAGGAATAAAAAGAATCCCTCTTATTCCTACGACTCAAATATTTATATATGAGCAAATCTGAAGTACTGGCACAGAAGGTGTGACAATATAACAGTGACTTTAAATTACTATATACAATGTCTGAATGAATGACGCTGATGAAATTTTCTAGAATTTACTAAGCATCATTCCAAGTGAAACTTAATTGGTGTCATTCATTCAGACATTGTATATAGTAATTTAAAGTGACCGTTATATTGTCACACCTTCTGTGCCAGTACTTCAGATTTGCTCATATATAAATATTTGAGTCGTAGGAATAAGAGGGATTCTTTTTATTCCTGCATAAATTCTATATCTTGTATTGGTCAGAGGGTATTCATTTATTATTTAACACTCGCAAAGCGTTTGCACAATTGGCTTGAATAGCCGATATGAATGTAATCATAAAATATCAAGTAAAAAGAAAAATGGGACAGCATATTCTATATGTAGGATTATTTATGTTTCACACACTGCTTTGTTTAGCTTCCCAAAACTCATTTCTAGAATTGTTTTCTTTCTGTCAACTTTCTTTTTTTAGGTTGGAATGAACATATTCACTTAACAGCCATTTATTATTACTTATAAAATAGATGTAACAATCTTAATGACATTATTTTAGTTTTATCTCAATTATTTAGTTATTAGAAAAACTGATTTTTGTCTGAGATATATATACATAACTTGGGTGCATGTGTGAAGAATGTGTTGATATACACTTTAAATTGATATGTGCTGATCTATTTAATTTTTGATGTAAAATAAAAACATATCTGGATTAAGGTATTAATAATTTTATAGATCTTAAAAATAATTATTAATGATTAATATAAAATGATGTACTAATGACACTACCTATATAGATGACTTCTATTGAGATGATGCTTGTAATTTGAATAGATAATTTATCATCATCATCAACCATTATCAATCCACTGCAGGATGAAAGTTTCTCCAAGTTCAATCCATCTTCTCCAATCTTTAGCTTCTCTTCTCCACATCACTCCTGCACACTTTCTTATTTCATACAATCCTTCTCACGTGGTCTCTTTCTGGGTCTTTTATAATCTCTTGGAATCCATTACATTAAACATCATATGATCACCATCTCTATACTAGCACATAATTGTTGTAAACAAAGGCAAAACTCTCCATACAGTAGTGCCACCCTGTGCCAAACAGAGTAATCAATGGATGACAGAAGGCTTGTGAATAAATTCCCTATCTAGTGCCTACTCATCCAATATCCCCAGACTAGTTTCTGGATTGTGGCCATCATCAGTGAGGAGCTTGGATCTGAGAGCACTGCACCTAGAATTATGTGCTAGTGTAGAGATGGTGATCATGTGATGTTTAGTGGTTTAACCCCAATCCTGCCTAATAGGATAGTGGGGGCTATAGTTGTTTAAGAGCCAAAGACACCAAAATGTATGGGTGCTAAATTGAGTTTAGACCCATATGACTATATAAGATATTGAGCTTAGATTGAAAATATTATTGTTTTCAATTTCATTCTCATAGTTTTGAAGTAAAGTAGAGTTAAAAGGTGGCTGCTGGAGGGTTGCATTAGATCCTAAGATCTAGGTGCAGTGCTCCCAGATCCAAGGCTCCTCACTGATGATGGCCACAAGCCAGAAACTAGTCTGGAGATATTGGATGAGTAGGCACTAGATAGGGATTTTATGCACAAGCCTTCTGGCATCCATTGATTACTCTGTTTGGCACAGGTGGCACTACTGTATGGAGAGTTTTGCCTGTGTTTACAATCCATTACATATGTGTATATCTTAAAATGTAATATGTTTTTCCAAATATGTCTCTAATATTATTATATCAAGTTAATTACTACAGAATACAAATTTGCATACGTTATGGTGAACTTCACTAAAGGTGCACTTTTTTGGATTACAAAGAAGAAATCAACTACTTCCAGAACAGACGTATGCAAATTTGAATTACAAATACAAGCAAAGGGAAAAACCAATGTATTTATGTTAAAATATTATTAAATAATTGGTAATACTGTAAATAATTGGTAATACTGTATTATTAACAGTCATTTTATTGAACTTTGTAAAGATATAGGAATGTAAAAAATGTGGATACTTTTTATATACATTCAGTAATTATAGTAAAACTACATTGACAAAATAAGTTTTTATTGGGGGTAAAATTAGTAATTGTTCAGTGTCTGAGAAGGAAAAACCTCAGACTGTACCCAGAGACAAAATGTTTGGACAGGATTTTTTTTACTAATCTAAACTTATTAATGATTGTATTTGGATATAAGTTTGTTAATGATTGTGTTTGGATATCTTTTCACGTATTGGTCATATATGAATGCACATCTCATACACCAGAGGGCAAACAAAATGAAAGTGGACAATTGAATTATGTTGGATCTATTTGTACAAAAGATTGTTTATATTTTAAAAGAGATAAGACTGATAAAACATTAAGATTTAATATAATTAAAATTCAAAATATAGTCGCTAGAATTTGAATTGATATATAAAGTCTTTATTGCTGATCTTCACATGTGTCTCCAGAGATATTGTCAGTGGTAGATACAAGAGTAAATTAAACTAATACCGATATTTTTCCACAAAAGGAAAAAAGAAATTTGATATTTCTTTTATTTTGGTAAGAAATGTAATTAGGAAAAGTAGTTGAGAGTTTTGGTAGTACTAAAATATATGATTCAATATTGGGCCCGATTCAATTACTAAAGTAATTACATAGCGTGGGTTCTGAATAAAATCACTGATAAAGATGAAATCCTAAATAAGTGTATATTGGATGTTTTTGTAAAGAATGTTAATGAAATTGCACACGCCTTTCCACCCACACAAAAATGTCATTTCTAAGCGGTAAAATACAATTAAAAAACAAAACAAAACAGTAATCATGTTAATAGAAATCATCTATATAGAGAATATCGTTACGATCCCACTTTATATTAATCATTAATAATAATTATTAAGATCTATAAATTATTAATATTACCTTAATCCAGATATATTTTTATTTTGCATTAAAGGTTAAATAGATCAGCAGATATCATTTTGTCATGTATATCAACACACGCTTTAGATTGCAGTTATTATCTGTGTAATACTACAAAATTTGAAAGTGGTGCATTTCAATCCAAACACCTTTTGCTAACCATAAACTTTCAATTAATGCGTAAATGGCAGATCTGATATTTAGAAATTAAGGTGGCCATAGTGTAACTAAAAATTCCTGTTTAATCAAAGTACAGATTAGGAGATCATTTACATATTCTTTCAATTTGTCACCTTATATTTGAAATATAAGAGGATAATATGGTTGTTACAAAATACATACACGTTTATGTCTTTAATGGCTTCTTTAACAAATAATTCGAACAGATGAAATAAGTTCCATTTTTACCTACTTTCCAGTTAAACAATGGTACTAGCAAAATATTTAATTTTTAAGTGGAAAGTCCATCACCCCTTAAAAAATTACAATTGCATATATTATAAATACAAAAGTAGTGTGGTCAACAATATAATTTTATTAAAACAGCCAAAACTCACTATACATATTGCAACACACAGCAAGCTAGAGTAATCAATGGATGTCAGAAGGCTTGTGCATAAAACCCCCATCTAGTGCCTACTGATCCAATATCTCCAGATTAGTTTCTGGCTTGTGGCCTTCGTCAGTAAGGAGCCTTGGATCTGAGAGCACTGCACCTAGATCTTAGGATCTAATGCAACCCTCCAGCAACCACCTTTTATCTCCACTTAACTACAAAACTATGAGTCTTAAACTGAAAACACCTTAATGTTTTCAATCCAGGCCACAAGCCAGAAACTAGTCTGGGGATATTGGACGAGTAGGCACTAGATGGTGATTTTATGCACAAGCCTTCTGGCATCCATTGATTTCTCTAGCTTGCTGTGTGTGGCAATACATATAGTGAGTTTAGCCTGTTTTAACAAGTTATACACAAGCATAAAAAGTGGTGGTCATGTGATGTTTATTGGCTTAATATAATTTTATGTTACAAAATATGTAATAATTACAAGATCCCTACTAATAGCTTGATTTTTAGTTCTGAACTTTAAAGAATTAACCAATGACCATTTAAAGATGGTCAATCTTGGAAACATTACAAATGGGTTTAACACTTTCGTAATTCTCACACACCCGGTTACAGAAGCAGTTCTTGTTTTAATAATTTTAAAATTCTTCACATGGTGCAACTGACGGTCAGATATTTGTTAGAATTCCGTTTCTAAAGAGTAAATATTGCGCTGCTAAGTGTATTTATTTGTGCTACAAGATGTCCAAAATTAAGAACTACTGCTATTAATTCTTCCTGTTGTTTTAGTTAATAACAAGAACAGTATTTACAGATGGGGAACTTCATTATATATATAATGTTAATCTATTATTATAAAGCGCTGGGTTTTTTTGTTGTAATTATTAAAAAGGAAGTCAACCACCATAATGCGCGGAGATTTATAATATTCAAGAAATTGCGCATTATCGGATATTGACTTCTTCTTTAATAATTATATATCATATTAATAACTTCGCACGTAAAGTAATTCGAGAACTTTTTTTTTCATTCTATTTTTTAAAGGTTTCATACAATAGTATTTTCAGACATTTAAAAACAAGAAAGAAAATCTAAATAAGGCGACGCGGTGAATTTTGCTGAAATGGCCCAATTTCCGTCATATAACCGAAATGAAGATGGTTTTCTTTTTTTTTCAAAGTTATGTCGTGAAGAAATTTCTAGAGCGAATTCTTATTCTTATTGCGATCCAAACACACTGGCGTGGAACAGCTATTTAAAATGGATATATACTCCAAGTTCAGAAAAACAATTATGGCAGAAAATGGTTGATTTCAAGATAAATAAATCAGAACAAAATCTCTCATCACCCAAGCCATATCAAACTGCCTATAATTGGTTTTGCTATGATGAAAGAAAAAAAATGAAAAAAGACCCGAGATATAATAATAATAAAGAGAAAATAAACAAAGAAATAAGTACAAGATGGAAAAATGTTTCTCCGATGACAAAAAATAAATACAAGCAAAAAGCAATGAAAGATAAAGCCAGATATGAAAAAGGAAAAAAGGAAGTGGCTTTTCAGTCAGATTCAGTATCTCCTAAAATGGGGAATGAAATACATCACAAAGTGAACAATGAAAATGATGATATTTATAATTCCAACTGCAGGAGCCAAAGCTCTTTAGACATAATATTTCCAAAAAATCCTTGCTCACAAGAATCACTTTCAGAAACTGCTTCACAAAATGACCTATTAAATGATTATGACTTCTCTGAAGAACAAAATACCAATGAAGATGAAGACGACGAGAATGGAGATGATGATGAGGATGAAAATGATGTAGATGAAGAGGATTCTGATGAAGAGGATGAAGATGATGAAAATGAAGAGGATTCTGATGAAGAGGATGAAAATGATGACGAGGATGAAAATGATAAAGATGAAGAGGATTCTGGGGAAGAAAAGTCGGACACATTTGAAGAAACGAGTGATTATTCAACCAGTGAATCAGAATGTCCTAGCAAAAAAGTGCGATTTTGTAAATAAATATTAAAAATATTCTGAAACTCAGAAATTTGTATCAACTTTTGAACGACTGGTTTGTTTAAACATTATTAAAACATTAATCTCACTTCTCTTTGAAAATAAAAATTATATTTACAAAAAAACTTATTTGTTTTTATTTTCATGATATCAAACTTAAGAAAATATTAGAGCAATGTCTTATTTAAAAAATAAGAAAGAGAAAACATATACGCTTTAAATTAGATTAGATGTGGAAAGATGGAATTCCAGGAGAACAGAAGGTAAACAATCTAAAAATGTCTGTTAAGTGATATTTCTTTGATCTAAAAACTAATAGTTAAGATAAAGACTAAAAGAATTTATAATTATAAAATTAAGCATAGAGTTAATTGTTCTTAGAACGTAATCCTTGAATAACTTAAATACCTGTATTTAACTCTTTTTGAAAACTCAGTTAATCGAGTTACATCTTCAATCTTCCATTCTAATACAAAAGTGCTAAATCTAGAAGACATATTTTATTAAAAATATTAAATTGTTTTAAGAGATATTCTTAGGAATCTAATGACTTCAAATTAACAATAAGAATAAGTTCAAATTAAACTCTAGCGGATAAGTTATAACAGATTTATGCTGGGTTATTTTCAAACTTTAGTTTTAATTAGAACACCCTTACCTCAACACCATAATCTACCAGCATAAAACTGAAATTACTCTTTTTGTGTATACATTTCATGATCATCCTCTTATCAAGTAAGCTAGAGATGAAATACACTTAAATCCAAATACTCTACATTTACCCATAGCTTTGCTGTCACAAAAGATACAAATGCCTAAAAGACAATCCAGTTTTGGAAAGCAGACTCCCAATAATCAATCTTGATTAGTCTTTCCACCTTTACACTATATTGTAGAGCAATAACTCAAAATTAGTCATTTAAAGACTCTACTAAGTTTTAATAGTGTTTTCCCTCATTGATTTAAATTGTCCATCCATATCACACGTCTCTTTCTAAATATTTTACAATCTCTTGAGATTCAATTTCAAATTTAAACTATCCATATTCTATCATCTCTTCTAGCAATTTGTCCAGCTCAGCTCTACTCCAGTCTCTTAATCAATGATACCAATGTTTGTTTTCTCACTCGTGCATTTAGCTTTTAACTCCTTTTTTTTTATTACTCATAATATACATCTCTCCATATATTGAGTGGTCTGAAGTCTTTGTATCTGTTGAATGTCCCAAGTTTCTGATCTACAAGTAAAAACTGATAAAATACTGATTAAAAACTTTCCTTTTCAAACACATAGGCATATTTCCTTTTTATATGAAGTTATTTCTACCAAAATCAATCCAATCAAGTTCAATTCTATGATTAATTTCATTCCCTATTTTATCATTAGTGTTATTTATCTGACCTAAGTATTTGGAGTTCTGATTCATCATTATCAATCTTTTTATTTTCTTACTTTGAGAAAATCCATTGAATATTACTTTGATCTTTTTAGCATTATGTGACAAGATTTTCAAAATTTCCTGTAGCTATAAAACAATATTTGCAAAACAAATATATCATTTGCAATATCTAGATAATTTAATTAGAAGAGATTTGAATTCAGCCTTTCATGTTCCCTACAGTTATCCATCTTATACAACCGATACATATGACCACATATATGTGAAAAAGATAAAGGATCGCCACTATATGTATCTTGTGCTGAATCAGTACTCATCAGTTGGTCAAGATCATCATGTTCCGCACCCATAATTAGTGCTTAGTATATATATTAAATATCAAATTTTCAAACTTTAATGGGCAGGCTTCAATCTACTCCACCCTCCAATTCTGCAGCCATTCATATCGTTGAAAATCTGAAGATGGAATGCTCAAAGCCCTTGATGTCACATGCATATGACAATAATATTGGCATCATCAAGGGCTTTGAGAATTCCATCATCAGATTTTCAATGATATGGGTGGCTGAAGAGTTGGAAGGTGGAGAAGATTGAAGCCTAGCCATTAAAGTTTAAAGATTTGCTATTTTAATGTAAAATGAGAACTGATTATATATATATATATATGTGGAGGATGATGATCAGAATCAACTGATTAGTGCTGGTTCAGTATGAAATACATATTTTGGAGATCATTTATCTTTTTCACATGATCATGTGTATGGATTGTGTAAGATTAAGATGGAGTAGATAACTGTAGAGAGCCTGAAATTCTGAGTTCAAATCTCTTCTAATTACATTAAGTTCAGTATAGACAATATACTTGTATTTAAATATTACTAGATGATTTAAGTAATCTCTTTTAAACTTTTATTTCCTTAGTTTCCTTAATTCACAAACTACTTCCTGTAAAACTGCCACCAGTTTTGGAGATACAGAATCATCTTGTATAACCTTTTCAATATTAATCTTCTTAGTATCATCATATACAATCTAATTATTGCTGTTGCATTTTGATAAATATTATTTAATTATTTTGATGAACTGTCAATTTAATCACTGGGAAACTGCTTATAATATCAAATGTCTTTTCATAATGTACAAATCCAAAGCATAATGTCAACTTATCAACATAACTTCTCTCAATACTTGGATGTGTTCTACTGTGCCAAAATCACTTTTAAATCCAGTTTATTCTTTTGTTAGGATTAAATCCAAAGTTAGCTGTAGAGAAGTCATAATTATCTTTGTAAAATTTTTATAAAGAACTGATAAAAGACTGATAGGTCTGTAATTTCTACTATCTTTTTTTATTACTTACTTAAAATATTAATATTACTACTACATAGTTGTTCATCTTTATCATTTGGTCATTTAAAATATAATGTTACCAATAATTTTGTCTATTACTTCACCCGTTTCTTTTAGAATAATGATTACAATTCTATTATTATCTGGAGCTTTCCCCTTCTTTATAGATTTAATTACATTTTTTCCTTCCTCATTTAGAATATTGGGTTATTCAGAAAATGTAGTAATTGCAGGGATAAACAGTTTTGCTATATGATTCTTTATAAAACTCTTCCACCCATTTCACGATGTCATCTCTCTTTTTATTAGTAGTTCTATCTTTTCTTTTTATTGCAGAAATAAGTTTCATTCCAAAACCATTATGTTATTTTCTTTATACTTTGAGACTTTAGACTTTTATTGGCTTCTATTATTTTCCTTCGGTAATTCATAATTATATTTTCTTATATTTAACTCTTTTTTACATCATTTATAAAATTCTAGCTGTATTCAATTTTTCTTAACGGATTTTTTTTAATAACTTTTCATATTTATTCTTCATTTAATACAGTGTCTTGCTCAGTTAAACATTTACTGGTAAATTGCTACTTCTTTGTACCAACTATATTTATTGTATCAGTTATTTTCCTCTTAATTTTATTCCAATCTGAATCACCTTCAAAATCTGGTAACGATTTGGAAGTTCTAATTAAAATTTATTGGAATGTTTCTGAAAGCTAGGAATATCAATTTTGAACACTGTTTTCATTAATAATTTTTGTCTTCTTAGTATCAACTTGTATATGTATCATACATCTCACTAATTGATAATTACTCCCTGTGTTGAATTTATTGGTATCTTACAATCTTGAAACACATACTTTTTGTTAATCCATATCTGCTGTACCTTCAATTGAATGCTTTCATGTACATATTCTGCATTTTTCTCAAAGGAAGAATTCATAATATATAGTTTTGCTTTTTCATGAACTGGACAGGTTTCTGTTTTCTCTCATTTCTGTCACCCTAACAGAATTTGTCTGCAGCACCTTCATCTTTCAATCGTTACTAATTCTAGCATTAAAGTCTCCGGTGATAATTTTAAGATAGTTTGATCAGTAGAAAAGACTTTTGTATATCCATATAAAATCCTCTACTTCTTCATCACAATAAGAACTTGTTGGGGCGTAAACCAGAACTATGGACATCTTCCATTAAATTGAATAACTAATCTTCCACTCTATCTGATACACCACTAACTTCCATAATTTTTTTTCTCCCACTTTTTTATTATAGTAAACCGTATTCCACTTGTGCTTCCAATATTTATCCTTGTAGTATAGTACATGTTCTTTTTTAAATCAATTGTCTCTTCATCGTTTTTTCTAATTTCACAAAACCCAACAAAGCCCAAGGTAATATTAAACAATTCTTCTAATGTGTGTAATTTTCCTTCACTTGGAAATGATCTACAGTTGTAGGTACCTATATAAAAAGTCATTACAAATGAGGGCCTGGACCTATAATCAAAAGATTCTCAGCACCCCATGCCTTCAGCCACCAACTACTGCACTGTCTGGAAATTTTACAGCCTTCTGGTAATAATGGCCATAATTTAGTTTGTCATGAATGTAAATACTTATTTTTAAAAAAATCAATCATACATACATACTTTCTACATTGAAGAAAATTCAAGTGACATTTCATTTAAGAACTATTAGGCAACTGAGAAGAAAGACTATGGTGTTTCTTGATCTTAAACTCAAAGGCAAAAGACTGATAAATTCACCACATTGGTTAAAGGGTGCTGTTAAGAAGCCCATCCATGTTATATATTCTATAAATAATCTCATAGTAATAATAGCTGCAGCAACAAGGCAAGAACTATGAAGTGGACATTAAGACCTTAGGAATTTGCAAAAGGCCTCGAAGAGGAATCAGAAGATCTCTTTTCAGTTAATAAAATACTCCTTTCAATCATATATATATATATTGAATTAAATATTTCCATGAATTATTATAACAAAGAAAAAATGAGGAGGTATTAACAATGTAACACCAAAGGTTAAAGGTGATCTCTGTTTACATGGATATTATCTCATTTCTATTCTTTATGGTATATATGTATCCATTACTAAGGTAATAGAAATTAATCTAACCTAGTCTATAATTAGGCTACTATCACATTTTATTATAAATTTTTATCAGATAAGGCTTTCTCAAATTACAGAGCCTCAATTTGAATATAGAAATAAAAGCATGTAACCAGTTATTTGAATATATGCTATTGCCCCACATGGTTTACTGTACTGGTATAGTGATGGATCCATAAGCTAAAGATACCTGTTTAGAAGCTTTATACACTAATGTTACGTGATCTTTTGAGACCCTTGTTCTGTGCAGTTTGTGATAAATTGATAGATTTTAATCTTAGTGTTTAAATGTCACATAGTTTATCATAACATACACTTCCGTATACTTTATCCCCTGGAAATGGGAATAGGCAATAAGGTACTATGACCATGCAATAATATTAGTAACAAACACTTGTAAATGAATGTGACCATGCTAACTCCAAGGGGGGTGGGTTGCTCTAGAAATTAGTTTTGCAATGACTGCACAAACCAATCTGTTAACCACAAATGCATCAACATGTACAACATACTGACATTTTGAGATATGCCTTTTAATTTCTTAAGCAACAAACTTTTTGATGTACTCCAATACCATGTTTAATTATAGCTCTCAATGTATCCATTTCACTGCCACATCTTCTCAGTGGAAACAATTGGCATTGCACTTCTTTAGAAGGTCTTTGAGATAATCCTTAGAACTCCCATGAAATGATAGAGTTCACCATAGAACATTTTAGGAAGTCTTGCATTGTTTATTGATCTTACACATCCATTTAAGGATGATTCATAAAATTTTCATAATACAATGGTAAGATCATGAAATCATTTATTGGTAATTTGCTGATGTGATACTTTAGAATCCATTATTGTAAAATCATACCTTCATTGGATTAGACAACCAAATAATAATATTATTTTCTCCTCAGAGTGAGAGTCTGGACTTTTAATATACTGTAGCTGCCATTTCCCTAGCTATAAAGTAAAGTTATATGCTCTTTGGCCATTTAAACAAATACTGTAGTTCTCCATTACTTATCGCCACCTTAGCATAATATATTCTAAGGGTTTAATATTGAACAATATATCATAATGAGCTATTGATGCCATGTTTAAATAATAGGAACCCTTTACTATGATGTTTAATAAACGTATTGTTAAATAAATTAATGCTTCGTATTTGATAGGGATCTTGTAAAAATCAAGATTAAGCTCCTAATTATCTTTAATGATGGTGACATCATTAAGGTCATGACTCATGAGTAGTCAAAGATCATCAAACTCAAAGATAAAGATAATACTGTATTACTTTGAATGCAAAAAATCTAAAAATAACTTTATAATAGATATGGTATTCAAAAATAATATTAACGTTTCTTTTGAATTCAGCATCATATATAGACTATTTTCCCCATCATAAATGAATATGGTTAATAAACAAAATTCAAAATTAAAATATGCCCAGATATCATATGATTCCACACAGCTGCTATCAACAATGGTAATACTATACATAGAGTGTAAAGCATGGACACGATTGTTGGGGAGAGTGAGAAAGAAAGAAGCAAGAAGTTAAAAATATTTGCTTGGAATTAGTATGAGTAATAAAAAAAATCAAAATTAAAATATGGCCAATACGACATGATTATACATAGCTATCAAACAGCAAATGATTAATGCAGAATGCAAACAATGAATCACAAATAAACTGTTGTCAACAATCGTAATACTATGTGCATGTATAGAGCATAAAGCAAAGACACGATTGTTGAAAATTCTAGATCAGCAGAAATAAGATGTTGAAATATGTTCTTCAAAATTTAAGTCACATCCTAATTTTACATCTTCAAAATTTGAATGAAAAGTGTGACTTAAATGGTGAAGTAATACAATATTTCCTTCTATCTACACTAGAGCCATCTAGTGTAAGCATGATAATCAATGGACAAGGGTAATCAATGGACAAGGGAAGGTATGGTTCTAAAATATCTCCAGACGAGTTCCTAGCTTTTGCTTTCAACAATAAGGATTAGAATGCAAAGCAAGTGATTTGGATTGGGTTCAAACCTTAGGGTTTTTCTCTTTTTTAAAAAAATTTCAGGTTATTGGCTCGAACAATATAGATGAATAAATAATGGTTGCTAAATGTAAGGGTTTCCACATTGATTTTTAGCCCTCAGTGGAAAAAGTAAAAGCCCAACATTAGTCAGTGGAAGGAAATATTATATCACTGTACCATGTTGTATTCTTTGATTATTCAAACTTATAGTAGTTCGAGGAGTGTGAAAAAAAAACCTCTTAAAAATTTATATAAGAATGAGAAAGTCATATGATGTTGTTGCCATTACCAATACACTTTAATGTGAAAGCAAGTTTACAAGATAATAACTTATATATATTGTTTATAACACTTCTTTCATATACACTTCAATGCAAACAAATTTTCTTAAAAACTTCTTTATTTTCCTTAAAGTTTTGACTGTCCAGCAGTCTTCATCAGAGCTCTAATCTTCTCTGCTTTAATTAAAATTGAAGTGTATATGAAAGAAGTGATACAAGCAATATATATATGATTATATGAAGATATGCAAAGAAAGTGAAAGAGAAGAATAAGATAATAACTTCACTCCAAAAATTTTGAATTAAAAGATCTGATAAACTAAAAAGTACTGGACCAGAAAAAACATGAATTAACAATCTCACACCTATAGATAGAGAAGAACTACTAATAAATGCAATTATGTTGTCAAGGAACTACAAAAGAATTAGTTGATATTACTTTTTATTAGTAAGGTGTCATGATGCTTAATGCATGCTCATGATAACACTTGGGATTTGAATCATAGCTGCATAAAACTTTAAAATTATTATAGAATGTAATTAAGCTTAGAATTTGTCTTTCAAATACTAGCTTATAATCAATCCAGCTAACACCCAATTATTGATAAGTGAAACAGGTTACTTCATCATTCTTAGTTAAAAGATAAAACAAAATGAAGAAAACACTAGTCTTTGGTACCTGGTAATTGATAAGCTCAGTGCCTGATAACAATTTCTTTAGTGCTCTTTAAAAATTAATAGTGTTATCAATCAATTGTTAGCAAATAAATCTTGAGCAACTTTTTAACTTAGTTATGATCTCAAAATGTGAATCAAAACACACTTGGTAACTATTTAGGCAGAAATGTAGATAAAAATGTTTAGGTGACAGATTCCAGAATGCAGATGGTATTTCATCACAGTGATGTAACTACTTCAACTAAATTTATAATATGAAAATGAAACATGGGTTCCCTATTATCATACCATAAAGAAACTGAAACATTTCCACTTTCAAAGTAACACCAAGATCAAGATACTTGTCAGTATGTTCTTCAGCTAGTTGAAAACAGGCAAAACTCTCCATGCAGTAGTGCCACTCAGTGCAAGCCAGAGTAATCAATGGATGCCAGAAGGTTTGTGCATAAAATCCTTATTTAGTGCCTACTCATCTAATATCTCCAGACTAGTTTCTGAGAGCACTGTATAGAGAGTTTTGCCTGTTTTAATAACAGTTATGAGCAAGCATAAGAAATGGTGATCATGTGATGTTCAGCTAGTTGGATGTGATATTAAATCTGATAGCAGTAAGTTAATATCGTTGATGAACTGAACATGATTGTGTAGGGAAGGTAGAACTCCTTTATTTAATATAAATCATCTCAAAAACATTCTATATATATATACAGGTAACCTGTGTGTATACTTCAATATACTAACATCTTTTTAAATCTTGTTTTGATATGAATATTATACAAATATATAAATATACACCGTTTCAACTATTTAATATTAGTCTTTATTAAGGAAATTGAAAAATAAAAATATCTTACAATAAATATAAATATTCCAAATAATATATATATATATATTTAAAATACTCTTTATCTCAAACCCTTTTTATTACAACAATCTCAAAACTTTATCACACTTTTTTATACTTATACTTTATCTAAAAATAGCCTAAAAACCATTTAATATTTTTTAAATTTAGTAACTCCTGTTCAAAATAGTTGACAGATTTCTAAAAAATGCCATATTATGCGAATTTTTGTATTATACGAAATGAAGAACTAGTACAAAAAACCGGATTAGGTTCCAAAAGTTTTAAAAAAAACTATATGCATTTTATAATTAAGAGAAATGTTTATTAAAACAATAATTGATCAAAAATATTACTTCTTAATATTATATGTTTCATTTGTCATAACTTTTCATCATCATTAAAAGAGCGTTTTCATTCAAGCTCGAATGACAAATGTCAAAAGAGGTATTTGCTCTTAAAAGTTCTCATCACATCCCTTGATATATGGCAATTTCTCTAATTGTCAAAACGCAGTATAAATGTTGTTTTATAGGGGGAATTTTTCCAATTCTCAAACGATGTTAGAGTAAACAGTCTTATAGAAGTGATATGTTATGAGAGGATTGTCCTATTCTCAAACCATGTTAGAGTAAAACTGTGTTGTAGAAATGCCATGTTACACTTTTATTCACATTAATGCTCTACAAAGAAAAAGCAAATTTTTTTCTTCAACTTTCATTGTATTATTAATATTATACGGCTAAATTAAAAATGGTGGAACTCATATTCATAAATAGTTTCAGAATATTTCTAAACAGAAATATTGCAAGCTTTCATTTTTGATGCATAACATCAAGAGTATTACAAAAGCTGATCTGTCAAGCGTTGGTGGTCGAGTGGTCAGCACAGTTGCCTTATAAACAGTTGTCCCGGATTTGCAGGTTCGCTTCCCGGGCCAATGCTTCAACACATGAATAAAAAAGCTGCAAAAAAAATTTATTTCCTACTTTTTTATATAGTTGCAGAAATAATGAACGAAAAATATTTAGATACAATTCAATGTGCTAGATGGCAGCACTGTAAAGAATACAGAATTTCATATAACATTAAAAATTTAATTTTTGCCATTTTTTAACTAAAATTATTTGCAAACTCTAAACATGCATTATCATTAGGAATACATATATATGCAAAGTTTCAATTAGACCAGAATTTTAAGAAAATTGAGTTACAAGATTTCTCAGACATGCACAAATACTCAAGGTAAATTAAAACATATAAGAAATAAGCAAAAATTTTCATTATCAGAATATGGCTGTATATAGAATTCCACAAGGAGTTATGATTACAAGCTTTTCAAGGGAAAAAATCTACTGCAGAAGTTAAAAGTCAGCAGCATAAGATGTCAAATAAGATACTTTGCACCCACCATGTAATCATTCATCATTTTGGCAACATTATCGATCTACTGCAGATCTACTTTCACTGACGTAACTCTTCTTCATACTACTCCAGCAAAGTTCCTTATCTTGCCTATCCATCTTGTATAGGGTCACTTTCTAGGTCTTATATAATCTTTTGAGATAGTTTAAGATTTCAACTGAATCTACTGTTTACACTTTTGGCAATATGCCGCAAGTGATACATGGGAACATATTTGGGTTTCATAGTTCAATTTGCAGTCATTCAAAAGTAACAGTTATGGTTTACAGCAGGGGTGGGCAATTGTTTTGGCTCGGTGGCCGCAGAAGTTGGCGGAGGGCCCACCTTTTTTCATGACACAATAAACACACTGCTTTATTTCTCATATTACCAAAAAAATATTTGTTTGTCCATTCATCATTAAACACACGACATTCATCACCGATTTTCCATTTTTTCGGAGGGTTCATAGTTTCACTAAAGTTGGAAATATATATATTTGCTAATGCAAAGATAAGATTGAAATTAACCAGATCAACTGGAAAAGCAGTGCACATTTAATCTACACTGCATATGTGTATTAACGTAGCCATCCTAGTGGAAAATAAGATGAATCTTCAGTCATGCACAGGAAGGAAATCTCAGTTCAAGGCAGATTTTTCTGATTGTCTTTGCAGGTCACATAAAAACTCTTAGCGGGCCGGTTTGCCCACCCCTGGTTTACAGCAAGCTAATAATAATGATGATTGCATATGTGTCTGTGCATGCACGCTTATTAAGGATTATATAAATAACTATACAAAGAATTTTTAGTTTGTATAGGACAATATTTTTAGATATGAAAAGTAATGATCATATAGTTCTTATATAATAAGAAATAAAAACTGAATTGGACATATATTAAAAAGAAAGAAGGTTTAATGAAAGAAGCCTCAGAGGGAATGGTGAGTGGAAACAAGAAAAGACGGAAAAGCTTGACATTGCTGGATGATGTAAGAGATGGGAAGAATTGTGTAAATTGAAGAGCTGGGCAATGAAGAGAACAAGTGGCAAAATGGATGAACTGATGATGTGACTGCTCTCTGGTCATGTCCATGGGATAGAAAACTTATAATAAAGGGAAGTCTGTCCTGCATGGTTTAAGAATAGATTCTGGAGATCAAGATACATGGATTGTGCTATCACTTCCGGTACCACAAATCCTAATGAACTTTGGAGCGATGTTAAATCTTTGTTTTCTTAAAAGGCACAATAATTAATAAAAGCAGTGATAATATTAGTGTGAAAATGTAATTTTAAAATACAAAAATATAATATAAACCCATTTAAATTCATCCTAAATTTCACATTTGATAAACAATATTAGAAATAGCTATCACTGTCACGTAAAAAAGAAAATAATCGATTGGGTGTCATATAAGCACCATAAATGGCAGAACCGACTTGCTATCCATAAACCTTACGCTCTCGAGTCCGATTCTCTATGACTGCACTAAACCATGTAGGTATTATCAAATGACAATGTTTGGTCATCATTAGAAGTAGTTATGCAATACTTGCTCGTTCTTTTTTATGCATCGTACTTTAATGTGTCAACTGTTTTTAAACCTTATATTGAAGATCAAGAGAAAATGGAAACAGCAGAGGGCTTCTAAAATCATTTATACTGGAAAATAACAATTTAGTATAAATGTTTGGACTAGCGAATAATTAAGAGTAAAGCAAAGCGCAAATTAAAAACTTTGATAACGAAAACTGATTTTTGAAATAAGATAAACAAATGCGTGCACACACACAAAACAATAGCGTGATTACCTAATGAAACATATAATCAAGTATAGACTAATTGAAATAACTCATTAATAATCATTGAAAGTTATTAGGGTGAAATTAATTTATTGATTATAACGACCGGAGGGATTGGGGGGGGGGGGGGCGTGAGAAATAGAAACGTTAAAAATAGGAGCAGAAAATAAAACATTTTGGATTTTCTTTTTGGAAATGTGATATCATACTGAATAAGCTAAAATAGAATCACTGAAACACAGACTTATTATATACCTGTGTATATATATGTAATATATAGGGTATATGAGCACAGACTTTCACACCACCCACCACTCTCCACTCTATCTCATAACATTGATACACTTGAACACGTATATGTTGAAAAGATAAATAATCACCAATATACATGTGTTTCAGTTATTACATAATAGAGATGTCTGCCCATCCCTTGTATATGTATTAAATGGATTATGTCCTATACATGAGGAGTCAGATTGATGTATGGTCAACATGGGTGTGACAAGAATCTTGGCCTCAGAGTGGCCTTTGAGTGTTCCACCATCAGATTTTCAATTGGATGGACGGTTGAAGAGTTAGAGGGTGGAGTAGATTAAAGCTTGTCCATTAAAGTATGAAGATTGGCTATCTTAATATATATCTGAGCACTTATAGCATATATGTGTAGAGATGGTAATCTGGACCAACTGATGATTGCTGGTTTAGCATGAAATATGTATATTGGTGATTATTTACCTTTTCAACATATATGTGTTCAAGTGTATAAGTGTTATGAGATAGAGTGGAGAGAGGTGGGTGTTGTGAAAGTCTGTGCTCATATACCCTATATATTAAAATAGAATCCCAAATTTTCATGTTTAAAAGTTTTTGGAAAGTAAAAACTAAATAATAATAATAACCATAAAAGCAAATGTGATGTGATGTACCATTACTTCTCCTTAAACGGAGTCAGGAATCTCTCATCAACTATGCCCAAAGACACGTGTTAGCCACTTTATCTTCCCCTCCCATTCCCCACCCTAAGCTTTCCCATAATCTACTCCATCCCATTTCCACAACATAATCTTTGTCAACTCTATGGCCTTTATATCTAAATCTCCCTTATCTTTTCCCAAACCCAGCATAAAAACCAATAACCCACTCTCAGTATAATCACTTTGTTCATATTTATTCTCCCATAACTTCATTATTTGTACCCTTTCTGCTTTCAAGCATTTACATTCAATCAACAGATGTCTAATATTTTCTATATCTTCCTCACACAATTTGCAGACTAAATCACCCATATTTTTCCATTTACATGTATATTCTCTTGTTGCTAAGATCCCGTTGGAGCCTTAAACAATAAGCTACTTTCCTTACTATTATTATAAATTAACTCGCACCCAATGTTCCGTTTACTTCTATATATGTTTAAACTCTTTTTAATATAACGAATAAGACATGACGCGCGAGGGGGGCGCAAAACATATGAAAAATATGATATTCAGTCAAATATAACACTTTCTTGTGTATATATTTTTACTCCACATATGCAATATATACCGATTACATCAAAAACCAAATTTAACTTTAATATTGCGAACACCCCTAGTTTAAATGAACTCATCTTAGTTTAATTAAATGAACGGATCCAAGCAATGAAAGTACAAATATGACAACCAATAATAAATGGTATTAATAGCTAACCAATAATAATAAATACTAATTAATACAAAAGTTATTTTGAGATTTGTGAGGGTTATGTTTTGAAAGAATTTGCTCTATTTGCAATCCATTTTAAAAGAGTCTTATAGCAGAGTATTGTTTCACAATTTAAAATATCATAACACCTAAACATCTCAATTTGTCTTTGGACAGCAAATCTTACGACCATTATAGAAGGGTGAAAATATAAAGAGATCTACTACAATGTTTGTAACTGATTCCAAAAGGTAATTTATTACAGACTGACAATCTAGAGCAAGGTTACCATCCTCCACGACCATAGTATACAACATTAAAAATATATGCATAAAAGTAAGATAAAATTAACTTATTTAACATTTATGGCGTATACGTAAATTTAAAAAACAAAAATATTTTTTCCCTAATAAAAATAATAATCACTTTTTATAATAAAAGCAAAAAAAATATCTTACACTCATCAAAAGGATGAACAAACTTCCTTAATTAAAATAAAAGAACTGAACATTTTCATTTGATCATTTTATTATGTAAAAATAATTAAACAAGTATTTTTGCACTAAATTCCAAACACTGACAAAAAATTTAAAAAGCATAGATAAATATTTCCCCAATGAAACTATACCCAAACTTTTAAAAGTATAGAAAAAATCATATATAAAAGGCATAACAAACTTTCCCTAATAAAAATCCACACAGAGGTGGAAATTATCTCTTTAATAACATCTACAATAATTAGCTTTCTAACTATGATGGTCTGCCTCAAAGCAAAAATTATATATGTAGTGCAAGAAAAACACACTAGTGGATATTCACTGCTAAAAATGTAAACAAACAGATGCATGAGTGAAAAGACACATGTGTTATATCAGCCAATAGCAATAAGTGTAACAATTGCATTCGCTTTACATATTTTATTTAATTATCAAAAAGGAATTTATTTGTTCCTTCTAAAATATAAGCTATAGCAGACTCCACTATATTTTGAAAATTGATTGCAATATTTTGTTCTTGTCTGTATTAAAACAGAATGTAATTGCTTTGTATAATCTTATGGCGTGGATCAATCGATGCTGAAAAACACATAAATATGCTCTTTCCGCGGCCGACACGTTCGAACCCGCGTTTTCTATAATACAACTTTTTTGTTGTGCTACAGAATGCTAGGCCGCTATGTCGCGTCGCAGTACAGCATATATGTCGCTAAGCAGATGTGTGTGCGGAAATAGAGAATCGAACGTAAATAGTCAAGCAGTTTATTTGGACTTTTAATTCATTAAAATATTTATTAAATAAAAAAATTAAAGACAAAAGAAATACTTATAATAAAAAAAAATATTATTTATGCACCTTTCTAATCAATTACATCTCTTCTAAAGCAAAATCAAAATTAAACAGGGACATTAGATTATGTAGATTAAGTTTGGAGATATTCGTTAACCCTTAAGCATATAGGTATAAGTGTTTGGTTATTATTTTTCCCTGCCTTTATTTATTTTGCATAGTTACTGTCAGGTGATTTACACCGATTGTAACAGATAAGTGTTATATAATTTTTTATAATATGTAAAAGATGATTGATTTGTGGCATCATATAAGTTTATAAATAATCTAATAAAATATATTTCATGAATACATTGTATTTACAATATAATCAAACGCACATATTCGAAGATATATGATTAACATATTAAATAGTAGTCAATTTTGATTTTGCTTTAGAAGAGATGTAATTGATTAGAAAGGTGTATAAATAATTTTTTTTTTTAATTATAATTATTTCTTTTGTCTTTTTTTTTTTTGTAACCGAGTTAAAAACAAAACTAAATTTCATTTGTTGAATATTTTTATCACAAATACAAAGAACAAACGACCAATATTCTGATTATGTATCATATTAATTTTTTTCTATATTTTCAAAAGTAAAATATTTTTAAGAGAGGATTTTAGTTTGCAAACTTATATTTCTAAGTAATTCAAAATTTATGAAAATATAATAAAAAAAAAAATAAAAAGTTGAAAATGTAATAAAACAACTATTAGATACTGTCAAAAAAATATGAGCAGACATTTCATGTTGTTGGTTTTTTTTTTCAGCTTTAAAAATATTTAGATCATTAAAACAACACATGATCACCATATCTTATGCTAGCACATAACTTATTAAACAGGCAAAAACTCTCCATACAGTAGTGCCACCCTGGGCCAACCAGAGTAATCAATGGTTTCCAGAAGGTTTGTGCAATCCCCATCTAGGGTCTACTCATCCAATATCACCTTACTAGTTTCTGGCTTGTGGCCTTCGTCAGTGAGGAGCCTTGGATCTGAGAGCACTGCACCTAGATCTTAGGATCTAATGCAACCCTCCAGCAGCCACCTTTAATCTCTACTTAACTACAAGAATGAAATTGAAAACAATATTTTCAATCTAAGCTCAATAGCTTATATAATCATATGGGTCTGAACTCAATTCAACATGCCTACATTTTGGTGTCTTTGGCTCTTTAACAACCATAGCCACCACTATCCTATTAGACAAGATTGGTGTTAAACCACTAAATATCACAAGATCACCATCTCTTATGCTACCACATAACTTATTAAACAAGCAAAAACTCCATACAGTAGTGCCACCCTGTGACAACCAGAGTAATCAATGGATCCAGAAGGCTTGTGCATAATATCCCCATCTAGTGCCTATTCATCCAATATCCCTAGACTAGTTTCTGGCTTGTGGCCTTCATCACTGAGGAGCCTTGAATTTGAGAGCACTGCACCTAGATCTTAAGATCTAATGCAACCCTCCAGCAGCCACCTTTTATCTCAACTACAAAACTATAAGAATGAAATTGAAAACACAATATTTTCAATCTAAGCTCAATAGCTTAGATCCTAAGATCTAGGTGCAGTGCGCTCAGATCCAAGGCTCCTCCCTGATGAAGGCCACAAGCCAGAAACTAGTCTGGGGATATTGGATGGGGATTTTATGCACAAGCCTTCTGGCATTCATTGATTACTCTGGTTGGCACAGGGTAGCACTACTGTATGGAGAGTTTTTGCCTGTTTAATAAGTTATGTACTAGCATAAGAGATGGTGATCATGTTATGTTTAGTGGTTTAACACCAATCCTACCTGATAGGATAGTGGTGACTATGGTTGTTAAAGAGCCAAAGACACCAAAATGTATGGGTGCTGAACTGATTTCAGACCCATATGACAATGTAAGCTATTGAGCTTAGATTGAAAATATTATTGTGTTTTCAATTTCATTCTCATAGTTTTGTAATTAAGTAGAGAAAAAAGGTGGCTGCTGGAGGGTTGAATTAGATCCTAAAATCTAGATGCAGTGCTCTCAGATACAAGGCTCCTCACTGACAAAAGCCACAAGCCAGAAACTAGTCTGGGGATATTGGATGAGTAGAGACTAGATGGGGATTTTATACACAACCCTTCTGCCATCCATTGATTACTATGTTTGGCACAGGGTGGCACTACTGTATGGAGAGTTTTTGCCTGTTTAATCATTAAAACAAGTTACTGTTAAAATATAAAAGTTTTTAACTTTAATATTTAAAATTTTCATTTCTGACTTTGGTCTTCCTAAATTTATTATAATTTTCTTATTGATAAAACTCAGTGATCCAAAACAATCTTGTCAATAAAGATTCGATTTAGCATCATTTGAAATTGTTAGATCGCAAGTCGAACTGATAATGGGCTATTACTTTAATATTATAAATCTCTGAGCACTCACATGTTAGTAACAGTTTTAAAAAATAAATTCGTTCATTTTTAAATTACAACAACTCTAAATATATATTATTATAAAAATGTACACAGTATAAAGCAAAGAGTAGATTGAAATATTAATTTTATCTCTCAGACATAATATTAATAAAAAATAATTTTGACCTAAGTGAGGATATTAATTTATTATGCATTAAATGAGTTATACAGGATGCAGCTATTATGTGATGTATGTGATGTGATGTGATGTATTATGGCTTCTCCTTAAACGAAGTCAAGAATATCTCAGCAATTAAGCCCAGATAAACCTGTTAGCCATTTTCTTTTACATTCCCCACTCTAAATTTACCCATAATCTGCTCTATCCCATTTCCACAACATAATTTTTGTCAACTCTATAACCTTTATATCTAAATCCCCCTTATCTTTTCCCAAACCTAGCATAAAAACCAATAATTCATTTTCTGTATAATCACTTTTTTCATATTTATTTTTCCACAACTTCATTATATGTACCCTTTCTGTTTTCAAACATTTACATTCAATTAACAAATGCCTAATATTTTCAATTCCTTCCTTACATAATTTACAAAATAAATCACCCATATTTTTCCATTTACATGTATATTCTTTTGTAGCTAAAGATCCCGTTCGAGCCTTAAACAATAAACTACTTTCCTTACTATTATCATATATTAACTCACACCTAATATTCTGTTTATTTCTATATATATTTAAACTCTTTTTACTCTCCATACTATTTCTCCATCTCTCTAACTCCCTAGTCTTAATTAATAAATATCATTAATAAATATCATTGAACTAGTCATGCCACCTACTGGCATAACTTTATACTGTATTACTTTGTGATATCAACTTAATAATTACTTTCATGAGAAAAACATAAGCTATAATCACTAATCTTTGACCTATTGTCATGCCACCTGCTGGCATAACTTTATACTATGCTACTTTGTGGAATCGACAATTGTTCCATGAGAGAAAAAAAGCTATTATTATTATTTTTGAACTGCAGTGGAGCCATGAACTATGCTAATTTTATTCCATGTACAAATGGATACAGCAAATAATAGCACATGCTTTGTTAATAATTGAGGGACACAATTACATGGTTATTAAATATGCTCTGGACGATATTCTTTTTCTTCAATAACTTTATTAGACAAAATACTGCACATAAAAAATTTGAAAAAGATTATAAAGGTAGAATAAAATGCATGTTTTTTCAATATAAACTGAAGAAATTTTATTAATAAACATAATCATGTAGGTGCTCCATGATGAAAAAATGGCTACCAATACATTGTAAAATTTATTTACAAATTTTACTTTATTTTAAACATGATCAGAGAAAATAAATGGTTGTTTAAATATTTTAAAATTTGCGAATTTTAATTGTTTTTTTTTTTTTGTTTATTTATATTTTTTTTGGATAGCATATAATGGAACTCATAATTTGTGGCTACATTGTACTGTCAGCTTAAGGTAAAAAACAAGGTTATAATTTCTTACTAAAAAACAAGGTTATAATTTCTTACTAGTGCATGGATTTGATTCAATTAATTGCTTCCAAGTCAAAGATAATACAGAGCAAAAAACATTATTATAGCACAGCATTATGTAACATTCAATGACAAGCTAGCATAAATAGATGTGGGATTTTATCATTTTTATAATAAAAAAAAGTTGCGAGAATTTATAAAATATAAATATAAAAATACAATTTTCTTCTTCCTCCTTCCTTATATATTGATTTCTATATTTACATATCATACCATTTCCAACCTTTTTATACACTTAACAATACTATGTTTTATACCAAAACTTTACTCTTATAGTTTCAATTGTCCTGCAGTCATCATCAGAGATCTTTATAATTTGGAAATAGGAGTATAAAGATCTCTGATGATGACTGCAGGATAGTCAAAACTATAAGAGTAAACAGTTTTGGTATAAAAAATAGTATTGATAAGTGTATAAGAAGGTTGGAAATGGTATATGTAAATATAAAAATGTTATATAAAAATTATAGAATTATTAATGAGTACTCTGCTCAAGACATTCAATTCTGATTATTTGCTATATATCATATAGCAGAGATACAAGACCAAGTTTCATCAAAATGTTTTGATTGTTAGTTACAAATAAGCTTCTAAAACAGTTATTTTTTATATTGCCTATACTTCTAATTATAAAATTCTACGGTAATAACTTTACAAAACCTGAATAAATTTTGGCCTGTTAATTTGGACAGTTAAGAATTCTGATGTAAATACATATTCTTTCTTATTGCATTGCAAAATCCATGTAATATTAATATCATTTATGTTCTTTATTAATTTTACAATGCTTTTTACAACCCATTATTGACAGTTTTGATTATACCTGCAATCTTCTTCAGAACTATAACAGACACAATGCAAATACATGAATACAAACATACATGAACATATAATTTTACATTTTATATATATATACACAAATTCTTTCTTATAATCATTATATAAATAATGATTATAAGATATTTGCATTGTGTTTACAAAACAATTTGCATTGTGTTTGTTATATTTCTGAAGAAGATTATTGGGCCAATCGAAACTGTCAATAATGGTTGTAAAAAGCATTGTAAAAGTAATAAAGAACATAAATGATATTAATATTATATAAATACATAATTATGGATATATTATTTTGTTTATATGTACTACTTAAATACATTTAATTGAGTTTACTTTATTTTACAGGTCGATTATGAAGAAAACGACAACAAAATGTATAATATTTGTCGGAGATTTAATAAGGCAAGAATATATTGTAAAATTCTAGCTTTAAAACCATTATCATTTTTCATCTTTTTATGTGTGTGTGAGGATGCATGCACCCTTATGCATATGCTACATATGTATGTACCATATCAATAACAAATTACCCTGCATGATTTTACTGCACTTATAGACCGGCGGCTTCTGGAGCTCAAGATTCGTGGATCGCAGCCCATTCTTATTACTTCCTGTGCTTAACTTAAGTCTCTTGAGCAATCAGCCATTTGATTAAATTTGAGGATTGGAAAATCAAATTATAAATAAGCCCTCGTATATATATAGAAGAGTCATAACATACAGAGATAATTAAAAAAATTCTAAACTTCTCATATGTATTTTATGTTATTTTTTCTATGCATTTCATTATTTTTTAAATGTTTATAAAAATAACCGATGATCTCATTATCGCCATCACACTACCACCATCCCATCATCATCATCGTTATTATTATTATAGCATTATTATGTTTAAGTTATACTGTTTAATACGCTATTCTGAATCAAGTTTATTTTGATTAACGTATATATGGGGTGGACTGATCCATTTATATATATATCAGAACCTTTCTGTATATATATAGATGAGATAGAATAAGTCATTTTTATTCATATTTACTATGTGTAGTAACAAGAATTAAATAATATTAAAAATGAATTATGATCGAATTATAACAGAATAAAAATAATTCTATAGTAAAACATTTAACTATTAAAAAACTAATTAAATATTCAAAATTTAATGTGCTACGATGATATATGACTTTAGAACATAGATGCCAAAAAGGCACGTGTAAAACAAAATCAAATTATCATTTATGTTTATTTTTTTACACTATGTCAAAAAGTATATTTACATACGTTATAATATTATATATGTATAATGAATAAACTCTGTAATGTACATTTTTAGCATGCCACCATTTTTCTTTTAGATAACATAAAATCATGATGTCATCAATCTTAAGATGCTGCCATTTTCAAAATGGCTACCAAAAAAAATTAAATAACTTTTTTTGATTATTATCGTGAATAATTGGTTGTAAATCAAACTAAGAGGCACAGATTTTGATGAATACTGGCATAAAAGTCCTGCAAAAGCAAAATGATGAAAACTAATCAAATCCACAGTGATTAATAAGCAACATCAAGCAAATAATATGAGGATTTCATTTTGGACTATTTTGAGTTCTACTAGGCTGCTTTTGAATGAAGTTTTTACTACTTTTCTTGAAAAATATCTAGCAGTTATGTATGTAGAGCCAAATTCAGTTAGTGTGGGGCTCAATTGGATATTTTTTGCAGAGGTCCTTCAAAATATGGCTCTAACTTTTATAAATATGCATTTTTAATATAAAAAAATTGTAAATGAATAATAAAATTTAAACAAAGTATATATATCTACATTGAAGCAATGTAAAAAACAATATTTAATAACTATTTCTAGCTTTTTATGCGGATAAGTCTTCTAAGATTTAATCAAATTCTAACTGTGATGCTCCGTGATTTTAAATGGATAGGATCACTAAACTGTTTAGCTTATCTTGGATCGTAGTTAACCTTAAATAATTTTTTATTAATTTTAACCTAGAAAATGTCCTTTCTCCAGAAGCAACAATCATTAGTGTGGGTAAATATATCTAAAGAGCAATTAAGAGATTAGGAAAAGCTGTAGCTCTATTATTTTTTTGTTAGAAATTGAAATATTTTAGAAGGCTTTTTGTAATATTGAAAGAATAATTTTTAGAACTTCCATTTAGTTGGCTAACATATTGCTATCGAAATCCATCTCCTTTACAAAATATCTAGACGAGTTTTATTGTGTAGTTTTAGTATTCATCAGAGCAATTTTTAATGATACCGTATGCATTTTTAGTTCGTCTTAAATTTTCTAAAAATTTCCCAAAAATCCAAATCAATCCATATCATTTTTTCAATCATTCAAATCAAATGTGCGGTGATTCTTTTGCTTTATTCACAACTATATCAAAAATTTTTACTTTGAACCGCTGCGCAGGTTTATTGACTTCATAATTAGAAAATTTTTTCTTTTCCTCAATCTTTTATTTTGAAATTCCGGAATTGTCTCTAAATCTTGCCTCAACTATCATTTGCTCAGCTGCAGTGTTCCTGTATTTCGTCAACCAACATAATAGTTTTTCAAATGAAAAAAATGCTACAGAAATATCCACAGAATAACTTTGAAGTTACTTGCTAACAATATTTACTGGGAAAAATAAATCAAACCAAAAAACAATGGATACTACAAACTTGTGGTCTTTTATTGAATATGTAAGTGATTCTGCATTACTTTAACTTGAGGATCTCCTGATTTTTGATATTTGACGTGTCATATACTTCACCTATTTGATATCTTACTGCCTTAATACACTAAACATCACATGATCACCATCTCTTACGCTAGGACATAACTGTTTTGCCTGTTTAATGTTTACTTTGAATGTGATTTTCCCACCATGTATCACATAGAGGCTTCATAGTAAAACCTTTAACATATTTAAGAAGACTTGGTCATCTCATTGTGAGTGATGACAATAAAAGTGTTGAAGTATACCACAGGAAGTTTAGGCACCAAGGCAAATTTGAACATACAAGTAACAAATAAAATGTCCATAGAAAAAGAGGAATGAAATTGAATTAATGATAACATGTGTTTAATGAAAAAAAAATCCAGTTCTATTAAATTTTAATCAGATTTAAGCTTAATATCTAGGTTAAGAATGATATGATAATCTTTAGTCTTATAAATAATTAACAATAATCATAAAGATATTTATTTAAAGTAGATGATGTTAAAGATATGAGTGCAGAAACTTTAACGTGTAAAGATCAAATTAGAATAATTCAATAATTTATTGTTGTTACTGCTTGAATAAACAACTGCAATTTACACTATGGAATAATCAAATGAAGTGATCAATGGTAATTCACCATGGAATGCATAATTGAACTAGAAAATCAGTAGCATCTTACCATGAAATAAACAACTAGATTGGAAAATCAATAGCGTTTATCGTAGAATAAACAAATGGACTGGCAAATCTATAGATAAATAACTGTAATGGGAAATTAAACAAATGGGCTAAAAAATCGATAGTAACTTGCTACATTAAAAAAACAACTGGATTTAAAAAATAGTAATTTACAGCAGATTCGAAACACAATAGTGGTATACAGTGCAATAAACAATTGGATTGAAAAATCAATTGCAGATTATCATGGAAATAAACAAATAAAACAGAAAATGAATAATGTTTTCCTATGGAATAAACAATTGACCCAGAAAATCAATAACGATTTCATCATCATCATCAACCATTATCAATCCACTGCAGAATGAAGGTCTCTCCAAGTTTAATCCATCTTTTCCGATCTTTAGCTTCTCTTCTCCACATCACCCCTGCACACTTTCTTATTTCATCCACCCATCTCACATGTGGTCTCTTTCTGGGTCTTTTACAATCTCTTGGAATCCAGTTTAAAATTTCAATTGTCCATCTATTATCATCTCTTCTAGCAATATGTCCAGCCCAACTCCACTTCAATCTTTTAATTTTTTCAATGAGGTCAGTAACACCTGTTTGTTCTCTTACCCATACACTGCGTTTTCGATCTCTTCTTGTTACTCCCAACATGCATCTCTCCATACTTCTTTGAGTGGTCTGAAGTCTCTGTATTGCTCTTCTATTAAGTGTCCAAGTCTCAGATCCATAAGTAAGAACTGGTAAAACACATTTGTTAAAAACCTTCCTTTTCAAACACATAGGCATATTTCCTTTTAGTATCAAGTTATTTCTACCAAAAGCACTACAACCAAGTCTAATTCTATGATTAATTTCTTCCATTATGTTTCCATCTGTATTAATAATCTGACCAAGGTAATTGTAACTGTTAACTTCTTCTAATTCATCATAATCAATCTTTATTTTCATATTTTGAGCAAATCGATTAAACATTATTTTTAGTCTTTTTAACATTTATCTTTAGTTCTACTATTCTACTTTCATCTGATAACTCCTGCAACATTTCCTGCAGCTCTAAAGCATTATTTGCAAAAACAACTATATCGTCTGCAAAATCTAAATAACTTAAATAATCTCCATTTACTTTCACTCCTTTAGCTTCCCATTTTAATCCACAAAATACTTCTTGCAACACTGCTGTAAAAAGTTTTGGAGATATGGAGTCATCTTGTCTTACACCTTTCTCAATGTTGACTTTCCCAGTATCATTATGTAATCTAATTGTTGCTGTTGCATTTTTATAAATATTCTTCAAAATATGACAATATCCTGGATCTATACCTTGATGATCCAATGTTTTAATCACTGAAGAAATGTTTATAGAATCAAATGCCTTTTCATAATCTACAAATCCAAAACATAATGACAACTCATATTCATTCGTCCTTTCTATAACTTCTCTCAACACCTGGATATGATCTACTGTACTAAAACCACTTTTAAATCCAGCTTGTTCTCTTGGTTAGTGGAAATCCAATGCTCTCTGTAGACGAGTTGTAATTATCTTTGTAAAATTTTTATATAAAACTGATAAAAGGCTGATAGGTCTGTAATTTCTAATATCTTCTTTATCACCTTTTTTAAATATTAATGTTATTACTGCATTCTTCCAATCATCCGGTACATCTTTATCATTTAGACATTTGGTATATAACTTTGCTAAAAAAAAATTCTATTTCTTCACCTGCTTCTTTTAATATATCAATTATAATTCCATCATTACCTGGAGCCTTTCCTTTCTTCATACATTTAATTGTGTATCTCACTTCTTCATTTAAAATTCTGGGCAATTCGGAAGATGTAATAGATATAAGAGGTACTTGTTCTTTATTACTATATAATTCTTGATAAAAATCTTCTACCGATTTCATGATGTCATCTCTCTTTTTAGTAACAATTCCCTCTTTTTTTCTTATTGCAGATATAAATTTCCTACCAATACCAATATGTTGTTTTACATTCTTTTAAATATATCAATTATAATTCCATCATTACCTGGAGCCTTTCCTTTCTTCATACATTTAATTGTGTATCTCACTTCATTTAAAATTCTGGGCAATTCGGAAGATGTAATAGATATAAGAGGTACTTGTTCTTTATTACTATATAATTCTTGATAAAAATCTTCTACCAATTTCATGATGTCATCTCTCTTTTTAGTAACAATTCCCTCTTTTTTTCTTATTGCAGATATAAATTTCCTACCAATACCAATATGTTGTTTTACATTCTTAAAACTTTTATTTTCTTCTACAGCTTTCCTTGCTAGTTCACAGTTATACTTTCGTATATCATTTTCAACTCTTTTCCGCACCATTTTACAAAATTAGAGATATTCAATTATTTTTAATGCATCATTTTTGTATATCTTCATATTCCTTCTTTTCTTCATAAATTCTCTCGTCTCAGTAGAAATTTTATTGGTCAATTGCTGCTTTTTTTCTACCAGTTATTTTTGTTGCAGTTTTTAAAAATGTATCAGTTATTTTCATATTAATTTCATTCAAATCTGAATCATGTTCAAAATCTACTAATTTGTAAGTTCTAATTTAAATTCATTAGAATGTTTCTGAAGATTAGGAATATCAACTGTAAATATTGGTCTTTCTTAATAATTTTTGTCTCTCTAGTTTCACATTAACACGTATCTTACACCTTACTAATCGATGATCACTTCCTGTGTTAAATTTATTAAGAACATTACAATCTTGAAATATGTATTTCCTGTTAATCAAAATATAATCCAATTCTGCTGTACCTTCATTTGGATGCTTCCATGTCCATTTCCTTTTAACATTTTTCTCAAAAAAAGAATTCATAATATAAAGTTTTTATTTTTCTGCAAACTCCACAAGTTTATGTCCTCTCTCATTTCTATTACCATAACCAAAATTACCTACAGCACTTTCATCTTTCATTTGTTTACCAATTCTAGCATAAAAGTCTCCCATAACAATTTTAAAATGTTGTTTACTCTGATCAAAAGCCTTTTGTAAATCCATATAAAAATCTTCTAATACTTCATCACTATGAGAACTTATTGGGGCATAAACCTGAATTATCTGCATTTGGTATATGCTATTAAATTGTATAACTAATCTTGCCACTCTGTCCGATACACCATCAATCTCCACAATATTGTTCTTCCACTTTTTATTTATAATGAATCCTACTCCACTTGTATTTCCAATATTTGTGCCTTTATAATAGAGTATATGTCCACTTTTTAAATCAATTGTGTCTTCACCTTTTCTTCTAACTTTACAAAGTCCAATAATGTCCCATTTAATATAAGAGAGTTCTTCTAATTCTTGCAATCTTCCTTCACTTGAAAGTGATCTGCAGTTGTAAGTACCTAAATAAAAAGTTGTCATCAAATGGCAGCCTGGGTCCGCAATCAGGGAATTCTTAGCACCCTCCGCCTTCGGCCATCAACCGCTGCCTTGGTTGGTGACTTTACAGCCTCCTGGGAATAAGGGCCATGCTTTATTTTTGTCTGCCATAACGATTTACCGTGGAGTAAATAACTGGTTTGGAAAATCAGCATCAATTTGCTTGAATTATCAGTGACAGACTTCATACAGAAATGCCATCCAATGCAAGCCTTCATAAACAATGGATGCAAGATTTTAAGATCTAATTACAGTGCTCTCAAATCCAAGGCTCTTCACTGATGAAAGCCACAAGCTAGAACCTAGTCTGGATATTGGATAATAAGTACTGAATAGGGATTTTATGCACAAACCTTTCATCTATTGACTACAATAACTTTCAGTGGGTGACACTACTATATGAAGAGTTTGTCACTGTTTTAACAGCTTGCGTAAGCATAAAAAATGGTGATCATGTGATGTTTAGTAGTTTAATATCATTTCTGGCCATGGGACGATGGTGACTATGGTTATTAAAAAAACCAAAGATACCAAAATATATAGATACTGAATTGGACTCAGATCTGTATAACTATACAAGCGAATGATCTTGAATAGAAAACATTTTGTGTTTTTATTTTGAACTCACAGCTTTATAGTTAACTAAAAAGGTAAAAGGTGGCTGCTGGAAAGTCTAGGTGCAGTGCTGTCATATCCAAGGCTCTTCATTGAAGAAAGCCACAAGTTAGAAACTAGTCTGGGGATATTGGATAAGTAAGCACTAGATAGGATTTTATACAAAAACCTTATTGCACCCATTGATTACTATGGCTTGTACTAGGTGGCAGTAGTGTATGGAGAGAGTCATTGTTTTTAAAAGCTTATGGAAATATAGGAAATGATCATGCAATGTTTACTTGAAATAAACAAGTAAAGTGAAAAAATCAACAGCGGTTTATCGGAGAATAATCAAATGAACTGGAAAATCAGTACCAGTTTGGAGAACCTATATTTCAATATTGGTAAAACAGAGTTGAACGTAATATTATTACATAACTAAAAAAATAATCTGAGTTTGTCTCAAAAAGAGATAATTTCCAATGACTTTGCAATCTTATAAAATGAAACAATTATCAGGTTTATAACTAAAATCATAAAATGCTCTGAGAATCTCTCCAAGTGGTAAAAATCAGAAATAGGAGGAATTCCCCTAGAGCTCTGAAAACTAGAAATGATCACTCGTCAAAATTATTTAATCGGGATATGTTAACTTACCTTATAATTGAAATCTTAACATTTCAACAAGACCAAAATTGATTCTAGAAAATTCAGAATACCTTTTATTTATTTAATGTATTGTGTTTTTTTAACAGCTTAATTATTAAACAACTAAACATCACATGATCACTATTTCATACTAGCACATAATTGTTATTAAACAATTCAAAACAAAGCAAAACTCTCCATATAGTAGTGCCATCTTGTGCTAACAAGAGCAATTAATGGATGCCAGAAGGCTTGTGCATAAAATCCCTATCTAATGCCTACTCATCCAATATCCCCAGACTAGTTTCTGGCTTGTGGCCTTCATCAGTGAGGAGCCTTGGATCTGAGAGCACTGCACCTAGATCTTAGGATCTAATGCAACCCTCACTGATGAAGGCCACAAGTCAGAAACTAGTCTGGGGATATTGGATGAGTAGGCACTAGATAGGGATTTTATGCACAAGCCTAACATCCATTGATTGCTCTTGTTAGCACAAGATGTCTCTACTATATGGAGAGTTTTGCTTTGTTTTGAATTGTTTAAGCTTAATTATTAACAAAATATCTTAATGAAACCTGTGGACCCTTCAACCAGAAGATTCCGTGACTGTAATCATAGATTCAACAATCATTAGATCATAGTTTGTATTGGCTACAGCAATAAAGGTCAGATGATGATAAATTTCATTTGTAAACAAATGAGTGCAAATACTATGAGCCACCTTAAATCTGTTGATGAGATTCCAGTAAATTCTAGTAAAATCAAGCTGACTTTATGATTTTACCTCATAAAATGTTCATTTTTTACAATGGAAGCATTCTACTGTCATCTATAGTAAACTTGAGTAATCAATGGTTACCCAGATGATAATGCATTTAAATTTCACATCCTGAGAATAGTTTTAGTCTTTGCCTTTATTATTGGAATTCAAAGCTGGAAGTAATGGGATTATGAATTTAGCACCCATCTTTAACCCCATTTTATTATTCCAGCAAAAATCCTCAATATTCTAAGGTTTCAAATCACTGATTATTCAACTTTACTGGATATAATAATAGCAAGGAAAGTAGTTTACTGTTTAAGGCTCAAACGGGAACTTTAGTAACAGGGAATTATACACATAAATGGAAAAACGTGGGTGATTTAGTCTGCAAGTTGTGTAAGAAATACATAGAAAATAATAGGCATCTATTAATTGAATGTAAATGCCTGAAAGTAGAAAAGATACAAATAATAAAGTTGTGGAAGAATAAATATAAGGAAAGTGATTATACAGAAAGTGGGTTATTGATTTTTATGCTGGATTTAGGAAAAGATAAGGGGATTTAGATATAAAAGCCATGGAGTTGACAAAGATTATGTTGTGGAAATATGGAGCAGGATATGGGGAAACTTAGGTTAGAGAATGGAAAGAGAAAGTAGACTGGCTAACAGGTTCCACTGGGCATAGTTGCTGAGAGATTCCTGATTCAGCATAAGAAGTCACAGTACATCACATTACATCAAGATAAAGAATTAAATTGATTTAGCCATATTTTATGTCACAATTCTTTGGTTGGACATCCAGATAGGGGGTTTAATATGAGACAAGTTTTAGATGATGAAACTATTTCTTGAATTATTCACAATCCAATCTACTTAACAGCTTTTTATAAATTTTCTGTGAGATTTTTTTTCTGATAACTGTTTGAAGGAATATATGAATGAACAGGAAGCCACCGCAAAGGAATAGATTTAAATGTGGTAATAGTTTTTTAGCAATATGTAACTGAGAATCTAGAAATTTAGTGCGAGAACTTCTCCAAACAGTCATAATATACCTAGTAGAATATGCCAGCGTTAAAGAAACTGCCCCTAAACTGTTTGCATCACAACAAATATAAGCCAACTTTTCAAGAAGATTATTCCTAGACATGATTTTAAATAGATGAGGAAAATATGTTAGGCTACAGTTCATAGTTACTCCAAGTCATGTTGAGTAGCTTCTATCAATAAGCTATTTAATAAGATATTAAAAATAGGTTGAATACTGACTACATTCACTTTCCAAGACCACTATATCATTCATGGAATATAGCTGACTTTTATTTGTGAGTTTTTCTTCTCATGCTCATTTAGGGAATTATTTACCCAGAGTCTTTTCCTGCCTCATTACGTTATTTAATATTATAAAAAGATTAACAAAATATTCAATGGGTCTAAAATAGATCCATTACGAAGCAATGTAGAATTCTATGATTTTGAAGAACTAACTATAAAATATCAATATTTAAGGAATGCAGAATTAAAATAGTTGGAAACAAAATATTAACTGGTTTCCTTCAAAAGAAAAGACCATACAACCAGGATGTGGTGAAAAGGGTTACCAAAGTAGGTTATGACATTGTAAAATCAGTGAACATGGTGTTAAATAATAAAATGCTTTTGCCGAAAAGTGGAAAAACAACGTAACTAACATTTTTTAAATCTCTAAATAGGGGGATTTATTCTATTTCCTTATCCTGATTATTGTTCATATAATAAATTTATATTTTCGATAAAGCTTCTAATAAGACATATGTATGTAATTCATTGAAGAAAACTCTTGTGATAGAGTGGCCTGGATTTGAATTCAGATGAAATTTTTTTTTCAGATAGTTAAATAACCAAACAAGCTTAAGGCCCCTCTCCCTTTCAAATAACCAATTCAGCAAACTAGTCAATTATTGATTGATAAATGGTTATCTAACAATCCTTTACTAGCAGGTAAAGTGTAAGCAAGAACAGCTCGCTATTCGAGCACTAATTATTAAATGCACTACCAGCTGGTAATCATTGATTTTTCAAGCTTACAATAGATGGCACTGGAATAGAGCTGCTATTGCATATATAATACAGTAATAAGCTAAACAATCAATTGAAGTTGTGATGCCGACAATTAAAACAAAAACCACTAATTATCACAAGAGACTAACCCAGTGAAAAGTATCTTCGCTAATATTTTCATTTGCGGAGAGGTTTTTAGCCTGCAATGAAAGATTGTATTAGTTTAGTTAAACAATTTATATCTATACATACATGCATAAATATAAGTTAAATATTCTCACAAGACTCTCATTCAGGTCAACTGAAAAGAACTATAGTGTTCTATTTGCCACTTTGATGCAAGATTGTTACATAACATTCCAAGCAACTGAGAAAATAGTTATATATTTATTATTGAATGTAATTCACTATTAATGCTTTTTTATTGTAAGGTTCATATACATATATTTCAACATATATGATTTCTACCAAAAGCATTCCAACCACGTTTAATTCCATGATTAATTTCATCCAATTATGTTTCCATCTGTAGTAATAATCTGACCAAGGTATTTGTAACTGTTAACTTCTTCTAACTCATCATAATCAATCTTTATTTTCATATCTTGAGAAAATCTATTAAACATTATTTTTAGTCTTTTTAACATTTATCTTTAGTTCTACTATTCTACTTTCATCTGATAACTCCTGCAACATTTCCTGCAGCTCTAAAGCATTATTTGCAAAAACAACTATATCGTCTGCAAAATCTAAATAACTTAAATAATCTCCATTTACTTTCACTCCTTTAGCTTCCCATTTTAATCCACAAAATACTTCTTGCAGCACTGCTGTAAAAAGTTTTGGAGATATGGAGTCACAGTGTCTTACACTCTTCTTAATGTCGACTTTCCTAGTATCATGTAATCTAATTGTTGCTGTTGCTTTTTTATAAATATTCTTTAAAATATGACAATATCCTGGATCTCTACCTTGATGATCCAATGCTTTAATCACTGAAGAAATGTTTATAGAATCAAATGCCTTTTCATAATCTACAAATCTAAAGCATAATGGCAACTCATATTCATTTGTCCTTTCTATAACTTCTCTCAATACCTGGATATGATCTAAATGTATTAAAACCACTTAAATCCAGCTTGTTCTCTTGGTTGGTGGAAATCCAATGTTCTCTGTAGATGAGTTGTAATTATCTTGGTAAAACTTGTATAAAAGGTGGATACTAAAAGGAAATATGCCTACGTGTTTGAAAAGAAAGATTATTAATAAATGTGTTTTACCAGTTCTTACTTATGGATCTGAGACTTGGACACTTAATAGAAGAGAAATGCAGAGACTTCAGACCACTCAAAGAAGTATGGAGATATGTATTTTAGGAGTAACAAAAAGTGATTGAAAACTTAATATATGGGTAAGAGAACAAACAGGTATTACTGACCTCATTGAAAAAATTAAAAGACTGGACTTGGGCTGGGCATATTGCTAGAAGAGATGATAATAGATAGATAACTGAAATCTTAAACTGGATTCTAAGAGATTGTAAAAGACCCAGAAAGAGATCACGTGTGAGATGAATGGATGAAATGAGAAAGTGTGCAGGGGTGATGTGGAGAAGAGAAGCTAAAGATGGATTGAACTTGAAGAGACCATCCTGCAGTGGACTGATAATGGTTGTTGATGATTATATATGATTTACTGATGGAAAGCCATATTACTCATTCATAAGATACATGCATATTATGTACAGTATATACATTTCATCATCAATTTCAATCATTATCAATTCATTGCAGGGTGAAGCTTTCTCCAAATTTAATCCAGTTATTCCAATCTTTAACCTCTCTTCTCCATATCAACCCAAAAAACTTCCTTACTTCATCATTATCAATTCATTGCAGGGTGAAGCTTTCTCCAAATTTAATCCAGTTATTCCAATCTTTAACCTCTCTTCTCCATATCAACCCAAAAAACTTCCTTACTTCATCTATATATCTCACATCTGGTCTCTTTCTAGGTTATTTACAACCTCTTGGAATCTAATTTAAAATTTCAACTGTTTACTTACTGTCACCTCTTCTAGAAATATGCCCAGCTTAGCTCCAATTCAGTCTTAATTTTTTCAATATTTTGTCTTCCATGTATTTCATTTTTGATTGCTCCTTATTATTCATAACATATATCTCTCCATACTTCTTTAAGTAGTTTGAACTTTCTATAATGCTCTTCTTGTTAAGTGTCCAAGTCTCAGATCCATAAATAAGGCCTAGTAAAATATATTTATTAAACCTTCCTTTTCAAATATATAAGCATATTTCCTTCCAGTATTCACTTATTTCTACCAAAAGTACTCCGTCCAAGTTTAATTCTATGATTAATTTCATCTTTTATGTAATCATTTGTGTTAATAATTGGACCAAAGTAATTGTAGTTGTTAACTTCTAATTCAATATCATCAATCTTTATTTTCTTCTTTGAGAAAATCCATTGAACATTACTTTAGTCTTTTTAGTATTTGTCTTTATTTCTACTTTCTTCTGATAATTCTTGTAACAGTTCCTGATGCCCTGAAGTATTATTTGCAAAAACAATTACAACTCTTGAAAAATCTAGATCAAAGATAGGCAAACTGAAGCTCATGAGCTAAATGTGGCTCTTTGATCCCAATCCTGTGGTTCTTTTTATTGTGACAAACATAAAACACATTTTTATTTCCTATAATAATTTGTAAATAAATATTTTGATGATTCTAGGAGAGGAAAAATGTACATTACAATATTGTTTCTTAAATTCAACCTTATTATAGAATAGTAATTATTATATGTGATGAATATTTAAATATTAGAAATTTGTGAATAAATCAAACTGTCAAAGTAATTTTTTGTTATCATTTATTTTTAAGAGAATTTTTGTTTTCTTTAGAATATATATATATACATTCTATTATGTTCTATTACTAAAATAAAAGTTTAAATATATCTACAATCATTCAAAAATTCATACTTTTCATGAACATATTTTACACCTCTTTCCTTGTGGCTCTTTAATTGGGTGGGGTGAGATGGGGGCTCTTCATTTTAAAAAGTTTGCTGACCGCTGATCTAAATGATAATTTTTATCGTAGAAAAAAATACTCTCTATTTACTTTCACATCTTTAACTTCCTATTTTAATCCATGGAATACTACTTGCAAAACTGGTTTTAGAGATATGAGGTCACCCTCGTAATCCTTCCCAGTATTAATCTTTCTATGTATACTATGTAATCTAATCATTGCTGTTTCATTTTTATAAATATCCTTTAGCAAATGTCAATATCTGGTTCTACATCTTGATAATCCAATACTTTAATCGCTAAATAAATGCTTATACAATCAAGTCCAAAACATAATGACAACTATTATTCATTGATCTTTTCTATAACTTTTTACAATACTTGGATGTGGTCCATTGTACTAAAACCACTTTAAAATTCAGCTTGAACTTTTGGTTGGTTGAAATCCACAGTTCAATATAGATAAATTGTTATTATTTTGGTGACCTTTTACCCTTTTGGGTAGTCACGTATTTACCTTGCTATGACATCATTACCCTGAAGTCATACTACTCTAATCTTCCAATCTTTAAGATAATGAATGTCACCTAGTGATTTGCGGACAAAGTTAATGACTAAAATTTGTCCGCATATCACGTGGAGATGTTACGTCAAAGATCGCAAGATTTTGGTTTCACTTTTTTTTTAAAAAAGCACATCAACAAATTTAAAACTTATTACGGTTTTTTTTTGGTTCCGTTTGAAACAATATTATTTAGCCATCATCCCATTTGACCTACTATGTTCTATCATAGTTAGTATCTTTTCCATCAGTTCGAACCCTTACAGTCCACGTATATAATCAGAAAAATTTATTTTGATATGTAATAGCATATATTTACGTGTATGTGCAGATATGTGCGCACATTTAATATATTAATGTCTGTATGCATATAATGTATACGCAGTTATAAATTTAAAATTAATAAAATTAAATTGTGTGAACATTATTATATGTGTGTAACCACTTACATATATATGCGAGAGAAGATGTAATGCAATAGATTTGAAGAAGCATTACAATTCTTTTAAATTGATAATATAAATTTGAAATATTCTCAGTTAAAATGTGAGAGAAGACCTAATGCAATAGATTTGAAGAAGCATTACAATTCTTTTAAATTGATAATATAAATTTGAAATATTCTCAATTAAAAACTCTTTATTTAAATGCATTGGTATAAAAATTTCAATTCCTGGGATAGTCTCACACACATATACAATAAAATGTTTACAAACTTAAATTCTTTAAAAAAAAGTTATCTGTTTTTAGACAAAAAAATCAAATCTCGCTGGTCAAAAAATCAAATCTCTAGGATTAGACATGTCAGTATCTTCGTTGCCATGACAATGTTCATGTAATCTTCCAACGATGCTTACCGGCAGAAACAATGTTGAGCATAATGACATCATAGCAAGGTAAATATGTGACTACTTTTTGGTAAGAACTGTTAAATCTGTAATTTCTAATATCTTCTTTATTACCCTTTTTAAATATTAAAATTAGGACTGTATTATTCTAATCACCTAGTACATCTTTATCATTTAGACCTTTGTTACGTAAGTGTCAATAATCTTTTTATTTCTTCACTGGCTTCCTTTAAGATTTCGATCATAATTACTTGGAGCTTTTCACTTCTTTATAGATTTAATTGCATGTTTCAATTCTTCATTTAAAATTCTGGGAAATTCAAAAGATATAATAATTGTATGGGATATTTTTTCTTTATTTAATACGTAAATTTTCTATACACTTTTAAAACATATATACAAACACATATGTAAAAAACAAATGATCGCCAAGATGCATTTCTGGCAGAACCAACCTTCATCAGTTGGTCCCAGATCCTTGCCCACATATCATCATCATACTTTAGTTTTTACCCATAAGAAATTATTAAAATTCAATTTAATTTACAGGTGCATCATTACTCGAATGCACTCTACGGGAGATCTTTTGTTTTTTTAACTTGCCAAGTTTGCTGTAGATAAATATTTACTTATGAAGATGAAGATATTTTTGGGAAAGGATCAAAGATAAGTAATGAAGGTTGATTCTGCCAGAAATATATCTAAAAAATCATTAGCTTTTTACATATGTTTTTATCCACGGGTTTTAAAAGAACGAGTTTGGAAGTTTTCTTATGAATCGAATATATCAAACAAGCAGGAAAAAAGGGGAAGTTATTAAAAGAATAACGTCCATGTTGGGATTTAATAAGTAATATCTTAATCTTTAATTGCATTTGAAGTTCATATCTGAGCTGAAAAATTAAATAATTTATGCCTAATAAAATGATTAGTCAGAAATCTTTAAAGTTCATCCCAGATAAGATTATCAAAATACATGTAATGTCGTACTTGCAAACTGAATTGTAAAAATATTCATTGAATTAGAGTAGACGGTTACATTAAAGAACATTAAATAACGATACACATTTGATCACTTAACATATATATGCAAACACAAAAACAATTAAATATCACACATCAAATACCAATTATATATATTAAAAATCACATGCAATTGCAATGTAAACAAATTAAACTTAAAACGAACCAAATAATTAAAATTAAAAAATACACATATAATTTGTAAACTATTACAATTATTCAACAAAAATACTCATAATCTTTCATTTTAAATTTGATACAGCTATGCGATCAAAGAGACCAAATTACAAGTTCTAAAGTGTTATGACATGCATGTCTAACCTCTATTTTTGATGATGGCAAATTTGTTTAGGAAAAAAAGAAAGCATTTTCCCCAAGATATTGAATACAGAATAACTCCACAAAAAACAAAGGGTGAAAATTAGAAACATTGTATTCTAATGGAAAGAAAAAGACCTCTATGAATATTAACCCTTAAGATTGTCAAAGAAAGGATCCCTGAGCAAGTCAAACAGCCTATTCAGCAATGGCAGTTTACAGTAAGTGTTATAATTTCTTTCCACTTGTTATCCTCTATACTGCATTGATCAGTAGTTTTCAGTTATGTGTACTGTGGCCACTAGGTGATGCTACAGCACCATCAAGAAGCCTGCAAGTGATCAATTTCTATCCAAAAATGGCTGAAATTGAGGGGAAATTAAAATTAAAATGCCTAAGGCAAGACATCCAAAAAAACCTTGCTGAAGCCTGTGAAATTAAAATGCCTAAGGCAAGACATCAAAAGTAAAAAATCAAGTAAAAAAAATAGGTTCACCTAAGGCAAGACATCAAAAGTAAGTAAAAAATCAAGTGAAATTTTTCAATACAATTTAGTGTAATAGAATTTATTTCTCCTTGCTTACAGTTTCAACTGTCCAGCAGTCATCATCAGAGGTATAGTATTCAGATGCATATGAACATACAATTAATACTTATCTAAAATGTATGTCGCAAGACATTAAAATTAATAAAACAAGAGAGTTAAAACTTATTTGGAAATTGGTAAGAGTTTAATAAAGGTAAAATTATTTTAAAAAAATTATAAATTAAAAAAATAGAATTATATTAAAAATATTGGGTAGTTAGTATTATTAAAATGATAGAAATAATTTATTAAAAATTTTAAAATAGAAATGTATAAAACAATATATTAAAATTAAAACAAATTATAAAAAAGGAAATCTATTAAGATTAAAAATAGGATAAAAAGTAATACTAATTAAAAAATGAATAAGGATATATCATTATAGGAATCATTGAAAAATTATATTGTTTATAAATATATATGCATGGATAAGTATTAATTATTTTGTTATGTATATTTGGATATCACAGAGGCAAAACTCTCCATACAATAGTGCCACTCAGTGCAAGCCAGAGTAATCAATAAATACAGGAAGGTTTATGCATAAAATACCCATCCAGTGCCTACTCACCCAATATCCCAGATTAGATTCTAGCCTGTGGCCTTCGTCAGTGAGGAGCCTTGGATCTGAGAGTACTGCACCTAGATTTTAGGATCTAATGCTACTCTCCAGCAGCCACCTTTTACCTTATTAGTTAACTATAAAGCTTTGAGTTCAAAATAAAAACACAATAACACTTTCAATTCAGGCTCATTAGCTTGTATAGTTGTATAAATCTAAACTCAGTTCAGCATCCATACTTCTTGGTATCGTTGGTTTTTTAATAACCACAGTCACCATAATCCTATTGGAAAGGATTGGTATTAAACCACTAAACATCACATGATCACCATTCTTTATGCTTGCCTTCCTGCATCCATTGATTACTCTGGCTTGCACTGAGTGGCATTACTGTATGGAGAGTTTTGCCTTTGTGAAAACAGCTTGTGTAAGCATAAAGAATAATGATCATGTGGTGTTTAGTGGTATATTTAGATATTGTAGCTCTGATGATAACTGCTGGACAGTTGAAACTGTAAGGGAGGAGAAATAAATTCTATTGCATTAAATTGCCTTGAAAAGTGTTTTTTGCAACATGTATATGGCATTTTATTTAAACACCAAGTGTTCCAATGTTTCTGTCTCCATTGATATTCTCTTAGCAAAAAAAAAAAATTAATCGGCAGATCATAAATTTATTTTAACAAGAAAGCCATGGTATTTGAGTTTCAGGTACCAATATTTGATTTTTTATAAGGAACATATTAAAAAGTAGGATTTGAACTTAGGATTTTCAGTCCATATTCATCCGCCACTCCATCTGAAAAATCCTAAGTTCAAATCCCTCTACTTACATATATATGAATCATTCAGTACACTGAATGAATAGGATAAGAAACATAGTAAAATGTAGGGGAAAAAAGATTGGAAGGAAAATGAATTGTAGTGTATAAATTTACTCATACATATATATTATTGACGCAAGCTAATCTAATATTTAATCATTTTATTTATACAAAATAAACTGCCAATTAAAATGTCTAGTTAACTAACATTGATTGACAAAGTGAAGATCATGCAATATTAGTCATTTTATTTTTAAAATTAATGGAATAGTTTATTGCTCGGAAGTTCGTAAAAAAACATTCGAGCACCGGAAATGACGGAACAGAGTTGCAATTTATGATTGAGTTCCAGAACTCGCCAACGAAGCTATCATAACACCATAGGCAAACAATTTTATTAAACATTACTTTTAAAAAAAATTACTATACTTGATATACTGGAACATATTAATGAATATATAGAAGTGCATTTTAAAAACGGATACACATTAAATGCAAACACACACGCACAAAAGATCTAATAAGTAAAATATTCAGTCAAACTTTCTATAAACTTCAGATAAATGTCTAAAAAAAAAAAATCTGCAGAAATGAGCTGCGACTTCCTGTATAAGCTCCGTACAATTAGTTCTTTTGTTATTTGCAAAACAAGAGTTTAGCATTAAATAAACATTCTACTAAATTAAAAATAGATAGACTGTAAAAATACTTCGGTTAAAAAGAATACATAAATTTACATATCATTATGCAAATAAGAATATAAAAAATAAACTCAAGTTGCAAAGTTTTAATATTCCATATTACAAAAGGGTTAGCTAATTTAATCAGTAATTATCATTAACTGACTAAAATAAATGTTAAAGGATTAAGACTAATCGAATAATTTATTGTTCACGTGAAGATTTGAACACAGTTGGCCGCAAACCTTGAAAGAATTCTTCTTTGCAGACACTTAATAAAAATTAATCGTAAAAAAAAAAAAAAAACAGTTATGATCAATTAAATACACTTGTCCGGTTTTATTAGTCCTGGTAAGTTAAAGATTATCCTTGTGTCGATCATCATCATCATTTTTCAAACATTATCGATCTATTGCAGGATAAAGGTCTCTCCGAGTTCAATTCATCTCCAATCTTCGGCCTGTCTTCACCTCACCCCAGCATACTTCCCTTATTTCATTCATCCATCTAATATGTGATCGCTTTCTAACTCTTTTACAATTTTAAACCACTAAACATCACATGATCACTATTTCTTATGCTAGCACATTACTGTTATTAAAACAGGCAAAACTCTCCATACATTTAGTGCCACTCAGTGCCAACCAGAGTAATCAATGGATGCCAGAAGGCTTGTGCATAAAATCCCTATCTAGTGCTTGCTCATCCAATATCCCCAGACTAGTTTCTGGCTTGTGACCTTCATCAGTGAGGAGCTGCACTTAGATCCAAAGCTCCTCACTGACGAAGGCCACAAGCCGGAAACTAATCTAGGGATATTGGATGAATAGGTACTAGATAGGGATTTTATGCACAAGCCTTCTGGCATCCATTGATTACTCTGGTTGGCACTGAATAGCATTACTGTATGGAGAGTTTTTGCCTGTTTTAATAATCTTTTACAATCTCTTGGAATACAGTTTAAGATTTCAACTATTCATCTATTATCATCTCTTCTAGAAAAATGCCCAGCCCAATTCCACTTCAGTCTTTTAATTCTTTCAATGATGTCAATAATACCTCTTTTGTTCTCTCACCCATATATTTTGATTTCGATCTCTACTTGTTACTGCTAGCATGCATGTGGCAGCTAAATATTCCCGGATCGATTATCAACTGAATAGAGAATCCCCTCCCTTCTCCATATTCTGTCACACAAAAAAAAACACAATCAGTTTGATAGCGTTTTGAACTGTTGTGCACAGCTGCCATTTGGAAACTCGAATGTCACGATTTTCCAAACTAACATTACAGGTTTTTTTAAAGGGCTGAAATAGATTCTTCCTTTCATACATATATCACAAAAAGTCCTGACCAATCCTAATTTTTGTTGTCTCTTCACGTTACTGTGTTCTACATCTCTTATAAGATAATCCACAGTGATCTTTTCTCATATTCAGCCAAATTAGATTGATTTTGATTTTTCTTCTTCCCCAATCAGTTACCCCACCCCCCAGATTCCTTCTCACCCCTTCCATTCATCACTCTATCTCCTATTATTGCTTACCTGCATGTCCATCACAACAACCTTATTATGACAATCTACAGTTTTCTTTCCCTGAATTTGGCCATTGTAATAGTTCCAAATCATACACCAGTAATGGTGGACATGAGATTTCTAAAAAGCAATAGTAATGAAATATTATTCGGGATAATATGTGACATTGAAGCACTGGAATGGCCAGATATCAAACTGTGATGATTTTTGTTGTTATTCCAAATAGCAACAGGAATATTCTCTGGATTACAATTCTTTTTAAACTTCACTTAAAGTTTACACATGGATAATCCACAGTCTGTTCCATAATCTGCTCTTAGACAAATCTCATAATAAAAAAACTAAACCTTCATTGCTGGATTCCGAGAATGTAGATAGTCAATACTTTAAACTAATTAAAAAATATATTAGAAATATAATTATTGTTGATTGTGTAAAAAATTGTTTATGGTTCTTCCAGCTTCATCTCTGTTTCAAAGTCCATATTAATGGGCATGCCCAACTTTGACATTTTAGTCACTAATCTCTGAAATACATCATTTGCAAATTTTGTCACATCACTTGCATTGTTGAAGCGATAACTTAATTATAATAATTTTGAACGGATGCCCACGAAACTAAATGGGCATCATTTATTTACAGGAATAGTGAAATATTATTTTTGACAATGAATGCATCGTTTTCTCCTTTTTTTTCAAAGCCACTCCCAAAATATACAGGATATTCTTCCAACCTCAAAGTCCAGACTACCTGTTTCATGGATCATGCAAGAAATTTTAGCAATAAGCATGAGAAATGTTCAGCAAAAAGTTTATTTCTCAAATTGTTTTTACACGAGAATCAGTAATTATGTTTAAAATTGGAGTCTCTATATTTCTAATTTGTGGTGAATAACGTCAACTCATCTGCAAACTTAGTATGCATCTACTACAACATTTATAATTAAAAAAGAAATATATATATATTTTATAATAATTATAAATTTTTTAATGTATTATTTCAACAAAAACTATAATCATACATAAGAATGCGATTAAAAATTTCAGAGCCAAATTTTAACTCATATTTCTGACTTGCAAAAAGACTGGATACTGAAAGAATTAAATATCTATTTCAGATAATTTTCAACTTCTAATAGATTAAAACATAACATTGTATAATTTATCATTATGAAACAGAGATTACAATTAGAACTGATTCAAGATTAACAAAATTCTATTACTATGAAACATTGGTATTTTTCTTTAAGTGGAATTTATACGTTCTTGTGATTTATGTGGTAATGCTCCATTTCCAGCTTCAAATAAATGTCTGAAAATATTTCACAAAACTAAAATTTTAACTTTACGTCTAGAAATGTTTATTGTTAAAGTAATGAAGCTTATTCATACAGATAAAAGCACACACAGTAACATACAAAATACAGCACTATTAGTCAAAAACTGTTGTCTATATTAGTTGGATAGCTATAAAAATTGAGTCTCCAAAAGCAAATCTCAAGGGCCCCCACTTGCAAATTTCAAAATGCTAAATTTTTATTCTCCTTCAAATCTTTACATTAGAAAATTTAATTGTTTAGCATATAAAGCTAATACCCCCACCCCCCATCTTAAAAATCCTTCCTCCTCTCTAATACGTTTGCATAATCATTAATTACTTCTTTTATATTCATTTTGGATACTTCTATACCTCAATGGTTCAAATTCATATTGAAAAAGCTTTAAGTCTGGGTTTGGCCAATTTTGAAATCTTTTATTACTTTTAATTCACTGAGAGACCTTTCATCGTTAACCACAATTACCAAAAATACCCTGCATAATTTGGCTGTTGATGGAGCATACGACTTGAGATCGTGAGGTCCCAGGATCGATTCTGGCACTCGCAGGTCTGTGTTCTAAATTCTTATGAATTCTCTATACATATTGCGCCACTCAAAAATTAGTGATCATGTGATGTTTATTCTTATGAATTCCTGATTTATAAAGTCACATGCCTTTTTTTTCTTACCAAAAATGTTTTAAACAATAGGAAACATCATATATTTCATTAAATTCATTTTCTGAACAGCGGTACTTAGTAATTAATAATTCTAATATTTTTTTTTTCAGTAAGATCTTTCAGCGATGAAATTACTTAATGAACTGTTACCAGATATGGTTAAAATAAACTATTTATGATTTTAACTTAAGAATTTGATAATACATTGCTAAAAGCCCCGTGCCTTGTGGAAATAAATTTTAAGATTTATAGTCCTACAGGTACTATCTTCTCTTGTATCTCGGTGATTGTGCCATTGAATCACATTGTTTTAACTATGATACATTTAAATTAAATATTTTCACTGAAGTATAAAATATTTTTCTTTAGAAAGATTCACACACAAAAAAAAAATGCATGTTTACAAATTTTATGAAATCAACAAAACATCTAGGTAGCATAACTAGGTGTTTCGTAGAAAATTGTTTCTCTTAACCTAGTTATGCTACCTAGAGTACACTTGAGTAATCAATAGATAATAGTGCTTAATAAATCCCTAACCAATCACGACAGAAATAGAATTTGCTACTGGACATTATGTAGGCTAGGGTCAGGTGACGTTTTGTTGGTTTCATACCACTCCTAGTCAAAGAACGGAGGTGCGTACAATTATTAAAAAAATTATCATAAACATATAGGTGCTGAGCTGATTTCACATCTACATAACTATACAAGCAAATTGATTTAGATTGAAAACATTATTACGTTTTCAATTTGGGCTGGTAGAAGGAAATAAAAAATGGCTGCTGGAGAAAATGGGCATTAGATTTAAAAAAAAAAAGTACTATTCCCAGATCCAAAACTGTGTACTAAGCTAGAAACTATTGTAGAGATAATATATGAGACAACTTGAGATAAAGTTTTATTAAACACTAGCATCTATTGATTGCTCTAATTTTCACAGAATTTGTAAATTATATAAATTCATCTTCCCTTTCTATGTACATTTGTCTCTCATTCACTTGTTTCTATGGTAGTACACAATTTTTAAAATAAAAACCATGACAGACATTTTACAACAAGATCATTAATTAAATATAATTTGTCCAAACTTCAAACACTTTTTAGCAAAACTCTTTATTTGTACATACACAGACACCTATATTTCGACTAACCTGCAGTCTTCTTCAGAGCTATTATATAATGAACAAAATAAAAATAAAAATAAAAAACATAGCTATATAATAACACTAGAAAACATTTTAAACAATAAAAAACTAAAAACAACATAAAATATATATATTAAAAAACTGAAATAAATAATCAAACTAAAATAAATATAAATTATACATGTGTATTCCTAACTTTATACATATATACATTCAAGGACAACTATTAATCTGAAAAATTATCTATTTTATTATTATTAACAATCTACTAATTATCTCTATTCTTCATAAACCCAACTTTTATGATTAATAATTAAAACTCTTTTAATTTCAAATCATATATTTATTATTTCCCTACTCATTGTTCTTTTAAAATTAATATTTTATATTTATTATTATTTCTGAACATTTAATATAAAATATTAATTTTAAAAGAAGAATGAGTAGGGAAATAATAAATATATGATTTGAAATTAAGAGTTTTAGTTATTAATCATAAAAGTTGGGTTTATGCAGAATAGAGATAATTAGTAGATTGTTAATAATAATAAAATAGATAATTTTTCAGATTAATAGTTGTCCTTGAATGTATATATGTATAAAGTTAGGAATACATATGTATATTTATATTTATTTTCTATTTATGTAGTATATTTTATTTTATATTAATTGTTTTATTTAGGTTTGATTATTTATTTGTTTTTTAATATATATATTTTATGTTGTTTTTAGTTTTTTATTGTTTAAAATGTTTTATAGTGTTATTATATAGTTATGTTTTTTATTTTTATTTATTTTATTTTGTTCATTATATAATAGCTCTGAAGAAGACTGCAGGTCAGTCGAAACGTAGGTGTCTGTGTATGTACAAATAAAGAGTTTGAAGTTTGGACAAATTATATTTATAGGATATTACGGGAAACATAAAGAAAAGTGTGATTTTGGTAATCATCAATTAAATATTGTATTGACACAAAAGAGTATTAAAATTAATTCACATATAGTATGCACATTTTGTCTTTCAAAACCAATGTCCTATCAAGTGTTCATTTCGTTTGTATTTACAATTTGATTATAAAATATTTTTCATATCTGTGATACAAAATGGTTTTTGCTTTGTGCAATTGGTCGACCCTACGAAAATTACACTCATCCATGTCTAAGTTGCAAAAAGAAAAATACCATTTCCATTTCACAATCAAATAATGTCTTCATACATTTAATTTTTAATTTTCAAGCATTAAATTTATACTATTTCCTTCCAATATCTAATGTAGAACAAATCTCAATGTAAACACACACATTCTCTCTTCTGAGGTTTCAGATATTGAACCACAAAATATGATTTAGGACTGATTTTATTCAATGGTATTGGCTAATACTTTCTGTTCATCAAATGTTCACGGTGCGTTCCAGTGAAAGAGTGATTCGTTCTTTCTCTCCAAGCTGCCTGCATTTCTGAATCAATGCGTGCATTATGTAATGACATAGTTTAGCTATTCATCACACATCCAATTCACAAGCTATACCATGAAGTGTGACAGTATATTAAGAACCCATGAAGGAACAGCATACGAATTTTAAATTTTGTTTTTAAATTGGAAAAACTGCTACTCCAATGTTTGAAATGATTTAAACTGTATGACAGACCATGAGTTTCAAGAATGATTTCAACTATTTTTTTAAGATTTTGTCATTGCGGAAACAACACTGAAACAATACCAAAAGGTACAACACACATGGATGTATTTCATGTTATGACTCGTGTCCAGATATGATAATGCCTTAAAATTTTTGTGGTGAATAGGTAAACTATGTCAGTATATAACACTGGCAATAATTAATAACCTTGCAGGAAGTTGGTAGAACTAATCACCTTTTTAGTAGTATAAATATATTATATGCAGTTGCTCAGTAGGATGACTGATGTTTGAGCATCAAAATAGTTGACTAAGACTCAGCAATTCCATTCAAGTGATTAAACATCCAGTACTAGGTCGTGGGCTCCTAGCAAAATTTAAAAAAAAAGCCCCTCCCCCCTTAATATTTATATATCAGGGGTCCATATGGACTGCTTTCACTTTATTCAAGATAGTTACAACACTTTAAACACCTCTTCCCTCTCTCCTATTGGAAATAGATTCAAGAAACTTTCACAAGTTGGCTAATGTTAATACCGAGATAACTGCTTACACATATATGTACATACAAATTATTGTTTAGGTAAAATAAAATAGCCTTTATTTATCCTAATTTAGAGTGAAGTTCTAACAGTGAAGGAGGAGGCAGTATTCATTACTGTCTTCCAACTGTCAGATGTTAAATTTTTCCACCCTTTTTTAAATTCTACTTAAGAATCACTAGTCACTAATTTACTGACCAATAATGAATGCTTACTTGATTGGCTATGGGTTGGTTACCCGAAATAATTTTTTATCTCTATTCAGCCTGGATTTGAATGCTGTTGCACTACTGAGGCCCTTTAAATCATTGGTCACAATTCCATAACTGAAATTTATATAAAAAGAGTTATAATTCCATAATGATACCCACAATTCAGTTCAACTTCAAGCCACTTCTTTATAATTGCTTAGCAGCAACCACAAAATGGTGGTTCCATTTTTCCAAGCATATTTAAAATAAACAAGTGACTTGAAGCTGAACTGGGTTATGGGTTTCGTTATGTGATTATAGTTCTTTATATATTTCTCCAGTTAGCATTATGCATTGATATTACATATATTATATATGTATGTTATATTTCGCATTGAACGTATTTACATGAGAAATTTTCTCTACTTTCACACACAAAAAACTTCTCTTCCACTGAGAAAAATTACAAATTATTATTCCAATATTTAAAAATGTCAACAAAAATGTGAAAAACACAAAATTGTATATTTTCTAAACTTTCCTTTATCTGGGATCAAATCAAGACTTGAAGCTTATTAAGCAATCAAAGTTCAGAGTAGGAATATAATGAGCGATATTTGCTTAACACAACAATTCCAAGTCAAAGATTATGCAAATTAGTCATCCTATAGAAAGCTAAAGTTATATTTTACCCCCTGCACCTACTTCCTAACGTGTTTTGATTGGATAAATCCTTGTGATAAGTGCAAATCGAACAATACCAAAGATAATTATGGAAAGGAAATAACACCATATCAAACTATTAATGATTTTTATAGGTTGTTTCTCCTTGATTTCTGCACCCCAATAGAATGATTCCACAGTATTTGAAATATTGTTGACAGTTTTACATTTTTTGTGTAAAGTATGATATTCGATAAAAAACAGTCTTATAAATTTCCCTATTTTAGAAAAATTCTTATAGTCACTTTGGAAACAATTCCTAGTAGATAAGGGCGGAAGGCAATAGTTAGAAGACCACTTTAAAGCTAAAGCAGGCAATGTAAGAAAAAAAAATCCTAGGAATTTTTAACTTGTTCATTCATATCTTTTCTCCTACTATCATGTATTTTAGTTGGCACTGAAGTTTTGTTAATGCTATACAGTGTTCTTTTCCAAGCTATCTCTGTTATATAGATAAATTTAGGAAAAAACAACACACTACTTTTCTAGAGTTAGAAGCAGGGTGAATGAATAACACAAGTCATTTTGATCTTTATATAACCTTCTGAGACAACACATTTCTGTAATCTACCTTTTTTTTTTACTTTGTATGGAAACAAGTCTGCGTCATTTATCAAATCTATATACCAACTAATCTTAAATCTAATTAACTAATTACATTGTTTTTTCAAAATCATATTTATCAAAATAGATTTATATATAATCCTAAACACTTTCCTTCTTCCTTTCCTTTAGAAGAGAATAAGATCTGATGAAGACTGCAAGGTACAGTTGAAACTGTAATAATAATAAAGTTTTTGCTAAATGAAGTATAAGAAGAACTATTTGAATTGCAAAATAGATTTAATTAAAATTTTAATCTGATCTTTTAATAATTAAAGTAAATTATCCTGAGTAGCAAAGTCTCCATACAGTTAAAGCCACCCAGTGCAAATCTTAGTAATCAATGGATGCAACAACTTGTGTAAGCATAAGAAATGATGATCATATGATGTTTTACTGTTTTTAAATTACCCTGTTTTTTTTTTCAAAAACAGCTTTAATAATAATAAAAAAATGTATTTTAAATTTATTTAGAATTTTAAATCACAACATAACAATACGACTATTGTATAAATAGAGCAACATTAAAATAATATAACACAATATTGCCAAGGTTTCAGTTCATTCGATTCCTTATCAAAGCTGATGAGAAATGGATCTGAATACAAGTGGATGTAAACAATATTTAAAATGACCTATTTTGTATTTTTATTCTTTTTTTCTATGGTCAAATAATATAATGATGTTAGAAATAGTTTATTTTTCAAAAATATTAATAAACATGGATAGTTTTATAGTATGGTGGATAAGAACTCAAACAAGTTGAAAGTGCTTGGCACAATAGTCGTATTGTTATATTCTGATTGATACTTTATAATAACAGAAATATTGGATTTATTATTTTAGAATTTAAAACTAAGTTCAAGACTTCTATTATTTCAATTAACGTTGATAATTTAACTTCCACAAACATTCAAACATACACACAAATAAACAGTGAGGATTGCCAAAGCACGAAACCATGGTCAGGGGTTTGGGGAGGGGTTCCTGACAGAGATATTTTAAGTGCTGGCTCTGGCTAAGCATTTATTATAAAGCTTGTAGAGGAATTGGCAATCCTCACTGTTTATAACTTACAAGCTTAAGAGATATGGTCATGCGATCTATGAATTGATCTATGACTTTTATTTTATACACACAAATATCTCTGTGCATAGATGTATACATTGATAATAAATTGTGCTTTAAATTGTTATCAAGGTTTAACTACAAATGTATTTAAAACAGGCAAAACTCTCCATACAGTAGTGCCACTCAGTGCCAACCAGAGTAATCAATGGAAGCCAGAAGGCTTGTGCATAAAATCCCTATCTAGTGCTTACTCATCCAATATCCCCAGACTAGTTTCTGGCTTGTGGCCTTCGTCAGTGATGAAACTAGTCTGGAGATATTGGTTGAGTAGGCACTAGATATGGATTTTATGCACAAGCCTTCTGGCATCTATTGATTACTCTGGTCGGCACTGAGTGGCACTGCTGTATGGAGAGTTTTGCCTGTTTTAATAACAGTAATGTGCTAGCATAAGAAATAGTGATCATGTGGTGTTTAGGGGTTTAATACAATTGTATTTATGACCAAATAAGTTGTGCTATACATTTATTCCTTTCTAATCAACTTCATTCTCTTTTCTACTCTTTCCTTTGTCTGATTTTCACAACTGATTAAAACTGCCATAAAGTATCTACTTTAATATATATAATTACAATTTGAACCAGCAAGCATCACATGATCACATCTCTAATACTAGCACATAATTGTTTATAAACAAAGCAAAGCAAAACAGGTGGCACTACTATATGGAGTTTTGCTTTGCTTTGTTTAATTACAATTTGATTTATAAGATTCAAACTTTCTGCATTCACAACTTTGATACTGTCCACTATAGACAAATACATTAAACGATTATTCCTAATCATTTGTTAGATTAGATATTATCATATCATTTCTATTTCAGATATAAACTTTAAATCTCATTTATATACATAATTACAATTTGATTTACAAGTGTCAATTTTTCTGCACTCACAACTTTGATACCATCCACTTCCAAAAAATATACTAATGATTATTATTAATCATTTATTAAGTTAGAGATTATTATATTTCTAACCCAGTTATAACCTTTAAACCTCATATATATATAATTTTAATTAGTTTTACAAATTTCAATTTTTTTGCAGTCACAATGGTGGCATTATCCACTTACAGATAAATACATTGATAAATAGGCTAGAAATTATCATATTCTTAAACCAGATTTAAACTTTAAAAACTTAAACTTTTAATATTTTCTTCACTGTTCTACATTGGAATTTAGGTAGATAAATAATTCATTGATGACAGTTATGAAATTATATATTTTGGAATGTTCTACCATTAAATTGCTATTAGCTAATCTTTATATTATCATATCTTTTTTTTTTTTGTTTAAAGATTAGCTAAGCACTTATCTTTATCAATCAAAGACAGTCATGAATTTTTAATTCAAACTTTCTAGACAGCATTTTAAAGTAATGAAAGTCACAGCAGAAATTCTGTTTTAAGAAAAATCCAGTTTTTTGTAATTTGTAATTGCCATTTTTAATTTAATAAAGAAAACTATTGCTATTTCTATTTTTACCACAAAAAAATGCAACCATAAAAGATTTTTGAAGCGATAAAATTGCAAAAATTTTAATTATAAGAAATAGAAATTAATTTAAACATTACTATTCAGGTCAAGTATTTAAATCTTTAGCTTATTTTATTCCATAATATCAGAGATAAACTTTAACCTTTTACATCTACAAACTGTATAAATTTGTATGTATATATTAGTGATGAAGCTGGTTAGATCAGAATTTTAGCTTGAAGCATAATAACTAAGTTGAATTCTTTCAATTTAATTGCATTGAAGATATAACTCATTAGAAATGTGTAAAGCACCCTGAAAAGTTAATAATGAAAAAAAAAGAAGGAAACCAGTAGTGAGATGGTTAGACTCCATCATAATAATAATAACTGTGCATTTGAGAACTATAATAAAAAAAGTTATATTTATAAATTGGACTATTTCCCTCATCTAATATGTAGTATTGAATGTCTTTAGAAAAAGTTTAACTTTAAATTTTCAAAGTACAGTACATTCAACTGTTAATAACAGTACACAGGTTAGTATATGCATGTTTCGAGAGATATGATTCTCTTTTTTTCAGGTGTTGCTAGACTGATCAATGATAGTACTAGCATGGGAATCAAACCCGGACCCTTAGATTCTTGAATATTGAATTTTAAGGTAACGCTCTAACCAACTGAGACCATCCTGCCAAAGGGTCCAGGTTCATTTCCCATGCTAGTATTGCCACTGGTCAGGCCAGCAACACTTGAAGAGAAAAGAATAATGCTTCTCGAAACGTTGTGCATATACCAACCTATGTGCTATTACTAATAGTTGAATGTACTTGGAAAATTTAAATAAAGTTAAATTTTTCTAAAGACATTCAATACTATACATTAGATGATAGAAATAGTTCAAAATATAAATATAACTAAAATACCATTATCAAACTTCAGAAAAACATAAAGCATATAAAAGTTTATTTTGTAGAAATAGCCATCATGGCTGTCAAGATTTGATTTGATGGTCCATAATAATATATATTGTGCCAGGCATTATCAAATGTCCATGCACAAAATCTGCTGTAAAGAATATTACAGCAGATACACATATAAATCAGTAGATATTAAGCACAACAAATACATAAATGTGCTATATTAATAATGGAAGTTGGTGCTGAGCATTAAAATACCCACACATACCAATTTAAAGTAACATGAAGTTGACACAGAAATATTGTACATGTATAATAAACTCATGTATTTTTTTTTTTTTTGTATATTTTTATGATATGTTATTTTATGTAGTTTGCTTTTCTCTGAAAAATTCAAATAGAGAAAAGCAAACTTTATTAAACAAACAAATGGATCAAATGTTGGAACATATTAATAAAATAAATAATTAAAGCAATTGTTCCAACATACTTGTATATATTTTTTTTATTTATTTTTTAATCACTTTTCTAAAAACTAATTTTATTCCGTAAGCAAAGAATGTTAATTGTTTTGGCAAAAATCTGACCAAAAGCAAAATGTTTGATAATCAATGCTATAATTAAACTGTTATCTTTTTTTTTTTGTATATAAAATAAAAATTATTTTGAATTGATATCTGTAATGAAGTGGTCTGGGTATTCAAGATGGAAACCAAACATATCAAACCCTGCTATGTAGAACTTAATCGGAAAAATATAAAGGAATGTTGATAATCTAAATGATAAGCTAAATTAAAAGGGTTGGCTGATTCATACTTCTCAGGGAGGATACCTGAATGGGTTCGGTATGAGGGGAGTTGATAAATTTTAGTCAGTGCTGTGGGATTCATTCTTTCTTTGGCATTCAAGTAGGTCACTATTTTGGCTCCGGAATTCTTCAATCATCTAGCCACTTAGAGATTAATTTATGGACTAGACTACTGCAGATATTTTCTAAGAAGAATCCATTATACAGTTCTTTTAAGAACTCTTGACTTCTTAAGGATTTAATGAACCATTCAAGATAGCGAATGAACATTTAATAATAATTATTGTATTATAGCAGTTAGAAAATATGGAGAAATCTACCAGAGCTTCCACTAAAATGTCTGTGGGGTAGAAAACCAGCCGGTCCATCCGCCCTTTCTCTGTCAAATCACCAAGATGTGATCACGCCAGTTCCAGCCAGCCACGATGATGACAAAAGCTGCCTTGCCTATGCCTGAATGAAATGAGATCCTCACCGCACAGCTAGTTGAATTGAAGCCCACTCAAAGCCCAGTCAGGAGAAGATGAAGATGCCTACATAAGTTTCTTTTAAAAATATTTTAATATTGAATTAATTCATTCTGATATTTCCGATAATTATATATTTTTTTTCTTCTTCTTATTAATCATTTAAAAAAAAGGAGAGAGTTGTCTCTCGCATACATATATTGAATTTATGGTTATTGCAGGCATAATGATACAGCTTTTACTTAAATCTTTTAATTCATTTTTAAAGTTGTAATTATAAATTTATTTAAATGCACATTCATTACGTAAAAAATGTTCATTAAGGCTGTAGCCTCAATCATATGCATATAAAATGCGATAGTAGGGACCTCTACAGGTCTTTAAATCACAAGCTTACTCTTATGCGTATAAAATGCGATAGTAGGGACCTCTACAGGTCTTTAAATCACAAGCTTACTCTTTTCTTCCAAGAGTAAGCTTGTGGTTTAAAGACCTATAGAGGTCCCTACTATCGCATTTTATACGCATATGACTGAGGCTACAGTCTTAATGAATATTATTTAATTCATTTTTCTATTTCAAATTCTAGTATTTTCAGCAAAGGTTGCAATTAGATATTTTTTTTTGTTGCTATTTGTTTTTTTTCTTGTTGTTCCTCCTGAAACTTGTCACACGCAAATATACATGTGTATATATGCACACATACACTTGCAATATCCGGTAAATATGACACCTCATGTTGAGTGTATAAAAATCTATTTATCCGTATATCTTTTAAGTTAATTTTGTCGCTGTGGCACCTTATGATGAGTGCCAAAGGGTTTATTTATTGTAAATTTCCTGTAAGCAAGTCCACTAATAACTTTATATTTAGAATAGTAGTGAGTGTATCATTGTGTTGCACATATGCACATGTATAAGAATTTATCGTAAAAGGCAAACAGATGCAATACCTCATGTTGAGTACTATATGGTATCTAAGCTAACGCAACCTTATTGACATGTTGTAAAATACGAAATTAGTGAAGTATTTTATGGTGCAAATATATGTACACATAGTTTTTTATTATTATATTTGCTATCAATAAAAAAGGTTTTAAAGTCCTAAGTAGAAGTGTATGCCTGTATAACCAAAAATCTTTTATATGAGAAATATATATCAAATCACACAATACATAACTTATTTCTACAGGGTAAAAAGCTCAGACCACTTCCATTCTTTATGAAACATTGTATTGTAAATAGCTTTAGGGGTTTATATATTTTCTTATTCATTTAAATTGTATTTATATATTTATCTATTTCAAAGCATCAAATATATATCCGGTTTGTGATAATAATTCATATCATTTTAAGTATGAAACAGTGGTGGGTATTTGGGATTAAATAAATATTTAATCATAATATTAAACTTGTTTCGTTTTCATATTATTATTTATTTGATAAAATGTACTCTTTCCTTATCAATCACGTACCAATAATCACCATTTAAACTTACCCACTGAAGACCCTAGATGTAGAATACTGAGCTAGCCACATGGGATATCACTCTACCAGGTGTTAAATCTTATTCTCATGCTCCGCTGAACATATGGTATTGCACATCCTTCTAGGAGGGGGAAAATTCATTTTTATACTTTTCTAGGAGTGGCACGCAAAAGCTATCTGTAAATAGACTTTTCAAAGATGTGTACTTACCATAGGTTCTAAATATTTGGGCATTCAAATAAGATATCAACTAAAGAGGGTTTTTAACTGGCGGAGTCCTGTCAATTCATTCTTTCTATCAGTTTAGCTGGAAGTACCAATATATATGAGTGCAGACAATCGGCTAAATTGGTATCCATTTCTTTCCCTGTTAAATCTTGATCACTTCATGCTCAGTGCAAGATTAGGAATAGAATTCCGCAGGGAAGTATGGTCCGGTACAATATATATGTTTAAACATTAAACTATAAATAGGATTTTTCATTTAATAATCTCAATAAAGTTTTAGCCATGATATAACCAAGGAACAACCATCTAAAAACATTAGAGCAAGTTAAAAAACATGATCTTGTGATAAAAATAAATTTGCTTGTTCCAGTTTAAGTTTACTACTCGGGATATTATAAGAGTTAGTAGTTAGTTGTAGATTCACAATTGCCTCCAGAGTTAGAGCATCACCTTAAATTCATTGTTCATAAATCTGAAGTTTCCACGTTTGAATCCAGTGCTAATGCTATCATTTGTCAGGTCAGGCAATACCTGATAACAAGAGAAGAATGACACATTGTGTTATCAACTAGTCTGTACGAATTTTTTTAAAGATATGTAACAATTCAAGATCATGGAAATAGTCCTACATACAATGCATGTAAATTGCCACCAACAGAAATAGTCTTACATAAATTTACAAGTAAAATATTGTCATCACAAACTTTCAGCTTCAAAGATAACATAAATGACAATACAAAGATTACCAGGTCTACGCTACATAGCAAAACTGAAACTTTTACAGTCTTTTTTCCCCGAAACTTTAGAAAAAGAAAGGGGGACAGATAATCAATCATAATTTATTTTTTTCTTGTTCTTAGTCTAATTGCAGAAGAAAAAAAAAATTTTATTATTTGTATTCTACAATAATCTTTTGTTAAACATATATTTTTTCTGTTGTTGTGGTCACAATATATTTCAAAACACTAAAGAAGACTATTAAGAAGGGCAGTAAAAAAGTAATTAGGATGCTAATCATATTAAATAAGCAATTAATCACGGCAGGAGGAAAAAAAATAAAGATTTTGAAATGTATTTCTCTAGAACAGAAATGCCTTATTTTGTGTGTACATTTATAAATTTTCTAGTGAAAATTTTTATTTATTGATATGTATGAATATTATTTTATAATGAAAAGAAATAATAAAGCAAGTCATATATAACATGACATTGCTTTTATGAGTTTGTATTTACAAATATGTAATATAGGGGGCATGCCAATAGCTCAAATAAGCTCTTCACTGATAAGTGCGGTAAGAGAAAAATATTTAAAATCTCTATCTAGAAAATTCCCATCCCCAGACCAATTGGTCTCAAGCTTTTGACCAGATCTAGTGTCTGAATATTCCAGCTCCTCACTGAGGTGAGCCAAAAGCTTGAAACCAATTGGTCTGGGAATGGAAATGTTCTAGATAGAGATTTTAAATATTTTTCTCTTACCGCCCTTATCAATTAAGAGCTTGTTTGAGCTATTGGTACGCGCTTTATTTTACATAAATGAAAAGAAATAAAAGGATTTTAATGAAATGAGCTTTTAAATTACAAAAAAAAAAAAAACCCTTAAATGTGCATTAAAAATCTGTAAAGATTAAATAGCCTTCTTAATTACTAAAATAAAATTTATGAAGCATTAGTACAAGAATATATGTAAAAATCAATTAAAGATATGTAAAAATAATTAAAGACAGATTCAAATCTAGATAAAATAAAACAATGAGAGAATTATGATATAGAAGTTACACTTTGGTTATTGTTCTTCAATCTGGTCTGCATTTTGTGATCAAGTTATTCCAGTAGTCAATTTGTTATTAGTCCGGAGTTCAGGTTCTTTCTAAAGAAGCAGAATATTCAGAAATTGTAAATGCAGTAGTAAGCCAATCGTTACTGCTGACGTCAACATTAATGGAAAGGCCACATAAGCCATGGATATGTCCGACAGGGCTTCATGCCCCAAGCCTTCAGCAATCAACGGTGCTTGCCTGAACCAATGCCTGAAACAAATGCCTAGATAGTGAATTGATGCTGCCACTAATCTCTCTCTCCCATTGTTGATCCAAAGAATGAAAGGCAAGCCCTGGAAACTATTGATGAGTTGGAAAGCAAAACCAAATGGAAACCAAAACTATTGGACAATACGCACAAAATAAAAACCTGGGTAAATATACTTTTAAATAGCTGTGTACACACTTAATTTTAAATGAAATAAACTTTAACTAACAGACTATTATAACTATAGCCTAAAGTTATTTATATTTTTTTTTATGTAAAATTTATTTTATTTTATATTATATTAAATATGTGCGTAAATAATTAAATATTAATGTTTCCTTTGCTACTTTGTCTATTTTCTCTTTCTCTCTTGTCACTACATCACCAGTAAACTAGTGTAGAGTTATTTTATGGGTTAAGTAAATATACTGGACTCTGAGACAGGAATATTTCAAGCGCTGGATTGTGGGTCTGTCATCTGAAGCATTCTGATTATATAACTTATGATTGGCTGGTGCCTGAGGTTGAACCTCAAAACAAAAAAAAATGCTTTGAAATGGCAGGAGTTTGAATCTAGCAGTCAAGGTAGGACATGGTTTGGAAATGTGATCGTGTAATGCTTTGCACAGCTCGATCTGCCCATGGGTATCATTGATGGCTCTGCTACCAGTGATATTCTCCCCTCTGCTTGAAGGACCGGTCCGTTCACATAATATTAAAAATATAAATTAAAAATTATGTTAAAAGGGATTTAAACCCAATTAAATAATAGCTTTTAAATGGACCTGGATCAATATAAATATATATATTAGTTCTGAAGAAGATTGCTGGAGCAATTGAAACTGTCAATAGTGGATTGTAAAAAAAGCACTGTAAAAAATAATAAAGAATATAGATGATATTGATATTATATTAGAATAGAGTATACTGTAGAGCTACAATTAGACATGGTATTCACGTATTTCCAAAAGGCAAGTTTTCTGCTGAATAAATTAAAAGACATTGTAAAATATCAAATACACAGAAAAGTGGACCAGTATATTCTACAGATGTATTTATGGTTGACAAATTTGTTTATATAGTCATTACAAAACATTTCTAGGATAGTTTCTCTCTCTCTACCCTTCATCTTGTTTTTTTTTAGAGTTGGAATGAACTATATTCTTCTATAAATAGCTTTTTACTATTATTATTATTTCATATTTGTGCTGTTCTTAACAGATTCAACATAGGAAGTGATAACCAATTAGAAAATTGCAAGATATGTGTTAATACAAAACCAAAAAGATGAAAATTATTAAGGAAAGCAGTATTAACAGATGATATTCCTAACCTTCAAAAACACCCAAATGAATTTTAAATTAGAACTAACAAATTATTTTAAGGAGAACAAATTTTGAATATGATTCATAATTGAATAAAATCAATCAAAAAAAAAAAAACTAATACTCTCTTTAGAATTTCAAGAAAGAAAAAAATAACAATTTAATTACTGAGACAAGACAACATATAAGGAAAAAAAAGAATATGAACATTTAAAAAAAATAATTTATTAAAAGAGTTTTGTAAAATAATAGAAAAAAAAATTAAGATATTACGAACTACCAAAATCGCTCTAAAAAAGAAGAAAGGTCTCAAAATTCTAAAACCACTTAGCATTGAAAGGAAAGTTACTGCTGCAATAAAAAAAAACGATGGAACTATTGAGATGATATCATGGAATGTGTCGAAGGGTTCTATAAAGAATTATATAATAAAAAAAATATCAAAATTGGAAAGGAATAAAAATAAAAAAGAATATCATCCATAGTTATTACTCTTCACACATGCACTAAACTGACATACACTCTCCCATCAAAAATGTCTTAAAACCATAGATAGTCCATCTCTGATTAGGGCTTATTCTTTAAATAAACCGACAATTATAGACCATGCCCAAATTAAGGTCTGAAGTCATCTACATAGACTAATAAAATTCAGTATTGAAGGTATATTAAAAATGAGATACTTTCCTTCCGTAATATATAAAATGAATTTGTACAAATAACATGACGATTTAAAAATCATGTGCATAATGGATTCAGATCCTAATTTGGGTATGGTTAATAATTGTTGGTTTATTTAAAGAATAAGTTTTAACGATAGATGGTCATCTACAGTTTTAAAACAATTATTGATAGAAAAGGGTGTGTCTATTTTAATGTATTTGTCAAGTTGCTTCCGCAATATCACATATATAAATCGCTATATTATCACATCTATAGTTTATTATAACTTCTAAAATGACCAGGATTTTAAATGAGGAAGTGAGAAACGCAATGTGATGCATAATAAATAAAGTTCCAGGAAATGATAAAATTGTAAAGAATGCCTTAAAAGAAGCAAGTGAAGAAAACTTGTTGGCAAAGTTATATACTAAATGATTCAACAATAAAGAGGTATCAAATGATCATAAAAATGCAGTACTAGTATTGATATTTACAAAAGGTGACAAAGATATTAGAAATTACAGATCTGTCCGTCTTTTATCAGTTTTATATATAATTTTTATCAGGATAATTACATTCGTCTACAGCAAACTTTGGATTCTAACCAAAAGAACAAACTGATTAAAAAGTGATGTTTAACATAGTAGATTACATTCAAATGATAAGTTATAGAAAAAACCAATAAATATAAATTATCATTATGCTTTGGATGTGTAGATTTGGGAACAGACATTTGATTCTATAAGCATTTCTCCAGTGATTAAGACATTGAATAAAGATATAGACCCAATATATTATCATATTCTGAAAAATATTTATCAAAATGCAATAACAATGTTTAGATTACATAATGATACTAAGATTAGCATTTAGAAGGGTGTATAATAGAATAATTCCATATCTTCAAAAATGTTTACAGCAATTTTTCAAGAAGTGTTTAGTGGATTGAAATGTGAAGCTAAGGACATAAAAATAAATGATTATTTATCTAGATTTTGCAGATGATGTTATTGCTTATGCAAATAATACTTCAGAAAAAGAAAAAAATCAAAGTCATACATCATATGGCTCAATTTTTAAGCTTGTAAATAAAAAATAAAGAGCTCTGGTAATTTGCTCTAACAAGCTTTATTGATAAATGCCAGCTAAACAAAGCATTTAAAAATCTCTATCTTTAAAAATCTCTATATTTAGATGTCTAAAAATTTCAGAAATGCTGGCTTTGGCTTGGTATTTTTAGATCTAATGTCTGAAACTATTCTAGCGCCTCACTGAGGAGTGCCAAAGCATGAAACCATTGGTCTGAGGCTAAGGAGTGGTTTTCAAGATAGAGATTTTTAAATACTTTGTTTAGCTGGCATTTATCAATAAAGCTTGTTAGAGAAAATTAGCAGAGCTCTTTAATACTTCAGAACTTTGTAAAATGTTGCAAGAGTTTTCAGATAAAAGTAAATAAAATTAAAGATAAATGCTAAAAAGATTAATTTTTAATGGATTTTTCTTAAAAAAAAACAAATAAAGATTGATAATGATGAATTAGAAGAAGTTAACAACTACAAATATCTTGATCAGATTATTAAATACAGATGGAAACATAATAGATAAAATATTAAACTTGGATCGAGTTCTTTTGGTAGAAATAGCGTAATATCAAAAGAAAATATACCTATTTATTTGAAAAGAAAGATTTCTAATAGAAGTTTTATCCATTCTTATTTATATATCTGAGACTTGGATAATTGACAAATGAACAATTCAAAAACGGCAAACCATTTAAAGAAGTATGAAGAGATGTATGTTAGGAATAACAAGAAGCGATCGAAAATGAAATATATAGGGGTGAGAAAGCAAATAGGTATTACAGACGTCATCAAAAAAATTAAGAAATTTAAATAGAGCTGGATTGGAAATATTAATAAAAGAGATGAGATGGACAACAGAAGTCTTAAACTGAATTTCAAGAGATTGTAAAGACCTAGAAAGAAATCACATATAAGATTGATAGATGAAATAAAAACGTTTGCTGGTGTATTGTGAAGAGAAGATAAATTGGATTAAACTTGGAGAAACCGTCATCAATGTAGCGGATCAATAAGGGTTGAAAATGATAGCGATAAATAACAACCTCCCCCCCCCATAGGTATATTAAATTTCTGCTGAGTTAAAATTTAAATCGGAATTAGAAATGGTATCAAAATCTGTAGTCTAATAGATGATTAATAATAATCAATAATGTATCTAACTAAAGTGGATGGTGTCAAAGATGTGAGAGCAAGAAGTTTAGTATTTGTAGTTCAAATTATAATTATTTCTCATTTAGAAATATATATAAATGTATAGAAGTGGTGGCATGTGAAATTTTTAAGCAGGGGGCTTTATTACAATATCACTGCCAAAAAGAAAGGAAGAAAAACAAAACAGAACATTTCTAAAACAATGAGGATAGCCAGAGCCAGCATTTAAAATATCTCTATCAGAACCCCCCCCCAACCCCTTTGGCACTCCTCGGAGAGGTGCCAGGGTAGGTTCAGACACTAGATCTAAAAATACCAACCCAAAGACAAGCACGTATTTAGTTATCTATTGAGTGGAACATCCGAAATTTTCAGACACCTACATGTCTTCAAACCCAGCTATACAACTCAAATAGCTATATGAAGACATGTAGGTGCCTGAAAATTTCAGATTTTGCACTCTATAAATAACGTTTAGATAAGTGCTTGGCTTTGGGTTGGTATTTTTAGATCTAGTGTCTGAACCTACCCTGGCACCTCTCCGAGGAGTGCCAAAGGGGTTGGGGGGGGGAGTTCCTGACAGAGATATTTTAAATGCTGGCTCTGGCTAAGCAATTATCACAAAGCTTGTTGAGGAATTGGCAATCCTCATTGTTTATAACTTACAATTTAAGAGAATAGGGTCATGTGATCTATGACTCTTATTTTGAGAACATGTCTAATTTCGCAACCACACAATCAATTTATTTTTCCATACCAATTATTGTAAAAAGATTTAATGTATTTTTTATTTTACTGGTGTTCAATAAATCTGAAGTACCAAAATTTTCCATACAGTAGTGCCACCAAGTAAAAACCTTCATAATCAATGTATGCAGTAAGGTTTGTGCATAAAATCTCAACTAGTGCCTACTTATCCAACATCCTCAGACTAGTTCCTGGCTTATGGCTTTCATCAGTGAAGAGCTTGGGAGTCACAAACTAAAAACTACTCTGGGGATATTGGATAAGTAGGCACTAGTTGGGAATATATGCACAAATCTTCCTGCATGTATTGATTACGAAGGCTTGCACTTGGTGACACTACTGTATGGAAAGTTTGGTACTCTTATTAATAGCATATGTAAGCATATGAAATGGTGATCATGTGATGTTTTGATAATTTTAATACCTGAAGTAGATCGACCATTACTTTTTATTTTTATCATGTAATGACAATTGGGAAAATATAATTTTTTCATATATTCCACACTAACATCTTGGTGATACATATTTAAAATATTTCTTTTGTTATATTTTTCTGTAATAAATATTTATAGTTAATTTATAAATGATAATTACAAGAAAAAACAAACAATATTTTATTGCTCATTCTAAATAAAAACCATAAAAATTTATTCTCTCTGAAGAGAAACCAAAATAGATAAACATATCCTGTTCAAATAACTATTGATGCGGTTGGCAGGACCATTCTCAATGGTACTAGCTCTTGAACTGATAAAAGCAAATGAATCTCAGCAAACTTGCTGAAATTCAATGAATACAATGTTTCTGGCTCTGCTACGATTAGCAGTATCTTTGACTAGAATGTCAAGCATTGCTTAAAATAATTCTTTTTTAAAATGGTATCATCATCAACCATTATCAATTGACTGCAGGATGAAGGTCTCTCCAAGTTCAATCCATCTCCGATCTCTAGCATTTCTTCTCCACATCACCCCTACACATTTTCTTATTTCTATCCATCCATCTCACATGTGGTCTCTTTCCGAGTCTTTTACAATCTTTTGGAATCCAGTTTAAGATTTCAATTGTCCACCTTTTATCATATCTTCTAGCAATATGTCCAGTCCAACTCCACTTCAATCTTTTAATTCTTTCAATAATGTCAGTTACATCTGTTTGTTCTCTTACCCAGGTACTGCATTTTTGATCTCTTCTTGTTACTCCTAACATGCATCTTTCCATACCTGAAGTCTCTATATTGCTCTTCTATTAGGTGCCCATGTCTCAGATCCATAAATAAAAACTGGTAGTTGTATTTACATAATAATTGTGGAAAATATTGAATGACTGTTAAATTATTAATATTTTCAAGCACAAATTTAATAATTGTTTTATGGGGGTACTTCAGCATTGCCATGCCTATGTACCACCTGCCATGGATGTACAGAATACTTAAATTATATAAAAATGCACCTCAAAGGGGCAAAAAAAAATAAAAATTTAAAGCATTCAAACTTTAGGGGTTCATTTATGTTTATGATGTAATTTAATCTCTCTTCTGAAGGTTGATTGAGTAAAGAGGCAACAGAATACTACTGTATAACCAAGCAGTAACCTTTAATCATTATTCCAGAGTTTCCCATCACTGGTTATGCTAATATCTCAGTTTTGGAGCTCTATTATAAATTTTAATGCGCATTTTGCAGAATTAAGATGCATTTATATCAGTTCTGAAGATTAAGATCCCAGAATAAATTGGGTTAAAGAATCAAAAGCAATAGAAAACTTCTGTTACGTTTGACCATAATACCCCATTGCCTAGTTCATTTTATTTACTTCAGCAGAGGACTTTACATATTTCCAAGTGGAAAAATCAACAAAGATTAGGAAAATAGTAACTAAGAATATAAACGAAATTACATAATATTAAATACGTTTCACATAATGTAAACTGCTAGTAATGTGATTGATACTTCTAATTTATTAAAAAATAAATATTTCATAGCGCAGGAAGTACTCAAACTCTGGAAACCATCTAAGAATCTTACACTAAAATCTGAGATTCTACTACTGCAATAAACTAAGAAGACAATTTACGAAAGATATCTACTTTTATTACCCCCCCCCCCCAAACATTCTAATACAAATGCCTTTCTAACTTTATGGCGTTAAATATAGAGGCTGGCCAATTGATTTCAATCCCTTAAAAATTGTACATTTTAAAATTATTGAAAAGGTTTTTTTTAAAAAAAAAAAGGTCTATTAAACAAAGCAATGAATTCAATACGAAAAAATATGTATTAATAATTTTATTTCATTTTATTTCAGTGCATATTACTTCAGTTTGGAGCCTGGAGCAGATGTCTCACTTTCTCATAACAAATAAAAAGACTTACGGCACAATCTTATGAACCATGGTCAATCTTAAATTGACATCATTAATGGACACACGTAATGTATCAACGTGTATAGATTCCCTTTACCATTATTATCAACTTTTCTGAAATAAATCTCATTGTTTTATTAACTATCAGATAAGATACGTCCTTCATCAGATTTTTTATAAGATAACACTATCATTTACCACGATGTAATTAATGCCGGGTAATTCAATATTTTGGTAACCTTATGCGTGGCAGTTTTGTAGCAATACAATACTATTTAGGTAATCTTAGCATCAGGATCGCTAGAAAATTCACCAATTTTATATAATAAAATGTTTATAAAACAGCTATAAAAAATGAGCCTTAAATAATATATTTTAATTAAAAAAAAATAACGCTTACGTTTAAAAATGTTATTCCGGAATTATATTGTAATCCGATGCAGTTGTGCAAATACGTACATAAAAAACATTAAAGCAACACAAACTAAATATTAGAAGTGTGGTCGTACCGACAAAATAAAAGTCCAACCTGAAATCTTGAATACGGAAACACACTCTAAGCACACCTCAGTTAACACGTGAATGTAGACGTGTGTAGTGATTAATTGAGAGATAAAATAATTTACTGAAATAAATCTATTTTAATATTCACGATTATTTTACAAATTTCAAAAAGCTTGGATGTGTAGAAATTTTTTTTTTTTTAATTAATTCTTCAGCGCATTTTTAAGATTACCGGCTCTATTAGTTTGCTTCCTCCCCGGGCTTGTAACCTTCATTGTGTCTGCTTCTGGATTGCATTGGATCTGAGATGGCTCTTTTAAGAATTACTGTTTTTAAAACATCGATACCCTTAAAGGTAGTAAAATACTTTTTTTTACGAACAACTGACATCTTACTATGCAACAATATTTAATTTGCTAATCGTAGTTTTTAAATGTTTGAATGCTTCACCGAAAATCTTTGCTGACTTGGAATATCTTTGATATGGCCTTGACAGTGAATTTTTCTTGAGGAGAGGGAAAGTTAATTAATTCGAATTCATAATTAAACAAGTTATTTTATAATTTTGCAAGTTATTGTGTATTAAATATAGTCGTTGCTAGAGAATATGAACATGTTATAAAATTACTTCAGTATTTTCTAATAACGTTTTAAGGCTTTGAATATTAACGTTAAGCTTTTTCAACTTTGATTTTAAAAGGACGGGTAGATATTTAATGTATTGCAGGTAAATATTTTACTTAAGGTCTGCTTTCTTTAAGTAAACAACTAATTTCAAGAAACATTACAGTGTATAAATAGATCACGAAGTATTAATATGCAATAAAACCATTACAATAAGATTCTTTCCTGCTACCTTTTTACAATACATTTTCAGTTTTTTGTAAAAGTTTTTCTTTTTACTTAAGATACTAATAAAGAATTAGTCAAATTTGGGATTGAGAAATATCCCATAAAAGGGATTCTCATATTTCTTTTTTTTTCTTCGTAGCTGTTGCAATTCGAATTCGCTGTTTTACTGTATCTGAATAATTATTAGTTTATTGTTGTTTAAAATTATTTTCTTTTTTATTTATGGTCATCTTATTTTAACCTTTCCTATTTATTTATTAATGAATCTTTCCCCATGATTATATCATATTTAATTAATATATTTTACTTTTGGTTTAATCAAAATAATTTTTTTAATTGAAAAGCAATTTTAAGTGGGATTGAATATTAAATGGCTTCACTCTAATCATAAGTTTCTATGCAGATTTATGACCCTTCTCCAATTCACTCTCCTCCTCCTAATGTTAGGTATTTAAAAATCCTCTACTTTCTGATTCTCCTTTTATAACTATTGTAATCAACGTCTTTTTTCTTTGAGATATTGCATACAATTTATTGTCCCATATTTTTTCTCTTTGGAATAATTTAGTGAATTGATACCTTTAATTAGTAAGTTATTATTTTATCCATGTGCATATATCTATCTATGTATGTAAACAGTATAAGTATTTGATTTTAGCTGGATTAAAACTTGTTAAAATGACATTCTACTCTTTTATTGGATTTTTTAGAATATATTTACAATTCTGAAAAACATTGTTGGATTGTTAAAACTGTCAGCTACTTTTGGAAATTTGGATATAAAACATTGGATTTGTATTGCTTTAGGTATATAGAAGAGTGTATTATTATTGCTTGTTTATATGTATTTATATAATCAATGCAGAAATGTTAGTGGAAGAAAAGAATATTTAAATGTATATTTTATAGCTTATTTTGTGAGAATTTATTTTCTAGTTAATATTTTTATAGCTGCGTTAAATTTAAGTGAAAAAATATTTAAATAGTTAATTTTTAAATAAGAATTACGAATTTTTACAAAAGACTCGTCTCATAATGCAGTTTTTATAATGCTTTATTTAATTTTTGACTAACATTCTTCAAATATTTTAAAGATATAGAAGAAAAATATTTGAAGTATTGCTAAAAAAAAAAATTCCAATCAGTCAGAACTGTCACATATTAATTAAATAAACCATTGTTTACAGTACATTATGAATTTAAAGGTTTTTTTGATAAGGATTATGACTGCAAATTAAACATTTACTTTTGGCTGAGACACTAATACTGAATTTAGTGCTGTACAAATAAAATTACTTTTGATTTATTGTATGCTACAACCTATCTGGCTGCAGAAAGAAATTTGCTTATAACTGAAAGGAGACCTTTTGATTTCTTTTGAAGGCCTTTAAGGAACTGAGCAGGGCAAATTCTTAAATGTCCATTCCATACGTTCTTATTGTTGCAGCTGTTATTACTATGTGATTATTCATATAGTGTACGAACATGGATGGGCTGCTCACCTTTATGCATTAGCCAGCATGTGAGTTTATTAGCTTAGTCTTCTCACTTGAATGAATGTGTATGTCTGTAAATTGAAAAAAAAATTTCTAAAGTAGATATATACAATCATGACAGACAAAAATAAATCATGGCTCTTATTCCCAGGAGGGTGTAAAGTCACCAGCTAAGGCAGCAGTTGGTGGCTGAAGGCAGAGGCTGCTAAGAATTTCCTGATTACAGATCCAGGCTGCCAGTTGATGATTTTTTATTTAGGTAATTACAATTGCAGATCACTTTTAAGTGAAGGAAGATTGCAAGAATTGGAAGAACTGTCTCATATTAATGGGACATTATTGGACTTTGTGAAGTTGGAAGAAGAGGTGAAAAGACAATTGGTTTAAAAAGTGGACATGTACTCTACTATAAAGGCACAAATATTGGAAATACAAATGGAATAGGATTCATTATAAATAAAAAGTGGAAGAATAACATTGTGTAGATTGATAGTGTATCGGACAGAATGGCAAGATTAGTTATACAACTTAATTGCAGATATCAAATGCAGATAATTCAAGTTTGAAACCCAACAAGTTTTCATAGTGATGAAATACGAGAAGATTTTTATATGGATGTATAAAAGGCTTTTGACCAGAGTAAACGACATTTTAAAATTGTTATGGGAGACATTAATGCTAGAATTGACAAACAAATGAAAGATGAAAGTGTTGTAGATAAATTTGGTTATAATAATAGAAATGAGAGAAGACATAGATTTATGGAGTTTGCAGAAAAAGAAAAACTTTATATTATGAATTCTTTTTCTTGAGAGAAATGTTAAAAGGAAATGGACATGGAAGCATCCAAATGAAGGTACAGCAGAATTGGATTATATTTTGACTAAAAGAAAACACATATTTCAAGATTATAATGTCCTTAATAAAGTTAACACAGGAAGTGATCATCGATTAGTAAGCTGTAAGATACATGTTAATGCAAAACTAGAGACAGAAATTATTAAGAAAAATAATATTTACACTTGATATTTCTAATCTTAAGAAACATAGTAATAAATGTAAATTAGAACTTGCAAATCAGTTTCAAGTATTAGATTTTGAACATGATTCAGATTTGAATGAAATTAATAGGAAAATAACTTATATACTTTTTAAAAACTTCAACAGAGATAGCTGGTAGAAAAAGCAGCTATTGGCTATATTTACTGTAGCCCCTTTTTTTTTCATATTAAAATGTTTGCCAGACTTTACTTCAAAAGACAATTTCATATTAAAATCCAAGCTTCAACCCACTCACTTAACATTTTAAGTATACAGTGCATAATCCTTATGTTTTAGCAAGCTATAAAGTATCTAGAAGAGTTAATGCTGCAACTTAAGTAGCTGTGTAAGGCCATTTATTTATTCATCTTAATAAATATTGTGCAATCTTTAGTTAAATGGTTAAATTAATTTATAATTACTTTGTTAGAGCTTCTCATTTAATTATATGCATAACTATTTGACCTATAATTTTGTATAAATATATATGAATATGTAAATTATCTCATGTTGACATTGAGAAAATAGCTTTGGAGAAAGATTCATCTAAAGAGGATTTCTTAGATTTGGTCTACCATTTTAAATATATATGAATATGTAAATTATGCTCATATGTTGATATTGATAAACAAGCATTGAGGAAGATTGATCTGAAAAGGATTTTTTAGATATGATCTTGCATGATGGTAGTACAGTCAATATTATTTGGGATTAGAAGCCTTTGGCATGATATGTTTTTGTAGCCCTCTTAGGGATTTCTCTTCAATCCACAAATTTATAAAGATCTAGAAAGATGCTGAAAATGACCTACCTCGCAAAATCCAGCTAAAACGTTATGCTTATTTAGCAGTCGCTTTAAGCGTTAAAAAAACTCCAGTTTAATAAATGATTAGCAATAATCACTCATGTATTTATTGAAAGTGATTAGTGTCAAAGTTGTGCATTCAGAAAGTTTGACACCTGTAAATGAAACCATAATAAAAATAGTTATTGTAATGTTGGCACCATTAATAGTGGCCAAGTATAAAATGATTGCAGTAAAGGTATTTCAGTTTTTTCTATATATAGATACCTAGAATATGCTATTAACCAGCCATCGTAATTTCGAGCTTAATAATATTTTTCATAATATTCACTGGAACTACCAATTTTTACTTTTTTTTTTTTTGTTAGCATTGAAATTGAATAGAATATAATTTTTGTTTTACTGTTAGCAGTAAGTATATCACATATTGGATGTATGTATTCATAATGATGTTGGAGATAAACTATTTTAAATATTAATTTGATATTTCTTTTATACTTATACTCTAATTATTTAATCAGTCATTACATCATTATTATTTTATTAAATATTTGTATCTAACAAACTGTTTTATCAAAGATTACTGATTATTTCACTGTTGTGTTTAATCGTGATTGTATATATTCCATTAAAAAAACATTTGATTTGAATTGATTTTCCATCAAATGAATGTAACATACTGGTTGTTTCATTTAAAGTCTTTGATTTGATCCTGAATCAGATGAAATGCATTATCTCTATAAACAGTTTTTTTGTTTTTGAATATTAATTAAATTTTTTAAGTGCGCTGGAAATGGTGAAGTGACTGAGCACTTTCAAGAAATTTTATCTTCTCATAATCATAGCGAAAAGATTTTCTCTATCAGGTGAAATATATATGTTATTGTTTCCAAATTATTTTCGTATTAAGTAGACAATTCAAAAATTATCTTGTGTTGCATAGTTGTAAAAAAATAAAATCAAAAAATTTTATCCAATTTATTTTTGCATATTAATAGGTGTCAATGTAGCTTGATTTTTCTTATTTATATATATATCGGTGACAAAAAGTGCAATAGAATATAATATATTCATTAAAACGTCCACTCCACACATGTTCTTGAAACATGAATAAAGACCTCTGAAAAAGATAAATGCCCCTAGGATGCATTTGTTGCTGAAGCTGCACTTTTTAATTGGTCCAGCTGAAATTGAGTTATTCTACACATTTATGTTTAATTGAAAAAGTTATATTAATCTGGTTTAGAGATAATCTTTAGTTTTAATTAATAATCAATGTATTTATCTGAAGAGGATGATGTCAACGTTTTGAGTGCAGAAATTTTGATAAAATGTAAATCAAGTGTAATAATTTTTTATATGTTTATTATACTTCATATAGCCGGGACAATTATTTCCTACATACTTTCAGGAAATTAGTTTCAATAGGAATCCCACTATATGTATGCTTAAATATAGTCATGTAATCTGAATAGCCACATCTTATGTAACTGAATAATATCTCTCGTAGTAGTTCTATGAATAATTCATCTGTGTGCATATTATCTCAAAAAAATTAGTGGAATATTTATTTGTGTATTTCCTTTCATCATTATCCTCAACCATTAAAACATATTTATATATTATAAAAATTAAATGCATAATTATAATCAACAACGAAAATAAAATTCAGCCATTGGTTTTGCTTTTATGAAGTGTTTTCATATCTATTTTTTTTAGCATGTGCTGTATTAGTTTTCAAATCAATCATTATATTTTTCACCATATGATCCATTCTTGTAACTTTGGAATAGGATTTTTTTATATTTCAGTGTAATACAAAATGCTTTAAAGTTTTTTTAATAGTGGCAATAGGTATTAAATGCTATATAATTAGGTTTTGATAATAAGCTCACAATATCTTTAGAATTGAGAAATGAGTTTATTTTTAATGGGATAAGTACATTTGTTTATTTTAACAAATTCAAATCAGTGATAGTCTAGAGGTCAATATTTTTACTTTACAAGATGTTATTGCCAATTTTGGTGTTTTTAAGTCTGAATAGGATTTTGTTTTCATTGTTGTCAGTGTTTGTGAAAATGCTCATTTGCACTCAAAGTAACAAATATAATGTACAACTGATATAAAACAAGGCAAAACTCTCCATACAGTAGTGCCAACCAGAGTAATCAATGGATGCCAGAAGGCTTGTGTATAAAATCCCTATCTAAGGCCTACTCATCCAGTATCCCCAGACTAGTTTCTGGCTTGTGGCCTTCGTCAGTGAGGAGCCTTGGATCTGAGAGCACTGCACCTAGATCTTAGGATCTAATGCAACCCTCCAACAGCCACCTTTTAACTCTACTTAACTACAAAACTATGAGAATGAAATTGAAAATACAATAATATTTTCAATCTAAGCTCAATAGCTTATATAGTCAAATGGGTCTGAACTCAGTTCAGCACCCATATATTTTGGTGTCTTTGGCTCTTTAACAACCATAGCCACTACTATCCTATTAGGATTGGTGTTAAACCACTAAACATTACATGATCACTATCTCTTATACTAGCACATAATTGTTATTAAACAAGGCAAAACTCTCCATACAGTAGTGCCAGCCTGTGCCAACCAGAGTAATCAATGGATGCCAGAAGGCTTGTGCATAAAATCTATCTAGTCACTACTCATCCTAAGATCTAGGTGCAGTGCTCTCAGATCCAAGGCTCATCACTGACGAAGGTCACAAGCCAGAAACTAGTCGGGGGATATTGGATGAGTAGGCACTAGATAGGGATTTTATGCACAAGCCTTCTGGTATCCATTGATTACTATGGTTGGCACAGGGTGGCACTACTGTATGGAGAGTTTTGCCTTGTTTAATAACAATTGTGCTAGTATAAGAGATAGTGATCATGTGATGTTTAGTGGTTTAACAACTGATATATTTGGGATTGAGGCAGCACATGTGCAAAATTGCTCCAAGGGCTGCAAAAAAAATTTTTTTTTTGAAAAATGACAATGCCAAATAATAAAATTGAATAATATGAAATATGTCACTGCTATAAAACTTCGGTGGCATGGCTCATTCTAAGATTATTGTCAGTGAAGATGTAATTTGCAACAATTAATTAATAATTGATTGAATAAGATTGTATTGTGTCACAAATTTTAACAATTTATAGTTTTAGGAATGTATTAAATATATATATAAAATTAATTTTAAAAGGCAATAATATTGAAACAATTTTTATACCTACGTCTTTTTTTTTCTTTTGAAATATATTCCACAGCTTTTTCTAGCATTAAGATGTTTAAAAGATTTTTAAAAATCTTGATTTTCAGCAACAAATAATTTATCCATTGGCTGCTAGTCTGTTGAGTCTTTCCCTCCATAACTAACATAAATCAAGTCATTGAATTAATTTCCATAGTCGAAAACTGCACAACCTTGGGATGAAATTTAAGATTAGATTGGAGTCAATATATAGTATATCTCTACTATTAACAGAATTCCACTTGTCCATATTTGCTATGACAGATTTAACAATAGTTATCGAAAGATCTATTCCTTGAATATACTGAATGCAAATTTTTTTGATGTTGGAACAAAATCTGCGCCCCCCCCCCTTTTTTTTTTTTTTATTAGAATCACTATTTGTCTATCAAAGATCCAGAAATTGCTGATAAACTTATAAAAGCTTTAGAGGATATAAGACAACAAAGTTGGAAAATAGAACGGAAACAAAACTTGGCAAGATACAGTTAAAAGTTCTGATTTTTAAACACCTTTAACAGAAGTACCAGTCACTACCAATAAAATTGTCTCTCGTGTATCATACTTCTAAGCCCAAGATTGATGGACCAAAAAAAGCTTCATTAGAACAAAATTATAGGCTTTTCTTTTACAATAGTATTCTACTGGTAAATATTGTGTCCCTATTTGGAGAAAAAATGCCTATATTAAACTTCTGTATGGTCAATTAAATGTTACCATAAGAACTATTACTGGTACACTCAAATCTACTCTTTTATGGTAGCTTCTTGTTCTTTTAATATGTATAATTAATAGTTTAGTACTATGTATAAGTATAATTACATAGAAGGAAATTAACCTTTCAACCTGCGCTGTTTGTTTTTTTAGTGTATAAATCTACAAGCACTCACAAGTCAAAAAGAGTTAAAAACGAGTGAACTATTTGTGTTTAGAGCTTATTTTTATATAAGCCAACCTTTGCCGATTGTGCTTATCTCAGGATTTGATTCTATTCTGTGCCCGATATTTTAATTGACAATTAAATTGTACAAATTTTGTTGATAAGAATAAGCTCTAAATACAAGTAATTCACGTGCTTTTAAAACTCTTACTGACGGGTGAGTGTATGTAGATTTGTACACTAAAAAAACAGTCGGTACAGATTGGAACTTAAAAGACTTTTAAATAGATTGAACTTGCTAATAATACAAAATGGAATTTTACCACTAAGCTCAAATAATCTGGATATCTAACCCAGAATTATGTGAAACGTGTTAACACTATTAGTTTTTCATTGATGTAAGAAGGAATTCTAAGAATAGAAAAATGCTAAATTAAACTTCATAGTATATTCAACAGTTGTATTCTCCTTTCATTGACTGATCTGCCTTCCAAAAAAAAACAAGTAACCATCTCTCTGTTCTATTAAACTTTCTTTTGGAAAACTAATTTCACTAAGATTGTATTGATTTTTAAATCTTGACAGTTTAGCTACCAATGTAGTTCTTGAAGATTAAGTAAAATTTGCACATTCCATGCACTTACAATTAAACAAAAAGTACATTTATAGTACTTACTTTTAGTATTACCATTGCTTCCTGCTGTATTTCTATTACTGATAATAGAATTATATCCATCACTTTAATAAAGAGTCTGCGAATCATGGTAATCTACTCAGACTATGTGAAATAGACCATTTTTAGGTCTCTTGTATTTTCATAATGGGCAAAAAAATTCCTAAATAGGATTGTCTAAACATACAGTCTTTGCCATCTGAAGCTCCTGTCTCAAATCCTTTTCCAAATTGATTCATTGATTGTACTATCTTAAGCAAAGATCACATCTTAGAATTGTCAGCTTGTGAGATAAAAAAAAAAAAGAGGGGGGAGAGATTGGAATGAGAAATGTTGTATGTAGTTAAAAGATGGAAATTTGTAAAAACACAGCAATCCTATTGTCACAGTTAGTATAATGGAAATGACCAATGGCGAGAGAGGTCCATGATGACCAGACCCTATACTTAGGTGACTCAAGAGGGAGATAAAAAGACTATAGGAAACAGTATCTGTCCTTTGATGAATCAATATTCTAGCCTACAAAATAGCAGAAGGTAATTTTGGTTGGACATTTTATTCACAGTTAACCTTTATATCTGAAAGTCTTTCCATTATCAGTCACCCGTGGGTCCCATTAATAGCCCGAGTCCAGGACCCAACAAATAAGCAGTATAATTGTGTAAATATATACAAATTATAAAAGGTTACCCTTCATATGGGAATGTTGTTAATGTTATGTTATATTAATGAGACTGACCTTTTTTTTTTTAAATTCTAACTATTGAATTCTGCTCTAGCAGATTATAGCTTTTATTTGTTTATTCATTTTTTAAGTATTGACGTATTGAAAATAACAGATTTAAATTTCAATGTTTTGATTTTTTATTTATTGTTTTGTATTATATTGTCTTTATAAAATGGAACAATAGAAGAATAAGATCAGACCACTGATTCCTAAAAAATTCTGACAGTTTTGAAGATAACATATAATGATGATCTTTTAAAACTTCTCCAGATAGCTCGATAGAATCTACAATTTTTCTGTTTTTAATATCACAATGACCTATTTTAGTTTCACTAAGCTGAATATCTTTGTTCAAATCTAAACATAGTAGCAGAATGAATATGTCATTAAAGGCCATCATCCAAAAAGTGGTCAAAGTATTTTCTTCATCTGTTCAAAATATATACGAGTGCCATCAATGGATTTAATAAGATTGTTTTTTTTAGATTTATGTATTATTTTAAATGCATTAAAAAACAATTTGAATTGATTATTTCATCAATCACTTTCAATTTTTCTTTCTAGTTGAACTTTTGTTTTTAAATCTTTGTATTGCTTATGAAGCTCAATATTCTAATTATTATTCTGAGGATCAAAAGATACCACATGCTTCTTTTTAATCAAGTCACTAATAAACCACCAAAACATCTCATGATCACCATTTTCTATGCTTACACAAGCTGTTAATAATAGTAGCAAACTCTCCATACAATAGAGCCATCTATTGCAAGCCTTAGTAATCAATGGATGTAAGAAGGTTTGTGCATAAAATCCCTATATACTGCCTGCTTATCTAATATTCCCAGATTAATTTCTATCTTTTGGCTTTCATTGGTTAGGGGCCTTGGATCTGAGAGCATTGCACCTAGATCTTGGGGATCTAATGCAACCCTCCAGCAGTCACATTTCCCCTATTTAGTTAACTATAATGCTAGGAGTCCAAGATGAAAACACTATAATGTTTTCAATCCAAGCTCATTCACTTTTATAGTCATATAGATTTGAACCCAGTTCAGTATCTATATACATTTTGGTGTCTGTTTTTTTAAAAACCACAGCTACCATTATCCTTGGGCAGAATTGATATAGAACCATTAAAACATAACATGATCACTATTTCCTATTCCTAATAATAGTAACAAACTCTTCATACAGAAGAGCCATCCAATGCAACCCTTAATAATCAATGGATGTGATAATGAATGAGTAGGCACTAGATAGGGATTTTATGCACAAACCTTGCATCCATTGATTATTAAGACCTGCACTGGGTGGCACTATTGTATGGAGAGTTTGCTTCAGTTGTTATCAATTCATTAATAATATTTTTTTTGTCAGAGAAGCAGACATGAATCTTCTTTTAGAATATCCAATACGCTCCTCAAAAGAATTTCATTGTTCAAATTAGCAATTTTAAGATTTAATAATTTAGCTTGGACAGTAAGATGCTTCTAAAGAACTGATTTTTTTTCACCAGTGCAGTTATGACAGGCCTATGTTTTAATACAGGTATTTTAACTTAGATTGAACTTTTATTTTCTGACTATAATTTAGCCTATTAGATGACATTGTTTTGAGCATAAATGCATCCAAATTTTTTTAAAACTTTTTCTGCCTAAACAAAGTTTTCATGGCATGCAAAAATTCAATAACAGCAATCCATTTGAATTTACAGTATTAATATTATTATTTTCAATAAATTTGAGCCAAAATTTCTACAAATTCTGTTTAAGTTTTCCAAGAATTAAAAAAAAGATCTTTTAATAGTGTTGCTGTAATATTATCCAGCGAGGAATAAAAACTTTCTGCTGTCTCTAAATCTGGCATTGAACCATATGAACTGATGAAATTCATGTCTTTGAACTTTTCACAATGCTTTTATTAAATTGTCTGACCATTTCAATTGTCTAGCAGTTTTTTTCAGAGCTGTAAAGTCCAATTGCGTTACATTATTTCTTGTTTTATTTTGATATTTTTCCCAATATACGTTTTCTATTGTTTATATATTTTGATTTTTTAATGTGTATATATTTATTTAATATTCGTGTGGATCTATTTTTATATTTAAATTGCTAGTGATTATAATTTTATTTATTTATTTCAAAACCTTTAAATTACATTGAAGATCTAAAAAGAAGACACATATATGAAACATATTACTTTAAACATAATTTAAATAATTGTATGATTATTTACAAAATTTCGATAAATTTAATTAATAACCGGTCATTTAAAAGTGAATGGAAAATTATATAAAATAATATATATAAAGTTGTATAATGTACATATTATTTATTCTGTATATTATGTTATATAGTCAATTTTTTGAAGTTGTATTGAATCTTTATATGATTTTATTCTCTTTGCTGGTTTTATTTTATTATTGTTATTTTATTTTCATTATAGAACACTAATTGATATTCTGTATGCAATAATTTGTTAATGTTAAAATAGATTAAAAGAGGCATTAAATTATCTGTCGAAAAATGCTTTTTATATATAATTATATAGTTGTGTATGATTTTTATTATTTATTATAATTGCTATACACACACACATGAAATACAATTATTTTTACTAAAAAAAACATTAATGACTTGGAATGTCATTTAGGAATTTCAACACTAAATTAGATTGTATTACTCGCCCTTTCACAAAAACTAACCATCTCTGTTTTATTAAACTTCCTTTCTTGAAATCTAGTTTCATTAAAAGCAGTTATATAACATTTAAAGTTTTGATGTCATATGATATGATTACTCCTTTATTGAAGTCAGAGATCTCTCAGCCAATATATCTAAGAAAAACCTATGGGCCACCTCTTTTTCATTCCCATGTAAGTTTTTCCCATATTCTTCTTTATCTTGCTCTATCCCATTTTTATATCATCTTCGTCCACTGCATGGTCTTTATATCTAGATTTCCCTTATCTTCTTCCAACACCAATATAAACACCAATAAACCATTTTTTGAATAATAACTTGGTCTATATTTATTCTCTCACAACTTCATTAGTTGTGTCCTCTCTGCTTGTAAGCATTTATATTCTATTAACAAGTGCCTAATATTTTCCATACCTTCCTTACAAAATCTGCAGACTAAATCACCCACATTTCTATATATCTATTATAACGATCCAAACGAAGTGGGAGATCGCATCGCACCGCACTACCAAAGGGCGCCATCTAGGCATTTGAGCCTAGAAAAATTTATAAAGTAGGCAGATACGCGCTGTTAGGATTCCACTTTATTTACATATTTAGATCGTTAGCCCATTGTCACTAGCTCAGCGGAGACGCCGAGATAAAAATCTATAAATTTTATATCTTAAGTATAAAAGAATAAAATAATAAAAGCCACTGCCAGAAATTAACACAGAAAAATATTTATTTACGCACATATAAAATCATTCTAAATTCGAGGAATAAGTTTAACATTTAGATTTTTATCTTAATTTTTAATTTTACATTTAAAATAGCTTGCTATAATGTTTAATATTTTATTTAGAGGGTCGAGTATGAATGGACTACATAGGTCTGCATTTGAAAGGAAAATATTCTTCCCTGATTTAACCTTAGGCAACAAATTTCGCAATCAACTGGCGCCAATCCATCTGATACATTCATGTATTCAATGTAGCATGATACGACAACACAAAATACTATATTGTCAGGAATGTACATCTGAACAATAAGTAGAAATAGAGAAGACATTGACTCTCCACCAACAGGAATGTGACATCTGTGGGCAACTAGATCAATAAACTAAAAACTCCATAGGAATGGACTGCGGTCTTCTGCCGACTTACAAACCCATCCATAGGCAAACAGAGGGTGTGTGGCGTATATCTATAATCCTGCCCCTAGCAGATCTCATACTACATCTACTAATTACACAAATATATCCAATCCATTGAACCAATTCAACTACGAAATGAATAACCTAAGATTACCCTCCCTTAATACAACTTTACAAAACTATATAGCCATTCGCGCCCGACTTAATTTTAACATTTATATACGTTCGCACAGATTTGTTTAAAAATGTTGGGTATAGATCGATTACATAGATTCCACGGTCAAAAACATTTCAAAATAAACATAAACGATCAAAATACAAAATTATTGATACCGACAATCGCAGAGGGAAACTTATAAGTAACCCAATAGTATTCACCATAAGATACTTGCGTTGTCACCAATAACTTAAAAGACATCCGAATAAATACATTTTAGATACTCACCGTAAGGTATCATTATTTATCGAATGTCTATATATTTTGATCAAATATGAAAACCAAAATATAATTAACCGCAAACGAATCCATGCAAGCGTCTATAAACAACTTAAATTTCATACATTTAAAATTTAAACAATAAATAATTTATACAATTAAAATAAATGGAAATGATTTTTTATCAATAACAAACATATAAAATTAAACATCAATTGATTTTAAACTTAAAGGTCAAATAGAAACTCCATTTTAACATTTAAATTGCTTTCACGAAAGTTCTTAATTATTTAAAAATTTTTTAAGTTCATTGTTAACAGCTTACGGAAGAAGAGTCCAGGTTCTTGTTTTTCCACGGAGTCCTTGTTTGAAACCCGGTCAGATGTTCCGGAGGTAGCATTAGCTGGTTCCTTTCGGTATCACAATCAGTTCATTTTTAAAATAGAGAGAGAGTGTGTGATATTGCGTCTCTATCACCACTCTCAAAACAAACAGCTGGAACTGCCCAATACTCAATATTTCTCCTTTTTATATTATCCACACGGATTCACTGAACAAAACGTCACTGCTCTGTTTTTTCGCCATGGTCCGAGCCAAGGCTTAGTGCTTCCATTTGTCAAGCTAAAATTTCTTTCTTCTCTTATCTAACTTTCCATCTGACTTTTTAATTAAACAGCTTTTAGATAATCAATAAACAACCATTTCCCTTTATAGATTACAGGAATTAATTAATACCTGTTTTTATTTTAACTTACGTTATCAATCTTGTATTTTTTTATTTAAAAAAAATACATTCAAATACTTTTTTTTTTTTTGTTTATGAAAAAAAAATATTTTTAAAGTTTAACATCTGTGCGAATATATATATTTAACAATGTTTTAATTTTAGCGTTTAGTTTTTTACTTTTATTTGCGAACTTTTAAGTTTTTATTTTAAATTAATGTAACGACATATTTATATATCGTTACACTATAAAGATCATCCACTCTAAAACCTCCTTGCATTTCTCTCACCATATTATTTTCTTTCATCTATTTTGCCACCCTTCCAGTCATCATGTATGCAAAAATTTTATACAACACTGATGTTACTGCTACCAGCCTATAATTGTTATCTTTCTATGGACTTTTCCTTTAAATAATAGCCTCATTCTTGTATTATTCCAGCTATCTGGGAATTCTGTCTTCTGTGCTATCTTATTAAAAAATTCATCACCATTTCTATTGCCCATCCATCTAAACTTCTTGCCTTTCCATTTTTCAATTTCTTCTCTGCCTCATTCAATTCATGTTCTGTAAAATTAATATTTCCATTACTTTGTGTTTTTATGATTGTTATCATTCTGTCCCTTACATCTAACATCTTTTCTATATCCATTATATTCTTATTTAAGATTGACTCTTTATTCTTCTCTAGAACTACACTCTTATCATTTAGTAATACTATTTCTCTCTTACCTACATTCCTTTTTTTAATATATTTCCAAAATTTTCTACTTCCATCTCTTCCACTTATATTAATATTTACTATTTAATTTCATTCTCTATAATTATCTATTTTAGCCAACTTCTTTTCATTTAAATAGTTTCCCATTTAATATTAACATCTTTTTCACTTTCTTTGTTTTTAATAGCACATATATATTCTCTGCATGATTTCCCCCTCACTTTTACTAATTCTCACTTTTCTGTTACTTTTATTCTTCTGAATATTCTCATCTAAAACCCTATTTGCCACTTTTTCTACTTCACCACACCATTCCTAATATTCATTCCCAACAAACTCTTCCATAACTTCTAGTTTTAGTTTATAGTCTTCTAACTTATTCTTATCATTCACTCTTCTTCCATATCTTTCACTATCCTTTCTACTTTTATTATTATTTTTCATCACATTACTAACCAGTTCTTTTATAAAGAAATTATGATCACTATTAATACTCTCTTCATTATCAAAAACTTTAATTTTTCATATTTTATTTATTCCCTCTTTATCTACTAATGCATAATCTATTGTATGAAATGTATTATTTCTAGGCCATGTGTATTGCCCCTCATAAATATTTGATAAATTTCCAATGTTCAAATTCGCTCTCTGTCAAAAAATTTTCAGATTGCCCATTCTTGTTATCCAAGTCATCAATTTCTTCAATATGACCATTCATATTTCCAATAATCATAATTTTCTCCCCCTTTTTTTTTATGAAACACTACATCCTTAAATAGGCTTTCATATATGCTATTATTCCACTCCGTTATAATTTGACTATTTCCAGTGGCTATATACACTATAGCCACCATCCATTCTTGTCTTCCTGACTTTATCTAGAACCACAAATGTTCTTGACAACAGTATTTAAATATTTTCTTTGGCATTACTCCTATACCACAACCCTTTTTTTATTTTCTATATAAACTACCCTTTGTTTATTTCTTACATCAAATCCATTCTTAATCTTTTTGTTAATAATATAATTTAATAATATAATTTAAAACCTTACCCCCCTTTATAAGTTTCCCGAAATATATTTTTCATAAATCAAGCCCCCTAATGCTTCACTTCCTTGTATTGCTAAATGCAATTCATTTTTACTATATAACTCCCTCTTACTAATAAAAAAAATCCCACACTTCCACAAACATAATATTTCTATCGCATAGTTTTTCCGATCTCATTTATAGATCTAACATATACCTATTTATCGAATCTTGGTAGTAATTCAACTATTCCTACTCTGCCCTTAACCTTATTCAAATTACTAATCAATTCTTTGTACTCATCTATTACTCTCTCCAATGGCTCTTGACAAATTATTTGTTTCCATCATAATACAAACATTTCTACTCCCATGTTTATCTACCTTATTTGTAACATTCCTAATTCTAGTTCCAGGCAAATATGTTTTTACATATCTATTTTTATTTTCCCTTGCAATTACATCTCCACATCCTCTAATTAGCAAGTTCCCTATCAAGAGTGTCTTGTAGTTTTCTTTCCCTATTTCATCTGTAACATTTTCTTCAACCTTCTTATTTATTACTTCTTTATTATTTCTATTCATTAATTTCTTGATCTGCTCACACTTCATATCTAATGCTTTTAATTTACCTTCTACTTCCTTGAACTCTCTCTATCTTCTTTATTCTTTGGCTAACTATCCGCATTGCACTATTTATTTTGTCATCTATATCTCGTCATTCTATTAAAGGATACTCCAGTATACTATCCTTGTCTACATTTTCTTCAGTGTCTCCTGACTGTCTCTTTAAACTATCTATACTTAAAAACTATTTTTTTTCACCTCTTTTATCACATTTATACACACAACCATACATTCTTTTATATCCTTCCTAGTTTTATTTAAGCACTTCAGATGAAAAATCTTATCACATACTGTATACGCTACCAAAACATGCCTAGTTTCTTTCTGGATGTCATACATACATTGTGATACACAGATCAGTTCATATTTCCACATTTTTCCAATTCCCCTACTCTTTATTTAAATGTTTGATTTTTTTCTACCTCTATCATGGACTTTTCAACTTTTTTCTTATTTATAATGGAGAACAAGAAACGTGATCCCCTAAAAACTCACACATCAACATTACCCTTCTTTCTCAAAATGAATTACTTAAATTAATTTTTTTTTTATTAGCAAACCTTCTAATATCCAACTAATCTTATGTATGACTTAGTTTTTAAGGCCTCATTACAATAAACACAAAAATATTTATATATATATTTAAAATGTCACTGTCTCTGATTGCTCTCCAAACGTTAACAATATTTTCCCTCAGTCTTTCCAAATTCAATTAAATCTATCTCTTCGCTGCAACTTTTTTCTCATCTACTCTACACGAATATTCCCCAGCAACAGAAATTTTTTATCTAGATGTTATTAAAATAAATAAAACTTTAACTTATCTTGCAGAGCAAAAGCCACATCAACATATCCACATACTAAATTAACTTGATGCAATGCTTTTCCTTTTTCGGGGCAGGAATATCTCAGCCACTATGCCCAGAGAAACCTGTTATCCACATTTCCTTTCCATTCCCCGCTCTTAAGTTTTCCCCATATTCTTCATTATCCTGTTTCACCCCATTTCCACAACATAATCTTTCCACCGTTGCATCGTAGCCAATTGCTTTCAGATTGTTGGCACAATGTTTGGGATAGAAGACTTGTTTCAAGGTTGAAGGAAACAGATTCTAAACATAAGTATATTAATAATTTTTATTAGTCATTCATTAGATTAGAGATTAGCCAATAATGAGTATTTCTGTAGTGTGATTTAGGTCAAAAGTTATGAGGGTAACACATTTGACATTTATCAATTAAACCGTAATATGCTATATATATACTGAACAATGATAAAGATATGTATAAGAGATTGTGGTCAGGGCCAACTGATGAGTCCTGTTCAGCACAAAATGTGTATCTTGGGGGCCATATATCTTTTTCATATCGTTCGTCATGATTACATCTCTCCCAATGTGTTATTAGTGGATAAAAACCGGTCTAAACATAAATAATCTTCAAGACTAACTAATGAAATGGCAAGTTTTGATCTTCCAAAACAGATTGCCAGAAAATTTCATTGTTTAGGCTGAAAATTTTCACCTATATCTTCTTCATACATTAAATAGAAATGTTCCCCATCTACAGCTAGAATTTTGTGATGTCTGCTTCACAGTGTGTTGGGAATAGCTCACATTTCCATTAACTATTTTGTTTAAGTATTGAAACTTTTTCTAAAAACAATAAAATAAACCAATTTGTATTTATCATTATACTAAAAAAAATAATTAAATGATTTTATTGGTTCAAGTACAGGAAGTGACAAAATCAGGCTATCAATCCATGGATCCTGCACTTAGATAACTATGCCCGGGGGGAGGGGCTTTTTCCCTACGACATTGGGCCTGTATATGCACATATATTTTTTACGAGAGATATAATAATTCAGAGCCGACGAATTATCACGTCTGTATTTTGTATTTTTTTGTTTTTAATTATTCTAATCTGGCGTTAGGAAAAATTAATTAGAATGCTGGTTCAACATGAAATACACTTATGGGTCATTTTTCTTTTTCAAATGGCCTTACTCGTATGATTCAATGATGTGATGGAGTGAAAGTTTTTAAATATGATTAAAAAATGATATTGACTGAGTTGTGCATCGCAGTGAAGGAAAAGGACAGTAGATAATATGGAAACTTGGATTAGATTAGCACAGGATGGACCAATGTGGCCGCAGAATTTCAGTGAAATAGTTCTTCTATAAAGGAGTATTTTATTCATTAGCAAATTTTAATTTCTTTAAATTATATAATATGTGGCCCGGTATATATGTATATACGCCCACACACTAATTTATTATTAAAATGTTATTTGGAGAAAAAAAATAATGATTTAACTTTCTACTATTGCATATTTCTTATAATGTTCCGTATATTTTTAACTTCGTATTTAAAATCCTGACAATTTTACAGCGCTTATAAATCTTCTCTGCTCCATATAGTTTTAAATATAATTTTTAATTGCTTTGGAACATATTTGAACTCTCACGGTAATAATTAATTGTTATTGTCTGCGCAGCCGCAAAAGAAATCTCGCCATCTTGCATGTTGTTTCCAAATGAAGCGACGCATCTCGCGGCAGCCGCTAAAATGTTGCGATGCGCCCTCAAATCTTAATGCTGTAACTGGCATTAGATGCAAAATGCTTCCTCAAAATAGGACTACATCCATAATATCTGTAAAGCCAACTAACAAATCCCTTAGACCTTCCGTTAAGGCTAGTAAAGTTAACGAAACTCAGATTCTTAAACCAATGTCATGCAATTATATTAAATCATTGGAGGTATGCGCCTTAGATCCTTTTCTGCACTAAAATATTGTTCTTTCCGCACTTCTGTTCGGTGGTGTCCTTTTCTCATTTTAGAACTCATTAAACGTGTATGATTTATAATAAAACTTTTTTTTTTTAAGTGTTTTATTTCAAGGTCTTCACGATCTATTATCTTAATTAATAATCTAGAAAGTTCTTTTTGTTAAAAAAAAAACAATTATTTTATATGCTTTATATTTTCATAACTTTTTTTTTAAAACAACATATATATACCATGTATATATGCGTATTTATATCTTCTGAATTTTTGGTTTAAAAAAAAAAAATGCACCTCTAAAGTTAATTTGTGTGTGTGTGTGTTGAGGAAAGGAGCATTTTCTTTTAAAAATACTGCTTTAGAAATTATTCAAATAAATAGTTTTCACTGTAATTCATAAAAAGTATTTTATAATTTTCAAACATCAATTTATTTTTTAAAAATAGGAAGAATGAGGTTTAAGGGTAGGAAAATATTGAATATTGGGGGGGGGGGGATTTCTACTTGAAGTAGTATTGTTTATGTAACTGTTTGTGTTCTGCAGGCGTGGAATTAAAAAGATTATCTCAAGATCTTTAAAAGAGGTTTTTATGGCCAGACTCCTCATTCAAGAACAACCAGAAAAGCTGGATAGTATTTAAATTAGATGATTTGGAATAGAGTGGAAAATATGTGAATATCAACATCATGTTTTAATTCTTTAAGCTTTAATAATAATTGGAGTATTATTAGTTCAGAAAGTGATTGTGATCTGGATTAAAATGTTCAAATACCACTTATGATGTTTTTATGTAGAGAAATATCGACATGTTTCATTGTAGATTGGTTAATAGATTTTTTTGACTATCACATATATAAACCTTTAACCCTCCTCCACGACTCCCAGTTAAGAAAAATGTTAACAATGATTCACCATATCCATATTTTCTGTCACCCCCCCCCCCCCCAAATCCAGTTCCTACATTAATGATTTAATCATTTTTTCATTGTAGTATTCCGGTTAAAAACTAATTGGACTGCTCACTGTAATGTTCTAATTGTCAAATTTATTATGGATCCCAGAGTGTTGAGATGTGGTCATTTGTTTTTCATTGGTTTGATTCTCTTATTTTTAATGTGTGCAGTCACTTTTTTTAATCTGTCAGTTTTGAAATGCAGTTTTGGTGATTGATTCATCAGATAGTCAGATAGGTGACATTATTACCTGTAAAAAACTCCACCATTTTTTTAAGGTTTAGAGGATATAACAGATATTGACTTTAATACATGATATTAAAAATATAGTGCTAATGCAATGTGTTTCTAATATTTTGTCCAATTTCATATATAGCATATTTTTAACTATTTCACTACAAAAAGAAATTATAAATAGAACAATTTTAAATTCATTAGATTATTTTCTATGAAGAGATTTTGACGTTGATTACATAAGAAAGATATTGCTAAAATAGAATTCATCTAATTGATAACTTCATTGGTTTCTGCGTAGTCATATAAAAGTATTGAGAGTCATGTATTGGATACTATTTAATAATATTACATGTTTCCTTATGTATTGTTCATTTATTATAAAAGATCAGTTTAATATTATGTATAAATGTAATTTATCCACTACTTTGAACACTTTAGCAAAAAACTTCTATTGTACCTATATGCATGCATGATCTTACATTTTGACTGTCCTGCAATCTTTTTCAATGCCACATTTATTTAATTATTGTACCTATATACGTACATGATCTTGCATTTCAACTACCCTGCAGTCTTCTTCAAAGCCACATTTATTTTAATTCATATGCATGCATGATCTTATGTTTCAACTGTCCTGCAGTCTTCTTCAAAGCCACATTTATTTTAATTTATATGCATGCATAATCTTACGTTTTGACTGTCCTGCAGTCTTCTTCATAGCCATATTAATTAAAATAAATATGACTTTGAAGAAGACTGCAGGACAGTCGAAACGTAAGATCATGTATGCATATAGGTACAATAAATTATTTTTGTTAAAAAAATGTAACAATTAAAATAAATGCGGCTTTGAAAAAGGCTACAGGACAGTCAAAACGTAAGATCGTTTATGCATATAGGTACAATAAGTGATTTTTGCTAAAAAATGTCACTTTGAAGAAAATTGCAGGACCGCCGAAACATAAGAGCCTGTATGCATATAGGTACAATAGATTTTTGCTAAAAAGTGTTCAAAGTAGTGGATAAATTACCTTTATATAACATATTACAGAAAAATAAAGGAAGTGGTGAATTTGGTAATATTAATGTTATATAAAGATGGGGCCATGAGATTTATATTTTATCTGCCATGTTTTGATTGTTAATATAAATTGTAAAAGACGTTGATCATGAAAGAGTTAAATTTTGAGGCTGTCTTTTCATTAGCTAGCAGTAGAGTAACTCATTGTTGAGTCAAGTGAAAAAATCTATCTTGATATGAATGGAGCATCCACAAGAGTATTAACAGTTGTATTCCAATGAGTCTCAGGATCTTTATTTGCCATCCAAGAAATTAAAAAATCACACAATTCAATGTCACTTTTGCATTTAATGGACTATCCAGAATAGTCAATTAATTTGAAGTCATTCGACAGAAAGCAAACTATTGTTATGGAATTGTATCTAGCATTTAGCAATATGTAGAATTAGTTACTTCTTGTAAAGGAATATATTTTTTTTGGTGATATTTTAATATTTTGTGTTATAAACAACTGCAAAGTTGTTGCCTTTATCTATTAGCAGATTAAATTGACTGCAAAAATATTACATTTATAATGCAAAGCACCATATTCCTCTTTGAAATTATCCATCTTACCAGTTATATTTTTAAAGCTAATGAGTTTATTAATTCTCATCTATGCATTATCCTACAGATTTAAGATTTTTTTTGCTATGAATTGTGTAATCCAGATTAAGAGTGATGAACTAAAGTTTGAGTTGAAGATTATTGGATTAGTTTTTCAGTTGACAAAAATCAAAAAATAAACTGACCAGTTGAATGGAACTTGTAGTCAATCTGCTGTTTTGATACTTCTGAGCAACTGATTATGTCGCGAATAAAAAAATTGAATAGTGAAATTCAAAACACAAGAGTTCATTGAAAAGGTGATTAGCAGTAGTGGTCATTTGCCATCAATGAAGCTTGATGTAATTGTCTGAAAGCATTCACCATATTCAAGTCTTAAATCTGTTTTGTAGATATTTTAAAGCTTCTTTTCAATATGCCTTAATTACTTTTGCACTTTCTTTTATCATCAAAGTTTGGTCATAATCTTTCATGCATCTCTATTTATGGAAATAATATTTACTTATATTACTTCATTATTTGCCTTGTTTAAATTTTTTTGTTAAATTAATTATAAATGTGTATGGAGACCAGAAAAAGTTTTAGTCCAATAATTGAAAGATCACATCATAGAAAATTCCATTTGATGTTACGACTATTTAAAAATAATGTCCAAATTGATTTGAATTTTTGATAAATGTGAGATGATAGATTTGTGAACTGTTTCATGGTTTAGAAACTCCTGATGATATAGATATATTGGTGGAGAGGTTTTTTGTTTGGGTTTCATAAAAAAGAGAGTAATAATATTGAGGTTACGGTTTAATAATTAAAAGCTTTTTTTTCTTCTAATCTGTAGAAGCAAAATCATTATAGATCTATTAACATCTTTAATGAAAAAAATTCAATTTTTTGTAAGGTTAGTAGAGGAGACATTTTCTATGTTATATTTAAGATGGAATATAAGCATATCCTTTAACTTTATTTTTTAATTTGTCTATTGAGATAAAATTTTGTAACTCAATTTTCATTTTTTATTAACTAATGGATGGTAGATTTAACAAATCTTTATCCATGGCTGTCCTATCCAAACATCCATCGACTAATTTCTAGCTTTTTTCGTTAGTGAGGAGTTTTTTTGAACAGTGCATTTGGATCTTATGGATCTAATATGCCTTTCCTCAGCCATTCTTTAGTTTTTGTTATATCATCAAGCTACCAATTCAACTTAGAACATTTGTTTTTCAATTCAACCTAATTTGGTTTGCATAGTATTAAAGCTTATGCAATAATGGCAAAAGAATAGGGAGAATCGTGGTGTTTTTTTGGTCATGTGATATATTATTGGTTTTGTACTAATTCTAGCCAAAGAATAAAGGTGATAAAGTTTATAAAAAAACTGAGGTCACCATAATTTATAGAAGCTGAACGAGTTTCAGATTTATGTAACTATGCAAGCAAGTAGTTTAAATTGAAAACATTATTGTTTTTGAATTTGGGCTGGTAACTTGATAATATAACAAAAATTTAAAAAATAACCACTGGAGGAAGATATTAGATCCAAAAGGGCCCAACTGTATTGTTCATAAAAATGTAAAAATATTCTCATTGATAAAAGCTGTAAACTAGAAATTAATTTGGGGGATATTTGGATTAGACAGCCCTGGATAAGGATTTAATGAGCATTACTATCTAAAAATTCCTAAAGCTAACACATGTTGACAAGAATAGAGAATAAAAAATTTGCTAATGAATAGCAATATATATAAGATAAGGTCATGTTTATAGCTTACAAGCTTAAGAGATAGGATCATGTGATCTATGACTCTTATTTTGACTATTTATAGTCTCTGCCACTGGTCTTATGCAATTTTATATTGCTAAGACTACTAATATATGGTATGGCTGAAGATCTATCAGCCCCATATAGCTATTTGAGTTGGATAGCTGGGTTTGAAGACATGTAGATGTCTGAAAATTTCAGATTTTCCACTCGATAACTTTTAGTTAAGTGCTTGGCTTTGAGTTGGTATTTTTAGATCTAGTGTCTGAACCTACCCTGACACCTCTCTGAGGAGTGCCAAAGCACGAAACCATGGTCAGGGATTTGGGGAGGGGTTCCTGACAGAGATGTTTTTTAAGTGCTGGCTCTGGCTAAGCATTTATCATAAAGCTTGTAGGGGAATTGGCAATCCTCATTGTTTATAACTTACAAGCTTAAGAGATAGGGTCATGTGATCTATGACTCTTATTTTGACTATTTATAGTCTCTGCCACTGGTCTTATGCAATTTTATATTGCTAAGACTACTAATATATGGTATGGCTGAAGATCTATCAGCCCCATATAGCTATTTGAGTTGGATAGCTGGGTTTGGAGACATGTAGATGTCTGAAAATTTCAGATTTTCCACTCAATAGATAACTTTTAGCTAAGTGCTTGACTTTGAGTTGGTATTTTTAGATCTAGTGTCTGAACCTACCCTGACACCTCTCTGAGGAGTGCCAAAGCACGAAACCTTGGTCAGGGGTTTGGGGAGGGGTTCCTGACAGAGATATTTTAAGTGCTGGCTCTGGCTAAACATTTATCATAAAGCTTGTAAAGGAATTGGCAATCCTCATTGTTTATAAGGTCATGTGATGTTTTGTTGGTCATGTGATATTTTCGAATTTCCATTCTACTTAAAACTATGCATATGTATTCATGATGCTAGTAGATTTTTTTTTTTAGAATTTGCAAAAAATTTACATTTTTAATTTTATATAGGATTCAGGGCTGCCATATTAAATTGTGTCTAAACTTTTTTTTTTTTAATTTAACTTAAATATATATAAAACTACAAAGAAAAAAAAATTAAAGAAACATTTTTATTCAGATAAATGCATGAAAAAGAAAAGAATAATTTTCTTCTCCCTTTTTTAATATACTCTGTTATTATGCAACCAAAAATAAAAGTGTGGGATGGCCCTATTTAGAAATTGTCTTAATTAGATTTAATATTTCTAAGCATGAGCCCCCCCCCCCCTTTATTTTTGGTAGCATAATACCAAAAATACTATTGAATGTTGGAAAAATATTGGTTTTTTTTTTAAGTGCATTTATGCAAATAAAAGTGTTTGATTGAAGTATATAAAACTTTGAAACGAAACATAGCTCAATGTATATGTAAACAAAGGGAATAAATTACCCTCTTCAGGTTATGAATTAAAAGCACTCTAAATGTTAAAAAAAGTATCAAGAATAAAATTATTCCACCTATTCTTTGGAATTCTGATGATTATAAGCATACCTTTGTCAACATTGTTGGTACTTCAGAGTGAAATTAATTAATATATCACCCAAATGGAATATATCATTTAAGAGTTATTAAATTCATAGTCAATTATGTAAGGCTGGAGATTATTTAATTTCATTTTAAGATGATGCTTAACTAATTTTATGCTATGCCTCTTTATCATTGGAAATTGTTTTATAAAGAAAAATTGGTATGAGTTATTAGAGCAATTTTCTAAGTCATGGTTTTTAGGAATATAACAACAACTTTCTGGTAAGACAGATGGAATAAGCAACATAAATTTGTGTATTTAGAATCAATGTTTAATTGATGAAAATTATTTGGAAAAGAATATAATAAACTTTAGGGGATGAATTCTTGCTAATATCACTAAGCGTATACAATACAAAGCTGAGTGATGTAGTAAATCTGAATGAAAGATGAATAGGTTTTAAAGACGAAGGTTAAAGTTTTGGTGAGAAGGAATTTGTGCTGCATAAATTAATGTTTTTTTTTCATATTACAAATTGTTTTCATAAAATATAATGGCAAAAAGTATTTTTAAAAAAACAGTTTAGAATGGTTCATTAGCATTTTTTTTAAAATGTGAGAAAGGTTACTTTAGAATAGAAACTGGAATGATAAAGGAAGAAAAACAGTCTTTGAGATAGAGGTCAAGGATTGTGGGAAATTGGTATAGACAAGATTGAGAATAGAAATACAGTATGTGAAACATTTTTAGTTTTTGTGCAAACAAAAAAATTATAAGAAATATATTAGAAGAAATGAAAAGCAAATGAAAAAAATGAATAATTAAGATAAAGAGAACAAGATATTATCTGACTAGAGGTAGTAAAGCCAGATACAATATTGAAATGTCAGTGATAGTTTTAATAAAAGTTTGTACTAGTTTTGACTTGAACATGATATGAGATTACAATTTTTTCTAATGGCATAAAATGTTAAGTACCTTTTGGCAGAGCTGAGATGAAACATTAAAATAATGGGCATAAGACTTGTATTGTTAATATTAGTTTGTAATGAATTGAACAGCAACAATCTCATATCATGTATAGAAATCTAATGATTTAATGGAAATATACATCTGCATATGTAAAGGCATATATGAAATCTGAGCATTTGCCATAAAAATATTGATATCTGAAATACATATCACCAAACTCCTTCTTAGGCAATATGAAAGATAACAAAGAATAGACCTTCACTCTGGTGCTTCCTAGCATAAGCATGAGTAAGCATTAAATACCAGATTCATACAAGATTCCTAACTTTAGTATTTAAATTCCTATCTTCACTTTTGTATTTATCATTAAGGCTTGGGATTCAAACTTGGAAGAAGTGCAGACACAACCTTTTAACTCCATAGAATTCAAATCAAGGTTTTTGAGCCATGTCAACTTGTATGAACAGTTATTATCATTTCTTCATTACCTGTAGACATCTTAATTCTCTGGCCAGGAATATCAATGATCACCAAAAACATTCTACTATCATCTATCATAAGCACCTTTAGTACTTAAATTTCATCTCGGATCAATTCTGGTTTTTGCCTTTATCACTAATTATTCAAGCTTGCTACTTTTATATTTTTTTAATCAAAGGAATTTGTTATTAACCTTCCTGACCTGATGATCTGAAGGTGGTATTATATGCAGTTACTCAATTGTATTCAGATCTATATAACTTTAACCAGGTTAAATTACATTCACACCATAGATAGATTTGAATTTCAGGTTATTTGATGGGTAAAATGGAATTTAAAGTATTTTCTGGATGCGTGTAGCCACTATTTAAAACTGTTCTGAAAATGAAGATTTAAATATTAAGGATAGAGATTTTATATCTATCTGGTATTGCCTAGGCTTACATTAGAATAGATAACTACTCTTAACTAAATTTGTCTCTCATGACAAGTAGAACCTCCAATCCACATACTGAATCTAGCAATATAAAAAGCTATCACTTTTCAAATATTCCAGCATTACTGTATAAAACAATATAATAAAACCCACGTTATGCTATCAGGTTTTATTGTTTGTTTGTTTTTTAAGATCAATAATCGTTTTCAATTATATGTTTCAAATGATTGTTTTTATCAATTTTTAAAGTGTGACCTTACACTTTTAAGATCAAATATTGAAATATAGTTGAACCTTATGTATTAGTGGAAGAAGCATAACCAAAATAAAGGTTCATTAAAATTTAATATCTTACACTTCACGTGAAAAAATTAGGATGAATTAAATATATTTTAGAACTTATCATAAAAAAATAACAAAACTTGAACTGAAGCATTTAATTACTAAGTAAAATAATAGTATCATGTGATCAACATACGTATAGTGAGTTTTTGCCTGTTTTAAAATAAAAGTATATAGTAAAAATCAAAAAGTGAATTTGGAGTGATAATTATCAAGTATAAATTGAAAAGACGGAAGAATTTTATGTAAGTTATTAATAAATAATTGAAGATAATAAATTTCAAATAGGTAATAGAAATTTATTTATAAGATTATAATTTGATTTGCTAGTATAGTAACAATTAATTAAAATGGTGGTGATTTCATTTCATTAAAAATAACTTTTTTCTTATCATTACTTTTTTAAAGGAAAATTGCTAAGGATAAGATCTAGTAATAGTAATCAAAATGAAACGGATTTGCCAAACAATGTTTATCGTAAGCGTTATTGATGATAATGGATCATAGACTCATTAGATAGAATTGATTAGACTGACTTTAAAGAACAAATCGTATATTCGTTTTGAGATAGGAAGCTGTCAATGCTAAAGAAAGAGACTACAATGGAGGTAATAGGTGCTGGTCAGAACATTTTAATACGAGCGAAGCATAAAGGAATTAAAAGGCTGACAGTAATGAATTCACTATCGCCCGAGTCATTTAATTGTCATGCTTCAATAAACTATATCATCAGCAAAAGTGAGAAAACAGTAAACAAATGTAAAAGTAGGCTTGCAAGAAACCTCAAGAGTTAAATACAAAATTGTTGCTTTTATAATTGAAATTGATGCATTTGAGAAATGTTATACATCTTACTGAGATAGAATAGTCTAAAAAAAAAGGAAAATGATTAGAAATTTTTAATGGAGATAATGCCACATTTGTTTATAAAATAGGAAAAAATTTGAGACTTGAAAAAATATTTAGGAAATTGTACTAATTAGTTTCTAATTTAAATTCATTAGAATGTTTCCGAAGATTAGGAATATCAACTGTAGATATTGTTTTTCTTAATTTTTGTCTCTAGTTTTGCATTAACACGTATCTTACATCTTTACTAATTGATGATCAATTATTGTGTTAAATTTATTAAGAACATTACAATCTTGAAGTACATATTTTCTGCTACTCAAAATATAATCAAATTCTGCTGTACCTTTATTTGGATGATTCGATGTCCATTTCCTTTTAATATTTTTCTCAAAAAAATAAGAATTCATAATATAAAGGTTTTTTTTTTTCTGCTAACTCCACAAATTTATATCCTCTCTCATTTCTATTACCATAACCAAAATTACCTACAGCACTCACATTTGTTTAGAAATTCTAGCATTAAAGTCTCCCATAACAATTTTAAAATGTTGTTTACTTTAATCAAAAGCCCTTTGTACATCCATATAAAAATCTACTACTTTATCACTATGAGAACTTGTTGGAGCATAAACCTGAATTATCTGCATTTGGTATCTGCTATTAAGTTGAATAACTAATCTTGCCACTGTCCGATACACCATCAATCTCCACAATATTATTCTTCCACTTATTATTTATAATGAATCCTATTCCACTTGTACTAATATTTGTGCCTTTATAGTAGAGTACATGTCTACTTTTAAAATCAATTGTCTCTTCACCTTTTCTTCTAACTTCACAAAGTACAATAATGTCCCATTTAATATAAGACAGTTCTTCTTTTAATTCTTGCAATCTTCCTTCACTTGAAAGTGATCTGCAATTGTAAGTACCTAATTAAAAAGTCCATCATCAAATGGCAGCCTGGGTCCGCAATCAGGGAATTCTTAGCACCCTCCGCCTTCGGCCACCAACCACTGCCTTGGTTAGTGACTTTACAGCCTCCTGGGAATAAAGGCCATGATTTATTTTTGTCTGTCATGATTATATATATCTATTAGAAAAATATTTTTTATTTACACATACATTCTATTTTGCCTTATCAGGCAGCTCAGAAGAAAGACCATGATGTTTCTTGATCATGAACTCGGAGGTAAAAAGCCAATAAACTCACCATACTGGTTAATGCATGTTGGTGAGCTGCCGATCCATGTTCGTATACTATATGAATAATCACATAGTAATAACAGCTGCAACGATGAGAAGATGTGAGTGGACATTAGAAATTTGCCCTCCTCGATTCCTTTAAGGCCTCCAAGAGGAATCAAAGGGTCTCTTTTCAGTTAACAACAAGTCGGTTCCAAGTATTAGTAGATTTTGAACATGATTCAAATTTAAATGAAATTAATAAGAAAATAACTGATACACTTTTAAAAACTGCAACAAAGACAGCTGGTAGAAAAAAGCAGCAATTGACCAATAAAATTTCTATTGAGACTAGAGAATTTATGAAGAAAAGAAGGAATATGAAGATATACAAAACTGATGCATTAAAAAGAATTGAATATCTCGAATTTTGTAAAATAGTGCGGAAAAGAGTTGATAATAATATAAGAAAGTATAATTGTGAACTAGCAAGGAAAACTGTAGAAGAGAATAAAAGTCTAGTGTAAAACATTTTGGTATTGGTAGGAAATTTATATCTGCAATATAAAAAAAAGATGGAACTATTACTAAAAAGAGAGATGACATCATGAAATGGGTAGAAGACTTCTATCAAGAATTATATAGTAATAAAAAAGAACAAGTATCTCCTACATCTATTATATCTTCTGAATTGCCCAGAATTTTAAATGAAGAAAAGAAAAGCTCCAGGTAGTGATGGAATTATAATTGATATATTAAAAGAAACAGGTGAAGAAATAGAATTTTTTTTAGCAAAGTTATATACCAAATGTCTAAATGATAAAGATGTACCAGATGATTGGAAGAATGCAGTATTAATATTAAAAAAGGTGATAAGGAAGATATTAGGAATTACAGACCTATTAGTCTTTTATCAGTTTTATACAAAATTTTTACCAAAGATAATTACAACTTGTCTACGCAAAACATTGCATTTCCACCAACCAAGAGAACAAAGTGGATTTAAAAGTGGTTGATCATGTCCAAGTATTGAGAGAAGTTATAGAAAGGACCAATAAATATAAGTTGCCATTATGCTTTGGGTTTGTAGATTATGAAAAGTATTTGATTCTATAAACATTTCTTCAGTAATTAAAGCATTGGATCATCAATGTATAGACCCAGGATATTGTCATTTTCTGAAGAATATAAAAATGCAACAGCAATTAGATTACATAATGACACTAGGAAGTTAACATTGAAAACGCTGTAAGACATGGTGGTGAGTCCATATCTCTAAAACTTTTTACAGCAATGCTGCAACAAGTATTTTTGTGGATTAAAATGGGAAGCTAAAGGAGTTAAAGTAAATAGAGATTTTTTAAGTCATTTAGGTTTAGCAGATGATGCAGTTGTTTTTGCAAATAATGCTTTAGATCTTCAGGAAATGTTGCAAGAATTATCATATGAAAGTAAGAAAGTAGGACTAAAGATAAATGTTAAAAAGACTAAAGTAATGCTCAATGGATTTTCTCAAAAGTTGAAAATGAGGATTGATTATGATGAGTTAGAAGAAGTTAACAACTACAAATACCTTGGTCAGATTATTACTACAGAAGGAAACATAATGGATGAAATTAATCATAGAATTAAGCTTGGTTGGATTGCTTTTGGTAGAAATAACTTCATACTAAAAGGAAATATGCCTGTGTGTTTGAAAAGGAAGGCTTTTAACAGATGTGTTTTACCAGTTCTTATTTATGGATCTGAGACTTGGACACTTAATAGAAGAGCAATACAGAGACTTCAGACCACTCAAAGAAGTATGGAGAGATGCATGTTAGGAATAACAAAAAGAGATCGAAAATGCAATACATGGGTAAGAGAACAAACAGGAGTTCTTGACCTCATTGAAAAAATTAAAAGACTGAAGTAGACTTGGGCTGGGCATATTTCTAGATGATAATAGATGGACAAAGTGTGCAGAGATGGTGTGGAAAAGAGAAGCTAAAGATCGGAGATTGAACTTGGAGAGATCTCCATCCTGCAGTGGATTGATAATGGTTGACAATGATGATGACTCATTAGTTTATTAGTTCTATCACATTTATAAGGTATTAACAAATTGATACTCATAAATACTTGTAAACAACCACTACATTAATATTTGAAATTTCATTGTTCATTAGAAACAAATAGGGCAAATGTGTACAGTAGTCTCATTTACCTATGGCATTTTCGCAATTGTTTTATACGATGCTGCAAACTGTGAATAATACCAAACTTACTTTAATTCAGTAACTATATAAGAGATCCGCAAAAGTAAATAATAAAAATATAGTATTGTAATTATGCAAAATATAGTGAGAGTTTTTAAAAATAAATTTTGGGAGATTAATTTTCAATTATAAAAATTTTAAAAATAAATTTTGGGAGATTAATTTTCAATAACAAAAACGTCTAGTCTTCTGGTGTAATTGATCATTCATCCTTGAATTCAAAAACACATTTGATGTTGAGATGTAAGATAGGCCAAATTTTTTGATAGTATTTTTCCCCGACTCTAAATGTTTCATAAATGTACTTTGAAAAAAAAATCATATGAGCAATTGTTTTTGCCTTATTTTGCATATATTTATTTGTGAATTTAATTTAGACAATTTGATCTAACTTATATCATTTAACCTGTTCTATTATAAAAATGAGGATTTGTCAATGTAATATCTAATACAGTATCTCGTAATTTTTCTTATATCAGTGTATGAAAAGATACCGTATTTGTTTCTTTGGATCAACTATACAATAAAACAAATTGATAGAAATCTTGATGTGCTATTCCCATTTAATAAGCCTGGTGAAATATAATTTTTTAACATGTTTATATTCATATTCTATATTGTTTAGATTGCTACTCCATAATTATCTTATTTTTAAATATTTATTGTATTACTTTTTAACAAAAAGAACTCCATTGCAAATATCATGTTTGTATTGTTAGATATAATTATAACAGGAAATCATTTCATTAGCTATGATACAAGTATCATAAAACTATCACTATCTATTGTTAACTTGAGAAATCAATGACTACCAACACTTATTTAAATGTCTCATCCTCTGGTGAGTTTTCGGCTTTTGCTTTAATTGGTAAAGCTTTGGTATTTAAAGTTGAAAGCAATGTAAAAATTTTAAAAAGTCAACTTCGTAAAATATCCAGTAAACAGAAAAATGAACGAGCATGTTTTATATGTGTATTCGTGTTTCACAAATTGGTTTATATAGTCATCGCAAAACTCATTTCTAAAATTTTTTTTTTTTTAATTGCTCATTTATGAGTCTCAGATTATTATTATTCAAGCTAAAAACTTGAAATTCAAACCAGCCTAAAGTTTTGAATCCAAGTTAATTTGCTTGAATAGGTTATTGCTAGATGTTTGACTTGTACTGTTCCAACTTTGAATCCCAACATCTCTAGTAAAGACGAAAGCTAAGAATTAGTCTGGAGATAGGGAATTAGATGCAATAAAATGTGTGGTAATTACCCATGTTAGCAGTAGGTAGTGCTTGAATGAACTTTTTCCCCTAAATATAATTATCATAGATTTGTCCAAAGGATCTTACTTCAAAAAATCATTCAAGAAATGGAGGATTAAAATTTCTGAGGGAGGGGAGCAGGATCAATTAGAGTTAGATTGGTCACATATATATATTATATTTTTACAAAATATAGGCATAGTGATAAAAGCGATGTTGAGGGTTTACACATAACCAAATGCTTTAATATTGTTGGTACTCTTATCACTTAACCCTGCGGGGATCATGATTAGAAAAATTGCAACAGAGGTCACATGTATCCCCATAATATATTTTTTACCAATATTTGCCAAAATAAATTAATTTTTGCATTTTCAGTTACAATCTAGAAATTATTAAACAAAATATAAAGATCGTGGTAAAAAAGAATTGCAATAATATTTGCATTTATCCGAGAGATATATTATTGGAGTATATGCTGACATGCAAAAAAATGTAAAACCATTGCATATTTGTCTTTATTATGTTTGTATAATAAAATGCATGATTTTTTATTCATTTTCAGTTATCACTGATTTCAGAGATCATGGTATTTCTCAGATACAATTTACTATCAAATATCACACATCCTTAAGAAATACATGTTGTAAACAAACTGAAGGCTTAAATATTACAGCTTAACATTAGTTGTACACAAATGCACAGTCAGTCATAACTTTGAACCTATATATCCGATAGAATATTTAAGACAAAGAGTTTGTTTATATTTCAGATCAGCCATATATATCCGATAGAATATTTAAGACAAAGAGTTTGTTTATATTTCAGATCAGCCATATATATCCGATAGAATATTTAAGACAAAGAGTTTGTTTATATTTCAGATCAGCCATATATATCTGATAGAATATTTAAGACAAAGAGTTTGTTTATATTTCAGATCAGCCATATATATCCGATAGAATATTTAAGACAAAGAGTTTGTTTATATTTCAGATCAGCCATGATTTAATAAGACAGTAAGAAAATGTTAATATTCTTGGGTTTATTAAGTTTGTTTCAGAAAATGAAAAAAATTCTCAGTATTTCCATTACATTCCACAAAATTTATAGGCATATCTGAAGGATGAGTTTATTATAATAGAAATAATTGAAGAATGATTTTATTGCTCTGGATTTGATAAGAAATTTGAGTATTGGATTGGATAAATGGAGCCACAGTCCATGGGCTTTGAACTCAAATATATATGTAAACGGAACATTGGATGCAAGTTAATTTATGATAATAACAAGGAAAGTAGTTTATTGTTTAAGGCTTGAACGGGATCTTTAGCAACAAGGGGATATACACATAAATGGAAAAATATGGGCGATTTTGTCTGCAAGTTGTATAAGGAAGGCATAGACAATATTAGGTATCTGTTAATTCAATGTAAATGCTTGAAAGCAGAAAGGGTACAAATAATGATATTATGGAAAAAATAAATATGAACAGTTATTATACAGAAAGTGGGTTATTGTTTTTTATGCTGGGTTTGGGAAAAGATAAGGGGGATTTAGATATGAAGGCCATGGAGTTGACAAAGATTATGGGTTGCTGCAGTTTATGGGAAAACACTGGGGAATGGAAAGGGAAGGTAAAGTGGCTAACAGGTTTCTCTGGGCATAGTGGCCGAGAGAATCCTGACTCCATATAAGGTCACAGTGCATTACATCACTCTCATGCCTCTGTCATCTTATTAAGCAATGTATGGTATTGTGATAGTTAATTTTTGTTATAATATATTCCTCAATAGACCCTATTTTTGAAAAAAAAAACATTTTGAATTTTCTAGGTATAATATCCAGGATTATCTTAAGGATAAATTAATTTCTTCACTTTCATCTACTTTTTACTTTTTAAAAATAATCCAGATTTATTCTTTATAAAATATCAAAGCATATTTGTTTTCAAAACTTATTTATTTTCACGAGTCAATCATTAATAATCGTTAATGATTTAGCAATGAAAATAATTCAAGTTTTGAAAAGAATACATGTGCGTTGATATTTTATATTTAAAGACATGAATAGGGTACTCTGGTATTATGTAGTCATATGCTTTAGGCATTTGTAATATGCTTAGATTGTATATAAATTTATTCTATTCTGGAATAATACATTTCATTCTTAATCTTATTTATAAAGGTTTTTTTCATTTCCTGGAAGGAATTATATTAAAATGGACTTTTCAAAACTATATTTAAAGAACACAAATACATCAGTGTTAGCTTCTCATTATTTTAATGTCCTGTAGGTTTTAGTGTGATAATGTAATGGCAAACGAGAGTGCAAGGTCCATGGATTGCATCCCAAATGTCATTTCTCATGCTCAAAGTTCTTAAAAACGTGGACAATAAACTATTCAATTATTTTTTACTAATTTCAACAAGAACAGTAAAATACTAAAAATATCTCCCATCAATAAAAGGACTTGTTATTGTTTTTCTTTATAAGTTAAATATTCTTCTTGAAATTATAAAAGTTCATTTGTGTTAATTATTGTGCTGGAATATGTTGTTTTCAATGTTAAGAGATGGGATTAGGACCGAGTTTTGGTGTGCAATCAGATATTTTCATTATTTTAAAAAAGCTTTGGTAGCATTTTTAGAAATGGGATGATTTCTTCAATATTCTAATAGTGATTAGCCGATTTTAATGCAAAAAAAAATCAAGGCCATGTTTTTTTGAGTTTAAAATATCTTTGGAAAATTTCCTCTGATATCTAGTGTAGACTTTGTTTACTGGATTTTTGTTAGTGTTTGTTCATTAGTTTCAGATACTTTCTCTAACGTTTATTTATTTAGTTATCATTTTTAAGTAATTGTTTTATTTTTTTTAGACTGTTCTCCCTGGCCTTTCGATCAGCACAAGAAAAATCTCTGCAGAATCGACAGTAAGTTATACATTTTAATATTTGCAAAGTTATAAGTATATTTAAATTTGTATAGTATTATTTGATTTGTATATTGTTATGTTATATAGTCAATTCTTTGAACTTATGTTGAATCTCTATATCATAATTTTATTGTGTTTTATTGCTGTCATTTTGCTATTGTTGTTATTTTATTTCCATTATAGAACACTAGATTGTGTTCCTTTTGTTAACGTTAAAATAGTTGTTTAACATTTGAAAAAGGCACAAAACCTTCTGTGAAAAAGGCTTTTTATGTATAATTATTATTAATATATATATATTGCTACAGTATATGATTTTTTTTATTATTTATTATAATTTTTACAAAAGAACATCATTAATGACTTCATTAATTTCCATTTTTGATGATATTTAAAAAATGGTAATGATAGCAATTTTTAAAAAGCACTCGTCCTTTTTTTATAAATTTATCCCTTACAAATATTTTTTTTATATTGACTGAAAAATTTTTTTATCACTTGCTTATAACTGGATATGTAGTATTAATAGTTTCTTCTACTTCAATAAAACAAACTATTTTAAAGAGTTTATTGGTATTGCATTCAACCATTTTAAACCAACATTCTGACAGCTAGAAGTAAATTTAAATATTAGTATTGTCTTATAAAAGAATTAGAAAAGAAATATTGAACATTGTTTTAAGTTTCTATTTACTATTTGAATTGGGCAGATCATTCTGATAATGACTAACTAAAATTTCTCGAATTAAAGAATGTTATTAAAATAAATATATAGAATTTTATAATTTAATACAAATCAGAGATGGTAAATTTGGTAATGTAAAAAAAAGAAGTCTTACAATGCTTGGGAATCATTCAAACACCAGAGTGAAGTGGCCGGCTAGGGACTGATTTGGGAATTTTTAGATCTGAATCCCACCATTCTGAAACTGTACTAAATTGTACAAGATAAAAATTTATTATCAGGAATGAAGAGATTAACGGTTAGATATTGTAGGATTCTGTGAAAGAAGATGGGAGAATTATAAGAAAAAGAATATAGGTGCAAAAGTAAAAGTTTTATTAGAAGCAGTCCTGCAAGTGATAGATTGGTGGTGAGTAATACAGAAATTGTTGCCTTTTTCCTTGGGGGGGGGGGGGTGTTGTTAAATTGCCAAACATTTATTATGAAATGTCAAAGTAGTGTTCACAGATTGGGTGATCATTAAAAATGATCTGAAATTATTTTTTGCATTGTAAACTGTTGATGTCAAAGATATTAGTCAACATATCTGTTCAAATTTACAATTTTCAATATAAAGAGAGAATAAACATTTATTATGACATAATAAATGATACTTCTAAAAGTTTCGTAGAAAATAAACAGTAATTAAAGACAGGAATATATAACAAATGTGAAAACCTTATTAGTTGCAATAGATCAACCTATCCTTAACATTATAGGTACTGTTAATGTTAACTTTTAATGATCATGTAAAGCACATTTATCTAGAATAGTCTTATGAAATGTCTCGTTTTTATGCTCCCAATGACATATCGTTATTGTATCCTTTTATTTCACTATTAAATCATTCAAGCATTGTTGGCTTATTTTAAAGGAAATTATCTTCTCATAATGTAACCTAAATAAAATAATTTTTACCTGGTCATTTGCTCTTCAAATGAAAGTTCAAATTTAATATAATCATCTATCCATTTATTCATTTTTCTTGTTGTTCATAAGATATTCTAAAGCCCTCATCAATATCACCGTTCGAAAGCATTAGTATTTTCCCATCCCTTTTTAATAGTGCTGTTTTATCATCTATGCAGGCTGAACTATTTGTTTTTAAGGATATAAGCTATCATTATCATTCAAAAATATATACGCACAGTGTGTCTCAGAGAAAAGGTGACTGATGACTGGTTCTTTTTCTAAACCGCTTGCAGCACCATTTCTGAATCAATTAATGTGATAATGAAGCGACAGTTTAGCCATTGGTAAAAATTTTAAGGCACAAGTTTGTCTGAATTGTGAGTTATGACATGAAATATGACTGTTTCATATCTTAACCCACAATGGAACAAAACTGCTATAAAAATGTTTGAAATGATCCAAGTTGCATATAACCGTGAATCGTAAGAAAATTTTAAAGTGGTATGAAGATTTTGGGTATCATGGAGAGCATACTCAAATAAATTATATGAAAATTTACGATTAAATCTTACTTTGCTTTTCATACACTTATATATATTTAAATAATACTTTGGGTCCAATTTGAAAATTATAATTGCAGTTTGTAATGTTATAGTTTGCATTCAGGTTATATTTACCTGTTTAAGGAGATTTATTCAAATTTCTTTGTATCAATAATTTCAAGCTCTGTGGTCAAGCTGCAATCTTTATAGTTCATGTAAATATATTGGACCATAAATATTGTTATTGATATTGGGATTGTCTGTGTTAACTGATTCTAATGATTACTTATATATATAAAGCAGGTTGACATAACTAGATTGTATTTGCAGTCATTTTCAGTTGTGATAAACAAAATTTAATTCAATTTTTATAACGATTATTTTTTTTTCTAGAATAATATTAGTTATATGCTGTGGGTAGGGGAAAAATCATGTAAAAACAGAATCATGGTTTAATGTGGATTCTAACAATGGAAACACAAAAGAATGAATGTTAAAGAGAATGAGTTTTGAATTTGGCAGTATTTCGCTTATCAGTGAGACTTTTTCAAAACATTGATCTTTGTATGTTTATCTATTAATAAAAGAATTAAGGAAGAAAACTTTTGGGAATTGACCGTTATATGTAGTAAATTATTCATGGATCCTAAGATTTGAACCACTCTGTCATAGTGTTCCCATATTTAGTATGTATTTTTTTGCAACGCAATGAGACTAATAAATATATTTATTTATTTGCAGAATTTAAAGGAAGTCTTAGCCAGAAAAATTCCAGAAGAACAAAAACGAATTAAAGAATTTAGGCAGAAACATGACAACACAAAAATCGGTGAAATAACTGTTGGTATGGTAAGTGTTTTTCAGTTTGTTTATTTTTTTGAGTGACAGACAATGTATCATTAAGAGGGTTATTGAATCGTTACAACTTATTGTGAATGTAACTAATTACAAAAATATATTCACTAAAAGTACACATCTTCTATGTTGTTTTCAGTTAGAAGCCATTTTGATTGGTTGTTGATTATTTTACAGAAGGCCATTTATCAATAATTAAACAAAAAAAGAATCCTTTCATTTTAAAATCAATGCTATTTCAATTTAGTATGTATTTATTAATTAAAATAACAGAAAATATTTAATAAATTTTAAAACGTTTTTATTATCTAAATTCAAAAAAAAAAATTTAAGCCCTACTTTGTTTTTTTAAAACAGGCAAAACTCTCCATATAGTAGTGCCACTCAGTGCAAGCCAAAGTAATCAATAGATGCCAGAAGGCTTGTACATGAAATCCCTATCTAGTGCCTACTCATCCAATATCCCCAGACTAGTTTCTAGCTTGTGGCTTTCATCAGTGAAGAGCTTTGTCTGGGGATATTGGATGAGTAGACACTAGATAGGGATTTTATGCACGAGCCTTCTGGCATCCATTGATTACTCTGGCTTGCATTGAGTGGCACTACTATATGGAGAGTTTTGCCTGTTTTAATAACAGTTATGAGCAAGCATAAGAAATGGTAATCATGTGACCTTGTTTTTTTATTAATATTTTAGGTTCCTGCATTTAATTACATTTTCACACAGTAATATTTACATTATTTTAAAAAAAAATATTTATAATATCTAAAGGGTACTAAAGGATGAAATGATCATGTTATGCAGAAATTATTATTAATTGTTACATCATTAGAAATAGGAAAATAAGCGAATGGCTTTTATTATAATTTTTTAAATAGTAAAGTATTTTCTTTAAATAGTCACTACAAGGGCCTCTTTTCAAATACTGAAGAATATGAGAGTAAGAATTGGGGTTATTATAGATCAGTGAGTATTTTCCTCTCTCTTGATTTAGTTAAGAATACATGGGAGATTACTTATTGACCAATATTTGATTAATCCTTAGATATAATACTTTCCTTATTTTCTAATAGTTTGGAATCAGCAAGATCTGACTTTTTTGAAGTAGGATTTTTTTTTTGAATAGTCTACTGTTAATCAATATAACTAAATTTCTGACATTAATTGGTAAATGGATATCTAAATATTCTCAGCTGGAGACTTTAACAAAGGAAGATCTTTATGAAGCAATAGTTTGTAAATCAACTTGATGAGTAGCATCCAGTGAGCTTTAACAGTCTTATGTCACACAATGTATTACTTGTGGTTAATAAATTCAATCTTAATAAAAAATAGCGTGAAATTTTTATTACTTGGTATGCTTGCACTAAGACATGTTTTTGTCAGTACGTGAGATTTCTTGCTTGCTCTCCTTTCAGTTATTTGACATTCTTAGCCAAATATGTAGTTATATTACTCATCCGGTATCTGTCATAGATATTTTTCTCTTTTTAACTTGAAAATATATTCTAAGCGAGTTTAGGTTAAATTAATTTTTATAACTGCAATGTTAATTATTACATTTATCTTTATGTAGTAACATACCTTTTAATTATGATTATCTTTTTTTTTTTTTTATTTGTACCAGGTTTATGGAGGCATGAGAAGTATGAAAGGCCTGGTCACTGAGACTTCTGTTCTTGATCCAGAAGAAGGTATTCGATTTCGGGGATATAGTATTCCAGAATGTGAAAAACTTCTTCCCAAAGCTGGAGGCGGAGAACAACCTCTTCCAGAGGGATTATTCTGGCTTTTGTGTACAGGAGATGTACCAACAGACGCACAGGTAGGTAGAAAAGGTTTTAATAATCTACCACTACTAGGATTAAATTAAAAATTCATTATGAGCCTAAATTATGTAAAATAGTAGGCCCAGCTGCTCTTACACAAAAGTCATAATATTTTAGGACACGATATACCTCGACTGCATTTTTTCCCCCTAGTCATTCTGAAGGTAGAAAAGAAAACACAACTTTTCTAAATAAAGTTTATATAAATTCAGTGAAAATTTAGATTGGCACTATAACATGGTCAATAATATGTTGTTGGGAATAAAACCATCACTGCACCCCCTTTTATTTTGAGGTGGAGGAAAACTTTTCTCTCTTATAAAAATATTTCTCATATTTTTTTTTTTTTTTTTTTTCAAAAATTTCTTGATGGTTAGCATTAATGCCTTAATGTGAAAAATGACAACTACAATCAAAGGAATTGATATAGACACATTGGGCTATATACAGTAATGATTAGCATACATTTGAAATCATCACACTGAATGTCCTCAAGTTTTCTGCTTCAAAAGATAAAAATTTTGAAGTTTTGTATTAATTTGCCCAAATGATAAGTTCAACACCTTCAAATAAATGTTTGTTACTATCAAAAATTATAAAGATTTGGGTATATAATATAGTAATTTATATTAATCACTTAATTAACATATTGACCAAAGTAAATTTTTAATAAATGTCAAACTTAATAATATTTTTAACAGCTTACAGTCATAATACAACTTGTTTTTTTTTTTTGTAAAAAAAAAAACACCACCTACAGAAATTTTCTTATCATTTGATATCTAGAAAAGAAATGACAAGATAATTATTAATCTAAACATATCATTTTGGTTTACCATGTGTGGGTTTTATTTTTAAAAAACAAGGCTTATTTAAAAAAATAGAAGCGTTAATATTATATTAATAAGTGGAATTCAAAATGTGTTGATTTTTTAAACTGTACAAAGCAGTCCGCTAACAAAATTTTGAAATAGATAAAATACATAAATGAAATAACATTTATTTATTTGTAAAAAAAAGATTTTTTGTTATGTATTACATGTTATAGTAAATAATTTAAGCCGTACACTAAATTGTAGGTTTGTTTTTTTTTTTCATATGTCAAATGCGTTGACCGGGAAGCAAACCCGGGCCAGCTGCTTGGAAGACGGCAATGCTAACCACTAGGCCACCAAAGACAGTAAATTGTAGTTATTAAAAAAAAAGCAATTCTGAGAAGTAAATAAATAATTTGTTTATTCATTTATAAAAACGTGTTGTATTTATATAAATGTATTTAATTTTAAAATGATCGAGATTTTCAGGCAAAAAGAATATTTTTAATAAAGTTTAATTAAATAAAATGAAGATTTCTAAGTGCTATTATGCAGCAGTAAGAATATCATCAAATGGCCCGTGAAAATTGGGTTGTATATTGTAATAAATATTGCAATAGGATAAGTGAGGAAGCTATGGTACCTGGTGATGATGATCAGATCACATCAAACTTCTTCTGAGAAAAGAAATATTTTTTATCAGGTATCACTTTTTTAATGTCTTCATGCTAATTTATCTGCACATTATCTAACTCAGTCAGGACACAAAAAATTGGGATTTTGTAAGATTGAAATCATTATTAAAAAATTTCAATTATAATAGTGTCACGAAATGTACCTCCAGAGATAGTAAAAGGTGCAAATTTTTACCTGATGTAGTTTTGATGTTTTAGTAATCCAAAATCTCCTAAAAAACGCAATTTTGTGTTCACATATTTCTACCAGAAATAATGCCCAAGCTAGAAGACTACACAAAGCATCAAACTGTCTTTTATTTTTAACTTTTATGATATATAACATCACTGTTTGTTTGTTTTTTTTAGTTTTTAATGGAAAAATAGTTTTCATAAGCCTAAATTTTAAAAATTTAGAAAAAAAATCTTAAACATAGGTATTTTGGAATCATTTATGAAAATTTTATTATGGGATTACAAATGGATCATATTTTGTCATTTTTAAAAAATATTAGGTTCTAATATAATGATAGTAATAATGTTAGATATATTGAGCCTGGGAAAATAGATTATTTTAGTAAACAAGATTAGAATACATATGCAAAAAAGACAGAACATGGCAAATTTTAAAGAACTCGACTACAATCTAAACACTATCTGCCTTCGCTAAAGGAAGTGATATTTACTCAATCTGTTTACAACTCATCAAAATGTGGCAAGAGCGTTAGGCTTACTGATGTCACAACCATGACGGAATGTAAAGCTTGTTAAGCAAAAGTAAGGTGTGAAGAAGTCATGACATTGCACTATTTGCTTCTTATCCTTGTGTGAAATATTTTATACGAGTTAAATATGAAGCTCGAAGAAGAAATAATAGACCATATTACTGACAAAAAAAATGATGTCTGTTGACAAGTGTACATTGGGAAGACTTGCCACATCAACAGAAGAGATTGTGAAATTCTAGGACAAACAGTTGTTTTTTCTGAAATAACATTGTTTTATAGTCTGATCATTACAATTAATCAAAGGAGTATATATATATATAAAAGATTGCGTTCAACTTTCCTTAAGACCTCAAATAGAAATCAAGATGTGTTCTTTCACTTAATTACAAACTCTTTTCTGTATCTATATATAGGTTTTTTTTTGTTTTTGTTATACTTGTATTATATTTCTTCTTTTTAAATGGTTACATTGGATATTAACTTTAGGCTGTGTGCCTGGAATGGATTACTCTTAAATACATATATTTTATTGTATTTTGGAGGAAACTAATGCTATAGCAGATCACACTGTGTGCAGACACTTTTTGCTTAGATATGATGAAAACTGATGGTAAAAAGAATTTATCGAAGTGATAATATATATATTGTCTTAATTTCTAATTTGTTTATTTTTTGAAAAGTGATTTCGAGAATGATGGAACTTTGGATATAGTGATTCCACCATATTTATCTTCGTACTTAGCAATAAAAGCAAATCCATGTTATAAAATCATTCATCAGTGACATCCTGAATGAAATTTCGTATACCTTAGAAATCCTGTATGATTTGATGCAATGATAGAGTGATGGACTTTGAAGCTTAAGTCCATAGATCATGGCTCTAGCTCTATCATTTGTTGGTAGAACTTCTTAGAATTTTCAAGCAAGAAACCATTTGATTATTATTTTTATTAAAACATGTTAATGCATAAAGGTAGATTTGTTTTAATCAAATTATAGATAATATAGTGTACCTCAGTGAGATGGCTGTAGCACCCCAAAAATTTTAAGCCGCTAGTGTGTCTGGATCAGGAATTACGATTTGAAATCTGTGTTTAGTGTCTTTGTAGATTCTTTCTCAATGCTCTCCTTGCCGTTACAAAATCTTACAAACAAAATACTCTTGCAATTTATGACTTCACTGCCATTTAATGTTGGTACATTTTTCCATCAAGAGTTAAGGTATGTATGTTGCCTCATTTTATGTTACAACTTATGATTTAGACAGACTGGTAATTTAAAATTTTTGTGATGAATAGCTAAACTACGTCGTTGCATAATATGTGCATTGATTCAGAGATGGCAATGTAAGCAGCTTAGAACGAGAACCAGCCATCTTTTCTCTGGATGCACTGTGTAAGTAGAATAATTTTTTTATACATAGATGTGTTCCATGAAAATATATTAATGGAATATAACCGATATATTGGAATTGAATCAGTGGATTTTTGAAGTTTTGTACAAGTTAATAAAATTATTTGTATTTGTCTTTTGCTGCCATGGAAGTTGGAGTGATTGCAAAGTTTATTTACTATTCTAATATCCTACCATCCCCATAATTATCTTCTGAAAAAAAACTGTTCCTGTTGAATGATGATAATACTTTATAGTATTTTTCCAGTAGACTTTCTAAATCTTTATTAATTTTTCCAAAATGTTTTAAATTGTTCGGAAATTTGTGCGCTAGAATCAATTCTGGGACCCAAACCGCATAGGGTAATTTCTATATTGTTTATATGCATACTTATTTCCCACTTTGAAAGAAAGTTATTTGCATTAAAAATGCACTGACTTTGAAAAGCAGAGCATAGATTGAAAGTGAAATTTGAATGTTTTATTAAACTCATTTTCTGGAAAAAAAAGTCTGCCTTGAATGAATTTTGACACACTTGATAAATTACAGTAACAGTCGTAAATGAAGTTGATGACTTAAGAAAATGTCAGGCGTAGTTTTATATATATATTTAAGTGAACTTTTTATGCCTACTTTTAATTAGTGTTGATAAGCTATTTTAGTTGAATGGATTAGAAGACACTTTTAAAGTGACTTTAAAGTTTTAATTAAAAAATCCACATTTAAATGTAGATTAAATTATATTTTATCATTCTTAAAATCATTTGCATAAACAATATGTGATATATATTAACTTTATTTTTATAGGTCAAAGCAATATCAAAGGAATGGGCTGAACGTGCTGCGCTACCTGCACACGTAGTTACCATGATCAATAATTTTCCCAGCAACCTTCATCCTATGTCCCAGTTCAGTGCTGCTATTACTGCACTTAATAGTGAAAGCAAATTTGCAAAAGCATATGCAGATGGAGTTAATAAAACAAAGTATTGGGAGGTGTATATATATTTATATTTTATCATTTATTAACTTATATGCTATTTTATAAATCACCATCTAACTAATTTTGATTCTATTTATCAGTATGCCTATGAAGATGCTATGAATCTAATTGCCAAGTTACCTATCGTAGCTGCCAGCATATATCGGAATTTGTATAGAGATGGTAGTAGTATTGGAGCCATTAATGTTTCTAAGGATTGGTCAGCTAATTTTGCATCTATGTTAGGTTATGAGGAGGCAGAATTTGTAGAACTTCTCCGTTTATATCTTACTATTCATAGGTAGGTTATGGGGTGAAAAATTTTTTGTATACATTTTTTCTTATAAGAAATATATATTAAAGTTACATTGCATTTTTTCCCCGTTTAGTGACCATGAAGGTGGCAATGTCAGTGCTCACACATGTCATTTAGTAGCAAGTGCATTGAGTGACCCATATTTAAGTTTTTCAGCAGCTATGAATGGTTTAGCTGGACCGTTACATGGTTTGGCTAATCAGGAAGTATTGGTATGGCTCAACAAATTACAGAAGGAATTGGCTGGAGAAGTGTCCGATGAACAACTTAAAGAATTCATTTGGAAGACTCTTAAATCAGGACAAGTATGTATTGCCACTTTTATCAAAATAGTTTGCAAGGATTGCAAATAAGAAAATGTTCTTAATGATGTTAACATAATATAAACATTTTTATTTTAAATAATTGTAAACATATTGGTAAATTCTGCATCTGTGTGACTTTTTAAACTAATCATGGCCCTGAACTCTTATTGCCTTAAGTATAACAACTATATATAATAGCTTCTCACAGTAAAGATGGGTTAGAGATCAGATTTTCACTGTTAAGCGAATTACAGCTATTTTTTTTCAATCAAAAGTACATATAGTGACAATGGTATATGATCCTATTATTGCTTTTCTTTAAATTTTTTTTTTTTTTTCTTTTTACTTATAATGAGTGTTGGATATGAATTTAAAAATAAGCTTACAGTTTTTTGATATTTAACTAATAATAAAATTAAAAGATTTTTAAATATAAAAAGAAATTTTGCTAAATATTTAATATTATTGTAATTGCTAATTCCTAAAAAATAAAAATGGTCTATTATTTATTTTCAAGAATTTGCAATAATACGTAAAAGAATAATATAAGCTTAATTATTAATTCAATTAATGCTTTAAATTGTAAACGATATTTATAAATTTACAAGTTATTTATCACACAGGTGATGGTGAATATGGTACAATTTCATTTTTTAACCCGCAATGGCTACAATACAACATTGTATTATAAACATTACAACCGTTCCTAAGAAAAGTATTTGTTTTTTATAATTATTGTTTCCAAATTTGATTTTTTTTATTATAAGCATTATTTACAATATGTATTAAAATATTTGTATAAAAACATTAAAAAAGTATAACCGTAAAATTGCAAAAAAAATGGAGAAATAAAATTACTTTTGTTTAGTCATAACTGAAATCAAGTGATTGCTTTCTTACAATCAGTGATTGTAATGAAATAAATTTGTTTTTTATTATTATAAGCATTTTTTACAATAAGTATTACAATATTTGTCTAAAAACGTAGGACATAACATAGTTATAGATTGTAAAAAGTGGAGAAAAATTATTTATATTTAGACTACAAGTGATATGAGATACCGCTAAAATTGGCACAAGGGGCATAAGATTTATGCTACGCAAGGCTAAATTTAAATTAATTTGCTTTTTGTTAAACATCGCCATACCTATGAAGGTACCGAGAAGCACACCTGTTCAATTTAAAAAATTTTATTTTAAATTAAAGCATATGAAAGTTTGTACCGGTATCACATGCCGATTGAAGCCATTGTGGGTTAAAGTAAGTCGTTGTTGCAACTAATCTTTTAGAGTTTGGAAAAGCATGAATGCTTTAAACAGATAGGAGTGATACTGGAGAGAAAATGATGATCTACATATTTTGTCCCCGGGTTTGATGAAGAGCAATGTATTGCCGAAAAATCTCTAAACTAGTATGGGCACATATTCTAAATGCAGCACTAGTATAATTAATTACCTTTAAGCAAATCGCTGTTACTGCAAAATACTATTGTATAGAATAGTTTGTTGTAAAACTTTTACAATTCCCTAGATGTTCATTCAACATCACTGACTTACTTATTTAATAGGAATGACTCCTATAGGAATAATATTAAAGTAAATATAGACAACTGCTTTAATTTCAACAAAGAGATGTTCACCCCATTTTCAGATGTATTCTCAATAGATTAGAGCAGCAAAATTGTCGTTTTAAATTGAAGCCTAATGCAAAAATGTATAATTTGCATAAAAATTGAGTTTGCATGCAATAAACAGATGGCTTTCAGAAATAAATCATACCTTTACATAGAAACTTAATATTGGGGTATAATGAGGTTATCAGAGACATAGACATTCACATATGAAAATATAGAAAATAATTTTGGAAATGTAAATTATAAGTCAAAATTTAATCTTTTTCAAAAAAATTTGTATAATGTTTTGAGTGATTTGAATAAGTTTAAAACATCAGCAGTGAATTAGCAAATAACTATTGGCTTATGAAGGATTGGTGTAATGATTTTTTTAGAAGAGTGTGTTGATTTGTGAAAGTGAAATACCATTTTTTGGAGTTACAAGTTTGAAAATGTTCTCAGAGAAGAGATTAAAGAATTGTAATAAATTCCAAAAAAATGTGGGATAATATTAAACTAGTAGTTTTGTTGTTCAGTTAAAGTGAGATTCTATGAATTGGAGATCTAGGCCATAATTGGAGGTTGGCCGTGGTAATGGCCCTCAAATGTGCTGTGTTAAGTGGAACAAAATGATTATAGCTTTTGACATCACAGAGGCAGAAGATAATATTTTTATTGAATGGAATGTGTTTAATTCGTATGCTTTGAAAGAAAAGGTGAGATGAATTATGATTTCAACTCATAGGTGGCGTTTTATTGAAAGATGTGAGTCCGGATGATATTGGGTATATGACTTTAACAAGTGATTTATCATATTTCATATATCCCAAGCTAAATGGGAAGTGATGTCACTATTAATTTGATTTGGAGTTTAGATAGCCACAGAAATAAATAATTATTGTCTAATAATTGATCAATATTTTTTCTGTGGTATATTAAAACTAATTTTATGAGAATTGAGGCTTAGCAGCTTATGTTAAAGCACAGGGAGGGAAGAGAGAAATATCAAACTATTTACTATCTTTTTCAATGGTTTTAACTTTAAGTTCTATGCACAGATGTTGATCCAAGCAGACTGAATAATTGGCATTGCTAGGGGGAAGTCCTGGTGATTGAGGAGCTCATATCAATAACCATGTATTGGAGATGCATTGTAAATTGATGTGAAAGAAAAATAAATTTAAATTGATAGAATCTTTTGGAAAAATATACATAAATGTTGTTGGAGTAACTAGCTTATCCATAAAATAAAAGGCAAAAACTAATTACACTTTGCTTCAAAGGTTCAATATTATTAGGCTCTTTTTTTTTTGTGCTGTTATTAGATCTTGTAGGCCATTGATTTTTTAAGATGATGTGCTGCTTTCATAAATTATTCCATATAAAAAAAAAATGTTTTTGATTAAAATCTAAGAATCAGACAGTTCAATGTCTTTAGAGAAATTTTTCATCGGAGGGTGCTGCCCTCTATTAAATTTCTAGGATCTGATCAAATTTGCCATAATATTCAACAAAATCATAACTGAAAAATATAGCAAATCTTAAAAGACTAAATGCACCTATCCTTAAAGTAATACTCATATTTTACTCACGCATCTTAGCTAAGACAATATATCAACTCAAAGAGTCATATATCATTATTCATATACTCTTAACTTTTATTTAATATGTGTTGAATATGAATGTAACAGCTTCTACAAGATGGAACTGATTATATTCTTAGAATGTAAAAAGGTCAAAATGTGTCTTATACGTCCTGATGTTCTACATCAAGGCTGTTCAACTTTAAATAATCCAAAGATCATATTAAAAAAAAAATTTATCTGAGAGCTGCATCCAAGATAATAAATCAGTACGTATATTTAAAAACATTCCTGACTTTAGTTAGGTTTAGCAAGCATATCAAAATTATAAAAAAAGGAAATTATGATATTCATAAAAATTATTATTTAATATTCAATTTTATTTACTAGCACATAGAACGTATGTAATTTAAACAGAAGGGGTTTACATTCTACATTCTAAGCACATGTTCTGTATTGTTATTATAATAGCTCAATGAAGTCTTATTGAATACTGAGGATACTCTCAAACCCAAGCACAAGATAGATACTTTTTTTTCATATGTCATAGCATCGGCCAGGACGTGAACCCACAACCGTTTGCAACCAACTACTTGCTTGCAAGGCGGTTGCGATGACCTCTCGGCTAACAACGCTTGACAAGATAGATACTTTTGAAAAGATAACGGCCGTCTTTTCTATCTAAATTTATTTATATCTTCTTAGTTTAAAAGTATGAAGATGGTTCTTTATTCACTTTACATCCATTAATTTCTTTCTATATATTAACGTTTGCAAAATTTTTCAATTTACTACATGGAATATTAGATAGTTTCTGATAGTTCATAATATTAACACATAGTAAATTGAAAAATTTTGTGAACGTTAATATATAGAAAAAAATTATTGGATGTAAAATGAGTAAAGAAACATGAAACATCTTCACATTCTCAAACTAAGATGCTTTAGATTGGCCTATATAACTAAATTTAGGTAGAAAAGATAAGAGCCATTCTTATGTTTTCAAGTTTATGTTGTGCTTTGGTTTGAGATTATCCTCAGTCCTGAACAAGACATTGTTGAGCTATTATAATAACATTACAGTGCATGTGCTTAGGATGTAAATCCCTTCTGTTTGAAAAAAAAATATTGTTGAGACAATAAACAAGATAATAATACAATAAACAAGATAACAATAATGGTTTACATCATTTTAGTAAGAGCTGTGTGATAGTTTGCTTTTGTTCACTAAATTATATACTTATTTCTATAAATATTACTTTTACTTCTTTTTCTGTATTGTAATAAATGTCACATACATCACTTTTTGATGCTTGTAGTTGTCAATCACAATATCAAAATCTTTAAGAAGGCCTCTAGGTGGCGGGATGAATTTCTCTTGATTATGATGTAGCTAGAATTATACGGAAGGGAATGGCAGTAGCAGGATTAATATATGGTAATGTTGGATTGTGTGTTTGTAAAGGGGTATTAGATTACTTAGAAAAAGTACAAAGAGAAGTAGGAAGATATGCATTAGATGCAGATGTGTGGACGGCAAAGGAGGCAATTCAAGGAGAAATGGTATGGTCGAGTTTTTATATGAGAGATGCAAAAAGCAAAATGAAAATGTTTGATAGATTGCAGTTTATGGATAATAAAAGAATAGCCAAAATAGTATTTAATTGGGTTATGAATAAAAGGTAGGCAACAAGATGGGTGAGAAAGGTAATGCGGTATGCAGAAAATTTGGATAAAGAATATAATGTCAGTACACTTATACAAAAGGTGGGATGATTGTGTTAGGAGAATTGTTGAGTGTTATAGTGGTAAGGAATGTGATAGAAGAATAAGAAGATGGAGAACTAGCATAGGGAGTAAAAAGAGTTTAAATATATATAGAAGTAAACAGAATATTGGGTGCAAGTTAATTTATGATAATAATAATAAGGAAAGTAGTGTACTGTTTAAGGCTCGAATGGGATCTTTAGCAACAAGGGAATGTACACATAAATGGAAAAATGTGGGTGATTTAGTCTGCAAGATGTATAAGGAAGGCCTAGTAAATATTAAGCTTCTGTTAATTGAATATAAATGCCTGTAAGCAGAAAGGGTACAAATAATGAAGTTGATTATACAAAAAGTGGGTTATTTGTTTTTATGCTGAGTTTGGGAAAAGATAAAGGGGATTTAGATATAAAGATCATGGAGTTGAGAAAAATTATGATGTGGAAATGAGATGTAGCAGGATATGGGAAAACTTAGGGTGGGGAATGGAAAGGGAAGGTAAAGTGGCTAACAGGTTTTTCTGGGCATAGTTGCTGAGAGATTTCTGATTCGGTATAAGAAGTCACAGTGCACCACATCACATTGAACTAAAACTTGATTTTGTAAAACTCTGTCTTCATAAACACAAAAGTCTTGTAAACGATTAGTAATATAAAGTTCATTGCAAAATATCCGATTAATAAAAAACATATATAAATTTTATAAAAAATGCCTTTATTTAATTTGATCAGGAATGCACGAAAAACCAAAAAATATTTTTTCTCCAGCCACAATTTTGGTTGTTATATTAACTTAAAATAAAAGTGGGATCATGCATAAATTAGTTAATTCAGCGGTATTTTTAAAACTGGGGATTGAATTAATTAATTTATGGTTGATCCATGCTTTTATTGATCAAAACTATAATTGAAGAAAAAAATTATTTTTGTTTTTAGTGCATTATTCATTAATTAAATAAAAACTTTTTTTTATAATGTATATCATATTCTTTTAGGAGTGGTTACTGACAATGACGTTATTGTTTACTTATTTTTGTTGTTTTTTTACTTTACATAATCTAAATTGTTTTCCTAAATTTAATATTTTTAAAATAATTATTCTGAATTTCTTGTTACATTTTATTTACATGTCATTTATTCTCTCTTTAACTTTATTAATATCATTAAAAAATATTTGCTTTATAGGTTGTACCTGGTTATGGACATGCAGTTCTTCGCAAAACTGATCCTCGTTATGTTTGCCAACGAGAGTTTGCTTTGAAACATTTGCCTAACGATCCAATGTTTAAATTAGTATCTCAGCTCTATAAAGTTGTTCCTGGTGTTTTGCTTGAACATGGAAAAGCTAAAAATCCCTGGCCAAATGTTGATGCTCACAGTGGAGTTTTACTACAGGTAAGTTACCGTATGAATGTGCATGTATTTAAACTGTTTTGTTTTGGATAATTTCTCCTATTTAAAATAAAAGAAAATGAACTGGAAATGTAAATTTTTCTTTTGATATTTGATTTGCTATTATGACTGACTTTTAATATTTCTTATAAATTAAAATGTTCCCCAAATGATCCTTTATTTTTATTAATTGAAAAAGAAACTTGAATTGATAAGAATTAAACACTTTATGGAATCATAAAGGAAATTTTAACTGAAATAAAAAATGACACAGCCCAAAGAATTAATGAGATCCTGAGAAATGAACTTGAGAGAATAATTGTGGTTTGTAAAGATTGCTAAACCTAATGCAGCAAAATGTGACGATTTTAGAACCGTTATCTTAATCTTGCATTCAACCGAGGTGCTATTTAGACTTTTGGATAGTTGGATGTCTCCCAGAATAATCTTTGTATCCATAGAGAAATTTGCTTTTAGGAAAGGAAAATGAAATGGCAAGAATTATTATTAAGAGGAAAAGTGTGTTTATTGACCTTGATCTGATACAGTAAATCGAATTGACTTTCTTTCTTGGTCATTTTGGAAAAAATAAAAAATAAATTGGAAATTTTTGTGCTGTATTGAAATTATATTTTTGAAAAAAAGCTTACTAAATATTTTGTTAGGATAGTCACTTTTGTATGGAGTGGAGACAGGGATAATTAAGAAACTGCAAAAACAGCTTTAGTATCATCCAGCATAAGGTTTACTAATCCAGTGATTACTAGGTGGATGTAAAATATTTATCTTTCGTATTGAAATTCCTGTTTTGAGACCAGTTTCTTGCTTCTGCTTTTAGCAATGAGGCTTGTAATTCAAAAATTGAATGACTGCAAGCATGTTTCCAGCATTTAAGTTATTTTTCACCCTATTTTAACTTTCAAGCTTAAAATTTGAAATTCAAATCAATCTAAGATTCAATTTTGAACCCAAGACCTTCTGCTTGAACAGATTAGATTGTTTTATAGATCTGAATTCATTTCAGTAATTTTATATAGCAAAGCCACAAACTATGCAATATCAATATGTAAAATCTTAATCATATGCAATGCAATAAAAATGTAAACAAACAAAAAAAACCCATTAAAATTCATAAATTTAGTGTATTTTGCAAACAGGAACATCCATTGTTCCTGCTCTGAGTTCTACATGATTACATTTAAAAAAAATAAAATAAAAATTTGTCAATAAATTTTACAATGCATTGTTAGTAGTTTTTTCATCTCTGAACGCCATACACAATTGTGATTTTTAGTAAAATTTCTTCAGCTTATGTTGGTAGTACATTTTATTTTTTCTTTATTATCCTTTTCAAGTTTAATCACGATGAAAGAATCATTTCATTATTTTTTTTTTTAAAAAAATAGTACAGTAGTTTTTGTTTTTTAATTGTATCAGTGAATGAATGAATAAGTGAATACGTCCTCTCAATTTATGATTAATTATATTATTACTTTTGTTGTACTATAATCTTAATTTACATATGTATACTATATATAAAGTGTTTATTATATATATATGTGCAAGCAGTACAATAAACATTATATATTCTATTCTAATCAAAGTTGATCGACAAATATGATTTTATATTGTAACTCTGCTGTATTTTAATGTTTTCAGTTCTTCGTTAATAGTAAGCAGATTGATTTGGATTCAAAAATCTTAGGATGGTTTAAATTATAACTTTTTAGTTTGATATAAAATAGAGTTGGAAATGACTACTGGGTGCATGTCTGCATTCCCAAGCCTCATTGATAAAGACGAAAGCCAGAAACTAGACCAAGAATGAAGATTTAAAAACTAAGAATGAGGATTTTATATACATATCTGTTAATTACTGATTATTCAAACTTCCACCAGATGCAAAACTGCTCTTATTATTTAAGCTGGAAGTTTGATGATATGTTATAATTAGGAAACGATTTGGAGCTTTGGAAAATTGAATTTGTAGAAGAATGGAAAGGTAAATTGTAAGGATAAGATTAACAATACATGAATGTTGAAAAGAATACGTTGGTAAAAATTATTCATTGAGGAAATTATGATAGGAGAATAGGAATTTGATTGGCATGAACTTTAAGGCAAGATAAACAAAAAGAGTGTTTGGTGATCTTAAAGAGAATAGCATTTATAAGTATTGAGTGACTAATTAAATGATTTATTACTCTAGAAATCATTTGATGTCAGCACTGGGAGTGAGAGGGCTAAACTATGTAATCCATGGAAATTTATCTTTTGAGTTTTCCCCTCTGCCACTGCATTGAGCCTTGCAGGAAGTTATGAGTCCTTATAATATATGACAATATAGAAAAGATTAGAAAAGGTAAACTAGAGTGTGGAAGAATATCTTTTGCAGATAAGTGTGGATAGTGGTAAATGAAAAATAAATTCCAAATAATCCTAACAAAAGATATGAAATTATTGACGAGAATGATGAAAGAGAGAAAGATGCCTACTTCACTCAACTGTATTAATTTATTGAAAATATGCACACATTATTTAAATATCTATTTAAATAATATTAATGGCTGAATTTATATATATGGTTTAAAAATACAAGGACGTAATTCAGGATGAGCTCATGTATGTTAAAAAATCAACTAGTTGGTACTTTGCCATAGAACCAAAAAGTTGTTTTGTGGAAGAAATTGTGCAGAAGTGAATTCCGTTTTTATAACTTTTTTTTTTTATTAAGATTTCTGATTAAAGTCATTATCTCCTTTATAAAGATAGTACGTACAGAATTCACAGCATGCACTTTTATAGAGTCAGTAATAATTTTTTTCTATTGGCTAACTTGTATGATATATTAAAAAATATGAACAATGTAAAATATGACTCTGTCAAAGCAACTTTCATTCAAGAGAAATTTTTTTTTGCTTTAAAATATATTTTTGTGTTTCCTATCGTGCGAAGTATTAAATTTAATGATTAGGTTTATTCTTTATGGGAAATATTTTAAATTTATGTTTTTCAAATGCTAATATGAATTGTAATGTTTAAATCACAGATTCATGGAGACAAATTAAAAGTGTTAGAAAAGATTTGGAAGTAAAATATAGAGAAGATTCAATAAAGACAATATAATATAAAATAATCAAGTAGTTGGTCATTTCGGAAATCATATAACATTTGAATTTCAGAAGTAATTGACTAAGCTTTGATCCAAGATCTTTAGCTCTCAAGTCCATCATTTACACAGCGTGGGGTGATGGAGACAGTAATTAAATAAGAATATTAAAAATGTAATGGAAATAGGAGTAAAAAGTAAATAAATATTATATGAAATATTAAAAAAACCTGTGATTATCGTGTCTGCATACATCACTTGATGTTTGCTTTTAAATTAAATATCTATTACTTCTAATCCAGTTCTATCATCTAGTGAATACTACATGCCAAATGTTAGGAGTTAATAAATGCCTATGCAGTTCTCTTCCATTCAAATTCCATTTTATGATGAAGAGGCTTTGGGTTTATATCTCATGCATCTTGATTTTTTGGGGGATCTAAAGTACCTTTCCATCAGTGGCCATCATTTCCTCAAGTAAGCTGGTTTCACTTCAAAACATTTATGGTGTTTTTAAATTTCAAGCTGATAGTTTGATAGTAAAAAAAAAGAAAAAGAATAAGTGATGATTGTTGGAGGAAAGATTTCTTAGACTCAGAACCAAAACTTCTCACTGATGAAAATCATAAGCTAGCAACTAGTCTCGGGATATTGAAAGGATAGTACTGGATAGGGATGTATTAAGTGTTATCATTTAGCATCTACTGACTACTCAAGCTTATACAAGATGCAAATTTGGAGTAGAAGAAATAGATATTTAGAATATTTCTGATTACAATAATAATAATAAAAGAACAATAGAACCAGAAAATTATCATCAAAATATACCTAAAAGTTTCTATACTAATATATAAATTTTACTACCCCAAGATAAGTATGGATAACTATGCATATTATATATATATATAGTTAGTGCTATCCCACCTTTAGCTTACATTTGACAGTATAATCACCGAGTGGCACATAGTAGTAGACAGCCACTCTTAAATTACTATAACTTTCTAACTCTAAAAATAATAAATAAAACATTAAATGTAAAAAAACATTAAATGTGTTTTGCAATGACTATACAAACCAATCTGAAATACAAATATATCCACCATAAGTGCGCATAGCTAATTGGTCATCATACATAAATCACCACTAGCCAATGCTTAAAATTAACCCCTAGAATACCTGAAGCCTTGACAACAAACAGATTGTTGATATTCCATTAGTTAGTTTTAAGTATTAGCTAGGGTGGCATGATTTAAATATATTGATATATATCACATACTGTTTCTTAAGTTTGTTTATTTAATATCTTGTAAATTGTTCTTCAGCACCTTTCACAGCAAACTTCTTGAAAAATTTCAGACTTGCCTAATTTTAGATCGCCCCATTATATTCTTTCCTCGGCCAAACTTTACCAGTGAAAACAGTTATTGTTGCACTTTTTTTTTTGATTATTATAAATGGCACTTTTTTTTTTGATTATTATAAATGGAATCTATTTTCCTCACAAAAACCATAAGTTCAGCATAAAATATTGTACTTTTTAGAAAATGTGTTTTGTTCTCTTTATATGCCCAATCCAATGAAGATGCTTTTATCAATTGTAATCTCTATGGTATCGTATCCAGCACCCTGAAAAATGTACCAATTGGTCTTATGATCTTGCCAGCCATATTTTTGGAATCTTGCAGAGTATAACAGTTTTATAATGAGTAATTATTTGATTATAATTAAAAATTATATTTAACTTGTTAAATGCAGGTACAGCACATTTAAGTCTATATTATATCTAGACACCTAAATCCATTTTTCTTTGTACAAAGCCAAAATATTTAAATTCATTCATTTTCTTAAGTTGATAATCATTCAAGATAAAATCGCTCGATTTTTCTTCCCATTGCTGGGTTTTTGAACTTCATTTACTAAATTAAAATTTGTAGATATTGCATTAAAAACTTTAATCTAAAATCTTAACACTAGAGTTCATTATTGTAAAATTGCACCTTCATTGGATTGGATATGTAAAACAAATGAATAATGCAAGACTTCCTAAAAGGATATTTTATGATGAACTTGATCATGGTTTCATGGAAGAAGCCCTGTCTATGTTATAAGAAATATCTCGAGACATTGTAAAGAAATGCAATGTCAATTGTTTACATTGGGAAGATATAGCAAAGCTACAGTTAGACATAGCATTGATGTATTCCAGAAATAAAAGTTTTTTGTTGAGGAAACTAAAAGACAACATCGTACAATATCAAATAAATTTTGAGGTGTTTGAATAGCAGCACTCATTTATGAGTCTTTTTTTTTTTTAATCCAATAACTCCACCATCAAACGTATATCATATATTAATCCCTGTTCAATTGATTAAGCCGCCTATAAATCATTCCAAAAACCAGTCATAAAAATTGAAAACAATATTGTAGCAAGTGCTCATCTTCGTTTAACACTGCTTTTCACTTCGAATGCCTGGTATTTTCTCCAGCAGTGATAAAGCTTTCTTTCATTTCATCACATAGAAGTTGTATATTGTTCATAAATTTCAGTGGACAATCAGCTAATTTCAAACCATGTCATCAACCTGTTGGATTCAAATGTCTTGATTAGATTTATAAAAACAATGCATAAATTGCCTTTGGCTCTTGAGACTTTTCTTGCGATTTACTTATAACAAAAACAATGTCGTAGTATTTTTTGATTCTCTAAGACCACATTGAATCCTGGAATTTATCGTTGACTGAATGCAACCTATTCAACAAAATCCTTGAAAGTACTTTTGTTATTGTGGATGTCCATAAGTAGTCTAATAATTATTGCAAGGTTTTCTATCCTCGTAGGAACAGTAGAAGCACCCATGGGATCAACATCATAGATCTGTATTTCTAAAAAAATATTAAGTTTTGAAACTAACTTAATGCTACTATATTTTAAACTTTTCTTCAAAAGTTACTTAATTTTAAAATTACAAAGAGCTATTTTGATTTCATCGAGATGAATAGCTTTTTGTTCATATCCAAATGGTTGGGTATGATGAATATATAAACTTAGCACCTATATATTTAAGAGAATTATGATATTACTTTTTAGTCTATATGCTGCATTTAGTGTGTCAAAAAAAAAAAGATAAATTGATGATATCAGTGAATTCTGTATTTTCTTTGCAGTTTGAATATATAAATGAATTTGAGCTTCTTATCAGTTATTGAGTTTTTGCCTTTAAATATCTATTTTGCTTAGGATCCATAATAAATTTATTATTCAACATGGAGATAGTGTTACATATTTTTCTTTTAGTCAACTCACTAATTTTAAAATTCTTTACAGAGAATCAGTCAGGATTTGTCATTTTAGGGAACCCAAGAATAAGCTATTCCATGCCTCATTAACATGATAATCTTGAAATTACTAATTAGCTAATTTTAGTACTAAAAAGCATTTTGAAATTTACCACTGACAGTAGATGCTTTTAAATAATGTAAATCAAATTTTGTACAAATACAATTGGACCTATTTTTTAATGTGAATGTCATTTTAATCTTGTAGTGTTATTGTCTATGACCCGTCAGCTTTAAATGCTCATGAAATAAATTGACATTCTGACTTCTATTATGATATAATTTATTAAGTGTCATTGTTTTGAGTGTGGCTGCATTTAATTTCCTTTATCGGGATTTTTGTACCTAACAAAGTTTTTGCGATAATCAGTACGTATATTATGCAAAACTTCAATAGTAGCAGACATTTGCATTTACACCACCTATTCCATTATTTCCAATAACTTTGAGCCAAAGTTTACTAGTAATAACATTTGCATTAAAGTGTCTAAGAAAAATGTATTCTTTTTTTTTTTTGATATTGATGTATTAATACTATTCAATAAATAAAAATAAATAAAATTCTTTTATTGAACAATAATGTCGGAGCTTAATCACTGATCATATTGGGTACAGACATCAACTCAAGTTTTAATCTCAATAACTTTTCATCGATAACATCAGAAAATTGCAAGAAATGACCGAGTACTAATACCAAACAAATCCCCAGGGTAGTTTCTGGATATTGGTCCTCCTCAGCAAGAAATACTGTTTGCATCGTTTGTCACTCATTGTTTATTTCAGTTACCTTTATCAATTAATATCTTGAAAATTTCGCTTGTACTAAAGATTCTAGTTCAAGCTTATTTCTTTATTTGAATATACGTAGCAACGACAATAATTAAATACATTATCTTCTTCACTCTATAAGCTAAACTTCAGATACCTTTTTATCCTTTAATATAAATCAAAAGAAATTAATCTCTCTCCTTTAATTTACATTTGACATTAACAATCCATATCACTATTGCTGACCTATTTGATAGAAAATGGATCAGGGACCACTACTATCAAATGTTGATGAAATTTAACTTAGAGCAGTCATGTTGTAGTGTCTTCAATTATTTTTTCAAAAACATCAAAGCAGGAAAGCATGCTTGGATTCAAATCTTAAAATGTTTGAAAATTTTAAATCTTTAGTTTGATATGTTAGCAGGAAGAAAGGCACTTGCTAATGAGGAAGGCCAATAACCTTAAACTAGTTTGACTCTGTTTAATACTGACATCTGATATTCTTTGATTGCTCGTGCTCGCATAGATGGTTCAAAATATGGAGTGGCTGTCAAAATGCATAGTGTTCTTTTCTAGGTTATTTCTCTTATTTGTAGTTGAAATTTGACATGATCCATTGATAATCTTTTTTTAAAATCGTATATGCTTCTGCCTATCTTCAAATGACTGATAACTATTATAGAAATGTGATGAATTAAAGGTGGTGTTAATACTTTATATTTGAAGAAAATATTGACTACCAAATGTATTTTAGGTGCGGAAAACTCTTATCAAAAGAGCAGCAGTTATAATTTTTTTTAAAAAAAGAATATTTAAAATAATTAGAAATACAAAATTGTGTGTTTAAGCGCACACATTCGAAAATGCACCCATCTAATGGGTGGAAGAGTTGAGTTGCGTGCACTTTGGAACATGCACACTTCAATTACATCTTTATATTTATCTTAAAAATTTTTTTTTTTTTTTTAAAATATATATAAGTTGCTTTTGACAAGTGTTTTGAGAGCATTTAGGTTGTATTTAATATTTCCAATGTTTGCTCTAAATATATAATATTAGTCTCCAAGTTTTTTAATATAATTATATTATTAATGCCAGTTTAGGTTTGAACTCAGTCTTTTATTTCTCTCATTTCTATATATGTTATTAAGTAATCCATCATTCCAACTTGATAAGCCAAATAAAATGTCTAGTGAAAGAAAATCACAATGCTTTATACTTGCTATATTTAATTTTATTATGTTCCGTTTGTGACTTTGCACAGTTATAGAGCAGTAGACTTGGAAATAAGGAATTCCAGGTCAGATTATTCGCTAATGTAAATAAAAAAAATCTATTCAGTCATAGGGAATGAAAATGTTAAATGCTCCATCTGACATTAAGAATGCTCAAACGTCATATGACCTCTTAAGCAACTGACCACTCAATTATTTCAATTTTATTGTAAAACATAGCTTTCAACGTTATTTAAGTAACCATCTTCAATCAATCAAAGAAATATATTTTTTCTTATTTTTAGCAGAATGAAAATAGCTTTGCAAATATAATTGAAAACTTATCTTGCATTATATGTATAAAATTTATTACAATAAATATAAGACAAATGTATTTTTTTAATAAAAAAAAAAGATTATTTATTAATGTATATACACATAGGTACACATCACTTGCTAATTATTACTGATATCAGTACATTTTAATAAATCTATTGTGTGATTGTTATTTATTTATGTGCATATTTTATTAATAGTTAAGCTGACAAAAAATAAAATCTGTACGTGAAATAAATGATGTGTATCTCTTTTTTTTTCAGTACTATGGTATGACTGAAATGAATTATTATACAGTATTGTTTGGAGTTTCTCGAGCCTTGGGAGTTCAAGCGTCTCTTATTTGGGATCGAGCCTTGGGATTACCTCTAGAACGTCCTAAATCTTTGAGTACCGAAGGTCTTATGAAATTAGTAAATTATTGATAAATGTGAAATGCTATTTTGGTTTAAACTGTAGCCATAATCCAGACCCTGATCCAAAGTAAAAATTGTTGTTAGACATAGGATTAACTTCTGGTCGGCAATCTATTATATATGCAGCCCGCTACCAAACAACTACTAGTGAAGATACCCTAAATAGTTGATAACATCGCTTAGCTCTCTAGGAAGACATTCTGTATTTCTTAGCCTTTTTTTTTTTTATGTACATATTTTGTATATATATATATATTTCTTGTGACAATGCAGAAGCATAAAAAAACGGCCCGTTACATTAAATGCCTTGAAGCAAAGGTGGTAATGTTTAGTATTTGAAAGATGGTGTTATCAACTCATTTGTTCATATAGTTTTTATTTATATTTTTAAGTTTTAATTGAATCTCATTTTTGTTTGTTGTTTTTTGTTCAATTAAATAACTGAAATCAATCTAAATTCGGAACAAGATTGATTTTGTTTTTACCGGTTGCTTAGAAGAACGGATTGGGGGTTCTTTTTAAGCATAATTTTTAAGAACTGTATTTGAGCAGCCTTTTATTTTATTACTGATTTTTTTTTTAAAATAATATATTTTCTGTACAGGGGTATAAGGTTTAAAGTGACAATTTCTGCTAACGGATCTGCGGTATTAATAAAAAGTCCTTGGCTCAGGGTCTCAAATTGTATAGTTTATTAAATTTTCACTTTTGCTATTAATACTTGGATCTGAAAAATGAAAATAAATTTTAATACAAATTGAAAAATCTGTTGTTTGATTTTCTTCTTAATATTTGTATCTGTCACCAATAGAGCAATAGGCAGCTATTATTAAGTTTCAAAAAATATTCTTTTGAGATTATTAAAAAAAGAAAAAACAATGTATATTATTGTTTCTAATACAAAAAAAATATGTAAATGTTTCTACCATGTACCAAACGTTTGTATGATAGCCAGTGTAAGTTTCTCTTCATGAATTACATTGTAGTAATATATTTTAAAATATTTTTTTATCTGAAGATGCTCTTCAAAATTTAACGCAATATATTTATTATTAGTAATTCAAATGTAAAATCTAACAGAACAACGAAAAGAAAACAAGTGATACCAAATCAAGGAATGACATAAAAATGATATTATAGTCATTCAACAATTCCAGAGTTGATTATATAATTACTTAATAAAAGCTTATGCTATTTATTTATTGTTAAAGCTTACTTTGTAATAAAATTCTGTCATGATATTGTCATGTTTTATTTCGGCTAAATAATGTTTATTATTAATACAGCATGAGTAGTTATGAATTATGTAGTTTCTAAGGAATTAAGAAGGTATTTTCTTTTTCTGCATTTATATATTTTTTTACAGTTGCTCATTATGATGCATTTGTAAACACTTGATTGTAAATGTCAAGTCTCATTATTAAAACTTAAATAGTTTCAAATAGGAACTGTTAAATCACTTCTATTAAGCCGACAATAAGCATTTGCAAATACACATTTGTCATTACATAATATCCTTTTAGTTAGGATACTATGTAAACAGTTTACCACTGTTTTATTTTTATTTTACGTACATTCATATTATTTTACAATATTAGTAGATAACTAAATTTTATACTTTTTTTTGCAATGCATCTCATTCTTTGTATGTTTCGACTGATTAGTGATCTTTCTCAACAATATAAATAAATTATTTTAATATAAGATACAATTTTGTAACAAAATCTATTAAGTAGTAATTTATGAGTTTTGAAATGATTAAACTACCTATATGTGAATATAAAACCACTAAAACATCTTATGATCACCATTTCATATGCCTACACAAGCTGTTTAAATAGTAGCAAACTCTTCATACAGTAGTGCCACCCAGTGCAAGCCTTAGTAACCAATGAACACAAGAAAGTTTGTGCGTAAAATCCCTATCTAGAATCTACTCATCCAATATCCCCAGACTGGTTTCTAGTTTCCATCAGTCATCTGAGAGGGCTGCACTTACATCTTAGGATCTAATGCAACTTTCCAGCAGCCACCTTTTACCTACTTAGTTAATTATAAAGCTATAAACCCAAGATGAGCTTGGATTGAAAACATTGTGTTTTCAATCCAAGCTATAGTTAACTAAGTAGGTAAAAGGTAACTGCTGGAGGGTTGCATTAGATTCCAAGATCTAAGCGCAGTGCTCTCAGATCCATGACTCCTACTGATGAAAGTCACAAGCTAAAAATTAATCTGGAGATGTTGGATGAGTAGGCACTAAATAGGGATTTTATGCACATATCTTCTAGCATCCATCGATTACTAAGGCCTGCACTGGGTGGCACTATTCTATGAAAAGTTTGTTACTGTTTACATGTATGTGTTTTATGTGTAGGTAGAGTTAAATAATTGATAGCAATAGTTAAGAAGAACTTTAAAGGAGAATACATTATATTTATCAAACTTTACCAAATAGATTCAAGTCATTTTCCATCTATTTATTCTTAGGTATGAATCACTATAGTAGCAGACTTTGGAACCCAAGATCCATAAATTATGGCCCAGTTCTGTCATTTCATTTCACTCAAACTGGCAGATTTTGGAACTTAAAGTCTATAAATTATGTCCCAATTCTGTCTTCCTTCACTCAAATTTCTTTTCAACTCCCGAGAATTGTTCAAAAGAAAAATCCTAATCAAGTGTTGGTGATCGAGAGGTCAGCACAGCTGCCTTACAAGCAGTTGTCCCGGGTTAGCTATGACCCATGAAAAAAAAGAAAAATCCTAAACTGATTTAAACCTAAAAAAATTTTAACTTTTCCCAGCTCAGATTCTAAATCAGATTATTGGCATGAAAAGCAGATGTACTTTGGGTAATTTTAATTTCAAACTCATAAATAGAGAAATTTATATAAAAAAATTATATTTTGTATAAGTATTAAAATATTGTTAATTATAAACCCTGCTTAAGACTGCTTGCATTTCAAAATATATGGGATGGAGGGGAACAAAGCATTATTTTGCAAATGCACCAAAAAGGAAAGGATAAAGTTTCTCCAGTTTTCACAAATAAAAAGTATGAGGCGATTGTGTTTAGAAATCCACAAGTTAGATTACCAATTTATTTAATGTGGGTGTTAGTTGCAAGTTTATTTAAAATATGAACAGTACAGAAAAAAAAATTTTTTTTTAATGCATTTATGTGAATAAAAGCATTTCTTTAAATTTTTTATACTTTTTTTAAATTTCTGATTCCTTTATAAAATATAAACTCTTCGCTAATTTTTTTGCTGAAATTATTTGCAAATTCTAAAAAATGTATCATCATCGGGAATACATGCATATGCAAAGTTTCAACTAGATCAGTTATTGGGAAATGAATAAAAATTGAACTACAAGATTTCTCTGACAATAAAACAGACTAAATTAAATAAAAACATAAAGAAAAATGTAAATTTGGGATAAGGTAACTTAAACAATATAATAATTCACAAGCAGATGTCCATTTTACTGCTGATTTGAATTTCAGGTTTGGCAATTAAAATTGAATTAAATGGGGATGTTGGGTGCGTGTTTGCATTTTTTTTTAACTTTCATTCCCAAGTATCAAAATCCGTACATTGGTCTGAAGATAGGGATTTAAATACTTGAAGATTTTATACGCATCTGGTAATTATTGATGATTATTCAAGCATATATTAGATGGCATTAGAGTCAAGAGTTGCTCATCATAACATCACAAGATATATACCACACTATTTTTACTTGGTTTGTGATACACAATTACTAATTCTTATCGATGCTTGATCAGAAGTATAAATTTGAATGATTTATGAGTATAAGATTCGAATCATTTTCATCTAATTTGCAGGTGTAATTAGAATAGAATATTATTTTTTTTAAATCATATTGGAGAGAAAAAAATGTTCAAAGAATTTCTTTGGACTATCTCATAAATAAAAATAAACAAGTATTTTGTTTGCAAAAACCTCTAGTAATTAATTACTTAACTTTCTTTACTAGCAATATGGTCTATTACCACTATATTTACTTTTAAATGGTTGAAATGTTTTGTGCTTGATAATCACAAGAATGGAGAATGATTTATTATTAACAAAGAGGTAATCATTCCCATCCTCTTCACATACCAGAATGAATTTTTGTTTAAAATAATTTATGGTTTTATTAATCTCGTTCCCTAAAAAAATTGTAATATAGTAATCAGTTCTTTACATGCTGAAAGGGGAGGAGTGATGGCGTCTAGCAATACAATAAGAACTTTCACCTGATGATAATGTCATATTTTAATGTTTTGCTAGCAATCACTGAATACATTCCTTGTTGCATAAATAGCAGGTTTTGATTTGTAAATGCTGCAAGATTAAAGGTTTTATGCTACCTTTGAATAATACTTCCCCACTGGGACTCAAGATAACCATCATGTATATATGAAATCCATACTACCTATGTCCGCAATTATTTTCTCTTATTACCTGCTCAAAGAATTTGTCATTATGTTACGCTTTAGTTTTCAACCATTGATCCATATCTAATAATGTATGAATTGAAAAATTAGGAACTATCCTCAAAGAATCCATTGAAAACTATTCACAGAACTGACATGCCTGCAGATAAATATATCTAAATCAGCATAATGAAAATGTGTGTAAGAAATTGTGATCTGGACCAACTAATGGGTGCCACTTCAGTATAAAATGTGCATCTTTGGGATCATTTATCTTTTTCATGTCTTTGGTCATATGTTTCAGAAAATTGTGATTAAGTAGTTTGAAATATATATATGAAGTAAAAAATATATCTTAAAAAAAAAAAGGTGTATATGAATTTAAAATTACAATATGAACTATATATCTTGAGAAAAAAAGTGAACTGGGTGTTTAAAAAATGCATCCACAGAAAGGGGTTGATCTAAGTTCTGGGCTGATGGATGGTTGTGATATGACTGAGTTAAGATGAAAAATGCTCTGAAGTAAGAATAAAATTTGAAAATGCATCTATACCAGCATGATAGCGCTCAAATCTATGGGAAGTGAAAGCTGAGTCTATGAGTGGCACACCAATAAATGAACATTATAGAGGGACTATTCACTAAAATAAAAGGGAATTTTTCTTTCTCCAATGTTAAAAAAATTAAGGAAAGTCTACATTTCATAATATTCAATTAATTTCATAACTTTTGACATATCTTACACTGTTGACTAGTGTTCCTTTTTTCTATCAAGCTTTTTCACATAGTCCCAAATGTTCTAATTTGGACTCCTGAGTATATGCATAGCCTAGGTTGGGAATGTCTGATTTAAAGCAGTGTTGCACTTTCTGTTTAGCAAGTAATTATATTTTTTGTGTCCATATATCAATTAATTACTTGATTCTTTTTGCTACTATAAATAAATACATCTTTTTCTCTAGCACTATCTATTGTAAACTTGAGTAATCAGAAGTTACTAAATGATACTGCAATTTTATTCCTAGACATTTTTCCAGCTTAAAATCGGACTGGGAATGGAAGATAAATTACACTACAATCTGGAAACCATTGATTATTTGAGCTCAAGATAGGTGATCCTAGAATAATTGTAATTATTTTTAAAAGATGGGCATTGAAACTCCAAAATCACAGGACTAAAATCTTGATATGTATACTCATGTGCTGACTTAAGCTGATATATAAATATATTTTAATGAGTATGTAAATAATTTTATGTGTACCAAATACATAAATGCTAAGAACATAAACCTATTCATGAAACAAACAAGTCTGAATATATTAAGATATTCCACAAGACAGATTCTTAAAGAATAATTCAAATGAACTTCTAAATAACTACCATCTTTTGTTATATAAATGCCAATCTATATTATCAAATATAATAAAATGTGAGCCTTATATTACATATTAGTGGATTTATAGAAATACGTACAAACAATGTTGAAATCAGTTATTTTTGTAGGTCTTTATGCATTGTATTAAATTATTTACATAATATAAACAAAATAAATATATTATAATTGATAAAAAGCTAGTTATGTTAAACCACTAAACATCAAATGATCACCATCTCATACTAGCACAATAATTGTTATTAAACAATTCAAAACAAAGCAAAACTCTCCATATAGTAGTGCCATCTTGTGCTAACAAGAGCAATCAATGGATGCCAGAAGGCTTCTGCATAAAATCCCTATCTAGTGCCTACTCATCCAATATCCCCAGACTAGTTTCTGGCTTGTGGCCTTCATCAGTGAGGAGCCTTGGATCTGAGAGCACTGCACCTAGATCTTAGGTTCTAATGCAACCCTCCAGCACCTACCTTTTAACTCTATTTAACTACAAAACTATGAGAATGAAATTGAAAACACTATTAATATTTTCAATCCAAGCTCAATAGCTTATATAGTCATATGGGTCTGAACTCAATTCAGTACCCATACATTTTGGTGTTTTTTTTTTTTAGTGGTTTAACACCAATCCTGCCTAATAGGATAATGGTGGCTATGGTTGTTAAAGAGCCAAAGACACCAAAATGTATGGGTGCTGAATTGAGTTCAGACCCATATGACTATATAAGCTATTGAGCTTGGATTGAAAATATTAATAGTGTTTTCAATTTCATTCTCATAGTTTTGTAGTTAAATAGAGTTAAAAGGTGGGTGCTGGAGGGTTGCATTAGATCCTAAGATCTAGCTGCAGTGCTCTCAGATCCAAGGCTCCTCACTGATGAAGGCCACAAGCCAGAAACTAGTCTGGGGATATTGGATGAGTAGGCACTAGATAGGGATTTTATGCACAAGCCTTCTGGAATCCATTGATTGCTCTTGTTAGCACAAGATGGCACTACTATATGGAGAGTTTTGCTTTGTTTTGAATTGTTTAATAAGCTAGTTATGTATTAAATCTGATAGGATATACACCTGGGTCTTGTTTTACGCGCTAGATAGGTTCCTCAGAAAACACGCGCAAACGAAATCGCGCAAAAATAGATGTAACTTACATTGAAAAAGGGAGGGTGCGGTCTGTGATTTTTCAAAATTCGCGTAAAAGCAAAGCACCAACATAAAATTACTTTAAAATTCGCGCAAAAAAAAAAAATAAGGAAATAAAATATGACTAATAAAAAATTTCAAATTTGAAAAAAATTGATACAAGACAAACTTTTTTTAACTATAATATTTAATTTTATTCAAAATAATATATTTTTATGCATAATTTACAGTACGGTAATTTACATTTTTTTATACACGTTTTAATTATTATCGCTATTTACCAAAACACACGTTCGTTTGCACTCTCATGTTGTGTTAATGTTTTTCTGTTGACAACGTAATTAGTAATTAATCTTTGAGACGGTGATTTTATTGTTTATGAACTTAGACTTATGATAATAAAAAGACATTTATTCACAACTGCTGGGAAAAATTTAATTAAAACTAACAACTAAAAATTAAATTCTTATTTTTGTCTTTAATTTTCAATTTCGTTTAAAAATCAAATTTCACATCACATTATTTCAAGTCGTGTAAGTATTTTTTAAATTGTTAATTACAATTAAAAATCACATATTAATTTTTAATTGTCAAATTTAATTGTGCCCACTGCTATTACTAACCTTTTAAAAATAAACTTGTGGACACTAAATGATTAATAATTAATTACGTTCTTTTTTAAAAAGCAAAAACAGAATGTGATTTAAAATGCAAAATTAATACACATAATGTTTGAACAAATTTACATTATAATCTTGTAAAATTTAATGTGTGTATACATAACATGTGGAAATCATGATTTTAATTTCATTATTGCATAAAAGCTTACTATTATAAAGCACTGAAAATATTGAAATTACTAAGTTGAAAGTTGAATTCTAATAATGTGCTATTACTTTCAATATAACGTAAGTGCGCGAAATTTATTTAAAGTAATAGCGCAATATCGGAATTCGACTTCCGGTGAAACACGAATCACGCAACTTCAAAATCGTGTTAAATAAGTCCGCGTAAAAAGAGACCCAGGTGTACTTAATATTTTTACTTTTACAGGAATTGGTGTGTGAATAAATCATTATACTTAATGTTTCTATTTGTATAGAAACTAGTGTGTGCTTTTAAAAAGAACTGGGCTTTTAATATGTATATAATCTCACTAGATAATTGAAGCCTGTTTTACAAGCGTACATTCTCATTTCTGAATTACGAAGGGTGTCAACCAATGGTAGGGTTTTTTTGAAGCTAAGGTAGTTTTAATTTTGAGTTTTTATATTTTATTGTTAATTTTTCAGAAATTAACAAATATGGTAACATTTGAATACATCTTAATTACCAGTTGAATAGTTTATTGCTTTTAAAATTGTATATTTATACTTGTACTATAGGCAGATCAAATTTTAAAGAATTCAGCCTGTCTTCTTATCGCTTCAACTTTTCATTATAAACAATCTGTATGTAATGGAAAACAGTATGTCCGGTTCCTATTCACATCCAACATTATTGAAAACTCTCAATTAGTTGGGTTACTAATAGGACTAACAGAACTTTGTGTGACATCTAACATTTAACTATTTATCAGCATTCATTTCAGTTCAAACTCTTTTTAAGTTTAGGCACAATTTTAGTGTATATAATATGTTGTATTTAGGAGGATCTATTCTTTTTATTTACTGCATTCTCAATATAGCATACATGATTTTTAGGCTAAGCCTTTTTGATTGCTGAGAGTTTGCTATAATCAGTACATGTATCCATCCTTTTTAAAAAAATGTAATATTTTTTCCTCCCTAATTTCAACTATTTTTTTTTTAAATTTCAATCGGCTAAAATATATTTAAACTACTGGATAAATCTATTTTTTTTCAATGACTAGAACAAAATCCATCAAATTATATTGTAAATTAATGCGTTCGAAATACTACTTCATAAAACACCAAAGTGAAGTGCCAAGTCTACATATAATGCAAGTTTAACCACTAAACATTTCACGACCACTATTTCCTATGGTTACACAAACTGTTAAAACAGCAAACTCCATACAGTTGTGCAAGTCATAAGAATCAATGGAGGTTTAGTGCCTACTCATCCAATATTTCCAGTCTAGTTTCTAACTTGTGGCTTTCAATCATTTGATTACTATGGCTTGCACTAGATGGCACTACTGTATGGAGAGTTTTCTACTGTTTTAACAGCTTGTATAAGCCTAGGAATGGTGATTATGTGATGTTTAATAACAATTCTTCCCATGGGATGATGATGACTATGGTTATTAGAGACCCCAAAATGTATAGATACTGAACTGGATTTAGATCTGTATGATTATAAAAGCAAATGAGCTTTGAAAACATTATGGACTCAACTTTATAGCTAACAAAAAAGATGAAAAGTGGCTGCTGGGTTTAGATCCTAAGATCTAGGTGCAGTACTTTCACATCCAAGGCTGCTCAGTGATGAAAGCCATAAACTAGAAACTAATCTGAGGATATTGGATGAGTAGGCACTAGATAGTGATTTTATGCACAGCCCTTGTCTCCATTGATTATTATGGCTTGCACTGGGTGACACTACTGGGTGGAGTTTGCTATTATATAATGGAAATAAGTTATATATTTTTTGGGATTTAATTTTTTGTTTAGCTGATGTTTAATAGACTGATTTTGGAGCTACTAAATTGTGAGGTTACTTGGAATGGAAATAATTCAAAATACATGTAAGGAATAGGTTTTAAAAAACGAGATTCATTGATAAGATTAATAACTTTCACTAGACTAGAAATTATCCACTTAATAATATTCATTGATAAGATATATATATATGATATCAATTCAAATATGATGCCAGTTGCATTCAATCTTAACATACACTCTGTAAATAGTACCACTGATAAAATGCAATAATTTGACAGGGATCTGGAATTACAATTCACAGTGGAATGTGATCTGCTGTTTCAATATCCATTCAACTATTTACATACAAAAAAATTAATTTTATTCAATATTTAAATCATTTGGTGGCTCATCCACACACTTGAAGTTATAGAAATCAACTTACAAATATGTATATTTTGCATGCGATCAATTTTCATCTACCGATTATATCGAAAAAGTGTCTGCATGTGTTTAACTTTAATACATATTTAAACATCTTAGGTTTATTTTTTGCCAGTATCAAAAAAAAAAACTTTATTTTATCTCAATACTGAACATATATATAAATATTTATTATTGTAGAATATATATATTTTAAAAGAAAAGTTGTGTTATAATATATCAAAAACTATTATTATATTGGTTAAAGTTGGGGGAGAGGGCAGAGATCACGGTTAATTAAGATAAAACAAGAAAATCGCTTCTAGCACTTTTTTAAAAAAAAATATTTTCACAGATGGAAGACAAATAAGTACGCGGCCAAAAAGATATCTAGAAAAAAAAATACCATTCTCTATTTTTCTTATCTATTAAGAATATGTACATTTATTTTTTAAATTGTTGCCAGCATATGTTAATGTGTATTTAAGTGTTATTCATATAGCATTACCGAGTTTTGGAAATAAACTGAATTATTACCCGCTACGTCATGTCATCTACTGAGTGACACTACTGTATGTAGAATTTTGCCTGTTTAATCTACTGAGGAGCCATATAATAAAATATTGCATAAATATGTAAGGAAATAAAATTAAATTCAGCTTCTAATATTTACTTTTGCCTTCTTTCTATATGTCTTTTTCAGCATATAGGTGTTCACCGCTACTTTTCACAATTAGTTATTACCAAATCGGTACTAATTTACTTTGGACTCACGGCCATTTTGAAATCTAAAGACCATTTAAAACCACCGCGGACATATCCAAATGATAAATGACATCTAATAATCGATACGTGATCATGACATGACCAATCGTAATTAAAATCAATAATAGTAGAAACAATTGTCGAATATACTAATTAAACAATAATAAATCACATTTTGTCTTAACATATAGATGAAAGAATAATTGTCCAAAGTCATCAAACATTATCAATCCACTGCAGTATGGTCTCTCCAAGTTCAATCTATCTCCGATCTTTAGCTTCTCCACATCAACCCTGCACACTTTCTTATTTCATCCATCTCACATGTGGTATCTTTCTGGGTCTTTTACAATCTCTTGGAATCCTGTTTAAGATTTCAATTGTCCATCTACTATCATCTCTTCTAGCAATATGTCCAGCCCAACTCCACTTCAGTCTTTTAATTTTTTCAATGATGTCAGTAACACCTGTTTGTTCTCTTACCCATATATTGTGTTTTCGATCTCTTCTTGTTACTCCCAATATACATCTCTCCATACATCTTTGAGTGGTCTGAAGTCTCTGTATTGCTCTTGTATTAAGTGTCCAAGTCTCGGATCTATAAGTAAGAACTGGTAAAACACATTTATTAAAAAACTTCCTTTTCAAACACATAGGCATGTTTCCTTTTAGTATCAAATTATTTCTACCAAAAGCACTCCAAGCAAGTTTAATTCTATGAGTAATTTCATCCATTATGTTTCCATCTGTATTAATAATCTGACCAAGGTATTTGTAACTGTTAACTTCTAACTAATCATAATCCATCTTTATTTTCATATTTTGAGAAAATCCATTAAGCATTACTTTAGTCTTTTTAACATTTATCTTTGTCATACTTTCATCTGATAACTCTTGCAACATTTCCTGCAGCTCTAAAGCATTATTTGCAAAAACAACTACATCATCTGCAAAATCTAAATGACTTAAATAATCTCCATTTACTTTCACTCCTTTAGCTTCCTTTTTTAATCCACAAAATACTTCTTGCAGCACTGCTGTAAAAAGTTTTGGAGATATGGAGTCACCCTGTCTTACATCCTTGTCAATGTTGACTTTCCCAGTATCATCATGTAATCTAATTGTTGCTGTTGCATTTTTATAAATATTCTTTAAAATATGACAATATCCTGGATCTATACTTTGATGATCCAATGCTTTAATCACTGAAGAAATGTTTATAGAATCAAATGTCTTTTCAGAATCTACAAATCCAAAGCATAATGGCAACTTGTATTCATTTGTCCTTTCTATAACTTCTCTCAATACCTGGATATGATCTAATGTACTAAAACCACTTTTAAATCCAGCTTGTTCTATTGGTTGGAGGAAATCCAATGTTCTCTGTAGACGAGAGAGGTCTGTAATTTCTAATGTCTTCTTTATCACCTTTTTTAATATTAATACTGCATTCTTCCAATCATCTGGTACATGTTTATCATTTACACATTTAGTATATAACTTTGCTAAAAAAAAATAATTTATTTCTTCATCTGCTTTTAATATATCAATTATAATTCCATCATTATCTGGAGCTTTTCCTTTCTTCATACATTGTATTGCATGTCTCACTTCATTTAAAATTCTGGGCAATTCGGAGGATGTAATAGATATAGGAGGTACTTGTGCTTTATTACTACATAATTCTTCATAAAAGTCTTCTACCCATTTCATGATATCATCTCTTTTTAGTAATAATTCCTTTTTTTTTCTTATTGCAGATATAAATTTCCTACCAATACCAAAATATTGTTTTACACTCTTGAGACTTTTATTCTCTTCTACAGCTTTTGTTGCTTGTTCACAGTTATACTTTCTTGTATCATTTTCAACTCTTTCATACCATTTTACAAAATTCAAGATATTCAATCCTTTTTAATGCATCATTTTTGTATATCTTCATATTCCTTCTTTTCTTCATAAATTCTCTAGTCTTGGTATAAATTTTATTGGTCAATTGCTGCTTTTTTCTACCAGCTATCTTTGTTGCAGTTTTTAAAAGTGTATTAGTTATTGTCCTATTAATTTCATTCAAATCTGAATCATGTTCAAAATCTACTAATGCTTGAAACCAATTTGTAAGTTCTAATTTAAATTCATTAGAATGTTTCTGAAGATTGTTTTTCTTAATATATTTTTGTCTCTTTGGTTTTGCATTAACATGTATCTTACTAATCAGTGATCACTTTCCTGTGTTAAATTTATTAAGAACATTACAATCTTGAAATAAATATTTTCTGTTAGTGAAAATGTAATCCAATTCTGCTGTACCTTCATTTGGATGCTTCCATGTCCATTTCCTTTTACCACTTTTTGCAAAAAAAGAATTCATAATATAAAGTTTTTTTTTTCTGCAAACTCCACAAGTTTATGTCCTCTCATTTCTATTACCATAACCAAAATTACCAACAGCACTTTCATTTGTTTACCAATTCTAGCATTAAAGTCTCCCATAATTTTAAAATGTTGTTTACTCTGATCAAAAGCCTTTTGTACATCTATATAAAAATTTTTAGTACTTCATCACTAGAACTTGTTGGGGCATAAACCTGAATTATCTGCATTTGGTATCTGCTATTAAGTTGTACCACTAATCTTGCCACTCTGTCCGATACACCCTCAATCTCCACAATGTTGTTCTTCCACTTTTTATTTATAAGGAATCCTACTCCACTTGTACTTTCAATATTTGTGCCTTTATAATAGAGTCCATGTCCACTTTTTAAATCAATTGTCTCTTCACCTTTTCTTTTAACTTCACAAAGTCCAATAATGTCCCATTTAATATAAGACAGTTCTAATTCTTGAAATCTTCCTTCACTTGCATCTACAGTGATAAGTATCTAAATAAAAAGTCATCATCAAATGGCAGCCTGGGTCCACAATCAGGAGATTCTTAACACCCTCCGCCTTTGGCCATCAACTGTTGCCTTGGTTGGTGACTTTACAGCCTCCTGGGAATAAGGGCCATGATCTATTTTTGTCATAATTGTATATATCTATTGGAAAAATATCATTTACACAAACATTCATTCTGCCTTATCTGGCAACTGAGAAGAAAGACCACGGTGTTTCTTGATCTTAAACTCGGAGGCAAAAAGCCAATAAACACAGTGCTGGTTATTGCATGTTGGTGCACAGCCCATCCACGTTCATATACTATATGAATAATCACATAGTAATAACAGCTGCAATGATAAGAACGTATGGAGTGGACATTAGGAATTTGCCCTGCTCAGTTCCTTTAAGGCCCCCAAGAGGAATCAAAGGGTCTTCTTTCAGTTAATAGCAAACTTCTTTCTGTAGCCTGTCTAAAGTAAAGAATATTAATTTTACAATTAATAAATCAGACTTTCTTATGAAAGAGTAATGTGTGTTTAATTTCTCACATGTCGTTATTAGCTAATGGATGGATAAAAACCGTTATTGATAATAATAAAGGGAAGCCTATCCTGCATGGTTTAACACTGTAGTAGCATGATACATTGTGGAGCCCTAGATCCATGGATTGTGGCTATCACTTGCAGTACTACAAGTCATTATGAACTCTGAAGCAATATTAAACCATTGTTTTCTTAAAACGTACAATAAATAAAATCGGTGATAAAATTAGTATGAAATTATAATTTTAAAATATAGATAAACCAATTTAAATTCATTCTAAATTTCATATTTGTTAATTACTATTGAAATAATTACTTATTAGATATCAAAAAAATCAGATTATTAAACCTTGCTCCACCATATTGGATTGCAACAATATTATAAACAGGTATCACTGTCACATAAAAAAGAAAGTAATCGAAAGCTGCACAGAGGTCATCTTAGCACCATAAATGGTAGAGCCGACATGCGATCCATAGATCTTTCATTCTCGAGTCCGATTCTCTACAACTGCACTAAACCACATAGAGTACTGTCAATTCGCAAGGTTTGTTCATCCCTTGGGGGTAGTTATTCAGTGCTTGCTCATTCTCTTTTATGCAACGTGCTTCAGTGTGTCAACTATTTTTAAATTTTACGTGAAAACAGCAGAGGGCTTCTCAAATCATTTACACTGGATAATAACAATTTACTAGATGTTTGGAGTGGCAAATAATTAAGAAATAAAATAAAGCGTGAACTTATGATAACAAAAACTGATTTTTGAAATAAGATAAACACACAAAAACAATAGTGTGATTATCTAATGAAGCATATAAATATAGACAAACTGAAATAACCATAATGTACTAATAATAATCATTGAAAGTTATTAGGGTGAAATTAATATATTTATTATAACAGCCGGGGATAGAGTGACAAATAGAAATGTTAAAAATAGGAGCAGAAAATAAAATATTTTGGATTTTTTTTTGAAATGTGATATCATATGTAATAAGATAAAATAAAAAGGGAAAATTTCATATTTACAAGTTTTAGGAAAGTAAAAACTAAATAATAATAACCATAACAGCAAATACGATGAATAAGACATGAAGGGGTGAGGGCGCAAAACACATGAAAAGTAGGATGTTCAGTCAAATGTAACACTTTCTTATGTATATATATTTTTACTCCACATGTGAAATATACTCGATTGCAAAATGTATATTAAAAACCAAATTCAACTTTAATATTCCGAATGCTGCTAGTTTAAATGAATTCAGCCTAGTTGAATTCAACTAGCTTAAATGAATGGATCCAAACAATGAAAGTAAAAATTATTGACTTATTATGACAACCAGTAATAAAAGGTATTAATAGCTAACCAATAATAATAAGTACTAATTAATACAAAAGTTATTCTGAGATTTGTGAGGGTTATGTTCTGAAAGAATTTGCAATCTATTTTAAAAGAGTCGTATATCAAAGTATTGTTTCCCAGTTTAAAGTATCATAATATCTAAACATCACAATTTGTCTTTGGACAGCAAATCTTACTAACACAAGGGTAAAAATATAAGGAGATCTATTACAATGTTTATAATTGATTCCAGAAGGTAATTCGTTACTGTATCTGTTCATTCCAGAATATATCGAAATATATTTATTTAGAGGAAATTCATTTCAGGTCGACAATCTAGAGCAAGGTTACCATCCTCCACAACCATAGTATACAAAATTAAGAACATAAAAGATAAAATTAACTTATTTAACTTTTATGGTGTACACATAAATTTGAAAGACAAAAATAATTTTTCCCTAATGAAAATTATAATCAAACTTTTTATAATAAAAGCAAAGAAAAAATGTCTTGCACTCCCCAAAAGTATGTACAAATTTCCTTAATTAAAATAAAAAAACTGAAATAACGTAACCACCAATCTCAGTGCTTGAAACATTTTAATTTGATCATTACACTATGTAAAAAAGTATTTTTGCATTAACTTCCAAACACTGAAACAAAATTTAAGAAGCATAGATAAATATTCCCCAAATGAAAACTATAACCAAACTTTTAAAAGTATAGAAAAAATCTTACATAAAAAGCAGGAACAAATTTCCCCTAATGTGGAAATTATTTCTTTAATAACATCTACAATAATTAGTTTTCTAACTATGATGATGTGCCTCAAAGCAAAAATTATATAATATATAGTGCAAGAAAAACAGTAAAAATGTAAACAAGCAGATGCATGAACTAAAATAAGTCTTTCAAAACCTAATAAAGATATTTGTTGGTCTAACCCAAGTAAAATGGCACCTGTGTCATATCAGCCAATAGCAATAAGTGTAACAATTACATTTGTTTTACACATTTTAATTAAAAAGGGAATTTATTTAAAAAATAGTCATAGATCACATGATTCCATTTCTTTTAAGCTTGCAAGATATAAACAATGAGCATTGCTCAACCTGACAGGAATATTTTAAATGCTTTCTTTAGGAATTTATTTGTTCTTTCTAGAAATGAAAGCTGTAGTAGATTCCACTGTATTTTAATAATTTATTGCAATATTTTGTTCTTGTCTATTTTCTCAAAGATGTTCGTAATGTGGTACAATACCAGTTGTTTCCATTGGAAAGAATACATTTTGAAGAGTTATGATTATAGATCGACAAATTAAAAGGCAACATTGTAAAATATGAAGTAAAAAGAAAAATGACCAGCGTATTTTATATGTGGAAGTATTTGTGTTTCACACATTCCTTTGTTTAGTCTTGCAAAACTCTCTTCTATAAGTTTCTCGGGTTTTTTTTTTAAATTGGAATGAATATACTCATTTAATAGCTATTTATTATTACTTATAAATAGATATAACAAATATTATGACATCACTTTAGTTGCATCTCAGTTATTTAGTAATTAGAAAAACTGATTTTTGGCAGAGAAATATATACATAACAGATAATGACTGCAGTCTTGGTGCATGTATGAAGAATGTGTTGATATACATTTCAAATTGATATGTGCTGATCTATTCAATTTTTGATGTAAAATAAAAACATATATGGATTAAGGTATTAATAATTTTACAGATCTTAAAAATAATTACTAATGATTAATATAAAGTGGAGTACTAGTGACATTACCCATATAGATAATTTCCCTTGACATGATGTTTGTAATTTGAATTGATAATTTGTACATATGTGTATATGTCTTAAAATGTAGTTTGTTTTTCTAAATATGTCTCTAATATTATTATATCAAGTTAATTACTATAGAGTACAAATTTGCATACATTATGGTGAACTTTACTGAAGGTACACTCTTTCAGATTATAAAGAAGAAATCAATTCTTTCTGGAACAGACATATGCAAATTTGAATTACAAATGCAAATGAAGGGAAAAACCAATGTATTTATGTCATAATATTACATAACAACCTAGTTATTGGTAATACTATTATTAACAGTAATTTTATCGAACTTTGTAAACTATAGGAATGTAAAAACAATGGATAATTTTTATACAGATTCAGTGATTACAGTTAAACTACATTGACAAAATAAGTTTTTATTGGGTGTAAAAGAAAATTAATAATTGTTCAGTGTCTGAGAAGAAAAAAACGCAAACTGTATCCAGATAGAGACAAAATTTTTGGACAGAATTTTTTCATTGATCTAAACTTATTAATGATTGTATTTTGACGTAAGTTTATTAACGATTGTTTTGGATATCTTTTCAGGTATTGGCCATATATAAATGTACATCTCATAGACGAGAGGGCAAACAAAATAAAAGTGGATACTTGATCTTTTTTGTGGCATACCAATCATGTTGGATCTATTTTTGCAAAAGATTGTCGATATTTTAAGAGATCAGACCGATAGAGCATTAAGATTTAATATAATTAAAAATCAAAATATAGTGACTAGAATTTGAATTGATATATAGTCTATTGCTGATCTTCAAGTGTATCTCCAGAGAAGGGTGGATGCAAGAGTTTAAACTAATATCAATATTTTTCCACAGAAGCGAAAAAGAAATTTGATATTTCTTTTCTTTGCTAAGAAATGTGATTAGGAAGAGAAAAGTAGTTGAGAGTTTTGATAATACTAAAATGTATAGTTCAATATTAGGCCCAATTGAATTACTAAAGTAATTAAATAGTATGGTTTCTGAATAAAACCACTGATAAAGATGAAATCCTAAATCAGTGTATATTGACTGTTTTTGTAAAGAATGTTAATGAAATTGCACATGCACTTCCACCAACACAAAAGTTTCATTTCTAAGCAGTAAAATACAATAATAATATATATAAAAAACAAAGCATGTTAATAGAAATCATCTATATTGTACCAGGTGCGTTCATAAGATGAAACAGCATACTCTATTTGCTAGTTTAACTGGGTTTACACCTTAATTATCATAAATTTATAATTTTATATTATAAATATTATGTGAATGGACCGGCCCTTTGAGCAGAGGGGAAATATTGATAGCAAACCTATCAACAATACCCATGGTTAGACCGAGCTATGCAACACATAACACGATCACATTTCCAGACTGTGGCCCACCTCGATTGCTAGATTCAAACCCCTACTATCCAAGCACTTTATTTGTTTTGAGGTAGACCTCAGGTGCCAGCTAGTTATGAGAACTAATGTGTTTGGACAGTAGGCTCATAATCCAGTGCTCGAAATATCCCATGACAAGCTCAATCAATTGTAATACAATAACAAATTGCTTTAATTAGTGGTAAAGAATTGACGGACAAATATGAAGTTTAAAGACAATTTATTTTAACTACACATTTATTCTAATTTGAAATACTTTTATAAGAACTTAATTAAATTAGACAATGATGATTACGTATACTGACTATGCACACACTCTGAATTCATATAACAAAATAGAATATAACAAGCATTAAATAATACATGGCATTTAAATAAATACATAAAATCAATATAAAGAATTCACATACATGATATTTCAAAACACGCACATCAAGTCCTTTATGCATGCTATAGAGTTCTTTTTTTTAAACTGACTCTGAGAGGCTTCAAATTATTGCAATGGCTACTTTAATTAGAAATGGAAATAAAAAAGTTATTTATTACCTAGGATTTGAACGTTGACTTCTTGCTGGTTGTTGCTTCAATTGAAAATCTTTCCAACCGGTTGGATTGGAGATTTTTCTGCTTACTATTCCGTGGCACTATTCTTTGAAGAAGTTAAATATCCTGGCGGTTTTTCAAGTTGTTATGCAGGCATCACTTTTCCGGGCAAAATTGCTGATCTTCATTAGACTAAGGTCTGGAGCAAGGTCATATGATTCCGACAATTATCACTGCATGTTCTTTATTAACAAATACATGAGAAGACTGACTTAATCTGATTGTGTTCTCAACTCTTAGATTGAACTAAACTGCTGTCCGATGAAAAAACTGAACTATTTATTAGGATGATCTGTTGTCATTTTGGTAATTGGTTTTTATGTCCACCGGCTATCTCTGTTGCTGGAATTCCCCCAGTTTTTGAATACATTTCTTAGATAAGCTTCTAATCCTGTTGTTTGAAATCTTTTAATTAGTAGCCATTGCAAATTTTTGTGGATTTTGTTTAACTCAGTAGCCATTGCACATTTTGTTTTTACATTTATGAGTGTATACAATATTTAAATCTTTGAGAGAATTCCAATCACACGCTATATTTTCTTTTCAATATTTTTAACATGCACGTGTATATTTTAAAATCATTATTTTTTAAAACTACTTATCTTTTTTTTCCTTTAATAATTTAAACAAAGAGGTATTTTATGTAAAAGATTCATTTAAACTGCTATAGTTTTAACCTTTTCTAAAATAAATTCTCTTCCCCGAATTACTTTTAAATTAATTCGTAAAACTTTATGAATGATGCAGGGTTTAATTTTTCCCGGGGCTAACAGTATTTCTTCTTTCTTTATTTTTAAAACTCTAAACTTTTAACGTAATGGCTTTTGTTTTAAACTAATAATAATAAAACTCTTTAGATTTTTACAATAACAATGAAACCTTCGCATTATTTGATAATTTTATTTTAATAATTTTTAGACATTATATGTACAGATACAATATCGGTACAATATAGATATTATGACCCCACTTTATATTAATCATTAGTAATTATTTTTAAGATCTATTAATTATTAATATTACCTTGCTCCAGATGTTTTTATTTTACATTAAGCATGTCATTTTGAAAGGTATCAACATTGTTTATACACGTGCTTTAGATTGCATTCGTCATCTGTTGTAGGTATATGTGTAATATATATATATTACTATAAAATATGTGTAATATATATATTACTATAAAACTTTAAAGTGATGCATTTCAATTCAAACACCTTTTGCTAACCATAAGCTTTCAATTAATGCATAAATAACAGGATCTGACATTTACAGGTTAAGTTGGCATAGTCTAACTAAAAAATGTTGAATCAAAGTACAGATTAGATCATTTAAATATTCTTTTAATGTGTCACCTTATATTTGAAATATAAAAGGACGATATGGTCGTTACAAAATACATGTTTATGTCTATACTGGCTTCTCTAATAAATAATTTGAACAGATGAAATAAGTTCCATTTTTACCCACTTTCCAGTTGAACAATGCTAGCAAAATATTTAATTGGAATGTCCATTACCTCTTAAAATGTTATGCACTTGTATATATACAAAGGTAATGGGATCAACAATATCATTTTATTAAACAGGCAAAACTCTCCACACAGTAATCAATGGATGCCAGAAGGCTTGTGCATAACATCCCCATCTAGTGCCTACTCATCCAATATCCCCAGATTAGTTTTGACACAAGATGGCACTACTGTATGGAGTTTTGCCTGTTTAATAAGTTATGTGCTAGCATAAGAGATGGTGATCATGTGATGTTCAATATCATTTTATAAATATAGCTTTACTTCTCACTATATGTAAAATATATAATTGTTAATTAGAGAAGATATTAATTAGTATTAAAGTTTATCGGCTTAACATTTTCGAGGATCCATGCCTCATATTCATAGCCTTCATAAAATGTATAATAAAATATGCAAATACAAATTTTCAAATAAGCTAGTATTACGTAGCCCATTTCTTCGAGATCTCGAAGCAAGTATCCTTTCTATTAATGGCATGGATGTTTCCAAATGCCTCCTTTATTTTTCTTTTGTGATCATTTGATTCTGAGCACAATATTATGAGATTGGCGGGTGTGAAGTTGTGTCCAGATTGTTTAGCATGCTCCAAGAATACAGAGGACATGTTGCTGTTTTTCTGAGCTCTGTTAAATGTGTAAATATGTTGACCCAGTCTAGTATTGATTGTTATTTTGAAGCAGCCAAATTAATCAATCAATTACTTATAGATTACCTTAATTTTGGCTCATACACGATAAACTCGTCTCTCCAATTCATCTCCAAAATCAAAAATACTCAAATCTCTCAGACTTCAATTATGGCTACAATGGATGTGAAGGAACTATACGGATCAATTAATCGAAAAGCATCTATCCAAATAGTACACGAAGAGCTACTGCGAGTACATTGCCCTAGTGAAAGAGTTAAATTCATTATTGCTTTCCTGTCATGGCTTGATTCACATATATTTACTCTTTGAAAACAAGTGGTACACAATGCAAGATGGATGGCCCATGGACCTTCCTATCAGTGGTGTTTTATCTAGCATATATTTAAATAAATACGATCTATCCTTCCAAAATATAACAATATCAACCAAGACTTTACATATATTCGTTATGTAGACGATATCTTTATCATAACCTCTAAAGATAATACTTTAAATATACGTGATTTACAAAACTTAACCAAACTTTCATTCACCATCACATATGAAAATAATAAACAACTTAAATATCTCGACCTCTCTTTATCGAGAAATCGCCACTTAATAGATTACAAAATGATTGTTAAACCATTTGAAATTCGAAGCTGTATCCACCCTAACTCTAACTCACCTGCATCGCATAAATTTGCTGGCCTTAATGCATTTTTGTTTAGAAACTTTTATTTATGTAAATATGAAGCAGACAGGAAAGAAAACATAAACAACTATATTAAAGATCTATTAGCAGCAGGGTTCAAATTCAAAGCTATTAAAAATAAAATCATAAAATTTAATAATACAATAAACAATAATGTACCTCGCACCAATCTACCTAGAATAACAATCCCCTACATTCCTAAAATATCTAACAAACTAATGAAAGCATTAAACGATAAATTTAACATAGCAGTTAGAACTCCACCTAATTCTAATAGATTGCTTAACAACTCTAAAGACCACATTGATCGATCGTTCACCCCAGACGTGGTGTACTCTATTGCCTGCCCTCAGGCTGGATGCCATGCTATGTATTATGGTGAAACGAAAGCTACAATCAATACTGGACTGGGTCAACATATTTACACATTTAATAGAGGTCAGAAAAACAGCAACACGTCCTCTGTATTCTTGGAGCATGCTAAACAATCTGGACACAACTTCACACCCGCCAATCCCATAATATTGTGCTCAGAATCAAATGATCATAATGTAACTCCAAAATGTAGATATTAGAATAGCAAGTAATTGTATCTATTACCAATGACCAAGTAATCTCACTCTTGGAAAACAAATCTTTTTTTAATTTAGTTATCATGATTATGTAATATTAGAACGTGTCACTCTTCAATTTTGGGTCACAAGCCATTGGAGTTAAACAACTTATTGTGCTACCTGTGCTGCAATCGTTGCAATTTCATCATACTTTTGCCTACGTAAATAAACTTATTTTGCTATAAATATGTTAACATTTGTATAATATAATGTTATCAATAATTTGTCAGTGGTAAGCTAATAATTATTCAATCTACTTTAGACAGAAAACATATATATATAATCTAAGTTATTTAAATGCTTAAAATCAAAGAATTAAAATTACTTTTGTGAAAATGAAAATATAAAGTATGTCACTTGACATGTCTGAACTATATATTATTAATCAGTGTCTTTCCACCCACATAACTGTATCCTCTACAACCGGTTTTTTTAATTCTGAAAATCAATTCACAATCTTCACTGGTTTATTCACATAGTACCAATATTCTTATAATGTATTTTTGTATTGTCCAATACACCTAACTATATCTTCAATCTCATCTTTATAGTAATCTAATAACATTTGAATATTTAAATTTGTTGCATACAAGTTTAAGTCACACAAAAAAACTATATTTCAGTAAAAAACTTCATTCCTACTATGACAATTTTTAAAATGTTTAACAAAAAAAAAAATAAAGCATTCTAATAAAATAGCCTAAAATTAAAAAATATATCAAGATGAAAAGTCTAAACCTTCCATTTGATAATTTCACAGAATTAATCTTCTACTTTACATCGAAGTTCAAATTATGCTTATAATATATATAAAAGTAAAAAGTTAATGATTATTTTAATTTATATGTTAAAAATTTACTTACAATAAAGTTACTTTTTATAACATTTTAGAGCTGATAACTATGAAATTTAAGTTTATAAGTGGTTAAGATTTTTTTTACAAAAACAAGACTAGCAACTAACTTATCCAGAGTACTCCCCAAAGCCCTATGAACTTCAGGAAGCTGTAAACTAATTTAAATATAATAATCTTGAAAATTCACAACAATAAACTGATTTTGTATGTTGGTGGAGTTTGTTTAGATTCAAAAACTCCTTTTATAGTGTCAATTGACAATTTAGAATTTGGCCATGTATTAACAGCTAATATCTTATTTTCATGTAGTGACAGTGCTAAAATGCTCTAATTAGTAGCACTAATACCATTTTAATCTTAACTTTCATTATTTTAGTAGATATTAATTTAAACAAAGCTAGGCTATTATTCTGCCCTATCAGAAAAAAATTTCAAATGCAAAAAAGATACAAATAAAGTTTTATACTAAAAAAACAGCAAGCAGTTATATAAAATACTAATAAACAATTTAATATACAGTATGCATCTTAAAAGATGCGACACATAATAATTCAAAATGTAGATACTAGAGTATGAGGACAATAAGCATTTGTAACTATCACTCAACAATCAAATGCTTAGCTGTAAGGTGAACTAATTACTCAACCTGCTTTCAGGCAAAAAAAAACAACAAAACATAACATGCTGTAATGGTACTAAGTCAGGAGTGAACTGGGCATGATGGAACTCATCATCGTCAATCCCAGTTAATACAAAAGAAATAATAATGAATATAATGAGCCTGAGAGATTAGCATAGAACTATCGATTCCCCAGCATTACAGAATAATCATTCATCATTAATAATGATTAACAATAAAACTCAACAGTCACCTGTGACTGGATTTGAAATGGGTACACTATAGACAAGGCTAGTTTTTCAACCACTGCCAAACTTAGGGAAGGAATACAATACTTTGGATGCACATACTTAAGCGCTAATCCATCAGAATATATAACAATAATGCTCTGGCCATTTGCTACCATTAATTTCTAAATAAAATAATTAAAATGTAGTGCATGGACTTTAAAGGATATCCCTTTTAAGCCAACCAGGATCATCAACTGGATGTCCATAACACTAAACATAAACACCTTTTATATAACAACCATTATGCACAAATCCAGATATTAGCAAATGCTCTATAACTGTTAACTGTGAGCAAGAGATATGATAAAACATATAATAATTTATATTTTAGGATTAAATAAATTCACTGGGATAATTTAAACAATGAAATATAAATCTATTAATAATAAAATTAAAATCAGTAGAATAAGGCTATACATATAAATTAAGCCTTCTGATTTTGATTAATACCAAAAAGAAATTCACTATTACATGTACAAATATTCAAATAAATTCATATAAAGCATCTATATATCTGCACAGACGTGCCTGTATAAAAAACTGAACATATTTGAATTGTCACTTATAAAAAAAAACCAATTCATTTTAATAATTCATAAAGTATGAATAATTTTAACATGCGTCTACATGACATGCATCTATATATGCACATAGATGTGTTTTATAATTTAAAATTCACATCTTTGGATTGTCATAAACCAATAAAAAAATTTCATTTTTATAATACATAATGACTCATTTAACATGTGTGTGTGCTAGGAAATGTGCGCACACACTAACATTTATATTATGTCAAAATAATACTTAGTGAAAAAATATTTTTCACTAGACAATTCTATGTTGAAAATATACATAAAATTCACATGTGAATCTAAAAAAAAAAAGATAGTATGAATCAAAGTTGGTAAAAGTTTTTCTTTTTTTAAAAAATAATTATCGTGAGATTTAGTTCGAAAAGTTCTTAAAAAAACCATTTACAATAACATTTTCTGAGCCCGTTTTTTTTTTTTTAAATTTCAAAACAAAATATTTTATGATTCAATCCTTTTACTTTTAAATTAGATTTTAACAATAATTATTTTCACTAAAATTTCTGATTTTCATTATTCATAAATAAAACTAGAAAGTCATTTATTATTTTCTTTCATTATTCTAGTTGAATAATTTAATCACAAATTTACCTTTAAAACCAGCTATCTGAATTTTATATACATAACAGTACCTTTATCTGGCTTCCTTGCATATTGATAAAACTGCTCATATAGTAAGGTAATCTCTTGGTAACCGGGTCCCTTCTAAAATCAGACTATCATCTTGGGGAAAGGTCTAACCTAGTAACTGCTGGCCTACAGTGAGCTCCCTCCTCTCTATATTAATACGCATATATACAGGTTATCACCACATACAAGCTGGGTCTTGTTTCCATGTGAATTCAAACTCTATCATCATTGCACTAATAGCAGCAGCTGGATCGTTTCTTGCCTTGTTATAACTTGTCATCATCTGTAAAAAACTATCGTCTAATCTTTTTAGTCAGAATGGAATTTAAAAAAAAAACAGAAATTAATTCTTTTCTTTATCTCGATTAAAAAAGTTAATGACTCTTTTCAATTCAACTTAATCCTTTCAAAAACAACTTTGTAGGACTTTTATCGAAATGTTATACAAGGTTTAAATTTTAACCCAATTAAAAGATAATGGAATTTTATAATTACTAGCATATCTATTGTAACATAAAAGCACGCTTGTTTTAATTTCAAAATCAGAAAATATTAATTAAATCATTTTAGATGTTTATTTAATATTTTTTGAAATTCAAAATTATTTAACACTTAACTATTGTGTAATATAGAAAATATGTATGAAAAAAATTATTTCTACTATATATATATACATGCTCACACTATAGTTGTAAGCCAATCTCATATCCAGTCATGGAGATTATGACAGCACGACTGAGGATATAACTGAAGGTACAGAGAACAAATTAGCTGCTGGGGTCATGATGGTAGTTTGAATTAACATGTAGGATCCTGTTATTGTGTTCTATATCCCATGTATAAGATGACTGGCTTGCATAAAATTTATCAAATGAGAATAATTAGATTTAATGCAATCGATTATTTGATTTATATCTTACCTGAAAATATTAACGGGACATTATACTACGAGCATGATTAGTGACCCAGTGTACCAAGATTTCAGTGTTACCATGCTGTCTTATCTATAGGTAGAGAAGCAGACTGTTACTGCATTGTATATATATAGTGTGCATACCAAACCTATTTTATAAAGATTTTGTTGAAAAATTATTATTTTAAATATGTTTGCAGCTAGTCTTTAAATTATGAGATTTAAAAGTAAATTTGTCTAAATTATTCAATTAAGACGTTTCCAATAATTTAATTAAAAAAGGAAATCTTTAAAAAATTTTCTATACTGAACAAAATAACTTGCTAAAATATTTTTTTTTGAAGACATATACAACTATCAGCAACCTGAAAAAACTTTTATCAAGTCAAAGAAGTTATGTTTTACTATTAAAAATAATAAATAACTTTTGATTTATACTATTTTTTTATATACACGTGTGCATTTTGACATTGAATTGTCTGATGAAAATATTTTTAAAGATAATTTTTTTACTAATGAAATATCAGTGCGCACATTTCCATGGGTATCCAGGTCATTATTTATGTATCATTAAAATGTGATAGCTCATTTTTTTAATTATATAATTCCCATGTGTTGTAGCTCTTCTGCATGCTTATATAGACGCATATCAGGTAGAAACATATTTGTTCAAATTAATATTTTTATTATAAGTCCATAGCAATTTGAATATGTTCATTTTTTTTAATACAGGCATGTATGCTGATGTGGTTTATGTAAATCTATTGAGACATTATGTAAATTACCATATAATAATGGATTTCTTTTTGTATTAATCAAAATCAGGCGGCTTAATTTATATGTATAACCATATTCTATCAACCTTTATTTCATTATTTCTAATTGACAAATTTATATTTCATTGTTACCAGTGAATTTACTCAATCCTAAAATAGCTTTAGAATATGGTTTGTATTATATCTCTTGCTCACAGAGCTGGATTCATGCATAAGTCTGTTAAAGAAAAGTTTATAGTGTTTATGAGCATCCAGTTGGTGACGATTTCATTACTTCTCTAATGTTAGGTGGCACAAAAAGGATATCCTTTAAAGTCCATGTACATTTCATTTTGTTTAGTATTAATTAGAAATTTTTATAAATGGTCAGTACATTAATGGTACTAATTGGCCAGAGCATTGATGATGATCAGCATGTTTTAGCATCCCATCATTATTTTTTTATAATATTCTTATGGATTAGCACTTAAGTTTTGTGCATCCAAATTATTGTTTAAATAATTTGCCCTAAGCTGGCATGGGCTAAATAATTAACCTGGTCTATAGTAGACCCATTCAAATCCAGTCACACGATTGTTTTATCCTTGATCATTCATGATGAATTATTATTACTTTTGTATAATGCTGGTGAATTTATAGTTAATATACTTATTAGTCCTTATGCTCATTATATTATTTGTATGTTTAAATTCGAGTCTTTGATTTGGGGTTGATGATGATGAGTGCCATCATCCCAGGTTCATCCCTAATTCTCCATACCATTATAATACATATAATCAAAGTTAATTAAAACCTTTTATAATCCAAAAATTGATAAGATTGGGAATGAAGATTACCAATATATGAAATGATAAGAATAGTGCAAAAAATGAGAGAAATAAGAAATAGAATTTAACGGAAATCGTTTAATGAAAATTTAAAAGAAAACTTTGATGGAAATGTAAAAAGATTTGGACTTTTCTGTCCTCTTTTTTAGGATAGCTAACAACAATTAAAAAAAAAAGCAAATAAAATGTAAATCTGATTAACAAGTGTTTTCAAAATTCAAATAAATAATATACTTAACAATATATTAAAGATGTAAAGTATAATTTTATTTATTATATTAACATGATAAAGCTGCAACAAACTATGAGGAGAGGAGAGCTACATATAGACTTAGTTTCATATCATCCACTCTGTGGTCCCTAAAGTTGCTTCTCATGATTTCCATTTGCCCAGAATGTCACTATCTCTGAACAGATGGTATTCCTGAAAAAAAAAAATTTCCTCATAAATTTTTTTTACAAAAGATATTAAGTTGTTTTGTTAAGTAGAAATGTTTCTTATTAAATATTGCAAGGAATTATGTACAAATAAAACATTAATTAAAAAAATAAATTTACTTTAGCATCGATTTCAACTTTAGTTCCTCCATACTCTGGAAGAAGAACTCTGTCTCCAATTTTAACACTGCATGGAGATATCTCTCCTTTCTGAAAAATTAAACAAATGAAACTATTACAAAAATTTTTAAAAAAAGAGGCAAAAAAAAAAGAGGGGGGGAGATAAAATGAGATTTAGGAGTGATAGAATGAAAAGAAATTGCTGATGCTTGAAGAGTGATACAGAAAAAGATGAATGTCAAGTGTATTTGATTGCCATTCAATTCTTCATACCATTTAGAATGTATTTAAACAATGATCTAATATTTAAAGTTTATTATGATTTCCCCACTTGTTCATTTTGCCTACAGCTATTAATTTTTTTTCTTTGTAGTTATATACTATTGTATATATATTTTTCTGTTCAAAGGCAGTTGGCAGAACTAGTCAACAGATATTCATTATCAGTGCATCACAATATCCAAGGCTACACAGAATCTTTGAGATTTGATTTACACATTACTGAAATGTAAATTATGATTTTAATTAACAGCTTTAACAATCTTAATTTGCCACTTTAGATAAGGGGTTCACAACTTTTAAATTCAATTAACTTGAAATGTCTAATTAAATTTAAAATAGACTACTTTTGAAACCAAATTTCCTGAAAAGTAATATTTAAATCTATTTATCACACAATGCTGGTCTTTAATATTACCCTCTTCACACATCAAATAAGTTGAAAAAGCAGTTATACTGCATTATTACACATAAAAGTTATTTCTTATATATGAGGACTATATCTATCTGTCCTGTAAATCAGAGATTTCTGCTTTTAAGCCATATTAATCAATGAAGTATATCTACAAAACCACTCATCCTTTATTACTCCTCGCAGATACTTCTTTTCGTAATATTCTAATGCTGCATTGGAATTAAATTTTCACTACCACATATCTTTACAATAATATGCATCCAACATGGAATTCTAATGTCTATACAAACTAATCTCATAATGCATATTGAAGAACATACTAATTGGTCTTCCAATAACATTTTTAGAATTTTGCGGAGCATCCTTAATTAAACAAACAGTTCTTAATGCCTTTACATTAAGTCAATAAGAGATTCAGGTCATTTTAGCTCCATACTAATGGGCAACAAAAGCATTAAACACATCAAATTTAGTTGCAACAGTTTTATCACTATGATAAAATATCCTATTTTTAAACTAAAATACCACACAGTAAAGACTGTTTATTTTTCTACTTAAGAAACTAGGAAGATATTAAAAAATACCCACATTTTTACATTTATAACTAAACAGACTTAATAAATAGAGAGAATTGAATTTAGAACTTTCAGTCTATGTTCATCATCCACTCCATCTTAAAGAAGTGATACATATGATCACACACGTGAAAAAGATAAATGATCCCCAAAATATGTATTTTGTGCAGAACCAATACTTATCAATTGGACCAGATCATAATCTCCCACACATATATACAATCAGTGCTTAGCTTACATTAAGATAACAATTCCTAAAACTTTTAATAAATCAGCCTCAATCTTCTTACCCCTGCACCAATTCAATCATGATGAAACACTCAAAGCCCTTGATGAATTTGATATTGTAGTCACACCCATGTAAACATTAGGTATCCATTATATTTAATGAAGAGGGATGGGCTAGACTTATATTATGATGTAATCTATTTCCAAGGCAATATGTAATTAACTTATTTATTCAGCATATTGAATGTTTACTATAGTAAATAGAGATTTGAATTTTAAGATTTTCATTCTCTATTCATCATCCACTCCATGTTAAACAAAGGATACATATGACCACACACGTGAAAAAGATGATTCCCAATATACGTATTTCGTGAAAAATCTTGAGCTAGATGAGACCTATCCATTAAAGTTTGAGAAATTGCTATAATTAATATAAACAGAGTACTGATTGTATATATATGTGGGAGATTATGATCTGGCCCAATTTATGAGCGCTGATTCTGCACAAAATATAGATATTGAGGATCATCTTTTTCATGTATGAGTATATGTATCAGTTGTTTGAAATGAAATGGAGGATAAATATAGACTAAAAATTCTAAGTTAATAAAATCTCTCTATTTACAATAGCAAACATTCAGTATACTGAATGAATAGGTTAATTAAAAAGATTTAATGTTAAGAATAAACAAGAAGACTATTATTGTCTAGTACAACCTAGTCTTTAAAGGCAATATGTGCCTAACAAGATGAGGAACCAATACTATAAAAAAACTAATGTATTTCAGAAACGGTCAAAATTTAATACATTTTTCTTACTAAGCACCAATATAATGTACTGATCCACAAAAGGCACCTAATTAACTGTGTGAGATGTACATTTGTATCTTTAGATTATAAGTAGAAATGGTTACAAATTTTTGCAATAGTATGAAATTAATCCATGATTTTGAAATTCTGATAGATTTTGTAGTACTATTGAACATCTGATAAGCATTTTGAATATCGTTTGCGTTATGACTTTAGTCAAATATTATATTTCTGCATTGTTATTATTTTTTTATATGTTGATCAATACAATAATGTTCTTGGACTAAGAATTTACACTTCTTAAATAAATGAAAACAACAATAAGAATTACAGAGATCCTATTAATAATTTATAAAAACAATCCACTTTTCTTATTTTTAAAAGCATTTATTCCATTAAATAGTAGAGCATTTTATGAATTTACTTTCATGTTTTTTTATGCTAAGTTTTTACTATACAATCTTCAAAACTAATATTTCACAACTACACAATATGCCCAGAGAAAAAGTCACTGGTTCTCTAAACTGCTTCAGTTTAAGACACACAACTGTGTTTGGATCATGGATTACAAGAAATATGACTTTAAGGCAATATATAATTTGTTTATACTGAATGTTTCTTATTTCTTATATATGTAAACAAAAGGATTTGAACTCTGGATTTTTCAGTGTCTATTCATCATCCCCTCTATCTCAAGCATGAATAGGCTGAAAAATCTGAGCTCAAATCCCTCTACTTACATATGAAATATAACTGTTTCATAACTTAACCTACAATAGCAAAAAACACTAACTTTTAAATTTTGTTTCACAATGGACAAAATTGCTAAGGATTTAAACTATAGCAGTGAAGTTATGAGTTGCAAGAATATTTTCTGATAGTTTGCAAAATCTCATGACAGCAAGAAGCAGTCTTTTTCATGTCATAACTCATGTTCCAGATATGCTACCATTTGAACATTTTCCAGATCAGTTAAACCATGTGATAACAGAACATATGCTGAATGGAGATGGTCCTGAAGACAGCATGGAGAAATAACCAGTTATCTTTTCATAAGGGCACACTTTGTTTTATAAACAACTATTAACTATTTTATAATATTTATCAAACCGGCTTTCATCTCCATTGAGATTTTCTAAAAATATACTATATTATTCAAACAACCAATTAACTATACCTACTCCACCTACTTCGATTGTTCGAATAATATAGTATAATAATCTTTAGGTCTCAATGGAGGGGAAAGCTGGTTTGATAAATATTGCAATATAGTTATTAATAGTTGTTTATATCAATCTTGTTTTGATTAATTATGTATGTATTTGTGACATTATGGACAAAGAAATTGTATTGGATATTTGACCATCATAGTAATTTTGTTGAATAAAAGGACAATTACTAAGCTTTCATAATTGTTTATATTAAAAAAACACTACTGAAAGAAAGCATAGTGTAATTGAAGGGTGGACAAATGAACATAATATAATAGTAATAAAATGTCAAACCTAAGAATAAAGTTAACTAGTAATAATATATTACTAATTGAATTCCGAAATACTTTTTTGAATGGTAGATATCATTAAAGTGAAATTCTTATTCAGCACTCAATATAATCGAATAATCTGTCGACTCAACTTGTTCCCAACATTTTTCAAATCGATTCACACGGGCTAAAACCTTATTTCTATTTATATATACATAAAAAAAAAAGATAAGCTCATCAGCTTTACAATAAGAGAATATAATTACTGCATATGAATAAAATTCCTCACTCTAAAAGATAAAAATTATGGAAGTGGAAAGCGTGTCGCCAGTAATACTATTGTGCAGTCAAATTAAAGTTAGGAGCAAAAAAATTTTTTGGGAGTTGTTAGTAAAAGCCTATATATACAGAATAAAACGTACAATATATGTTGGGGTCTTTATTCGAATTATGATTTGGATTATAGACGGGGGGTGGGGTATATTGATTAAATTTAATTAATTTGAAACAATACTTTATTATAAAGATTTACTTACATTATTTTTAACACCAGGTCCCACGGCTACAACTGTGGCATCTAAAACTTTACCTTGAGCTTTTTCAGGGATCATAATACCCCCTTTTGTTTTTAATTCAGGAGCAAACCGTTCTACAAGAACTCTGTCGAATAGGGGCAAAAATTTTGAGGCTATTTGGGCCTGTTGACACAATCTAGCGGTTAAAAACTGCATGAAAGAAAAATACATTAGTTTAAATTTTAAAAAATTAAGAATTTAATATGAACTAAAGTACATTTCTAAATAAATCAGCAAATATATATTTTACATAAAGATAATATATATATACTAAAATTTTATTAAATTACCAAAGGTTAATTACGAAAATTTATCCTCAATTTTATAAAATTTGCAAATTGGGTTAATAAGCAAATAATCTATATAAATTTAAAAACGTACAAACATGTACATCATATTAATCTTTTATAATAAAAACTCACCATTTTAATAAAATATTTCAAGTAGACTTTTGCAAGAAAAATCTAGAAAACGACGGACGAATACTACAAGATAACTCCGCATGTACCGGAATTATCAATTACGCATGCTCAGTGACATGCAGTTTTAAAGAATTTAGTTTTTGATCAAGGACAAATTAAACCAAAATTTATGTAAATACTTTTTTATGTAAGATAAATAAATATAAACATTAAACAATTATACCTAATTAATTATAAGCGATTATTATTTATTTTTAAACAATTTTAACAAATATGTAAATTTTAACAAAAATTGCGTCAGAAAAAATAGTATATTCTAGAAAGCTATGCCCTAAACCTGCGTAATGTATTGACAATGTAAACTTTTAAATTATATTCTGTTAAAATTATTATTATTATAAATACTTTTCAAAGAAATTTTTTTATATATTTAGATTGATACATTTTTCTTAAATACTAACAATTTACAAACAGCTATTATATTATTAGTATTTCTATAATTATAATTATTGTTATACATAGGTAGGGCTTAAAATAAAAAAAAAGGACTTTTAACGCCCTCTATTCTTTTCAAACATTTTTCTTTGGTGCATGCTGTACCATTGAATAATACTGTATATTAATTGTAGCTGTCTATAACGTAATTAAATAATAAATTGGTAAGTTCACTAATAAATTATTGTTATAACCTATCAAAATTTTATTACATATAATGATATTCTTAGAAAAACATTTTTTGTAAAAAAAAAAATTCTTGTCGGGAAACCCTCATAGAGTAAGCACGTGTTTAAAAAAAAAAAAAAAGGTATTGATGGCTAATAATTTAGTTTTTGGGGCCAAAAAATCATGAGGATTATGTGCAATAATTGAAGAATGTTGACATTATTATTATTTCTAAAAATTAATGTAATATATTAGAAAAAATTATGATAGTCCAATGTCGGCGAGTTTTGAAATTTCTTAAAAGAGCCCTAATTCAATTTACTATAATATATACAATATAATAAAATAATTTTTAATTAAGGTCTATCTAAGTAAGTACTTATAGATGACTTGTAAAGAGTACAGTATTTAGAATTATAAATTCATGTTCTTTGTGCATCTTATTAAAATAACTTTGAACTTAATCAAAATTCAATGTCTAAAAAGAATATTCCACATAAATGCTTTTTATAATTTGCTGATTTTTATGGGTGTGCATTTTAAATTTTTGTCATAAATTTTTTTGAATTTTTAGGTTATTTAATTGGATCTTTATTAGATGGCTTTTAAAATTGCAGATTGTTCAATAATTGCGTAGATTTTCTGACAAGCTTTTACATTTCAATTTCTTTTTTTTCATCTAAAGTTATACTGTATTTTTATTTTAAAGTCTTTATCCACCATATATTATAGTAATACACTATATCTTATCACGCTTGGTGGTTAAACGTTAGGCGACCTTCCGAGCGAATAACCATTCGTATATTTTATTTGTACCTGATACTTCTGATTGGGCTAATAAATGCAAATTTGCGCACGCAAAGTGAATCAAATAAAGATTGATAAATAGCAAAATATTTGTTCCTATTCAGTTAATTTTTTGTGCAGTACTAAGTGCTGGGTTGTGAGTTTTTTTTATATAAGGTTGGATTCATAAAATAATCATATATTTAGTCTCTTAAAACCCTATTTTATAATATTCACTTCATTGGATGCAGTCTTGCTTTCATTATATTTTCGGTGCTTTAATGTAATTATTGCTTTGCTGAATTAGTCAGAGAATAAAGAATGAAATTTGCATTTTGTGGTTTTGATGAAATTTTCTATCAAATGGTTTCTGGTTATTTTAGCTTATCCCCATCTTAGTTGTATTTATATATTGAACTATTTCCTCCATCTAATATAAGTATTAAATGTCTTTAGAAAAGTAACTTTATTTAAGTATTTCAAATACTTTTAACTGTTAGTAATAGCACACGAGTTAGTATATGCACAACATTTCAAGAAGTATTACTCTTCAGGTGCTGCTGGTCTGACCAGTGATAGTACTAGCATGGGAATCAAACCTCGACCCTTAGATTCTTGAATCTTGTATTTTAAGATAATACTTTAACAGCCATCCTACCTATGACTTGGTTAAAGCATTACCTTAAAATTCAAGAATCTAAAGTTTAGTAGGATGGCTCAGTTGGTTAAAAGCGTTACCTTAAAATCCAATATTCAAGAATCTAAAAATCCAGGTTCAATTTCCATACTAATACTGTCACTGGTCAGGCCAGCAACAACGGAAGAAGAGAAAGTACTTGTCAAAACGTTGTGCTATTACTAACAATTAAATGTAATTAGAATATTTAAAGTTAATTTTTTCTAAAGACATTCAATACCTATATAGATGATGGAAATAGTCCAATATATAAATGCAACTAAAATACCATCACAGAGCTTCAGGAAAACATTGACATCTTAGACTATTTTTGTACATGAATTTCTATATCACCCAGTATGCTGTCGGTTTGAGCCAATGGTATTCAGCCTAACTAAATTGATTTGTGCAAAGATAAATTGCATTTTAAAGTTCTATCAGATATATGTGCCATCTACGATGAAAAATAATCAAGTTAGAGATTCATTATCTTTAAAATGCAAGTTTGGAACATGATAGTGTGTATGAAATTTTATGTGACTTTTTTTTTTTTGATTCTAGCAAAAACTTATTGAAAAATAAGCTCTAAAAATCAAGTAATATTAAATGTGCAAAGGCATTTACTTAAATTTTCAGTATCAGTCTGAAGTTTGTCATAGTTTAAATCTGGCAGTTATTTTCTAAATTATCTATTTGTGAAGATAAACATTTGTAAATATTGATCCTAATATAGTTTGTTGTATTTTTCCAAGATCAGTTACTTTCTATTCTGGAACTATGTAATATAATATAATCTTCAATAGCTTCTCTTTCCTTCTTTATTTTTGCTTTTCTAACATATAATAACCACATTCCATGTACTATAAGTTTGGATTATCATTGAATTACAGATGATATAAAGACAAAATCCTCATCGGTATCTTAGCTTTTGTCAAAGATCACTGGGGGTTCGAAGCTGGAACTAATGCTCTTACGCATGTAGCATCAATCTTGTACTCCTTCATACTATTCAGGGTAACAATGATTCGTCAAATGTCAGCAGGTGACCCTAAATATGAGTTAAAGTAACTACTCTAGGAAGCATGTGAGAATTTGATAGTAAAAGTGTGTTTATCTAGTTAAATTGTAAAAGTTATTAATATTTTGTTGAAATGTGTAATTGTCATTTGTATTCTACATGTTGTTTTTTTTTTAAATTTTAATTACTTTTACCTCAATAATAGCTTGAAATCCTTGAATTACACGTACATTTTGATGTAAATTGGAAGAAATCCACAAGTCTTATACCAAAACTGGAGAAACAAGTTATATTTTAGATATTAATCTATCATTTAAAGCTGTAGTTAGCATTAATTAGACTTAAAAAAGATTGTATGAAATCTAATTAAAATATTAGTTTCCCATTAAAAGTAATAATTAGTCTTATTTATATTAGAAAATGAAGTAAACAAATAAATGATTTTTCAAATTCTTGATTTTGAACTTATTTAAGGATTATATATACATATGACTATATGCTGCAGATTTGGGATTGGCTTAAGCATGAAAAGTCTGATTCTGGGAACTAGCGTTGTCCCATGACTATAAATAGCAGTTTGTGCAATAACTTTCAGATATGGGAATTAAAATGTGATAGTGAGTGCTTAGCATTATTTTAGCATGAATTTCGCCAATATCTTTCACATCTTAATAAAAATGTGCAGTCTCATTCTTAGTTGTAATGAACATATGTTTGTAGATCATATCCATGGCCAAATAAGAAAATTACAATCAGTATTTAAATGTGCATTTTATATATTTTTAGAAAAGTATAAATTAATATTTTTTTTTTGTAAATTAACTAATCTCTACTTATGTCCCATTTAATATTTGTGTGCCACAACAGAAATGATAATGACTGGATAAAATCTCTACTTCATTATGACCTGTATGTTATGGACAATCTATAGTAAACCAAGTTCATTTGTAGTTGAAACATAAACGAAATACTGAGATGATTATGTCTTGGTGGTGCTACTCATCATTGCAGGATTGGTGGATGGTGTTGCTTGTCATTGACTTTTTCTGGTGTTGGGTTTCTGTGGGGAACCTTGCTGACTATTGAGTCATGCTGTTTTCATATGCAAACTTTGTTTGCCAGAGTTATGGCAAAAGTTAAAATTCTTCCACGATTAAAATGTATTTTTAGTTGCAATTAACCATGTCAGGATAACTAATTGCCTTTTTTTTTTTTACACATAACTTCATTCTTTATTCTTGATGCACGTCACATTTAATATTCTTAAAATTTATCAGTCAAAAAAAAACCTTAGATTTTTCTCATTTTCTGGATACCCTATCAAAGTCCTGTTGGTTCAACCAGAAAATGTGTATACCTTAAAGTTGACAGCTGTATTGATTATATTAACAGGGTCTCAAAAGATAACCATAGCAAAATGTGGCCCATTTGAATAATCATGATATCTATGCACAAATCTCTGAAAGTATAATTTATAGAGCTTAATATTGGCAACTATTGCCTTCTTGGGGTTGATTTATTTCATCCATTTAATGCATGTAATGTTTTTGCTTATTTCTTTAATGGGAAAATAATCCATCCTGTGAACTACTTTTAGATTTAGTCTTTGGCAATACAATTTATTAGACTAGGAGAATATGGTATGATTCGCCAAAATAATCACTGAACTCAAAGCAATTTACTTCAAGGATTTTGAAGAAAAGAATACAACAGTGTATGACATGGTACCTTGTGCATCAACAAAAATTAAAACTATTCTAGCAGATAGCTACTGAAAAGAATCAATGTGTCTTTATAAATTGTTGATGTTATTATAAATTGATTGGTTAAGTAATTTTTGATTAAAGTATTATTGGCTATCATAACTAATATTTTATTTTCTAGTAAAAAAATGTACAGGCTTCCAGCAGTATTACGTACTACAGCTCTTCGGCAGCTTATTGCCCCTATGGCTGTTCGCTGCTATGCCAAAGACATTAAGTTTGGACCAGATGCCCGGGCAGCTATGTTACAAGGTGTAGATATTCTTGCTGATGCTGTTGCAGTTACCATGGGACCTAAGGTAAGATTTTTTGCTCATGTAATCTATACCATTCAATGCATATCCATACTTGTTGATCATAGAGATAAATCAAAATGAATAATGATTTAATATTTTTGTTTATTCATTTATTAAAAAAAAGAAGAAGATAAAACAGCAATTTTTAAAAATTACTGCATTTTTTTTTCACATTATTTGCACATGAAGGGGAACAGGGTTCATCTTTTGGTATTAGTTGCAAGGTAGACTTTCCACTGGTGGAACCATCATTAACATACTAAATTAGTCAAGAACAAGATTAATTGATAAGTTGCAAAAGGAAAATGTTTGGTGAGAAATTTTATTAGTGATGATGGCAGACTGTTTAAATGAAGACAAATATGAAAATAATATAAACAATATATTTATTGAATTATAATTGAAAAGTAAACATTTTCAGTTATGAATGGGAGGGAATATTATGTAAGAAATTATTAATGGCAAATGCTAATTTAATTTTTTCAGAATAATTTGGATTGATGACACTTATCGATAATATTTACATTTCAATTATTTTTTTATTGTAAAGTTTGCATGCTTTTTTAAAAAATTTTTTTTTATTAAAAAGGTGATTCTTATTGATTGGCTTGCTTTTGTCTACGTTGATGTGTAGGTAGTAATGCAACTAGTATTCAAATTCTTGAATAATCTAGAAGACGTAGCTTTTAAAAAAATAATTAATTTGAATATTTTTTTCAATTATGTTTTATAATAAAAGAAAAAACTGAAGTTCTAATAATTTAAGATTTAAAGGGGGGGGGGAAAGCACGATCATAGTCAGCTGCCGTTTAAACGATTTCTCTAATTATCCTTCTGGAGAGATTTAGAGAAGACAATTCTCACCAGGCTAGTTAAGTGCTGAGAGTGTGTGTAACTTTTATTTCTTGTTTAATTAGCTAATGATAGATATATATTCATCAGATGACCAGCTGAATTAGTTAATGATATGTTACCTGAAATAAAAGTCTGAAGTTTGCTTAAAATATATCATCAACTTGAGAAATTTCCAAGTTAAGCTATATTTTAACTCATTTGTTTTGCACATGATAATGTTTATTCTATATCTTGAGGTCCTTTAAAGAGAAAATAACTTCTGCACATAAATTTATATACACATATTATTTTATTGTTATGTCCAAGGGTTTTCAAAATGCACATATTGCTTTATTATTATGTCCAAGGGTTTTCAAAATTGTCATGATGTCTACTGTATTATATGTTATGTCAATAATTTTTGTTAAAATTTTTAGCAATGTTTATGTAAAATATGGATATATTCATTGTAAAGGTTTCATCTTTTTATGCATTGTTACATAAAAAATAAAAGTTATATTTCCATGGCGAATGTAGGAATGTTCAGAATCCGTACTTGATAATTTCTATCTAAATGTGAATAAATGAATGCATTTTTTGACTTTCTGAAAATCTACTGATTGCAGTTAATTGGTGATATAATTTTTTGAACAATGCCTGCTGAATTGTAGTTAGGAATTCATGAATTAAATGGATCCAATTCAATGATAGACTTAACTAAAGGAAAAGAATGATGGAAATGTACGAGAGAGCATTGACTAGTTCAAATTTTGTAAAAAAAAAAAAAAATTTCTTTAGCTTTAAAAAAGCTTTTAATAATTATTTATCTCGTTTTATTTGAGCTTGTGTAATTTGAGTTAAAAAAGCAAGACTTTCAAATAGAAAATGAAAAGGATTCAAATTCAAACTAGAATTAGTGATGCTAGAATGATTTGTAACTTTCTTATCTAATCACAAAGAAGTGAGAATAATCAATGGGTTACGATAATGTTATTAGGAACAGATTCTGGAAATGTCATAAAAGAACTAGTATGTATTGTACCATTTTATATATGTCTAATGCCATTTGACACTAACATTGTAAGATTAGGTCTATATAAATATCTGTTAAAGATATACCCATTACTTCCCATGCTCACACCTAATCCAGGTTATTGTAGCTAGCCATTTTAAGTTTCAGCATAAGCGTTGTATATTTCCAGGTAATACGGTCCTAATTATAACCAACTTTCCCTATTTTGTTTTTATTAGGCGCCAGGATTCTATTTAGATATCCTTATTAAATTGGCGGAAGGTAAGTTTTTTTCCCCCCGTCCTTTTGCCACATCCTACCAAAGTTCTATAACGTGAATGAATAAATCGCCCATATATTAACTTATTCCTATAATCTTTATTAAACTAATGCAAGTATACTATACACCTGGGTCTCGTTTTATGCGGTAGATAGGTTCCTCAGAAAACGGGCTCAAAAGAAATCGCACAAAAATAGACTTACCTTGAAAAATGGGGGATACATACTGTAATTTTCCAAAAATCGCATAAAAGCAAAGCAACAACGTATAATTACTTTAAAATTCGCATAAAAAATAAAATAAAATATGACTAATAAAAAATTTCAAATTTGAAAAAAATTGATACAAGACAAACATTTTTTACTTTTTTTATTAACTACAGTATTTAATTTTATTCAAAACAATATATTTTTATGCGTAATTTACATTTTTTTCATACATGTACAGTATTTTAATTATCGTTATTTGAGACATCAGATTCGTCGTGATGTGAGATACTGTAGCTTCTCCTTAAACAAAGTCAAGAGGAAATACAACTAAAATGTTTTCCAATCGCTGTTGATTCTTCCCATTTCGCTAAGCGATCTAAAATTGATATTTTTGTTTCTAAAGAAATTCTTTTTCTTGGGTGTTTTTTCCTCTTCATTAGGGTAAACTAAAAGTTTAAAATAAAAAAAAGAACTTAGACATATGATAATAGAAAGACACCGACTCACCACTGTTAGGCAAAATTTAATTAAAACTAACAATTAAAAATTAATTTCTTATTTTTGTCTAATTTTTAACTTTCAATTCCGTTTAAAAATCAAATTTTGTCGTTTCACATCACCTTAATTTCAGATCACGTTATGTAATTTTTAAATTGTTAATTACAATTAAAAATCAGATTTTAATTGTGCCCACCGCTGTTACCTTTTAAACTTGCTGACACTAAATGATTAATTGATTACATACTCTTTTTATAAAAAGCAAAAATAGAACTTGAATTAAAATGCAAAAACAACAATATACATAGTGTAGACAACTATAACGTTTGAACAGATTTACATTATAATCTTGTAAAATTTAATGTGTGTATATAAAATGGGGAAATCCTGATTTTAAGTGAATTATGAACTTCTTATTGTATAAATCTATTACAGTACTATTATAAAGCGCTGAAAATATTGAAATTATTAGATGGAAGTCGAACTCCGATAATGCGCTATTACTTTAAATATGACGTGAGTGCGCGAAATTTATAATATTTAAAGTAATAGCGCATTATCGGAGCTCGACTTCTGATCTAATAATTTTTATCGCATAAAAGAAAACCGCATACAGAGATATTAAGAAGAAACATGAAACGCATAACAAAATCGCATGAATTCCGCGTAAAACGAGACCCGGGTATATATCTATATCATGATGTCACAAATAATCTAAAAATTGTGTTGGCGTTAACAGTTGAATTTTACAAAGAAGATCGCTGAAAGAATACAGTTAAGAGGCTTAAACAAACGACACCTTGTAATTTTCTCTTTTCTTTTTTTTAAATTTATGAGCATATTCAATAAAAGCAAAGCAACAAACAAAAAAATATAGCAAAATTATTTCTTGGATTCATTAACCATATGAGTATTCTATAAAGTTATTTCAATAAGCATATAAGTTCAAAAATCTAATTTCTTACCGGTAAGATTGTTTATTGGTTTTCTTCATGATCTGTATTTTAGGTTCCAGCTTTGACATGAGGCTTCTATTAGGTGGGTGGCGACTTCACTCTTCTAAATCATTGTATGTTCGAGGGAATAGAACATTTGGCGATGTATAGGTGTTCTTCTCCCATCTGAATGTCAGCCGCTATCACGGGGTAATTTAACCATCTTGTAAAAAATCCGAAGAACAAAAAACACTTCTTTATCTATATTCATTCCTTTTATGTCCCTCCAAAAACTCATTATGCAGATGTACGTTGAATACCACCCGCTGTCCCTCCCTCAAACTTTTATCTTTAGATTTTTGCTCTAGAATTTTTTTTTGTAGTTATTGCGACCATATTTAATTACCAATGTCTGCTTTGCAGAACTTTATCAATATTTAATCAATATTCGCTTTTATTAAGGGGAAAAAACACATTGTGTACCTCAAGGAAAAGAAATTTTCTAAGTTTAATTCAATAAAATATTCTATATATTAATTTGTATCTATATCAAACATGCTTTTATTTTATTTTTTCTTTACATTCATTTCAACAAAATCTTCAAATTCAATTGCCAACACACCTTTCACGGTTGCAATACCTCGGTTAATGATCGAGAATAAACGAGATGTTTCGGCTTCTTTATTCTACTAAATGTTCATAATATACTTCTATTTGCTAATACCCCCTCCTGCCCCCAATCTTGATTCACTGTCTTAGATTATATGGTTTTAAAGCCTTTGTGTTATATGTGCCTCTTTCCCCATTATCATTTGCCAATATTAAAGCATTCGGCTTATTCTCTTTTAATATGCGATATGGGCCTTCATATATATATATTTTGAAATTTCTTGAAAAATGTGTTTATCTGCATGACTGATTGGATTACTTCTGGCTCATACTTGATCCCCTACTCTAAACCTAGTTGTTCCTGTGACCTACCTTCATGCCCTTAACTCCGCACAAGGCGCCAGTCGTTCTTATGCTGTTTTCTGGTCTGTCTCCTGGTCGATTTGCTCTGGAGCAAGTAATCTCGACTTGTTAATACCGGCACAGGTTGACCAAAATGGAGCCGAATTGGGGGAAAGCTCATCTATTCACAGTTCGTCCAATTCATATAATTTTTACAATTTGTGGGAGTTGTCTCGCCCACTCCTTTATGTCTGTTGAAATATAAGCCCTGAATAACCATCCTAATTTCTCTCATAACCCTCTTACACAGGTTAGATTGAGGGTTTCTGATAGATGATAAGATATGCCTTACTCGAATATTTTTCGACCAGCCTTGCCATTTCGCACATACAAAGGGAGTACCATGATCTGATAATACGCTTTTCACATTGATAACGCTTTTCACATTGGCTTGGGCTATTGGGTATGTGGTTATCCATTTTGAATACATCGTAAGCTACCAGGATATATATCATTCTTAGGTACCTACTGCCACCAGGTCATTTGGTTTTTGAGGAATAATGGCTTGACGGGGACGTTAAGATCTTTTTAGTGGTTTTGTCTTCTCACAGGTTTCACACTCCTTTATTACTCCTATCACCTGCGGTTTCATCGCTGCCCAGTAGAACCGTGTTATTAACAAAACTTTCACGTCTACCCCATCGTGTCCGTATATACAATGAGTATATCTAATTAATTTTTATTGTAGTTCCTCGGGTATTGTCATTCTCCACATGTCTTTTACATCTGCCATGTACTATAATATCCCTTTACTCAAACAATATCTCACATCCTGTTTCCTCTCTCTTCTTCCATGATCCCCTATTGTTGAATTCCTGTTCCTGTAGCCTATCTATGATACGCCTGCAGGTCATATCTTTTCTGTTCCTCCCTTAAATGCCTCAAGTCTTTTACAGATTCATCTTCTATCCCCATTGTTGCTATACTGATTTCGTTTAGCTGTAAATGAATTGATAATTGTGGGGCCTGGGTTCCGGCTCAACGCGTTTGCTATCACATTTTATGCCCCTCTACAATACTGGATGGAGTAATTAAACTCTTGGAGGAAGAGGCGCCAACTCCAGACTCTTATGATCCGATCTCACAATTACTTCTGACCCAACAAGAAATTGCCTAAATTTCTGAAATGTTCAAACCAACTTTCTCACATTGTATTTTTTTTCTGGGCCTTAATGGTGGACGGCTGCTAAAATACAATACTTCAGATCTACCATCTTGCATCAAGATGGCTCCCAGCCTGTATCCACTACTATCTGCCTGTTTGATAAATGATTTACAAAACCTGTTTCTTGGTTTTGTTTTCATGTCTGTGGCAAAATTCTCATAGAATTTATTATAGAATGCATATAGACCAGAACGATCTGATTTGTTTTTTATTACTCGGTGTGGGAAAATCTAATGGCCTGGATTTTCTCTGGATGTGACTTAATGCCTTTATCACTGACCAAGTGCCCTAATAAATTCACTTCTATAGCCACTATCCGTCTTTTGTGCAGATTAATCCTGTTTTTATCCTGACATTTTTGCAGAAATAACTTCAGATGCTGCACACGTTCTTCACGTCTTTTGATGCAGTTGTAACATCGTCCATGTACATGGTTACCAAGTCTTTTAGTTTTTTTAGTACACGGTCCAAGCATTTTAATAATCCTGCTCCATTATTCTTCAATCCAATGGGTATTCTATTAAAGTGATATTCTATTGTATTGAAAGGCCATATATTTACGTTCTGCTGGATGTAATTTTATCTGCCAATAGCTGGCAGTCAGATCTATCATTGCGAACACTTTCTTGCCTCGAAATTTTGCTAACAGATCATTAATCGGCGGAGATCAGTTTTGATCGGACTATGTGATTTTATTTAATTGCCTAGCATCTAAGCATAGTCTTATAAAGTTATCCTTTTTTTTACTATTACCAAAGGGTTATTATATAAGGATGATGCTTTTGATATAACCCCCCATTCTTACATTTGATCAATTTGTTTCTCCATCTCCATCCTATATTGATGGGACACCGGGTAGGACTGTGTCTGATACGGTGTTCTTTCCATTACTTTGATACGATGTTCATAACCTTTTATTACTCCATCTCCTGCCTGTTTCAATTTTTTTGTTTTATTATTGGATCCATCTCTTTCTATAATTGCATATTACACAGCCCCTTTTTTTTATCCTCACTTTTTGACCCACTATTTAATATAACGTTCCTGTCTTTATAATCTATTAAACACTGTTTTGTGTATGAATTTCAAACCCAAAATGGCATCATGCACTAACCCTTTTAAAATCAGTATAGTATATGTATCTCTGCCCTATTTTTAACTGTGCCCATATTTGCTTGGTCTCCAACTGTGCCCATTCGCCATCATGACCTGTGCTGTCTTTACAGGTAAGCTTTTGACATTTTTTTGTTGCTGAACCATCTTCTCAAAGACTTTTTCCAATATGACCGACATTTGACTGTCAGAATCAAATAGCGCCTGTACTTTTATGTCGTTTATATGTATGTCAATCTTAGGACAGTCTTGTGATACAAAATTAAGTGCCCCCATCCCTCATAGATAAGATTGTGTATTCTTTTTAGTTTACATATGGTTCGACCTTGTTTCATTTTTTTGTACTATATATGCTGAACAATTATTCATTGTTATTTTCCTTCAATTGTTATTTATACATTCGGTGTGTCAAAAAAAAAAAATTCTTTTAATACTATTAGTTTTTACCATATATTTTATTTTACTCCTTAAAGTACGCCGATTCCTCCTTTTTCCACCCCCATCACTTTTGATTGCTGCCTGAATATTACACTACGACCTGCGAAACAGATACAGCAAAAACATACCTTACAAAATGATAGAAAACGAAAGGGAGACTTCACTACTTGCCCCCCTTCCTCTCTTTAATCAAAAGAACGTTTATATTTTATTTCAACTGAATAATGTATTAACAACTCATATTTACTTGTTTGCCACTTAAAGGGGGAAAAAAATTTTCACTTATACGTTATCGCAATATAATGCGTTCACAATCCAAGCTGCAAATATATTACCTTGTTTTTTTGTTGATTTCTCTTATCTCAGGTTAAGGGTTTCTTCGAGATCCATTGTTTGGGCAGCCATTTTATCGTTTTATATATCTAATTACATTTATTAGATATGAACACTGTAAGATTAGGTACCATTAAAGATATATCCGTTACCTTCCATGCCCACACCTAATCTAGGTTATTGTGGCTAACCATTTTAAGTTTTAGCGTAAGCTTAGTATATTTCCAGGTAATATGGTTCTAATTATAACTAACAACTACTTTCCCTATATTATTGCTTTTAATAGTTTAAATTTGTTTTTATTAGGGGCCAGGATTCTATTTAGATATCCCTATTAAATTGACAATGAGGCTAATTTTTTTCCCCCTCCTTTTGCCAAAACCTACCAAAACTCTATAACGTGAATGAACAAATCGCCCATATATTAACTTATCCCTATAATCTTTATATAAATTAATGCAAGTATACTATATATCTATATCGTGACCTCGCAAATCTAAAAATATAATAAAATTGTGTTGGTGTCAATAGTTGAATTTTACAAAGAAGATCACTGAAAGAATACAATTACGAGAATTAAACAAATGACACTATTGTACTTCTCTCTTTTCTTTTTTTATTTATGAGCATATTCAATAAAAGTAAAACAACAACAAAAAAATATTATCATAGCAAAAATTATTTCTTGGATTCATTAACCATATAGTTCATTATGGTCCATTAAAGTATGTTTTCCTTTTTCCTGATTTATGTAAGATGTGAGTATTCTATAAAGTTATTTCAATAAGCATATCAGTTCAAAAATCTTATTTCTTGCCGGTAAGATTGTTTAGTAGAATCGTTCTTTAGTATTACATATAATCCTCAGGTTTTGTTTGTGGTCTGTATTTTAGGTTCCAGCTTTGATGCAATGCTTCTATTTTAGGTGGGTGGTGACTTCACTCTTCTAAATCATTGTAAGTATGTTCAAGGGAACAGAACGATCGGTGATGTACAGGCGTTCTAGCTGCCCATCTGTATATCAGCGGCTATAACGGGTAGTTTAACATCTTGTGAAAAATCCGAAGAACAACAGACACTTCTTTATCTATGTCCATTCCTTTTATATCCCTTCGACACTCATTACGCTTGTGTACATTGAATACTATCTGCATTCCTTCTTCAAACTTTTATCTTTCTTTAGATTTTTGTTCTCAAAATTTTTTTTTTTTTTTGTAGTTACTGTGGCCATATTTACTTACCAATCTCTCCTTTATTGCCTCTGAAGGAAAAGAAATTTTCCTTTTGTCTTTATATTCATTTCAGCAAAATCTTCAAATTCAACTGCCAACATAGTTTGCACGGTTGCAGTATACTTGATAGCTCAGTTGTAGTCATATTCTTCAAGTAGCTTTTGAACTAAAAACAATTTAATTTGGAGGGGACCATCAGAGAAATATTATTTCGGGTCAGCAGCAGTCTAAATGACCAAATTGTTAAAGCGATATATGTAAATTTTTTTCTTGCTGTTAAAAAACATAATTGGAAACAGTCAATCTTTTACTAGAAGTTATTTATAGTTCTGTCAAGTACTCAGGATTGTCACACAAGATTACTATTCTATCACTGAACAACTTTAAACTTCGCTTTGATGGTTTTAATATTTGAATGTTTTCTTATATATATTTTTTTTAAAGTATTGCAGAAATTGTTATCTCCTGTTGCCAATTTTTTTTGTTCAGACCATGGGTTTTAATGAAATAAAGTCATTACAGACTTTTATTGAAACTTCCTTAATACAAGATTTATAACCTTTTATCTATGTTCTATCTCTTAAAATATTACAAATGTGTGAAATTTGAAATGGCTGCGGAAAATCATTCAAATCAAGTCTTCTTTATTTAGTATGGTATGACTTACATAGGTAATATTGTTGGGCTATCAATCTGATTTATATAAAAAGTTGTGATAAACTAACGATCAGCTTTTCAAGCTAATTCGCATGCGCTTTATGAATCTTAATAATAAATGAATACTTTCACTTCCAACACAAGATAAAGTCTTTGCTAAAGAATAGAATGAATCACCTATTCTTTCAACCCAAACGCTTAAGTATGGGCAAATCTTAAGCACTGGAAATGAAAGCATGAAGATAAACCAATCGCTTTAAATTACTTTTTACTATGTCTGAATGAATTATGCCTGCGAAATTTTCTAGAATTTACGATATGTCATTCTTAAATGAAACTTAAGGTTTTCCCCATACTTAAGCGTTTAGGTTGAAAGAATAAGTGATTCATTCTATTCTTTTGCAAACACTTTATCTTGTGTTGGAAGTGAAAGTATTCATTTATTATTAAGATTCATAAAGCGCATGTGAATTAGCTTGAAAAGCTGATCCTTAGTTTATTACAATTCATAAACATCACGCTATATAAAATAAATGTCTCATTTACATATGTTTAGTCTCATTTAAGAATGACGTATCGTAAATTCTAGAAAATTTCCCAGGCATCATTCATTCAGACATAATAAAAAGTAATTTAAAGTGATTGGTTTATCTTCACGCTTTCATTTCCAGTGCTTAAGATTTGCCCATACTTAAGCATTTGGGTTGAAAGAATAGGTGATTCGTTCTATTCTTTTGCAAAGACTTTATCTTGTATTGGAAATGAAAGTATTCATTTATTATTAAGATTCATAAAGCGCATATGAATTAGCTTGAAAAGCTGATCTTTAGTTTATTACAATTCATAAATATCGCGCTATATAAAATAAATGTCTCATTTACATAAAAAGTTGTGATAATTTTATTTAAGAAGATGAAAAACATAAGTTCTTGACAAATTTATTACGTCCAAACATTTAAAGCTAATGTTACCTTTATACATTAATTACTTTATTTTTTACTTATAACTACTATATAATAAGTACGCATAGAAATTATAATCTTAATAGGTCTACTTTTATCAGCTGATTAAAAGAAGCAGCGGATAAGGTATTTTAAAACATTAAATTTTATGACAATAGTTAAAAATATAAGAAATGGCCATAAATCATTTAGTCAGATTAAACATTCTCCCTTTCAAAGAAAATATTATTTACCATTTTTGCTTTTAGATATACAATTTAAAATTAGGCTGATTATTTACTTTTCGAAGAACCAAAACTTACAGCCCACTTGAATCGCAGGGATGAAATTTTCATATTTTAACCGTTTATAGATTTAGAATTTTTTATTCTTTATTGTGAGCTAAAGATATTAATGTTTTAACAGTTTTTTTTTTTTTTAAAAAAAAAAAAATTGATTTGTGTATGTTTGTATATATATTCTTTTTATTTAATAGGGTCGCAATGTAATTATTGAACAAAGCTGGGGCAGCCCAAAAATCACAAAAGATGGAGTGACCGTAGCCAAGGGCATAGAATTAAAAGATAAGTATCAGAATCTTGGCGCTAAATTAGTGCAAGATGTTGCTAATAATACCAATGAAGAAGCTGGTGACGGAACCACCACGGCCACAATCCTTGCTCGATCAATTGCAAAAGAGGGATTTGAAAAAATCAGCAAAGGAGCTAATCCCATCGAAATAAGAAAAGGTATTTTTATTTTATTTTTGATAATTTATACCTCTTGCAATAATAATTACCAATTTGCATAAATTGCTTGATCATAAAGTCAATAACTATCCCATCTTTAACTTTTTTAAAAAAAATCTTATTGATGTTACTTGATCGTTGTGACTTACTTATTAGAGTTAAAAGTTGCTTTAACTGTTTTTCAGTTGATATGGGGAATAAAAAAAATCTGTTTAGTCGAGTGAATTTGAATTGGTGGCATTGAACCTTCCACTTGATGCTCAAATATCATAGAACTTGAGCAACCATATCATTTATTTTCTGACTAAAACGATCCGTTATATATGTATATATCATTAGTAACCACTCGCAAGCAAATATGGCAACATTTTTTATTTTTCTATTTTAAAATAATGTCTGATTTAATTCTTCCATTTTTAATAAATTTATTATTCTATCTACATTTCTTAATCTATCCATTTTGTTCATTCTCCAAATCCACATTCCTAAATCATTCAAGTCTGTGTAGCATATGAAGCTAAATTTCAAATAACAGGCATCGAACCTTCCACTTGATGCTCAAATATCATAGAACTTGAGCAACCATATCATTTATTTTCTGACTAGAACGATCCGTTATATATGTATATATCATTAGTAACCACTCTCAAGCAAATATGGCAACATTTTTTAAATTTTTCTTATTTAAAATAATGCCTGATTTAATTCTTCCATTTTTAATAAATTTATTATTCTATCTACATTTCTTAATCTATCCATCTTGTTCATTCTCCAAATCCACATTCCTAAATCATTCAAGTCTGTGTAGTATATGAAGCTAAATTTCAAATAACATTCACACATTTATTCCTATTTCCTTTTAAGGAGTTGTGAAATAAACCCTTATTCCGATTGGTTTTTTTTATGCAGTTCTCTATTTAATGTCTATATCTAGTTTCATTTTAGTTAACCGATTGCCTAAATACTACTAACCTGCTCTAGCTTTATATTTTAATTACCTCTTTTTAAGATTGGAAACTTTTTTTTTTTTTTTTCAGAATTTGACATATTTATTTTTACGTCACATTTATTCATTCTATAGGCAGGTACCAACAATAAAATATCAACAAAATTGATGGAATGAGTTTTATTTCATCTCAGTACCAACTTTTTCATCAAAACAATACAGTTTAACAATAAAGAAATTATGGGTTAGACATTTGCTTATAACTATCTTTTAAATTTTTTACAGCAATTTATTGATTGTTGCTAGATAAAAATGTCTAGGCACAAATCATAGGGTTAATTTTTCATATCTGTAGCCTTCCTTTTGAGTAAAATAAAGTGGGTTTTGTGCATGTTTATTATTAGACATGATTTTCCAAATAACTAATTAAAAGTATTTAAAAAAATTTACAATGTTAAATTTAAAAATGAAAAAAGCTTATATGCTGACTACCAAAAAAAAAAAACAATTTATTTTTATTTTTAATGTCATATTTTAATATTACTGACGGGTGAGTGCGCATAGATTTATATACTAAAAACGAACAGCACTGGTTTGAAGGTTAATTTTCTTCTATGTAATTACATACATATATACAGCGCTAAACTATTAATATATATATTTTTTGGAATTATAATGAAAATAATTTAATATTGATATAATAGCCATAGAAATAAATGAATGCAATTCCTTGTAAAAATAATGTAAATACAGTGTCTTATTTTTTTATTACTCTTGTCATTTACAGACAAAAACAGACTTAAATATCAAATCATTAATGTTAAAAAAACGGAACCCATTCGAAACAAAATTGCTATGCAACTACCCGGCACTTTTGTGTTTCAATCAGACAAGAGATTGAAATAGTGGAGAGAATAAAAATAAATTGCGATTATTTTAATCATCTAAATTTTGCAGATGGTATGGTTTTTGGCAAATAGTACTTCATATATTAAGGAATTTTATAAGAGTTACAAGATGAAAAGAAATACTATATATTAAAATTTCTTTAACTAGTTCTTATATATTGTAACGGAAATGAAATTAGAAGCAATTATTAAATATTAAATATGTTTATATATATATATTGACGAGTGATAAAATGATAGTTACTATAATTCAATAATTAAATATAACTTTATAGCCCGTTTGCAACTATCCTAAACATTAATTCTGTCACGCTAACAATTAAACTATTATCATTAAAGATTTAAAATATTTAGATATTGGGGAGGTCATTTGAACAATAAAACATACTGGTCATTGTCATCAAATAAAATAATATTAAATATAGCAACTGAATAAAATTACCCACTGTGAGATTCTTGGAGTGCATTATGCTTATCTTCTATACTAGGTTCTTTTAACAAAGAATCCTTCCTATTCTTCTTTCCAACTATATAAGACCATTCATGGTCATATGCACACTGGTGCTATTCATGACAACTTATAAAACATATTATAAAAAGTTAATAAGTTGGAAAAGGGATAGGATCACTTCTATTCAGTTTAGCTAAGTCCATGTGTTTTCCCACGAGCACCACTAGATTGTTTTAAATCTAGATAAATATCTGTTTAGAGTGTAGTGAGTTCAAACTCCTTTGGTACATTTTTATCACACATGACTTGGATGACTAATGAACAAAAATATGACATTCTTATATTCTATCTTTATCAATGAAATTACAAGATCCCAATATTACTAAAATTTGTATGATAGAACAAAGACTCTTATAGATATTACTAGCTCATTTGCGTATATTGATGAACAGACAAGTATAATCCTATTAATGTCTTCTAAACAAGCATCATGAAGACCATTATTGATATTGATGGTCATTTAACTAGATTATTTATCACAATATAAAGGTGATGATGATGATGATAATATAATAATAATGATAATAATAGTGGTGATGATACCAGCCATAGCTTATTAATAACTCACAACAATAAATTTATCTTTATAAACTCATAAGCATTTTCCTAAAATCATCCCTTGTCAAAATGGGATTTAAATATTACATTCACTAGCATTTATATAAGTTTATAGTTATTTACTAAAATACTTTTATAGTTAAAATTAGGATTTAATAATACTAGTGATGATGACTGATCATCACGAATCTCTATGCATGATATTCAACTTTCTATAAATCCCTATTTACCAAATATATTAATTATGTTAAACATTAGAATCAAGGTTTATAATTTATTTAATCAATAATGATGGCGATCATAACTCATGTACAGTACTATTTGAAACAGTGTTTTAATCAATAATACGATATCCATCTTTGATGAGTATGATTAAAACTCATGGGCAACATAATTTTTTTTTAGCTTTATATTGTTGAACTATAATTATTAAAACTTGGTTATTATCAAGCATAATCCATAAATACTTAAAGGTAAATCAACATTCTAGTTTACTTAACATTTTGCGAGCGCTTAATATTTGCAAGTGATTGCTCAATATTTACGAATGATGATTCTTAATATCTGTGAGCGATGATGATGATCATCATTTAAACAATAGAATTAAGACAAGAAAAATACAACAATATTTTTAATAAGAACTCTGAAACCAATTAAGATATATAATTATATTTTATTAATGCTATTACTCTTTCTTTCTTTAAAATCAAATTTACTAATTAGATAATGGCTTATTATTACATTAATTCAATACAAAACTAACACAAAATTTTATATACAAGTTCGTCATTTTGGATAAGTTTAAAATAAGCTGGCTTAAAAATGACATTTAAAAAAAATATATTTCATGGAATGCTTACTTAAGACTTTCCTAACTTATATCATAAAAATAAATTTCATATGTAACCTGTGTTTTATTTCACTTCCATTCATATGTAAGCCTTGCTTTATAATTTCTCATATTTAAACTAATTATGTGTTTGTATAAGCAGTTACACATGCACACATTCGGTAATGTTAACATATATGTCTAAAATGTATACCCCTATATTAGAGATTAATACATAAATTACATATATAAAAAATATGCTTGCAACCTTTTATCAAAATAAAATAAAATACATTATATCAATTTTAATATGCAACAAGATAAATAAAAAAAAACCATTATAAATACATATATTTATAGGTTGCTCATTATCATAACAAATGAAGAACAATAAAAAAAACATGTCAATATTACAATAAGTAATATAAAAAAAATAATAAAAAATTAAGTTTAAAGATTTAAACTGTGTTTGTGTTATGTTATGTGATATTGAGAATAACTATCGATAAACAAGCCCTTAATGTTTCTGTATCAAAAAAAAAAAATAATGCTTTGACCAATAAATTAAGGTTTACTTTTAATAAGCAATAATAAAAGATCTGTTAAGGAAAGTTCATAGTTACCCGATTACTTTCACTTCTTATAAATGTCCCAAGTTTGAATTTTCAGACTGCTTGTCTTTGTTCCATTTAAAAAAAGAAAAGTTCTTGCAGATACTTTTAAGATAAACATGAATTAATTGACTTGCTTATTTCTTCAATTTTAAAATTATTTATTGTTGATACTTTTGATAACGCTGAATTCGTTGACTGGCTTCCCTCTACCATTTCAAAAAGAGTTATTTCAAATACTTTTAGATAAGTATGAACTGGTGGATTTGCTTGTCTCCCATTTAAAAAAAAAAAAACCCATTGTAGACACTTTAGATGACTGAGGAAAACTTTAACAAAAAATTTGGTTCATAGCTTCAAACCTGGCTATATATGTGGCTTTTATTCATCTTTCCTTTCTTCTTGGCTCTTGTCAAAGATGATAATGAGATGACATTTTTGGCTGGTTTTAAATTTGTCCATTCTTTTGGTTACTATGGACCAGTATATGGGTCCACAGTAGACCAGTGATTTAACCCATTCTGTATTAATCAGGAAGCAGAAAAAATGGTTTTAGCAATGCAAATTCATCATATTATACACAGCAAAATATATTAATATCATTTCATAGAATTGTTAATAACTTCTTCCAAGAAATTTAATTTTGTTCCATTTTTTTTCTTTATCTTAATCTTGCTGGAAATTACTTATATATACGCACATCTTCGTCTATATTGACTTTAAAACAACAGTCATTTTTTTCTTCCTCAACTTTTAAAGAGTAAAAAAAAATCGCTCACTCTCTTTTAAAAAAAAAAAATCAGAGCTTACATGTCTTCTCTCATCATATTAAAAAAACTGACTGGTCGCTACATCTCTGTTTAATAATCAGGAAAAACTGACCCTCCTCCAAACAAAAATTGAACTGCTTCTGAATATTGTTTCATTCATTTATATTGCGAATTTTAATCAAAGAAAATGACCACCTGCAGATCTTATCTTGAAATAAAAGATCAAAAGCTTCACAAGTTTGATGTCTGTCGCAATTTTACAAGAAAATCAATAATCACGTTTTATTACATCAAAGCACCCCCTTTATAAAATAATCTTAGATACAGATAACACAAACAATAAAGCTGGCAATCTATAGTCACTAAAAATAGGTGTAAAAGTGTTTTGGTATTTATACAGACGTTCTTATTCTTTCACACTCTTGCACGTGCACATTTCTTTTTATCTACTAATCTGATCGCCTTATTTTACACTTTCTTTCTGATCTGCTTTATTTTAACAAAAAAATGAGTGTTAAATAAGTTAACACATTATTTAATAAGAAAATATAATAAATCAATATTATTACCTTCTCTCTCTACATAACTGCTCATTTATTAATTATTATTATATAGACTATATAACAATAAATACACACACAAATCTATATATATATAATAAATTTTTTTTTTTATTTAATTAAAGAATCTATATATGTGTGAGCAATGAGAACATACAATATAGATGAAAGATTTTGACACTTAACAGAAGAGTAATGCAAAGATCTGACCACAGCAATGTATCAAGAGATATATGTTTGTTTTTCATGAAAGAAATAATGGAAATTGATAATTATGAATTAAAGTTAAAGGTAATGACTACAAACATCTGGTCAGACTATTAATATAAAGGGAAAGCATAGTCGATGAAATTAGTAATATAAATAAACTTGAATGCAAGGTTTTTGGCAGAAAATCTAATATTAAAAGGAAATACACCTGAGGTTGAAAAGAAAAGTTTTTAGTAAATGTGCTTTGCCAACTATTACATATGGATTCGAGACTTGCATGTTTAGAAGTATATCATTACCAAAACTTGAGACTGTATATAGAAATATGGAAAGATGTATATTGGGAATAATAAGGGATTGAAAGCAAAATATTTCAGTGAAAGAACAAACAGGTGTTTACAATATTGAAAGGATTAAGATGCTGAAATGAAGATAGACTTAACATTGCTAGAATTGTTAATAAGTGGACAGTTAAAAATCTTAAATCTAAAGAGATTGTAAAAGAGGTTACATGTGACATGGATGGATATGGAGCTATAGGTGGAACATACTAGATAAAACTTGGGAGTAATTTCGTCTTTCAGTGGATCGATAATAATTGAAAATAGAAATGCTAAACTTATTTGAAACCTGAAAAAAATTTTCCCAGTTACATTTGGATTAGAACCTTGATTAATAGGCACGGAAGGAAAATGTATTGATTATCATGCCACCAGATCTTTTTTTTTTATTTTGCTAATCTAAGGCTTTTTTTTTAGTTCTTTTATCATCTTCATAATATTACCAGTTTATTTTGCTGTAATATCTTATATAAATGCAATTTATCCACTTTACTTTGAATACTTTTTAGCAAAAAATCTTTTATTGTACATATGTGCATATACAATCTTAAGTTTTGACTGTCTTCTTCAGAACTATGATATAATGAACAAAATAAAATACATAACTATATAAATAATACCATAAAAAATGTAAACAATAAAATTAATATAAAAAAACCATAAAATATAACAAAACGTTATAAAACTGAAATAAATATAATCAAACTGAAATAAAATAATCCAGTTAATATAAAATAAAATATACAATATAAATTATATATGCGTATTCATGACTGTATATATACATATTCATGAACAACTATTAATTTAAATATATTATTTTTAATAATCTCCTAATTATTTCTATTCCTTATAAACTTAAACTTATTTTATTAGCTTCACCTTAATAAAATATTTAATAATTTTTATTTTCATATAATTCCCAGTTCAACCTTAATTCATTTATTAATATTCTTTTTAATCTTCAAATCATATAATATATATTATTCTGTTATTCATTCATCTGTTCTGTGCGAGAATAATAAAATGACGACAGCAAGTGTAAAAAATTCAATGAAGTTCAGTGAATTGCTGGCCACAGTTTTTGTTGTTTCTACACCAAAATCTTTATAACTTGTAAAAAATTTAGTTTATTTTTTATTCAATAAATGTCCAAATTACTTCATGGAAAATTGTTGTTGTTATTTACATAATTGAAAAGAAAACTAAACCCGTTCTCCATTGAAAAACAAACTGTAGGTTTATTAAAAACAAAATGTTTAAGGATTTCTTAAAAAGCATAAAAATTAAGCAAGAACTTCTCATAGCATAAATGTTAAAAAAAAAAAATCAAAGAATTCAATAATTAAAAAGCAAACCAACCTCCTTTCCACCATCTAAAAATAAAGAACTTTTCGGTAGCGTAAATGTTATAATAAAAAGTATATTAAAAAAAAGTACAAAGACAATTAAAAAGCAAAACAACCCCCCTCCATCATCTAAAAACAAAGTGTTTTTCGAAAAGTGTTAAAAAAACTACCGTATATAAAAACGAAATGTTTAAGGCTTTAGTCAAAAAAAAACCAATACTATTTTCGAAAAGTGTTAAAAAAACAAAATACTGTATATAAAAAAAAACGTATAGAAATTTTTTTAAAAAATTAAAAAAGATATATAATATTTACCGTATTTTAGTGTATCATCGACCCATGAACATGTATATCGATGTGCATTGGGCGAAAACCAGCGCCATCAAGCGGTGGAGTATATTATATGTACTAGGACCAATTTTATATTTATGTTTTTTTAATATCTAAAAACTATAAGTATTGTAATCTTTTTTTTAAAAAAAAAGATAAATTTAAAATATTATTAACAGAAGAATGAATAAGAAAATAATAGATATTATATGATTTGAAAATTAAAAAGAATATTAATAAATGAAATTAATAGTTGTTCATAAATATGTATATATACAGTCAGAAATATATTTTATTTTATATTAACTGGATTGTTTTATTTGGGTTTGATTATATTTATTTCAGTTTTATTATGTTTTGTTATATTTTATGTTGTTGTTTTTTTTATTATTAATTTTATTGTTTACATTTTTATAGTATTATTTATATAGTTATGTATTTTATTTTGTTCATTAAATCATAGCTCTGAAGAAGACTGCAGGACAGTTAAAATGCAAGACTGTACACATATATGTACAATAAAAGGAAATTTCACCTTTGTAATCTTTTTTCTGGGTGGCAGTTTCTTTTAAATTTTCATGAATTTTTGCATATATTTATTTCCATATTAAATTTGAAAATATATCTATGATGGGAGCATGTAATTTATTAATCATAACTAATTTATTAGCAGTGTTATGATCCTTCTTTATCATTATACATGGTATTCATTTTGAATTTTTCATGTTTTTTCTTTCATCATATTTATTTTTTCATTCTAATAATAGATTTCCCAGAGATAACCACTAACAATCTATCAGTAACCAGATTTATTACTTTTAAACTCTTGATCCCATTCTATCAAATAAATTTATTTTGAAACAAATTACTTCTGAAATTGTCTCAATATTTGTGTTGTCAGTTACCGCTATTATCAAATCTAAAATCTTATCACATTTAATCCCCACAGCTTCTATTGACAGCAATTGATCCATCCACTTTTAATGGCTGTTACGTAAACTTACTAGTTTTAAGATACAGAGTGTTCCTTTTAACCTGGTTTGTTGTTGAATTTTTTTCTCTGACTTATTTTTGCAAATTTTTTCCTTCACATGACTATTGGTCCAACTGTCTAGAGTGCTATTTTTTCTTACAGGTGTTATGCTAGCTGTAGATACTGTAGTGGAAGCTTTAAAGAAAATGTCTAAGCCAGTCACAACACCCGAGGAAATTGCGCAGGTAAGTAGTTTTTAAGACTAAGACAGTGCCAATTATCTTAGATTATTAAAGATTGACACACTTTAATTGTTTTTAGGTAGCAACAATTTCAGCTAATGGGGACAAAAAAGTTGGTGATCTGATATCTGCAGCAATGAAGAAAGTAGGAAGAGATGGTGTTATAACAGTTAAGGTAAGACCTATGCACATTTGGAGCAAATATTAATGTTAACAGCACCTTGTACTGGAAAAAAAAAAGTATTCTTTAAAAATTATTCTTAGAAAAGATAAAGCTCTGCAGGGTTTGGTGCAGTGAGAAGAGAAATAGACTGTAGCTTAAGGTCCACAGATGTGTCTAACTTACTTCTGACACTCAAACTTTTTATGAACTCCAAAGCAATAACATCACTCGATAATTTTTTTTTAACTAAAGAGATTGTCCTAAGCAGTTGAGCAAGGCAGGTTAACTAAAGATATCAGGACTAATTCACAGTTATATTAAAGTAAAAAATTCAGTTGACCAATTGTAGTTGTACTGAATTTGATGCTTGGATGCTCAATTCTCTCACCATAACTTCTCGTCTCGAGAAATGTTTTAAGTAGTTTCGGTATAACTAAAAAGAAAAATAGGCTTGCTTTTTTAGGGAGATAAAATGAAATTAGAAGGGAACTTAATTTTTATGTATTTAAAAGTAAATATCTTTTTATGAACATTATTTAAAATAATTCATTCTTGCATACTAAGAATAATAAGTTTAATAATATAATTTCAATGCAAATGAAAATTTCACCAATAGAATATAATTATGTTTACGCTTCAGCAAAATGGGTTCAGCTTTCAGATTATAACAACTGTGATAAAACTATGATTTTATTCTTTTGGAGTTGGGTGATCTTTTTTTTTTTCTATTTGAAAATGTAACAGAAACTGAAATATCAGATTACATTATGAAATTGCATTTTGCAGAAATTTTCGGATGATAAATAAGTATATAGATTTCTAAATAATACTATATATTCAATAAGTTAACTCCTGTGCAGTGATAGTTGTCTGAAACAACTAATTATCTTAATATTAATAAGCTTAAAATACATGGTTAAAACAAAAATGACTGAAATACTGTGGTCATTATGAGATCTGAACACAAGTGTTCCTCTTATTATTTGATTTCATTTAATACAATAAAATAAATATATAAAATATCAAAGTAACATTGGTGAACGATAGCACATTTGACAGAAAAGTCAAGATGTTATCTTAAGTTTCTTGATATTATATATATACATACACAAACATATATATATAAGATTAGACCGTATGCAGTTGGTAGAGTGTCGGACTTGGGATCAGACAGTTCCAGGATCACTTCTAGCACTCAAACTTCTTATGAATTCCTGAACAATAAAGCCATTAGCATTTTTTTTTTTTTTTGACTAATTTGTTAAATAATCAAATAGTTTATATAAGAACTTTGAGCACCAGAAGCCATGGACCTCAGATTTTATCACCCTACCACTGCATTGACCAATATATGGTATTTGACAATTTGTGAATTTGGAAATAAAAGTGCGTAGATGTATATATAAGAGAAATGTGTACTGAAAGAATAAACTTGATGAAATATTTATTATAAAGCGAAATTTGAAAATATTCTTAAAAGGTGGAATGTAAATACTTAATGTATTGTTCTTAGAAATTTATTATATATTTACACATGTATTTATCTAATCTTATTTTTACGTTATATATGTGGTGTTAATAGTAAACTTAATGGAAAAATCAAAGTATTCATATTTTCTCCAGGGTGTTGTTATTCAATCTGTCATTCTAGCCCATCTATATGAACATGAAAAATTAATGTATAATCAATGTAATAATATCCATACTCTGGATTAATTTACAGATTTTGGCCTTAGAGTATCCGAATTGCATATTTCTGTCCAATTTTTATTATATTCGAACCAATGACTTGAGATTTCATAACTAAGATTTTGAACTTATCACATGAACCCTATGTCACAAGATGATTGAAATTTCAAGTAATAGGTTTGAATAATATAATAAAGTAATCGTAGTTGCTTAGTGGATATGTGGAATCTGTTGTTCCTCTGGCAAGGTCAATAGTAATTATAATTAATAACTTCCTTTTACACTTTACTCAATGCAAATATATTGTTTTTATAAATAATTGTATTTTATACAGTTTCTACTGCCCAGTAGTTTTCATCAGAGATACAATATTTAAATATATATTGTACCCTCACTTCTCGATATATAATATAATTTAAAATATGACTAGCTCAATTAAATCATTATGCTCGGCTAAAATATGTATAACTATCTTTAATATATTTTTATAATACTATATCTTATCAGATTTATTACAAACTTATCAAAAATTAATATAGTTCAATATTATGTACTAATTAAATAAGTATTTATTAAAATCATGAGACTGTGAAGTGAAGTTACAATTGGTAATTGAATTTACATTGAGCCAATGTCTTTCCAAGACACTGTCTCAATGGCATAAGAATACTATTACCTCTTTATTATCTCATTACTAACTCTACAGCACTCTTATGACTTTTATAAATGAACTATCTTTAATAATAATAGATAAATAAATCTCAATCTTTTGTTAAGGAAATATAATCAAATGATCTCAGGTTCTTCTAATTATCTTAAAGTAATGATAATTCATGCAAATAGGAATGATAAGGGATTTAATATCAAACCTAAATACACCTAACTTATTCTAATAACAATAACTAACAATAATAATAATAATAATCTTTAGTGTATAGCTTAATCTTATCTATTTTATTGTACTATTAATCATTAAGAAAATAAGTAAATCATATACATGTCTTTCATTTCCATATAGTATCTTAATTTTAAAATATACTAAAGTCTTATAATTTAACAATCTGTGGCAATAAATAATATTATACTCTTATATTGTGCATTATAATTACTTTGTGACCATTGTAATATTATATGTTAATGTCAATCAATTTCTATAAATTATATTAAGAAAATATTGTGTTTCTTTCTCAAATAATAAAATAATAAATTCATATTGTGCAAATATTATGTACATTCAAATTATCTGTTGTCAAATGCTGTGGTGTAAAATAATGAATTCGACACACTTTTAAAACAACTTAAACAAATTTATTTACATCAACTTTAACACATAACTTATTTACACTATTTACATTACAAATGGAACTAAAGAAAATAAAACAAAAATAAGAAAATAATAATACAAGATTTTTACACTGTTACTATTTCCATAATCATAAATAGATAATTTATACATTTTTTAAAATGTTCTATCAATAACATTTAATTAAGTTTATGACTTTAAATTTTAATAAACATCATTTGTCCTCAGTTAATACAAGAAAAGGTTTTATGTGAAATATCATTCATGTAGCATATATGTAAATAAACATACTTTAATAATTTAAATGCTATTTCACTTAAGTCTTACTGTTATTTATATTATAATGTACTAGGATGTACTACATTTACTATCAGTATTACTCAAATATTAATTAATGTATAAACTGATATAACTTTGTAATATAATAACAATTATTGTTTATAACTATTTATTTCATTCCGATATAATGTCATACTACATGTCTTATCAAAATATGCAATACGTATATGTTCTTTTAAAATAATATTTAAAATTATTCAACAATTTCAAATTTTTATAAAGTATTATATCAAATAAAATTCTATGATTCTTTTCTATTTAAAACTATTACTCTTCTTTACTTGTTATTCTTATTCCTTCCTAAAACTTCTATCTACAAAAGTCATTTTAACCTTATTTAACTTCAGAAAAATAGATGACCAATTTTTAAAAAAAATAATATTTATCCAAAAATCTCTTATACCTCATCATCTATATACGATAAGCCTTCAATCAAAATATAAATTTCTACATAAAATTAACTTACTTATCTAATAAAAATAAAAAAATAAAATATAGATTTTTATTATATCTCTTACTAACTTGAAAAGAAAAATAAATAACTTACAATAATATAATAAATCTAATTCCTAATATTGTAACAGAAACATTAAAATTTATTCACGAAAGAATCATATAATTATTTCTAGGTTCTCATATTACGTTGTACTAAATTTACATCATCAATTTAAAGTATGCATATTAAAATAAAACTGCTATTATTAATCTTATGCGTGTATATTATTTAAATATTAATACATTCATTCAACAATCAAATAACATTTGGTTGATCTAAAGAAAACATAGTAAATACATCAAATTATTATTATCACATAATTTTTTACCATAAATGATACTTTAATGTACAGTCCGTCACACGATGTCCTCCAGGATTACAGTTTCAAAATAATTTCACATTTACACTCAACAATTATTCTTTAAAATATTACGTGTTGTATAATTATAAAATAAACTTTATGCAATGAAAAGTTATATTAATATTTAGTTATTATTTTTTAAAAAAAAAATGTAAATGTACCTTTCCTATCTTTAATAAATCAATAATTAATTAAAATATTTATGTTAGTTAATAAATAAAAAAAAATATTACATAAAATCCAACGGTGTCTTCTTTTCACCATAACTGTTCTTTTTCCTAGGCACAAATTTTCACCAAACATTACTTCCTTTTCCGGTACATCACGTGTTTTTTAAAAGTTTTTATGGAATAAATGAAAACGTTCTTTTTTTTAAAAATAAAATAAAAATCAAAGTCAGTTCCACCATAAGAATAAAATAATAATTAAAATAGTTTATGGAATCCGGATTCATTTCTTTTTAAGGAAAAAAAAAAAAAATATTATTATTTAAAAGTTATTATTTTTTAGAATTAGTCTATAGTTTACAAAGTTCTTATTTAATTATTTTAAATTGATTTGGATATCCACGTAGATTTGATTTGCGCATTCCTTAACAAATATTTAGGTAAGATTACTTTTAGATTCTTCTGTACGACCAGCGTTCAGACTTTACTAATATAATAATTTTTTTATAGGTATTTCTTTACCCATTAAATTTATCAATTTATTTGCCTTTTAAGATTGTCAGAATTTAGTCTTTTAAACCATAAAGACTTAACAAGGCAAATATTTATATAATCATTATGATTTACCATATCTTTACCAAGATATGTACTTAGATTTATAATTTGCAAATACTTTCTTCATAAAGAAGTATTTCTCATTCTTTTAAATATCTGTTTTATAAAAATTAATTACCATCAGCTTTTAAATTTATATAAGGTCCAACGTATTACTTTTATGCATCTAATAACTCTCCTAGTTAATCCAGCGTTTGTTAAATTTTTAGTATAAAGTCTCCAATACATTTTATCCTTATACGATGTTCTCATGACTATTTGATAGTAAACTGAGCTTCAATAGAAACGATCAATAGGAAATTATAGTTAAAATTAGCACTGCATATTTATCGATAAACTTTTATAAATTATTTTAAAAAATTACTCTCTTATAATTTTAAAACGATTTTGAGAGCGTCTATAATTACTTAGCTATTTCTAATAGCACACTTTACTTTAAGAATTTCAATCACAATCCCCCTCCGAACAATTGAACCTTGGTTTTATACCCGAAGAAACTCCCCACTTGATTGGTGAATTAAACAATCAACTTGCTAGCTTATTTACATATTTTACCAACAAGACAGAATTAAAAATAAATAATGACTTATTTAATATTTATTATTTATCACATTATTAAATTCTTAAATTAATCTTTATCGTTTATTTAAATCCATTAAACATTTTTTAAAATATACTTTCTTACTTTATTTCACTTTTAACTTTTATAAGATTATTTTTATAAACAAACTAAGTCTATTTTTATTCGTTATGTTTTTTAAGCAGTATTTTAAAAATCAGATTTAATATTTCACATTAATTATTTTTATTTTTATCTCGTGATAGCCAATATAATACTTATAAATTTTTATAACAGAATTTTAAAATAGTTTTGCAACTTTACTAAAAAAAACTCCCAAGCATGTGTGTATGTGTCTAATTAACATCTGTTTTTTACAACAAAGCTACAAACGCTTGTAATAATCTAAAAATAAACTAACAATTCATTTTTTAAAAATAAATATTTTTAAAATAAATAATATCTTATAACAATTTTTAAAATAATAATTCGATATTATTAAAATCAAATATTAATCTTCTATCATGTACTACTAATAATTAAAATATTTATATTCATTTATTAAATATTAATTTTTATCAACAATAAATATATGCATTTAATTTTAACTTGTCTTTTTAAAACTTTAACTTTAAACATTTATTTATTAAATTTATTAATGCAGTATTGATCATGGCCAGTTTTCCCAACCATATACTATTATCATCCCTATTGAAACGTCTCTCTCAAACATCAGCACAATTTTCACATATCAAATATTCATAGATTACTTTAATTACACTTTTTAAAAGATTGTTATAAACAAAATTAACATCATATAGATAAATATATCTTAAATTTAAAATTTTTTTAACAAATAGATACAACAATTCATGGAGACCCATACAAAAGGGCACAATATATTACATAGAAACATCATATGTAAACATATAAAACAGAGCAAAACCCTCCATACAGTATTGCAACCTGTGCTAAACAGAGTAATCAATGGATGCCAGAAGGCTTGTGCATAAAATCCCTATCTAATGCCTACTAATCCAATATCCCTAGACTAGTTTCTGGCTTGTGTCCGTCGTCAGTGAGGAGCTTTGGATCTGAGAGCACTGCATCTAGATCTTAGGATCTAATGCAACCCTCTAGCAACCACCTTTTATCTCTACTTAACTACAAATCTATGAGAATGAAATTGAAAACATAAAAAATATTTTCAATCTAAGCTCAATAGCTTATATAGTCATATGAGTCTGAACTCAGTTCAGCACCCATACATTTTGGTGTCTTTGGCTCTTTTACAACCATAGCCACCACTATCCTATTAGGCAGGATTGGTGTTAAACCACTAAGCATCACATCTCCTATACTAGCACATTAATTGTTGATAAACAGAGCAAAACTCTCCATACAGTATTGCCACCTGTGCTAAACAGAGTAATCAATGGATGCCAGAAGGCTTGTGCATAAAATCCCTATCTAATGCCTACTCATCCAATATCCCTAGACTAGTTTCTGGCTTGTGGCTGTCATCAGAAAAGCTCCTCACTGACGACGGCCACAAGCCAGAAACTAGTCTAGGGATATTGGATGAGTAGGCATTAGATAGGGATTTTATGCACAAGCCTTCTGGCATCCATTAATTACTCTGTTTAGCATAGGTGGCAATACTGTATGGAGAGTTTTGCTCTGTTTATCAACAATTAATGTGCTAGTATAGGAGATGTGATCATGTGATACTTAATGTAAACATATAGTCAGTAGTCAAAATTTACAGTGATCTAATTGATACAAAGAGCTATTGATTGTTCATGCTTGCATAGATGACTGTAGTTAAGTGATATGAAGTGGTAATACTGCTGGAAGCAACGTCATGTTGCTATTTTGGTATCTAATTAATGTATAATTAGTGTCATTAAGCTATTTTGTGGCCTCAGATCAGAGCTATGGGGCCATGAAGTTGAATTTGGTTCAAGATTTCCAAACCCTGGCTTAAATAGTGCAATAACTAGAATCTGGCTGCAAATTAGTGTGAGGCCTGTTGGTATTATCTTTATGTCTTGATTTCTCTTGCTTACATAATTAGCTTTATATTGCTGGTGGAACCTAGAAAAGTCTTGTTATGCTGATGTAATAGGATGATATACGAAAATAAACTGTATGACTTCAGATTATCCCATCACATGTATGATATGAATGATGTTCTATTGTCTTTAAAAGATATTAAAGACTAAGATTCTTAGTTCCTGGGTAAAAAATAACTATGAAATTCAGACCAAAATATTTTTATAATTCATTATCATGTGGCAGTTGTTCATAGATAGAAATATAATTCCAATTTTGCCATTTGTTTATCCATATTTTAAGGAGCATTATTGAAGTTATAGTTCAAAAGTTGAATATAGGATTTTATTCAAATTCCCACAAACCTGAGTAAATTTGTATATGCATGTATTTATGAGGGAAGAGCTCAATGGTATAATAATTTCGTAACTATTATAAGAATAATTTGTTTAATGTGTGATGAACAAAATTAATTTCATGTCTGTTTAGTAAAGTGAAAATTATAGATATTTATAATTATAGTTCTTTTGTGTGATTAGGCAAACAAAGACAAATTCCTTTTTTTTTTTTCATAATGTAAAAGAATTGGTAAATAAATTTAAATTTATTTAAAAAATTAGCTGTATTTTTACAGAGAAATGATAAAAAGTTGGATTGCTCTATTTCGTAAGGGAAATTCATATACCTTTGTTCGTGAATTGCTAACAGTGATCACTATGGACATTGGATTGGTATTAATATGATGATAGACCTACACTTCTATTACCATCTGAAACATGCAGACTATAAAGATTTAAGAACAATTTCAAGACTTACAATGATTTTCATAATTAAATATGTAAGCATAACTTATAAAAGACCATTTGCTTCATGTTTGAATTCTGTGATAGCAATTTTATTTTGATGACGTTTTTGATATTTTCTTTATATTTTATAGTTACAAATAATTATATTAGCAAATAGAGAGACTACAGATTAAGATAAGATTGGATTGAGAACTTGCAAAAACGACATTGGTGTATTAAAAGTTTTATGTTTTTATGCATATCTTTTTGTGATTGGTTAAGAACCTTCAATGGTCATGAACAGCGACTATAATTTGACATATCCTATCTATAGCCCATTTATTGGTTGTACATTACTGAAAATGCATAACAGTTCATTTTCTACTAATATCTATAAGGGCAATAACGGTATTAGATTATATCTAAGATGGTTGGTCATAGTCGAAAACAGTTCAAATTCCACAGACAGCAATCTTCATCATTTTAATAAAATTATAAATACAATATCTAGCTTGTTTGTTTACATAATTGATGTTCCCATAAAACAATTATAAACACAAATTAATGGGTGAAATTAATCATAAAATTAAACTTGGTTGGAATGCTTTTGGTAGAAATAACAATATTAAAAGGAAATATGTCTCAGTTTTTGAAAAGTTTTAATAAATGTGTTTTACCAGTTCTTACTTATGGAGCAATACAGAGATTTCAGCTCACTCAACAAAGTATAGAGAGATGCATAAATTAGAAGCAACAAGAAGAGATCGGAAACAAAATACATGGGTGAGAACAAACAGGTGTTACATCATTGAAAGAAGAGACTGAAGTGGAGTTGGGCTCGGCATATTGTTAGAAATGATAATAGATGGACAATTGAAATCTTAAACAGGATTCCAAGACATTAACTAACAAAATAATAATTACTGGAAGGATAGTTTGCTTCTAATGTTGGTCATTCCAAAGGTACAACTACCTATTTATAAGTAAAAGTAGTGGTCACATGTACCCAACAAATTATAAACCCAATATTAAATTTTTATAATTGTTAAATATAACTTTATGATACTACCGTAATTACTATTTACCATAAAGACTTTGCATTTAGCTTCCATTATTTTTTTTTACTATGTATAATCTTTTTTTTCTATATTGATAACACATTTAATATTATTTGAATTCCATCCTATTATTATTTCAGTGTTTTCACAAAAATGTAAATACACAATATCATTTAGTTACATAAATGAGATCCCTAGACTGTTTAAAACCAATCACCACACATCTTATACATGTGGACTGCAGTAAAGCAACTTGCATTATCAACAATATTACATTTTATTACGCCATGCACTCAGTTTTTTTATGAAGAGGCAAAGATAAAATATGTGTGCAAAATACATTACTATGTCATAATATCAAATATAGTCAGACAAATGCAACTAGGATTCTTAACGTCGGTATTTCATATGATATGTTTGTCTGCATTTGAATGCATACTTTAATGTAAATATCCATAATATTATGTTAATACACTAACAAGTGCCAAACTAGTCATCCTTCACAAGGATATCCACTCCAACTTTCCGAAATATCAAAATATAACTAAACAATGGGCATGTATAAGATTAATTATCTTGTAAAAGTAGGAATGCACATTTCCGCACATGCATGTCATTAGTACAATTAAGGAATTCTACGTGAGCAATATACACATAATGAAACATTTCAAATTTAGAATCATGTAATGTCATCGTGTTTGTCATTAATGTTGTTTATATATAAAATGTATTACACGTATATTTTATGCCCAACATCTAAATAAACATCAAATAAATCGAGGCATTTAAATTAAGTTGCATTGTTATTTTATAACAAGATTCTATAATGTTATAACCATTTAAGATTTACTCATTTAACATATAAAATAAAGCTTAAAATTATTTAGATTTAGGCCATTTGCTTTGTGTAATGATCTCAAAGGGTTCATTCAAATTTATAACATTTTCTAAATAAAATTGTTTATATATATATATTTAATTCTGACAATTCATTTATTTAAATGGTAAAGAATTTTTTTAAATGTCAACAATAAATAGAACTATGTGAAGCTTTCTTTACTGTTATCAAAATAAAATTAGAATTGGCCGAACCCTTAAAAATATTTTAAAAGTAATTCCAGTATTGTTATAAAAAGGTCAATTATAAAACACATTCAAATATATAAATGACAAAAAATAATACAATTTTCTTGTTTCTCTACTCAAAAATTATTTAAATTGCAAACAGTTTACATAAAATTTATAGGGTATCTTAATGCACAAATAGAGCTGTCTTTGATATAGTGTTGATTTTAATTTAGGTTTAAATAAGCTTGTAATAAATATCAAATTCTTGAATTTTCTTGGAGCTCTTTAATATTTATTCTGATTGTTAACTGCAAATCCTTTATTCTTTATTGAAATATTTAAATTCTATTATAACACATTACTGACGATCACTTTCATACGTAATTCCATTAGTTTATTGGCAAGTTGCTGTAGAGAATGAAAATTCATGGTATTTTGTTCTTAATTCATTTTGGAAATCTTCCTACAAAATTGATTCACATATATAGGTAGAAAGAGATCTTATAATATTTTAGCTTGCCATAGCAGTAAAATGTACATAACATTAAAATTATAATCATTTTCTAAAAAACTAATTTCCAAAAACATAATCCTTTTTTTTTTTTTTAGAACTTGCAGTCAATAAAATCCCAAGAAGCAGTTTTTCTAAATTAATTACTTATAAAAATTAATGTCAATGTGCGTATATAAATTAACAATATGTTGTTATCATAATGAAATTTAAAATTACTTTATACAATATTTTAAATAATTCTTACAGTACATTATTACTAATGCACAAATGATAATAAATATTATATACACTAGTGTATGTATGTTTGTAGACTACACAATATATGCCTATCTTTTAGTATGAATCGATTACATCCCAAAATATATATATATACGTGAGATGGATGGATGAAATAAGGAAGTGTTCTGGAGTGATGTGGGCAAGAGAGGCTAGAAATTGGAGATGGTGGATTGAAATTGGAAAGTCCATCCTACAGTGGATCAATATTATTATTATTATAATATTTAAATGGCTTTGTTTTCCCCTGGCTTGTCACCAAAAATTAAATACCTATGCTATACTGCACACTATTTCTGTTTGCTATTAAACGATGGATTATTATAATCAGGTGAAATGATTATAACATTTCAATATATATATAATTTTATTCTTATAGTAATTAGATATATTGTATTTAAAGCACAATATTTTTTTAATAATTTTTATTAGACTAGATTATCCAATAGTCAATAATATTTTTGTAATGTAATTTTTCACTATACCACTCTTATGCAAGGTAGGTACTGGTTTCTATCCGCTTTTATTTCAATATTTTCCTGTTTTTATTTTCTATTTAAGCATTTCATTTAATTTTTCTGGTATTAAAAGAATTTAAAGCATTAGAAGAATTTCATAAATTTGGTTTGATAAAAAGTGTTTGTTAAATAAGATTTTTTAGCTTCTATTTAAAAGATTATTTTTTGTAACTATTTCTAAGAAAACCTTTTGAAAAGAATGTCTTAACTGTGTTTTTATTTTTTACTTCTATTGAAAAGAACTTGATGGTAATTATTTATAAGAATGCAAATTTTGGAAATAATGACTCTATTGTACTTTTATTAATAACTATATTATTTCATTCAATAACTGAGATTAGAACTTGTCTAGTAATTCAGAAAATACATTATTTAACAAATGGATTTATTTATAGGTTCAGAATACCATTTGTTACATCATTGTTTGTAGTTTACATTGAAATAGCTGTATTTAAGAGTAATCTACTCTAGGTCCATGACCATGGCCAAAGTTATAATCCAAAACAATCATCATTTAAGCAGGAAAAATCAAAAATATGAAAGTCAATATACTTTTAAAATCAATTGGTGTACAAACCATATGTTTATATTTTAATGAAAATTAAAATTAATTTTTTAAAAGCATAAAATTGCATATTCTAATAAAAATTCACAGATCATTGATTTCAGAACTTCCACTTTGTTGCAAGATAACATTCAGCAGCATTCCTGTTTGTTCTGGGAATCTCATTATGCCTTATGACTGTTTGCAATCCAGTTCTTTTCCTAACTTCAGTGAACTTTTTTTTTCTGACAATCTTTGCAGGAATAATGATCATCTCATTGTTATTATTGCCTGCTATTTGTTTTCGATTAATCTGCATTCACGCAAATAATTTTTTTTTAGTTTCGAATGTTAAAACGTAAACTGTTCAAGCTGAAATTCTTTTTGCTATCTGCGCATTTTTTTATTTGGTATTTTTTTTAAAAAAATGATATTTCAGCATATATTCAGAATTTAAATTGATGACTGTTTTATAGCATTCTCTCCTAGAATTCATCTTTTTGTTCACTTCAGTTTTTTGACACCAATTTTCTGACTTACAATAAAAATTAATATTTGCACATGTACAGAAAGAATTAAAAAAGAAACTGATAAAGTTGAAGAAATTGCAAAATGATTCCAGATGTCTGAAGCTTTACTCAAAACCAAAGTCTATTTCAGCCTGCAATGCTTGTAATACTTTTGTTTCAGCCAATAGCTTTTATCAAATTAGTGATTTCATACTTAGTGCTTAATTTTACCAGAATTTCATTTTGAAATTTTTTTTTAATGAAAACAATCAACTTTTATTATTACAGTATATATCCACTTAGTAGAATATTAAAAAAACCCACTATGTACAATATTTTTATTACTAGAAATAGGAAGAAGTAAATAAATTAATAATAAAATTTTAAGAGTGCCATATCTGTGGTCTTATTTTGAGTTTTTTCCCCTCTGATTTTTTTTGTTTTGAAACGTAACCAGTTTTCCAATTTTACTATTATGATGTATAGCTACAATTAGTACAGTATACACAACTAGGAGAATTTTTTAAACAAAAACTGTTATTTTATTACTAGACAAAAAAAGGGATTAAATGAAAAAATTAAGTGAGTTTCACATTACAAAGATGTCTGCCTTTCCAGAGCTGCTTGTCTGTCTGTACATTTATCATATAAATCTTAATTTTTTTAAAGTATTCACTTTAGTAGTCTTTGTTATAGTAGACCTTACCGTCAGTCTGTTTCCACTGGTATGATAACGTATTACAGTTGCGTATGCATAACTTCTCTGTGTTAAAATGTTTTATGTACTAAAATAAAGAAAAAAGCTTATAATTTTATTTTATTATATATGTACATTGCTGGATTTATATCATGGTCTGCTATCTATGATGGATCTACATAATCCATCTGAGCTAAATATTATGATATAGTGGTGCCTCTGTATATAAACAAAAATAGCTGCTCTCCTGCTTGACAAAAAAACAAAACTTGAAACATTTACATGTTATGTCAATGGTTTATATTTTTCTAAAATGATACATTAATTTTTCATAACAATGTTAAATAATAAATTATCTTCCTAATATTTTAATAGTTAACTTTTATCTGTTTGTTTTTAGGATGGGAAAACATTACATGATGAATTGGAGACTATTGAAGGAATGAAATTTGATCGTGGTTATATTTCTCCTTATTTCATCAATACCGCTAAAGGGGCAAAATGTGAATTCCAGGATGCTTTAGTTTTGTTCAGCGAGAAGAAGATTTCTAGCATCCAATCCATTGTTCCTGCTTTGGAACTAGCTAACAGTCTGCGCAGACCTCTTGTCATCATCGCTGAAGATGTAGATGGAGAAGCCCTCAGCACATTAGTTCTTAATAGGTATAAATCCAATTCTCTCGTTTATCACTTTTGGCTTTAAAATTAAAGTGTTCTCCCCCCCCCCCTTTGTTATGCATTAACATTCTAATGATTATGAATATGTAAAAATTAGTTTACAAATTTATTGAAGTTTTAGTATTCACTTGAAATTGGTCATTTTTTTATAGGCATTTCTTTGCCTTACATAAACTTTTTCTGGTGTGTTTAATTGTAAAAGTATTAATATCCTCAGTTTTTATTAGACTTGTGCTCTACAAATATTTCTTAGTAAGTTTTCTATGGTTCATATTTTTATTTTATTAAGATTTTAGTATTCCATATGGCTGCTAGTTATCATTGTCATTTTAAAATATTAGCAATTTTTTATATCAGGATAAAGATGTCCTCAAATTCAATGCAGTTTTTCTGATCTGTAGCCTCTTCTCCACATTACACCAACAAACTTTATTATTTTGTTTGTTATAGTGTCTCTGCACGTTCTTTTCAATTGTTTGGAATCTAGATTAAATCTTCCCCACTGTCTGTCTTGTGCATCTTCTATCAAAATATCAATTGCCAGTTCTCATTGCAGTAATATATGTTTTGTTTTCTCACCCAAGTATTTGAATTTTTTATCTCTTTTTGTTACTCCCAACTTATATCTCTCCATAATTTATTGAGTGGTCTGAAACCTTTGTATTGCTCTTCCATTAAATGTCCAAACCTTGCTTTCATAAGGAAGAACTGATGAAACATATTAAAAATCTTTTCAAACATGTCAGCACATGTTCTTTTAATATTATTTCTACCGCACTATCCAAATTTATTCTAGAATTAATTTCACCTACTATGTTTCCATCTGTGTTAATAATCTGACCAAGATATTTGAAGTGATTAACTTTTTCTACTTCATGATTAGCGATTTTTTTTTTGAAAAAATCCATTGAAAATTACTCGTCTTTTTTAGCATTTATGTTGAGCCTAAATTTCATGTGACAGATATCTCTTGCAACATTCACTGAAACATTATTTGCAAAAATAACATCATCTACAAAATGTAGATGATTTAAATAATCTACTGTAACGGGATATATATATGCGTTACATTTAAATTTTAATAGTAACTTTTTTTTATCTAATACCGAATTAAAAACAAACTGTCAAAATGCACAAATAACAAATTATTAATTTATATATGTTAGATTGATTTAAATATTAAAATAAGCTTTAAAAAAATAAATAAATTATATAATCGAAGCAAAGATTCTAATCTTTAAATAAAATATATAATAAAAAGCCTTTGATTTAGATTTTTTTAATTATAAAAAAATTACAAACAGATCCTTAAGGCAAAATCACAATTAAAGAAATGATTACGAAATAGATGAGTTCCCACCCAAAGATACGGACACAGACCTCAGTGGAAAAATTTACTTAGCCATAAACCCAAAATCTACTTGGCCACAAACTGAATTAACCAATAAAATATAAATAATGAAATATGTTTGATGAATCCGTGCATTCCAGAGATAAGGTGCCTGGGGAGTATAAAAGGAAAAACCAAAACGATAATTAATTAATTAGAGAGTTGGAGAATTAGAAAATTAAAATTTTAATTCAATTGTATTTGCTGAAAATAGAAATAAAAATTTAAAAAGCTATTATCGCCGTCACCCAAGATGTAATCAGCTTCATCGTGCTTCCTTCGGTACGACCGGCCGAAGGCAGCTTTCATCTCCACGGATCCCGTCTTCAGAAACCAGCATAAATGCTTCATACATCGTCATAAGTCTTCATAGATCTTCGTCGCAAAGGAACGAGCACGGATAAAGGAAAGTATAATTTATAAAAGATAAAATGAAATATAAACTGTTAAAATTAAAATCTTCGAACTTTATCTATCTTTAAAATGAATAATAGACTTTCTCTCTCAAGCAAACCTGAACTTTATTTCTATAAACTCTTATTTAAAGTCTTAAACGTAATCTCCTTTTAAAAAAAATGTATTGTATTTTTTTTATTCATGCTAAATTAATATCTGTTTGTAATAGGGTAGGGGTTTGCGATTGCAAACTTAAATTTAAAAAATAGAAATACATCGTAATTTGTGCATTATTAAATTTAAAAGAAAAGTAGGTTAAATAATATTTGTAGTAAGAAAATAAGTTAAATATAATGCTCATTTTTAAATGATTTTAAAACTGTAAACTAAAGATTTTTGTTTTGAATTAAATTAATAAAATGATTTAAATGTTAGTTGAGTGTAGATGGCTGCTAGACTAGTTTAAATATGTTACTTTTAAAGAGGGTTTTGATTTCGGACTATTTGATTCGTAGTTGTGTCAATGCTGGTGGAGAGATATATGGACATTTATATCAATGTAATGTGAAGTATGTTAGCACCTAGGGCGACGAGTCTAACTGAATGCATGACCCCGAAGAGGTAGTCATACCGTTGAAATGGACGCAGACGTATTTCCTGCGCCATTGACCCATTCCAGCTCTATGGATTTTGGACGATAAGCCGGCAAGATAAGACCGCTCTCCCATCCATACGTAGCATTTCTTTTTATTATTTTATATGCATGTTTCCTTCGCTTGACAGATGCACATTCCTGCAGGACAAAGGCCATGTCTTCTCCAATAATATCACGCTGTTCAGACACACATTCCTGTCGACGTGATTCTATGCTAACATGTTCACATTGCATTGGTTGCTGATATATATCTAGAAGTGAGTATTGGTGTGGCTGCGGATTTTTAGTCTGGAGTCAAGTGATTTGAAAATTTGTGAGTGCGTCTAGGTAGCTCATCTATACTCAAGATTCTAAAATTTAAAATTAAAGTTAAAAACAAATAAAATAATAATGGAACAGAATAAACCTAAATTTCTTTTTGTGTTATAAAAATTAATTTTTTAAAGTTTGTGTTATTAATTATATACATAAATAAAATCTCTTTTTGTGTTATTAATACTGACAGTGATTGCTTTTGTTATTCTTTATTATTAAAAATATATTTTAATAAATATATAAGTTTCTGTGTCTACTTGGGCTGACGGCCGTGATCTTAACAGCGCGTATCTGTCGACTTTATAAATTTTCTAGGTTCAAAGTAGCCTAGTGGAGCTCTGTCGGCAGACGCGGTATCATCATCCCCGACTGTTATACTACAGATATTTTTATTCTCTTAGCTTCCCATTTTATCCACAAAAATACTTATAAAAGTGCTGTAAAAAATCTAATCATACTGCTTATCAGTATTAATCTTAGGGTCACTATATAATCTAATCACTGTTGGATTTTAAAGAATATTCTTTAGAATATGATAATGTCCTGAGTTTTTTTAACTAAAGCATTAATAATTCTAGAAATGCTTATAAAATCAAACACTTTTCATAATCTACAAATCAAAAACCCAATGGCAATTACTCTCTTAATAGTTAGCTTTATTTGTAACTAGTGTAATTATTCCAACTCTGGTTTTTTTTTTTAAAGCTCGGTAGAGTTTAGGAAGTACCTTGGGATTGAATTCACATTTATAACATAAAAGTGTCTAATTTTATGGATATTAAACTATTTCACAAAGAAGAAGCTATAAACTATTGTAATGACATGACTTTCACTGCAATAATTATCATTTCTTATGGACAATAAATTAAATGAATACGATAAAGGCTATTTTAAAAAAAATACCTTCATAATCTATGATGATATATCAATAAATCTTAAAATAAAATTTGTTAAATTTTATTTGCTTCTGGAAGTAAAACAATTTTTTATCAAGCTCTACACCCAAAATAGAAAGAAAACATATCACCATTAGTTGTGCTTGTATTTGTCATAATGATAATACTTTTTCATTGACAGCTGATAAAGATTTGATGATTATGGTGAATTAGAAGATAATTGATATCTTTTTTCAAATGCTTTTCAATCTTTTTTTGTTTTGTAAACAAATTTTATGCTTGTTGTTTAAATAAACTATTATTTTCATTGTTTTTATAAACATTTTTTTTTTTATGTGGTTTTTTTCTTTCAATCATATTTTGTTTACTAAAGATTCAGAAACATTATACTATTTCTGTGTTTTTCCACCATACATTATTTATAGGATCTGATATTTTCATTAGCATCTCGTCAACTTTTGTAAATTATCCCCCTCTCCTGTTTATCATTTTCTTATTTAAAGCACTCTTTTTTTCCTCTTTTGTTATGAATATTCAGTTTAATGGTTATAAATAGGTAAAAATTAATTTACATATTTAAGAAGTCATTAAAGACCAGTCAACACTTAGACAATCCCAATATCAATAACATTTAAGAATTTCAAACTATTGTCAAGGCAACCTTTTAACAGTAAAGAAGTTACCATATAATAATAATAGTTAAAGTGAACTTTTTAATAAGAGCAATTCTTTACTTAGCTACTCAACTTACTAAACATTTTTTGGTATATGAATTGCAAAAAAAATGAAAAATCTTGATAATTCTTGTTTTACTCTCGGTTTGTGAACATTTCTTGGTAAATTTACTATTTTCATTTTATTAAAAAATTTTAATATTCTATGCTACTTAAAGTCATCATTATTTTCACATAATATCGATGTATTGCAGGATGATCTTTCCAAATTTAATTTAAGCTTCTCCGATCTACAGCCTCTTCCTCAAATCACATTAATAAATGTCATTTATTTTATCTCTGTATCCCACATCTTTTTTTTTCTTTTTAGTTTTTTCTAAACTTTCTTGAGATCCAAATTAACTCTTTCACCATTATGTTCTAGTAAGATGACAATAGCCAGCTTTATTTCAGTCTAAATTCTTTTAATGCAATATCTGCTTGGTTTCTCACCGAGTATTTCAATTTTAACCTCTTGTTACTCCCACCATCTATATCCATATTTTGTTAAATGATCTGAACTTTCTATATTGCTTTTTTGCAAGTCTCAAAATCATAAATAAGAATTAATAAAATAAAACTATTAAAAACCCTTTTCAAACACATAGGTATATTTCCTTTTAATAATGTGCCCAAGATATTTATAGTTAAACAGGCAATCGTGATATTTATAGTTGTTAACTTTCTTTAGTTCATGATTATCAATTTTTATTTTCTACAGAGAAAATCCATTGAACATTACTTTAGCCTTTTTAATATTTTATCCTTGGTTATACATTCATCTGATGTCTTGCAACATTTCCAGAAGCTCTGAAGCATTATTTGCAAAAACAATCACATTATTTACAAAATCTAAATGACTTAAATAATCTCTATTTTTATTCCCATGTCTTTTTAACCATAAAATATTTGTTAAACTGTTGTAAAAAAATTTGGAGATATCCGATCACTGTCATGTATTTTGTATCAGTGTGATCATATAATCTAATCACTGCCATTGCATTTTGATAATTATTTTCAGAATACATCTTGGATTTTTATATTTATGGACTAAAGCAGTAATCACTGTGGAAATGCGTATAAAATCAAATGCCTTTTCATAATCTACAAATCCAAAGCAATAGTGAATTGTAAAATTGAGCAGTATTCATACTATTACTAGTCATGCGTGAGTTAGTATTTTCTCTCTTTTAACCAGCTTTTAATTGTTGCAAGTTAAAATACCTATTCCAATTCAATTTTCTATTTTAAAACTCAGTAGTTTGGAAAGTAACCTAATAATTGAATAAAGTATTTCAATTTGAAAATTCAGTGTTTTTTTTTTAAAAAAACATGATACGACAATGTAATAATTATCAATTCTTAAGAGGAACAAAATGACTTAAATATATATGATATAAACTATCTAAATAAATAAATTAAATACTGACTTTTGAAATGACTGCATAATTCATGATAATGTCTAAATCTTAATCATAAGAAAACTTGATAAATTCTACTTGGAAGTGGAACAAAGAACTTTATCAAGCTCTATAACCTAAACAAAGAGAAAATGTATCACCAGTAGTTGTGCTTGTATTTGTCATAATGATAATACTTTTCAGCTAAATGAACAACTGGTAAATATTTGATGTTGATGAGTCATATATTAAACTGATCTCTTCTACCCATAGGTTTCAATTTTGCTATGACTTCAGAATTGATTTTATGTATAGACTACCTGTTGGCATAACTGCCATCTACATATGAAAATTGTCAAGAAGGTACTAATTGTCACTTGGGGGGTGATGAAAATAATATTGGCATATTTAAAATATAAAAAAGCGACATGAAAATAATAAAATTTAATTTGAAATCAAAACTTACTATTTTACATTTTAATATGCAACGCAGGTCAGTAAAAAAGTATATTTTTAAAAATTATCAGGCAAAAATCTCATTCGTTGTCATGAATGTCATTCAGGAAATATAGGTTTGTTGCACTTTTTTGCTATCATACTATTCCTTACTTATTTTTTTTTATTTTTTTCATTTGCTCTTGTTGATACTTTTTTTCTTGAATTCTCTTCAATTATTTTTTGATCAGTAAACATTAATTCCATGTTTTGTTGTCTAAATAAATTATATTATTTTCATGTTTTTATAAACAATATATATATTTTCAAATATTTTTTAGGAAAAAATAAAACGATTGCTTTCAATCATGTTTGTTCATTGAAGGTCTGTAAACATATTATTTTGATATTAATTTTTGGTAATACATCGTCTGATCATCCACACCATGGCGCTGTTTCTATGCAAAAGCACAGAAATATTCTGTTTACAAGGCCGCTCATAGATCTTACGGCCTGTAAACTGATCAAACACTAGATGTTGTTGAAGTGCACCCTTCACACCAACATCGCTAGCATGTGAACATTATAAGCGACGAGTTGCTGCACTCTCTATAGACATTACTCTCAACTATTCTGCAGCGTATGATATGGTTTCTGTAGTTAAATGTATTATAATTTATGTGAGTTACTACAAATTCTAACTAATTATCAAACGCCCCTACTTTCGTTCTCAGGTGTCAAAATGTACTAAATGAGGAGTGTAAATCACGATTCGTAAAACTTCACGGTAAAGTCGCGCACTTTTCGATACTTTTTCGAGATCAAAACAGTTCAATGGCAGACGATCGTTCGGCATTTAAGTTTTTAGATTTGCCTGTTACAGAAGCAGATGCAGTGGCCTTTCTTCAGCAGAAAAATATTTTACCCACCCAGAAGAACTGTGTTTGGGGTTTAATGAGATTAAGGCATTGTCAAACATCTGAAATGGAATGCCAATCGTGGCAATGTTGACGGTGTTGCATTCATCATGGAACGTGGTTTGAGGGCTGCCGAATAGCTTTTTTGAAAGCAATACGGCTAATTTATTATTGGAGCTGGGATGAGCTTATAGTAAAACGTATTGGAGCTGAATTGGAAATATGTGAAAATGCCGTAAGGAATATGACGAGAGCTCTATTGAGAAAGCCTTGTTTCTCGTCCATGCCGCCAAATCGGTGGTCCTGATACGACGGTGGAAGTCGATGAAACCATGTTCAGTCGATGAAAAAATCTCCAGGGCAGAATCCTTCCACAACAATGGATTTTCGGGAGGTGTCTGTCATGAGACAGGCGATTGTTTTGTGGCAGCTGTACCCTCCCAATCTGCCAACATCCTTATGCAGTCCATCCATGAGAACATCAAGCCTGGTTCCAGCATCTATTCTGATTGCTGGAAAGGATACAGAACTTCTGAATTGGAGGCTTCCGGATTTCACAAATACAATTTTGTGGACCCTGACACTGGTGTGCATACTCAGACCATTGAATGTCTTTGGGGTTCTCTCAAGTGACGAAACAAGCGAACACGAGGCACACGAAGAAAAGATCTTGAGAATTACAAAGCAGAATTTCTGTGGAGACGTCTGAAAAAGAACCAAGAAGTGTTCTGTGCCATCTTAGAAGAGATGAATTTACAGCAGTGAAATGATATTGTTTGTCTTTCTATCAAATAGAAAGTTTTTTTGTTGTTCGTTTTGCAACCGTTTTTTTTCCTTTTTTGGTTGTTAAAACAAAAAAAATTGTAAATACAAGTAACAAAAAACCATTTCTATGTTTGTTTATGAATAAAATCCTGGTAAATGATGAAAAAAAAAAAAAAAGTTTCTTAAAAAACTAAAAAAGACTGGGAAAAAAAGAGACCAGAATTATTTTTATTTTTTTTTTAAAAAAAAAAAATAACCGAATGTTTTAAAAAGCCAAAACAAAAAAGAAACAATTTATTTATTTTTAAAAAATATACATAAAACCGGTCAAAAAAATAAAACAAAAAAACCAAACAAATACAAAAATTAAAAACATAAATCAACAAAATAAAAACAGCCTGGTAACGTTAAATCTATTTCTTTTTCGCTAGCAACAGCGCCATCGAGCGGTATGGATGATCAGACGATGTATTACCTAATTTTTTTTCACCAAACATACTATTTATAAAGTATTTTATTTTTCTTTCATCCTATATCTCCTTTATGCATTGATTAGTCTTTATAAAACAAATAAATTAATCCTTTACAGTGCTATATTTTATTTTTTACTGATAAGTCATATAGTTTAGATCTGAGAAGACTGCTAGTCAGTCGAAACTGTAAGACAGACTGATCAAGTAAAAAATTAAATATACCTTTGTAAAAGTGTTTAAAGGGAGGAGGATTTATTTATTTGTTTCATATTATTTGTAGGAAGTGATATTATTTTTATTATTAAAAGAGGGTGGGATGGGGGTAAATTAGCAACTTTCATAAATGAAAAATAACTTCATCGGTGAGTAGTGGTACATAAATTCGGCACCCAGAAATATATATTATAACCCATACGTATACCTTGACCATTTTTAAATGAACTTTGCTTGGATAGCCATACTTATGAAATTTTTGTCAACACTCATTAAATTATCATCAGAATTAGCAGCTGTTCTCTAGACTATTGAGGAGCAAAGCGTGTGTGTGTGTATGGGGGGGGGGCATTATTATTTACCTTAAATTTTTTTTATTTAAATTGAAATGTTTGACATCATGAAGAATCTGTTAAATTTATGAATTATCATATAACTTGCAATTTAATTTTCTCATTTATTGCATAATGACAATGATTGTTTCCTCCCATTAATTAATTGGAAAAGATAATCTCTAGATGTTTCCTAGGTTGCACAGCTCTAGATAAATTATTGCTCGGTTTCTCTCACTTGAAAAGCCTCCAGAAAAAACAGTTTAAATTCTCAGTATTTTTGATTATACTCATAGATACATTTTCTAAAATGTCTTTTTCCCCTCTCCATGCTGCTCATTTTATGGAGATGTAAGACTACCTTTTATGGTACTAGTACATATAATGCACTCCCGTTTAATGGCGCTGGTTTTCAGCCAACGTGCATCTGTATGCCGTTTTAATGGCTTAATTTACGGCTAACACTACAACAGTTTAGAGTCTATAGAACAGTGATGTTCATAAATTTTTACGTTTTATAAAATAATGTTGATTCGTAAATTGTTTACAAATACTTTGCAGAATGGCAGCCTGTAATGTTTATGATAATGCCTTTTTTTGCGATAAAGAGCAGCTATGAGACAATTAAAATTGCATGTTGTTTTAGAAAATAGTAATGTTGGTTTGATCAGAGTATATATAAAAAAAATTACCTTTATAAAAAGATTGTATATAAATTTATAAAATTAATCGTATTTGGCTTGTATCGTCTTCCCGTAAACATGTATATTGATATGCATTGGGCGAAAAACCGCCATCAAGCGGTGGGGTGTATTATATGTACTAGTACCCATTTTATATTTTTGGGAAATTATTTGATATGTGCTTTATACTATTTGACATTTTTGTTGGGTGTAGAAGAGCCCTAGTCATTACGCATTATATACTGTCCTTAAGCTTTTACATTTTACAGATTAAAAATAAATCCTAGGTATAATATAGAATAAAATATCTTTATATAACAACAAAATAAAATAATATACGATAATAGCTGTAATATAATCATAACATATAAAAGCTCTTTTCGGCAATTTTTAATTTTTTGCTCTTTTCAGTGTCTTGTTTAACTACAAAAAACAACCTATATTGTATACATAGCGACATCTACCGACTATATAAAATTAACACAAGCCTATAATTTATGCTTTAATATCTTTATAATAATATATATAATATAATCCTCCATTCGTTTTTCATTATCCAATTATTAGTTAAATTAATTGACGTTTTATAAATGTTCATATAATTATTTCTGTTATAATTTATATTATTAGTTTCATGTATCTTCTATTAATTTCTTTAATGGGCTTATATTCTTAACACAATCTATTCTATGTCCATATTTTAAGTAGTGAACATATAATACAGATCTGTCATCTCTCCTATTAATAGCATTATTGTGTTCTTTAGCCCATCTAATTGTTTCACTGTACGAAAAAACACAATTATGACAAAATTGTTAATAAGTAGGCATAAATCATGAAGATATAGTGATCTTAATTTTCATTTACATAAATGAAAAGTAAATTGATTTTTAAGGACCAATTTACAGCTTCTTTGTTTGCTTTTTGAGGTGTTCTATTGTGTGTTTATTTGTAGGTTAAAGGTTGGTCTACAAGTCTGTGCTGTCAAGGCACCAGGATTTGGTGACAACAGGAAAAATTCTCTTCAGGATATGGCTGTTGCTGCAGGAGGAGAAGTAAGATTTTATTTTTATGATCATTAGTTGAAATCTATTTAAGATTAAAGATTAAATAATATATCTTTCAGGTATTTGGAGATGAAGCAAATGTGAATAAACTAGAAGACATTGTAAAGGAACAGCTAGGAATTGTTGGAGAAGTTATTATTACAAAAGATGACACATTGCTGTTAAAAGTTAGTCATCCATCTTTTGTGATTTGATTTAATAAGAGATGAAAATTGCTTACAAATGTGTTCTTTATTTAAGGGCAAAGGCAAAAAAGAAGATATTGATAAAAGAATTATCCAGATTAAGGACGAAATAGAATTGACAACTTCTGAATATGAAAAAGAGAAGCTCAATGAAAGATTGGCTAAACTCGCAAGCGGGGTTGCAGTTTTGAAGGTAAGGTCTGTCTGTAGATGCAGAAGAACAAAATCATCTTATAAATATTGTATTTTTATTTTTTTTTAATATTGTATAACATTTATATGGTATATTTATTTAGGTTGGAGGTTCTAGCGAACTTGAAGTTAATGAAAAGAAAGATAGAGTTAATGATGCATTAAATGCCACTCGTGCAGCCGTGGAGGAGGGAATTGTTCTTGGAGGAGGAGCAGCCCTACTTAGGTGCTTGCCTGCTTTAGAGTCAATCAAAGTAGAAAATGAAGATCAAAAAATTGGTACTCTTAAGTTATTTTATTAATAGTATTTGTTGTTTTTGCTAGGCAATATAAAATATATGTGTGTATTATTATGCTTCAGGTATCGATATAATTCGTAAATCTCTACGCATGCCCTGCTTAACTATTTCCCGAAATGCCGGTGTTGATGGTGCAGTTGTAGTTGAAAAAGTATTAAATGCTAAGCCAGAAATTGGTTATGATGCTCTTAAAAATGAATATGTAGATTTGATTGCAGCTGGGATTATAGATCCTACAAAGGTAAATAGCTTCTAGGGTATTTTTATGAAAAAGTATTTATAAAGTAATGTGTATAGTTTTCGATTGAATATGTTATGGGTTTGAATACTATATGTTGTGAATTGTTTTCACTTCCATTCTTAATTTTTTTTTTTTTTTAATATTGGAAATAAAATGCTTTTACTGAAAATGAATAGCTCAAACCTTGTAGAGTCTATAGCTGAATTATGACTAATGTATTCATAGTAAATAGAAAATCTTTGAAGACTGAGATTTTGAAAATAGACATTTGGAGGAAGATTGGCTATTATTTCACATCTGAGAGATACAACTTACTACCTCAGAATTCGTCTTCAGAAAACAGACTAGTAGAAATATAGGTAGCATATTTATTTATTCCTTAAACAAGAAGTAAATAATACACTACACTAATATAAAATCCATGTAAGAAATATCATGGATGAAGAGTTTAGCATATAACTGGTAAAATATATATAAAAAATATTTAGTATGATACAACTAATGATGTAAATATTTTTTAAAATTAACAATTTCATAAAACATTTGTTGCACAAATATATTAAATAATTTGGGACCATTATAACTAACGTAAGGTACTTCTGACTAGAAATCTCGAGAAAATTTGGTACAGTTGACATTTACTACTTTAGATGATCAAATTTCAATGTTAAAATTTGTGCCTAATGTTCCCTTCTGTATATAAAATTAAATTAAATTGATAATTTTAAGTTGATATTTAGTAGATAATCATGTATTGGCAACAGAAAATTTAGGATCTAAGTAAGATCTATAATAAGATTGCTCTACACTGATATAAATAATCAAGATCCAGTATATATAATTCTGTAAAACAGATAAATTAAACATCCCAAACACAAAGATATTGTAATATGTTTTGAATTTAGATAAATAGAAAAACATAAACGCAAGAACAAAAGTCAGTATGATTTCACCAGGAATATTTTAGAATACGTAAATATATCTTGACGACAATAATTAACAAATGATATATTGACACAAGTATTATTACATTGCAAAAAATCATAAATATTGACCTCAAGAGAATATGGTACAAATTTATAAGAAAAATGTATCGTTTGTTTTTATTTAGATTATCTGCTAAATAATTAAAAGCTAATTATTTGTTAATTAAAAGTAAATTCGTCATTAATTATTTTTTTCAAATTAAATATATGAAACTGCCGCATATGATAAAGAATTACCATCTGCAAAAATATTAATCTTTGATTCTTAATGTAGGGCAGATACATAATTTACATAATTAAAAACAAAATAGGATGTGACAGAACCTAATGGTACATCACGATTTACGATTGTCAAAGAATTAGTAACACCAGAAATAGTCCTTGCCTATTTCCTATTCTTTAAAATAACTTGCAAGTCAGGAAGCAGAAAAGACCACCAAAACCATATGAATATAGATGATCAAAGAAAATTTAATGAGATAGAGAGTATTCTTTAGATAAGTTTAAATATATAGCAATGGTGTTGAGCATTAAGGATGGTCCCAAATTGTTTTTATGATTATAGTAAACATCTATTGTATTTGTAACAGAAACAAAACAATACTGATTCTTAGATAATATATTATTTTTAATTGTTATATTTTGTTTTTTTCTTAAAAAATAGATTAAAAAAAGTCTCTCTTCATGTTAGAATAAAAGAAATGACAAATATTAGCTTCCCAGAATTTAATTTTGAAAAAACATTCTTATCAAAATTGTTTAAATATATTTTTTGTATTTTGACTTAATTGAAAAAATAAAACCTTCTTCCTTGAGAGTTCTTAAACTTGAGCGCCAAAAGTGTACTGGAACATATCTGAGGACCTTATTCTTAAGAATTTGACATTACCACAGCTTTAAACTACATAGGAGTATTGAAATCAGATTTGATACTATTAGTAGCAGTCCTCATCTGGTATTTCATTCTTTTGCAAACATAATGTCTGAGTCTATTGGCAGCAATATTAAATTCAATCAAAACATTTTGTTTCTATAATATATTCTTTTTCAGTTTATATTGCCCCAAATGGATTTAAATTCAGTATACTTTTTAGGCTACTCCAAGATTTTGCCCACAGCAATTTTAGAGTGGGTTTAACTTTCTAACAAATATTTTGTAGCTGGAAAGATCTTAGAATAGAATGATAATGGGTATCTATTTTTGTTGCGATTAAAACAAAATTACTATCATAATATAACATGATTTAATGATGCTATTCCTATGACTGTTGAGTAGTTATTGGTTTTACATCGCAGCAGGGAATTTCCATTATCCCACGCCTGTGCTTAATTTCTCGGAATTGTAAATATTCTTACACATCCATTAATAAGGACTTATATACATTTTGAATGACCAAGTTATTTAAAATTTTCATATCGTGATACTTTTATTGGTCACAAGAGTTACCGATTATTAATTCACAGAATACTGAAGAGTAAACCCTGCAACTCCATCTCTATATTATTCTGAGGCAGGTAGAAATCTGTTTACTGAGTGAGTTTCTATATTCTTTCAGTTGAAATGGATTGCCAGAATGAAAATTCTTGTTATATTTTTTGTTACATTTTAATCTGATATGATTTAAAACTTTGTAAACATGTTTTTTTTTTACCTTCAGATATGTGAGAATTGCTTTTTTTTTTTTTTTTGCAACTTTCTAGATGCTGTAATGTGATCGTTATTTATTAAATATTTAAAAATTATTAATTGTATATATACATATTGCATGTACATATATATATGTCCAATCAAAGTAGATTGGAAAGAGCATTCCATAATTTAAAATCAATCATGTTGCAAATTAGTTTTTTTTTTTTAAAAAAAATACTAATCTCATTATATTGCGTTTTTCCTATATGAACCTAACCACATCAGTTTGAATTAGAATTGACCACAATATATAAAGTCTATCTTTCTGATGCAGAAATTCTGTTATTTTAAGACTAGTTCATGAAGATGAGGATTAGTTCAAATCTGAAGTGCATGTAGAATGAGAAAAGAGTGAGTTAAAAATTTTTATACTGGAAGATAAATTTGCAATGGGACAGATTTCAGATAAAGTAGAGTGCTTTTTGAATCTGATATTTGCTTGATTATATACATTACTTGAGCATAATATTTATTATGCATCTGTGTTTAGATATTTATTTAATAAAAGACTAGAAATTCCACAAAAAATATCTATGATTCTGTCAGCATAATACCAATTGATTGTTAACAATATATTACCCTCATATTGCTTCCTTGGAGCTAAGATAAGGAAACCGTAGGGCTTTAGTGATGATTTTATATGACTATCATTGAATAGTTTTCTTCAATTTCTATAATGATTTACTGTTTTAATTTTAGTTATTTGTTCTCAAAAAAAAAATGTTATAGGGAGCGCTGTAGTTAATCTCCATCCTCAAAATCCAGAAATTCATCTCCCGAGCTAAACATTTTGAAGATTGTCTCGTTTCTTACCTTGTGAATAGATTTATATTTTTGAGAGAATTTTTTTTATATATATATTTTAACTATTTACCAATAATTTTAAAATAATTACAAGTTATGAGAATTTTAAGTTATTTTGAATATTTTGCTCTGATATTGATATGATTTTGAGAATATATTGTAACGATATAAAAAAAAAAAAAAAAAAAAAAAAAAAAAAAAAAAAAAAAAAAAAATTTTTAAAAATTTTAAAAAAAAAAATAAAAAAAAAAAAAAAAATAATAAAATATAATTCCCCCTTTTTTTTTTTTTTTTTTTTTTTTTTTTTTTTTTTTTTTTTTTTTTTTTTTTTTTTTTTTTTTTTTTTTTTTTTTTTTTTTTTTTTTTTTTTTTTTTTTTAAGGGGTGAAAAGATTTTTTTTTATAAAAAAAATATTTATCTAACATAAAAAATAAAAAAATAAAATAATTTAAACAAAGATAAATAGAAAAAAAAAAAAAAAAAGAAAAAAAGAAAAAAATAAATTGTTTATTTCCAAAAATAAAATTTATTTTTAATTTTATTTAAAAAAAAATTTTTTTTTGTTTATTTTTAGGGTTTTATTTTAAAAATAAAAAATTTAAATATTTTTTTTTTTTTCTCCCCCCAGCGAAGGAGGGGGGGAAAAACGAAAAATTTAAAAAAAGAGGGGTTTAAAACCAGGTCTCCCCCCTTTTAAAAATTTTTTCAAAGGGGCCGGGGGGGGGGGAGTTTTTTTTGGGGTGGGTGCCTCCCCTTCCTTTCGCGTTATAATATATTGTACCAATATTGAAATTGGCACATACTAATTTATCTAAAAAAATAAGTTGTAAAAATCTAAAGTGTCATTAAACGAAATGCAGTTGTTTTCGAAAAAAGTAAGAGTCAGATAGCGTTCTATCATTAGTTTTTGAAATAAAATTGATTAATTAAAAGAGGGGCGGGGGAGTTTTCCTATAGAAAAAACTAAGAGTTCATAAAAGTTAAAGAGTTGTGATTATTATAAATTAAAAGTTAAAATATAAACTCTTTTCATTTGGGCTTATTATAATAAATTATATATGTGCGTGCAAATGTAAATAAATGTATGCGTGTTAAAATAATATAAATGAAAGTTAAAAAGAAATTATATTTAAAAACACACAGCGGTGGGCTACTAATTAAAGAGATAAAAACAACACGTTTGTGATGGCTATTACTAATTAAACAATCTTCAAAAACACGTTGTCAAAGGATTAGTTACTAAAGGAATTTCGACAACACACATTGCCAGAGGATATTAAAACAAAAACACTTCGCATATATAAATAGCCAGATTTTTATCGGACGTTCAGTTTCAGCCTAGTTTTCAGTGTCAGTCTTGTTTCAGTTCAGATAACAGTGCAGTTTATATTATGTATCCAGAAACAGAAATGCAGTGCTGAGCAGCTTTTGGGAATATACGCTTTTACTTCAGCCCTTTAGTCCAACAAGATCATCAAAACCTGCCCGTGAAATAATGTCTGCATAACAGCTCAGAAATCCTCTGACAATGTTCAACTGTCTCCAAGAATAAAACCAACGGATTAGCATCAAATCTCCTCAAGAAACGTCAAATCTAACTGGTTAGATATACTCCGTCAGAAGCAGCCAACAACAAGCAATATTCACGTTCCAAAAATCCTAGGTAAAACATTTTATTATTCTCATTTATACATAGTAGTCACCGCTGTAATTCGTAAATCCTACAGAGACAAGTAATTTGAACTCTATAAGCATGCATAAAATGAACTATTGATGTGCGTGTTTGTGAATGTTAGATAATTTATCAATGTCAAATATTATTTTGCTTCCTCATAAGACATATTATAGTGTGTTAAATTAAAATGTGCATGTGTTATATTTAGAAAATGTTTAAAATTAGTAAATTTTAATTAAAATAAATGGTCTTTAAAACTTAAACTTTATTTGTCGGTCAATTCTTTTTATCAATCTCTTTTTATCATTTCTTTTACAAATCTTTATCAATTCAATCACCACTAAACTATATTTTATTATTGATTAAAATTAGACTGGGCTAGTTTTGGGATCGTTTCGAGCGCTGGATTATCAGCCTACTGACCAAATACGTTAGTATGAGACTAGCTGGCGCCCGGGGTTTACTCCGAAACAAAGTGTTTGGATAGTAGGGGTTTGAATCTAGCAGCCGAGGTGGGCCATTGTTGATAGTTAAAGTTATCAATAATATTTTGCTCGAACGTGCCGGTTCGTTCATGTAACATTTATAAGTAAACAAGATTGTAAATGTATTATGGAGAAGTTTGAAACCAGCCAAAACATATATACGTGTAAGTAAATTCGTTCTGCGGATCGATCCGGTATACTATGTATATTAGTATGACTGTTGTGGGTGTATATATATAGCTTATATATGTGTAAATATTTTTTTGTTTTACAAAATGCAATAGAATACTTGTGTATATATATATTAATATAAACCAGAATTTTTAGACTGAAATTTTAACTCATTATGATTACTGGCGCATAAAACACGCCCCATATTTTAGGTGTATTTTGAGAGGGGGGGGTGCATCCTATATGCTGGTAAATACAGTTAATTGACAATAAAATGAACTACATATTTTAGACATATTTTGAGAGAGAAAAAAATGTGTCATATACGACGGCAAATACAGTAATTGACAACTAATTTATTAGGCGTGTACTTGTGAAAAAACAAATATCAGCTATATACTAGTATTTCATATAATTATATATGTATTTGGAAGGAGTTTCTCAAATTATAATTTTTTTTGTTAAAATCCTTGTCTTTTTTATTTTGTCCAGGTTGTTCGGACGGCATTAATGGATGCCGCAGGTGTTGCATCACTTTTGACCACTGCAGAAGCCGTAGTGACAGAAATTCCAAAAGAGGACAAAGATATGGGTGCAGGAATGAGGGGTATGGGAGGCATGGGGGGAATGGGTGGTATGGACATGATGTAAATGTTTTAAAACCTGTTAATTTTTTTTTTTAGGACCAATAAGCTTAGCCAGTAATATGTACAGATGTTTTCTTATGAATACTATAACCATAATCATTGCAAATGTAGATATTTATATTAAATAAAAAAAATGTAAAATTTTTTTTTTGAATGTCATTTCTTTTAATAAAGCCTTAACTATTAAGATTATTTTTAAAATGTATGTCTTTTCGTTTATTAAAGGTATAGCCACAATCTCTACTTAAGTATATATATATAAATTGTAATTGTGCCAATTTTACTAATATTCCCATACCCTGAATTAAAATAAATTGAAGTCTATTTTTTAACTTTTCAATGCAAGCCATTTTGTTTAAATCTATCTCCCCCCATTTTATAAGAGCTGCAAGGAAAGAGGTGAAAAATACAAATTTCTGAATAAATGTGAATATATTCAAACATTTATTTTAGTAATAGTACATAATAGAATCCATATATATATATCCTAACAAAAATAAAAATTATTTTAAAAATAAATAAATTTAAAGGATTTATTCACAAATTTCTAATATTTATATATTCATCATATACAATAATTACTGTTCTATAATAAGACTAAATTCAAGAAACATAATGCACATTTTTTCCTCTTTTACAATCATCAAAAATTTATTTACAAATTACAGGAGGAAAAAAAATGTTTATGTTTATCATGATAGAGCCATGAGTCGACAAACTAAGGTTCGCAAGCCTAATGTAGCTCTTTGATCCTAATCTCGTGGCTCTATCGTGATAAATGTAAAGAGATTTTTTTATTTCCTCTTGTAATATTTACAAATTTCAAGAGGAAATAAAAACATCTTTACATTTATCACGATAGAGCCACGAGATTGGGATGAAAGAGACACATTTGACTCTCGAACCTTAGTTTGTCAATTCCTCATTACTGTGAAGTACACTCTGCTGTATAATGAATTAGTTATCTGTATTTTTACACTTGAAGCAGTGAGGTAGTATTTAGCAATCAATTCTCTACTTATAAAAATTTGGGTTTACAATTTCTGGCGCAGACAAAATGCAGAAAATTGGAAAAAATGATGTGCAAGTTAACACAACCCTCATTTCTTTTTTGTCTTGCCCTGTGTGAAAGTCTAATATATTTTAGGACTTGTTTTATTTGTTAAAATATTTTCATGTTTTTAATGCATCTGAAAAAAAAAATTGATTTAAGCAAAAAGTCTGTGAATGCTTTATTAACACAAGTAGAGGATTATCAACTGCTGCGCTGTATTTATTTAGATTTTGTAATAATCATTGCCACTAATTTATATATTTTAAGACAAAAGTATAAATATATCGATCATTAATTGAGAAGCAAAATTTAAAAAAATACTAGTAAACAAATTGTGTATATGAATGCTAAATAAAATTGTGTATAAATATATGTGTTTGAAATTAACTACAGCAAAATTTATTCATATATATCAAAATAATATGCGAGGAAATATTGTGGGCAGAAAATTGGTACTTGGAATGAAATTGACATGTCATTTTTATGACTAGCCTTTATAACAATTTATAAGCAACTTCATGAAGTAGACATCAAGATGCAATATAGGTATGATAGTGGAGTATTTAATTTGAATCAGTTAAACACAATAATTATATTCTTTTATAATGATTTTAATAGATGGACAATTGAAATTTTAAATTGGATTCCAAGAGATTGTAAAAGACCCAGAAAGAGACCACATGTGAGATGGATGGATGAAATAAGAAAGTGTGCAGGGGTGATGTGAAGAGAAGCTAAAGATGGATTAAACTTGGAGAGACCTTCATCCTGCAGTGGATTGATAATGGTTGATGATGATGATAATGATTTTGCTAATTGACATGATCTCCAGAAAGTTCTGTTTTGAGTGCAAATTTTAGTTTCATTATTAATGTTTAAAAAATATCTTTTATCAGGAAAAAAAATCCAACTTTTAGCTTAGTTTTCAGTTTTATAATGTCTAGCATTTTAACTAGAAATATAAACTTGGATGGTAAGGCTCTGACTTAGCTTCATTGTACTGCTGATGTTTATAAAAGATATATCATTAAGACGGGCAAAACTATACGTATTGCTACTCGGTGCAAGCCAGAGTGATCAATGAATGCCAGAAGGCTTGTGCATAAAATCCCCATCGAGTGTCTACTCATCCAATATCCCCAGGCTAGTTTCTGGTTTGTGGCCTCCATCACTGAGGAGCCTTGGATCTGAGAGCACTGCAACTAGATAGTCTGGGGATATTGGATGAGTAGGCCCTAGATGGGGGTTTTATGCACAAGCCTTCTGGCATCCATTGATCACTGACTTGCACTGAGTGACAATACGTATAGAGAGTTTCGCCTGTTTTAATAACAGTTAAGAGCAAGCATAAGAAATAGTGATCATGTGAAGATATTTCTTCATTGTAATAGTACTATTTCAAATAAATTAACTGGATATAGGTCTGTTAACTTGCAAAACTTACTATGTATAAAAGTAAGATGTTAGTCTTAATATAACAAAGATAAAAACATTTAAGAATCCTCAAGATATACTTTGAAATGTAATGACAAGATCATGTGATCAATTTGTATGCAGGTTAGGTATCCAATGTGTTATAGAATTTGGTATAAATGCATATTTTTAACTTGGATATGTAAAATTGAAATAAACTAGTTTATAGATCTTAGAAACAGACCTTTATAATATTAAATCATCTAGGCTCTTTATTATTGTTTTACAATACTTTTATTGCAATCCATTATAAACAATATCAATTGCCTCGGCAATCTTCTTCAGAACTTCTACTTGTATAAAGTTTGAATTTAGCAGTTAAGGTTTGGAAATATAAGTAGAAGTTCTGAAGAAGATTCCTGGGGCAATCGAAACTGTCGCAGTGGGTTGTAAACAATAATAAAGAGCATTTAATGTTGTATGGATTTTGCAATGCAATAAAAATAAATAGTTATAATACTTTATAAAATAGATCTATATGATACATCTAATGTGTCTACAAAATAAGTGAGAATTCACTAAATACAAGTAGATCCCTTGATATAAATTGGTGATAATCCTCGAACCTTATAATGACCATTTATTTTTACAATGTGACTTGTGGAATTCTACTGTAAATATTTTACATATATCTTTTTATTCATATTGGTGATATAAAATAGGAAGTAGATAGGAATAAAATGTAAGGAAGACATCTATTTTTCTTGATTGAACATGTATAGGAATTTACAAAAAAAAAACAAAGATGATTTAATTGTAAATTTAGATATCGGGATTCAATGAGACAACTGGCAACAAATAATTTGTTGATTTGGCAGATTGGATTTTAGGCGGCGTCGTTATCTTCACAAGCTCTGCTTGATCATAATATTTGCTACCAATAATCACTTTCAAGTACATTGTTTTTATGCAATGTTTATTGTGGCTGCAGAAGAGTTTGTTGCTAACTGAAAAAATGCTTCGATTCTTTGAAATATTAAAGGAAGTAGAGCAAATTCCTACTGACTAGCTATGATTATTCATATACTAAATGACTATGGGTGAACTGCTTACCAACATGAACAGAAGAAAAACATGATCTTCCCAATTGTCGTAGTTGTTAACGGAAATATCAGTTCAGTTTTTCTTAAAGGCAGAATGAATATGTGAATGATCATAATAAATTTATTTATCTTCATGACAGAGTAAACTAAATTATAGTCCTTATTCCTGGAAGGTTGTAAAGTGTGCAAACTGAAGACAGTGATAATCCCTTTATTGAGGATTCTGGTTTGGTACTTAAAAAAATTACAGATCACATTCAAGTGAAGAAACATGAATTGGAAAAATTGTCTAATATTAATTATGGCATTATTGGATTTGAGAAATTGCAAAAAAAAGATTTGAAAAACAGGCATATTTACTATAAAAGCATAAGTTGGAGGTACAAATGGAGTGAGATTCATTATAAATAAAAAGTGAAAGAGCAAACTTAGCGGAAATTGATGATATATCCGCTAAGAATGGTGAGATTAGTTATTCGTCTTAATGGAGGGAATTAAATGCAGATAATTAGATATGTTCTTATATTGATGTAGATAAAACTAAACATTTTAAAATGATGACTGGAGAGTTCAATGATAGAATTGATCAAATGAATGAAAACGCTGAGAGTAAATTTAATTATGGTAATAGAAATTAGAGAGGACAAGTGTGGAATTTGCAAAAAAAAAAAGACATGAATTCTCTGTTGAGAAAAATGTTAAACAAAAGTGGATATGGAATTACCCAAATTAAGATGCAAAATTATATATTTTGACTAATAGAAAATAATTATTCAAAGATTGTAATGTTCTACTTGATATAGGAAATGGTAAATTAGTGAGATGTAAGATGGGTTAATACAAAATTAAAGTGGTGAAAACTATTGAGAAAGTCAATATTAACAGTTGATATTCTTAATCTTCAGAAAGACTCCAATAAGTTTAATTAGAACATGCAAATCATTTTAAAACAGACTGAAGATAATTTAGACTTGACTGAAATCAATAAGTAATACTACATTAAAAATGAAAAAACTATGGCCGTCACACACAAAAAAGGTAATTTAAATATACATTTTCTATTTTAAAAAAAGGATATGAAAAATGTTTAATGATCCATTAAGAAAAATATATGGAATTCTGTAAAATGGTTTGAAAAAAGTTAATCGTGTAAGAAAATATAACTGATTTGGGCCACAGAATGGAATAAAAGTCTCAAACTTGTAAAATCTTGCTATTAGAAGAAAAGTTATTTTAGCAAGAAACATGAAAGTATATAACATCATGAAGTAAGTGAAAGTTCTAAAAAAATATCCCCTATGTCTGAAATGCCCAGCATTATAAATGGAAAAGATGAAACTTAATTAATTAAATCCTCCAGGAAATGATTATTGATTGTTTAAAAGAAGGTGAAGAAATAGCAAAATTGTTGATAAAGTTATATACCAGATTAGTGGAAGAATGCAGGAATAATATTTAAAAAAAGTGATTACTGACTTAATCAAAATATCACATGATAGCAAAGGTATATTTGCTTGTTTATGTTTGGCAGTAGAATTAAAACGATAACGTATTATATTCAAATTTTGGATTATAAAAAGTTACGAAAAAAAATTATCTAATATCATTTGGAGTAATTTATAAATAAATGTGTGTGTGCTTCACACACGTTTATTTTCTAAAAATAATTTGATTTAAAAAAAATCATACACCATTAAATTTCTGGCTAAATCAAAAATAAACCTGGGCTCAATGCTTGTAGGTATTTGACAAATTTTTCAACAGCGAACAATTGAATAAGAATGACGATTCTATTTTTTCATAATCGTTTGAAAATGAAGAGTACAAGACTAGTCTAAATCTTTTAAATAATTCTATTCATCTTAACGATACTTCATACGCAAATAGCAATCATAAGAAACCATGAAGATTAAAAGAACAGTAATAATTCATGAATATCTTTTCTACAACATAAATATCCAAACCATACTTCTTACTGATTGCTGTTATGCAGTGAAACTTGATAGATTGTAAAAGCAATGAATTATAGCAAAAGAGATAAATTATATGCAACCTCAATAAATAAATTTATTTATAAATATGCCCACTATTTTAGTTTTGTAACAAACTGTAAATGTAATTCATGCCAGCTATCTTCGGTAGTTCTTTACTCTTGGATTAAATGGGAATGCTGCTTGATAGACTGAGCGCCGTATAAAGTTTTAGCTCTTTTTAGAAATGCACCAACCATTCTTCGGACAACTTCATCAAAAAATACATTAGCGATGTGAGAATGTAAAACTGATCGAAATTCAAAAGATACCTAAGAGAGAAAAAAAAAAATATTATAAAATGAAAAATAATTATGTATTTTGTGTAAAAATAACTAAATTATATAGCAATAACTAATATATATAAAAAAAAAGGTTTTGACAATTTTTCATTGCTTTCCTTGATGTAATGCATGTTTTTTAGCAGTATACGTAGTAGAGTAAAAAAATGTCCTCCAAAAGTTACCTGCAGTACTAAAAAGTGTTATGTAGTAAAGATTAGCTACTAGCACAAACATTTTAAGGTGCTACCATGTTTGGGTCATGAGTTATGTCATGAAATGTAACAGTGTATTTTATATCTTAACTTGCAATGGAGTAATATGCTCACATTAAACCTAGCATAACTACTATTAAAATGTTTGCCATGATTCAAACTGTGTTTCGCAGTGTCTCAATAGTATTTTCATGTAATTTGCAAAATTTCATAATGGCTGGGAGAGCATTGAAAATGATTGACAAAGATGCTAAACATAATGCATGATCCAGACATGCTAATGACTTAAAATTTCTGTGGTGAATAGCTAAACTACATTACTTTGTAATATATGCAAAGATGGCACTGCAGGTAGTTTGGATAAAAAACCAATTGCTTCTTTATTAGAATATAATAAATATATATAACAGCATCTAGATTTTGTTTACTGAATTACAACTTTTTTTAAAATAACTTAGTCATTCATTAGACCAGGGATGCCCAACCCGTAGCTCGGGAGTCACATGTGGCTCACGCAACCGTTTAATGTGGCTCACATTGCACTCTTCAAGAAAAATTGATAAAATATTTTATGTTCCTTGATGCCACATGCACACACTAAAAAATAAACATTTTTATAATAAAAACGATAGCAATATGCAGTGTCAGGTTTCACATTAAATAAAATACAGTAATTAAAATATACTTTTCTGTAATTGTAATTTATATGTATGTTACCAAATTTTTACTAAATAAAATGTATTTACATTTTTTTTCTTTTTAACATAATAAACCAGTTTTTTTAGTTTGTGAATTATGTTTATAAATGTAATATGAAAAATGCAATATATAATTGTGGCTCCCCAAATTTTTTAAAATTCTCAACTGGCTCGCGTTAAGTTAAAGGTTGGGCATCCCTGCATTAGACTAAAGATTATCCACTTGAATAATATTTCTATAGTGTAATTTTCACTACACCACTCACACGCAAGGTAAGGACCGGCTTCTATCTGCTTTTAACATCTTACGGAGGGTGTAATCTATTACATACATTATACTGGAATGAAAAAACATACCTGTATCCATACCCACAAACTAAAAATAATGATGAATTTTGAAAATTATAAATGACATGATTATTTATCATTAACATAGAACCATACGAATTTATACACAATTAACATAATGAGTCATTTAAACCCGAGTGGAAAATTATATAACGTGTATATAGCTTAGTAAAATATTGTAGATATGTGTATATATAATTCTATATGATGTTAAAAAAGAAAATATATTAATATACATTTATATTAATGATAAATAATAATGTAAAAGTTCTGATTATTTATTAAGTGCATAGGAAGTATGTAAATACTTTTAGAGAAAGGCTTGTAACTTTTATCATATGTGCCTTGAATGTTTAAAATAGTCAAACAATGTCTTTTTTTTTTTGACTATAGAGGGACCTCTCAAACCTCTACACAAGATGCATATGATAAAGATTAAAGCCTTTCTCTAAAAGTAAAAAAATAATGTAAACTATAAATAGAAAAAAAAATTATCGTCCATTTTGACTTTTAAATTTTGTATTTTATGAACAAATTCCATATCCTTATATAAAATATATATTACCCTACTCCTTTACCTAAGTTTCGACCATTTCCCATAGCCATTTTCAAGATATTCCATACATATATACAAGCCTATACTTACAACATATTTGCAAAAATCCATAATAACATTAACAGGAAAAATTCATTCAAATAAAATTATACTATATTCTCTAACACCAAAAATAGTTCTTATATATAAATATAAGATTCAACTTATCTTTATATTATTAAATACTTTTTTTTTAAATACTTTTCAATTTCATTTGTACATATAGAAAAAAAAAAAGTGAATTATTAATTATTCATAAGGTTGTATTTAATAATGATTAATATACACTTTTACCCCGCTTAGCGATTGTCTACTTAGTGATATTTCGCAATAGTGATCATCATCAATTTGTACCCACCACTTCGATGTACAATCGATTATTCGCTATAACGATCGGGAAAAATAAAAAATTTGGCAGCCATCTTGAATTTTGCGTCACTGATGACGTCAGAGATAGCTATATTAAATTCATTTTACCCAAAAGCAAAAGTATATTATTGTAATATGTATACAGGTAATGACTTTGCTGTAATTGTATACACATACAATATTTTATTCATAAAACACTTAAAATATCTATAATTGCTGAATCTATAATACTGTATACATCATATATAATAAATAACACAGCAAATGTTCATACACTTTTAAAATATGTATATATGTTCTACAATAATATCAACAAATTAAAAATCCTTCTTTTTCTTTTCAAAAACTTTATTTTCTTATCTCAATACTGAACATATACAGTATATATATATAATACAAAAACTCCAATGTTGATTTGTAATTAAATAATGTAAAAGAAAGAGTAATAAAATATAGCAGTGGGAGAGAGATATCCTTGAAAATGACTATGAAGATAAACAGTTGAAATGGAGTTTTGTATTATATAAATACTGTATATACAGTATATATATATATGTTCAGTATTGAGATAAGAATATAAAATTTTTGAAAAGAAAAAGGAGGATTTTTAATTTGTTGATAATACTGTATACAAATGCTCCAATATATAAATACAGTACAAGACAAATAAAATACCATCATCACAAACTTTCAGGAAAACACTAAATATGAATATTAAACTGCATGTGTGTGTTTCTTAAATACGATATACTGTATTATTTTTAGAACACCTAGATAATTATGTAAAAATAGTTATTGATTTTGTAACTTCATTAATAAACATGTTGTTTACACTCAAGATGTTTCAAATCAAAAGAAGAACAACATTTTAAAACATCGAATTAGAAAAGTTAAAAAAAAACAACAGATTGCATTGGGGGGGGGGGGCATTATTACATTACTAAAAATATACAGTAAGAAAAATAAACCTAGCTGTATGTTTTAGAAAATTAGAAGTTAGATTTTTTACTTTTAAAATAAGTTGATTTTTTTTTCTATATGTTCAATTAAATAATTAATAATTAAACATTGTTTTTTAATTTGAATAATTTCACATAAGTAATAAAATAAATGTATAGTAGTAATATATACTGTAATACAATTTTAAAAAAAAAGCACTTCAGTATAGATTTTTTTTTCATTACGACGAAATACTTCCGCGGAAGATTATAAAAACTTTTAAATTCAAATTTACTTTCACTTTCTCTTTCTTTTTGCTGTTCTGTACTTTTTAAAATGAAAATATGCATTTTTTTTCCTAGTGATATAAAACTTCTTTTTAGATCCTGTATTTAGTCATCATTGTCATGAAAAAATCAAGGAAGCTTGGAAATCAATGTGGATATTTTACGTCACTGGAACCGACCAATTTTTTCCCCATAGACTTCCATTATAATTACGTAATTTGTATATGATATTCTTGCTTAACGATGAGTTTTGGAGGACCAATTGCCAACGCTATGCGGGGTAAAGGTGTATTAATTAGATAAATAAAATTAAATAAATAATTAAAATGGTTTTACTGCTCAGGAGTTGATAAAGAAGCTTGAGTAATGTCAGCAATGGAATTGATTGGAGGCCGTTGTGCATCACAACCATGCAGGGCTTTAATTAAGTTTATAATTGGACTAAAAATGATATAATCTCTAGCCTAGCAAATAATTAGCGATAATCATTGAAATAATTATCTAGAGAGAATATAATCATAGGTATGAGTACAAGAAATTTGGCACTTGTTTGTTTAATTGTGATACGTATAAAATAACAAAACACATGTACATCGGTGTGATAAACAGAGTAAACATATAATAAAATATTAATAACAGCATGTTTTTGGTGCAGTACACCAGATTTATGACAATTGAATAATTGGATATTACCATTTTACTGTATAATTAATCTGTCTAATACCATGATGTACATTTTATTATTTATATATATCAATACACATGCACAATGCCAATAGATTATTAATCCTATAATTTTGTTAAACTAGAAGCAATCTTAAAATGAGTTTTGAAAATTATTACAACTAAATTTTACTTTGTAGAACATGGCAGGAAAAAAAAATAATGTGAACATATTCTAAATAGCGATTTACTGTAGTTCTGATAAAATTGTATTAACTATTTAATTAAAACCAATATTTCTTAAATTATAATAGTAATTACATAATCTATTTTCTAAAAGCCATTACAATAATAATCGTTTGGATAACATATATATTATAAATACACTGAACTTACTAGTGGTGTAGCAGTTAGTGCATCTATTATGTTTATAACCTGGGGTTTGAATTCAGATTTTAAATAATTAACAATTTCCAACCAAGTACAGGATTTCTTTTAATAAACTTACAGGAAAATCAGATAGCCATCCAATTACTGCTTGGAAAATGGGCATTCAGCTATCCATAAAATAAATGTGAAAAAAAACTACAACAATCACCAACTAGTTGTCAACTAGTCAAGTTTGTTAGTCCCATTATTTTTCTTTTGTGGAAATAGTGGGAAAGAGCTTTATTCCCTGTAATGGGTTATTTATGATTAATTTACCTTTTATCAATTACTTACCGAAAAATCTAATGTGCAGGTATGTGGATTATCTGGTAAACCTGGACTGAATCTCCAGATCGTTTCTAAATGATTGAAAAGTTTTCCATCAGTACAAACAGACTAGGAGAAAAGAAAAGACATAGAAGTTTAACAGCAAACCTTTTTAAAATTTCATATAAAAATTCAAAGGAAAAATTATATAATATCAACAGCAAGATCAACTACATTCTTTCTATTTGCCAGGAAGTAAACATCACTGCGATCACATGATGTTTATTTCCGGAAAATTTAAATTCTTTTAGCACTTGAGAATAATGGTTCCGAAAGTAACTGAAAATAGTTCTGAATTTTACATTTGTTATGAATCATATTTAATACTTAATTAATTTTATTTATTATTATTACAATTAATAAAGTGTAATAGGTGTTTTTATTTGGTATTTATGTATATATACAATGTTACAGAGTTATATCATCGTATTTAATAACAATGTGTGCTATAATTTACATGCTTTAAATTCATTTGCTTTATATAAACAAGATTCAAAACTATTTGTGATTAATGACATACTAGTTTGGAACAAAGACAATTCTCCTGAAACTGATAACTATTATCTATATATAGTCTTAATTCACCATTTCAAATTTAGCTATTATATAACACCTTATATCTTAGTTACATAAAGAGATAATAGAGGGTACTTAAAAGATCTTCTTGTTAAAATATAGAAATTAACAAATGCAATACTCTATATATACATATAAAAAGAGATTCATAATATAAAGATGATAGCTGAAAAAAGTTTTTGTTAGGTAACTATTACATAATCAAATAACTAATCATCCCATTATTGGTCAGTAAACGGACAATTGTTTTTAAATAGTAAACCAATCAAATCCAAAAAGTATAATTTCCAACTAACAGAAGATTAGTCTGCTAAATACTAACTTTTACTTCACTATTCCTTTAATGAAGGAATAATGGGGAGGTTTTTATCCAGTACTGGCTATTTGACTTCCATATATGAGTGTGTGTACATATGTATTTTTAAATCTTAGTTGTATTTATATGGTGGACTATTTCAATCATCTAATATTATTGAATGTTAAACCACTAAACATCACTTGATCACCATCATGGAGAGTTTTGCCTGTTTAAGTATTGAATGTGTTTAAAAAATTTCACTTTATTTAAATTTTCCAATTACCTTCAACTGTTAGTAATAGCATACAAGTTAGTATATGCACAACGTTTCGGGAAATATTGTTTTCCCTTCCAAGTGCTGCTGGTCTTACCAATGACAGTATTAGCATGGGAATCGAACCTGGACCTTTAGATTCTTGAATACTGAATTTTAAGGTAACACTTTTAACCAGCAACACCTGAAGAAGAGAGAATAATACTACTCAAAATGTTGTGCATGTATTAACCGATGTGCTATTACAAACAGTTGAAGGTAATTGGAAAATTTAAATACAACTAAAATGTTGTCATCCAAACCTTCAGGCAAGCATTTTGAAATCTAGTTAAAGCTTCAAGATATAATATTTCCAAGGAATCAAAACTTGTTATGCAGACTGAAATAATAGTATACTGTTAATACTCAAGCTCATTACATGAGTTTATAACAAGACAGTTAGTGAACATATATGTATGAGAATTTAAAATATCAGAAACTTCTCTTAATTCTTATTTCAAATCAAGGCCCTCCAACAATAAGTCATCAATGTTAATTTAATGTTTTTAATAGACATAAAACATTTTAATAAATGGGAATTCCATTTTTTTTTTTTAATTTATCTGAAATTTCAAGATATAATATTTCTAAGGCAACAATCAATCATAATTTGCTATGCAGATTAAAACAATAATACTATTTATTTCAGTCTGCACAACAGATTATGATTGGTTGTTACCTTGGAAACATCATGGTTTGAAACTTTAGATTTGAAAAAAAAAAACTAGAATTCTCATTTATTAAAAGGTATGTACATATATATATCACATGATCACCATTTCTTATGCTTGCTTATAACTGTTATTAAAACAGGCAAAACTCTCTATACGTATTGCCACTCAGTGCAAGCCAGAGTAATCAATGGATGCCAGAAGGCTTGTGCATAAAATCCCCATCTAGTGCCTACTCATCCAATATCCCCAGACTAGTTTCTGGCTTGTGGCCTTCGTCAGTGAGGAGCCTTGGATCTGAGAGCATTGCACCTATATATTAGATCTAAGATCTTAGGATCTAATGCAACCCTCCTGCAGCCATCTTTTATCTCTACTTAACTACAAAACTATGAGTTTTAAATTGAAAACATTATAATATTTTCATTCCAAGCTCATTAGTTTATATAGTCATATATTGCACTGAGTGGCAATACATATACAGAGTTTTGCATGTTTTAATAACAGTTATAAGAAATGGTGATCATGTGATGTTTATTGGCTTAAAACCAATCCTGCCTAATAGGATAGTGGGGACTATGGTTATTAAAGAACCAAAGTCGCCAAAATGTATAGTTACTGAACTGAGTCCAGACCTATATGATTATATAAGCTAATGAGCTTGGATTAAAAAATATTGGTGTTTTCCAATTTAAGACTCATACATTTGTAGTTAAGTAGAGATAAAGGGTGGTTGCTGGAGTGTTGCATTAGATCCTAAGATCTAGGTGCAGTGCTCTCAGATCCAAGGCTTCTCACTGACAAAGGTCACAAGCCAGTAACTAGTCTGGGGATATTGGATGAATAGGCACTAGATGGGGATTTTATGCATAAGCCTTCTGGTATCCATTTGGCTTGCACAGAGTGGCAATACGTATAGAGAGTTTTGCCTGTTTTAATATATATATATATTTAAATTTAATATTTTTAACAGGTTAATGCAGATGGAAATTATTTAATAAATGGGAACTTAGTTATATAAATGAAATTAAATCGAGGGCCAAGGTGTAATGAAATGCAGCAACCAATCAGAGTAGTTCTGCTTGCTGAAAGAAAACAATAGCAAACCTGCCCAAAGCTACTACTGATTATATATATATGTAAATCAAGGAAAAAAACTCTCCATACAGGAGTGCAATTCAGTGCAATCCAGAGTAATCGATGGATGCAAGAAGGTTTGTGTATAAAATCTCTATTTAGTGCCTATTCATCCAATATCCCCAGACTAGTTTTTAGCTTGTGGCTGGCATCCATTGATTATTCAGGCTTGTACTGAGTGGCACTACTGTATGGAGAGTGGAAGAGAATAATGTAGTGGGGGAAATGCAAGGAGGTTTTAGGTCAGATAGGCATATAGGAGATAGTTTGTTTGTAGTTACACAACTTATGGAGATGAGTAGGAATTCAGGTAGATCGTTATATATGAGTTTTATAGATATAGAGAAAGCATATGAGTGATTAAATAGAAATAGATTATGGGTAAGGTTAGCCAATTTGGGAATGGATGAAGCTTTAGTAAATATTATTAAGAAATTATATGAAAATAATTATTATACTTACCAATTAGGGGATATAGAATCAGTTAAAGTTAAAAATGGGGTGGGATTAAGGCAAGGATGCCCTATGTCACCTATTTTGTTGTTTTTGAGTGAAATGGAGAAAGCAATAGAAAGACTAGGAAGAGGGATAGAGATACCATTGATAGGTGGCAAGGGAGTATATACTTTGTTGGGTCTTTTTTTTTGCGGATATCTTTTTGTGTGCAGAAAGAGAAGATATGGAAAATATGTTGAGGACATGTGCAAGGATGGGTAAAGAGATGGGGATTAAATTTAGTGAAGAAAAATCAGATATAATGATGGTTAATATTGGGGAAAGACAAGATGTAGAATTTTTATTGGGGGATATAAAGTGTAGTGGATAGATATAGGTATTTGGGAATCATCTTATGTAATCAGGAATCATCTTATGTAATCAGGAAAATTGCTTGGATGAATGGGAGAAAAAATTGGTAAATGAAGCAAAGAAAAGAAAGGGTTTGGTAAAGAAACTAACAGTATTTTCATATAATAAATATGATGTAGCTAGAATTGTATGGAAGGGAGTTGCAGTAGCAGGGTTAACATATGGTAATGATGCATTATGTGTTAGTAAAAGGGTTTTAGATTATTTAGAGAAAGTACAAAGGGAAGTAGGAAGACATGCATTAGATGCAGAGATGTGGACAGCAAAGGAGGCAATTCAAGGAGAAATGGGATGGTCAAGTTTTTATATGAGAGATGCAAAAAGTAAAATGAAAATGTTTGGTAGGTTGCAGTTTATGGATAGTAAAAGAATAGTCAAAATAGTGTTTAATTGGGTTATGAGTAAAGGGCAGGCAACAAGATGCGTGAGAAAGGTAATGCGGTATGCAAAAGATTTGGATAAAGAATTTATATCAGTATACTTGTATAAAAGGTGGGATGATTATGTTAGGAGGATTGTTGACTGTTATAGTGGTAAGGAATGGGATAAAAGAATAGAAGCATTAATAAAAATAGGAGTTGGAGAGATGGAGAACTAGTATGGAGGGTAAGAACAATTTAGATATATATAGAAGTAAACAGAATATTGGATGAAAGTTAATTTATGATAATAGTAAGGAAAGTAGTTTATTGTTTAAGGCTCGAACGGGATCTTTAGCAACAAGAGAATATACATGTAAATGGAAAACTATGGGTGATTTAGTGTGCAAATTGTGTAAGGAAGGTATAGAAAATATTATGCATCTGTTGATTGAATATAAATGCTTGAAAGCAGAAAGGGTACAGATAATGAAGTTATGGGAGAATAGGTATGAACAAAGTGACTACACAGAGAGTTATTAGTTTTTATGCTGGGTTTGCGAAAAGGGGGATTTAGATATAAAGGCCATAGAGTTGACAAAGATTATGTTGTGGAAATGGGATGGGGCAGAATATGGGAAGACTTAGAGTGGGGAATGAAAAATAAAGTGGCTAACAGGTTTATCTGGGCATAATTGCTGAGATATTCTTGACTTCGTTTAAGAAGCCAAATACATTACATCACATCAGCCTGTTTTAACGGCTTGAGCAAGCATAAGAAATGATGATTATGTGATCTATAAATCACACAACACACCCCTTTCACTTAAATCAACCAATAGAATACAAGCAACATTTTGACAATAGATAGTAGCTTCAAATCACATAGCTCAGTCATTATTCTTGAATAAACCAACAGAATACAAGTAATCTGTTGTCAAGGCAATGCTACAATTACATAGCAAATTAAATAAAATAAACTCGGTTATTTACTAATTTTCTGTCACACTTCATTCAGTAATCTTTATTTTGTATTTTGTGGGTTTTTTGAGAGGAAATACTGATGATACATAATTAGCTGTAATTATTTAACTAATATATGTGATATGACACTGATCTATATTATCACAATATATATACTGAAGAAAGTCAGCCTAATATATCCTTTTCGAAGTCAAAATTTTGAAATGCAATGCAGGGATGCTGTGAATCAATGTGATTGGTTACATACCACATACACGTGATGTAAAATGGGTTTTCCTTAGATAAATACCTGGTAGCATACTGAGAAACTCTTTAGTAATATTCATGATGAAATAAAATATGTTATGTAGTAGTTATTATAAATCCCCAGCGGAGTTGCATATAAACCAATACAAATCCATCAATAAGCAAAAAAGTATAGAATGAACTCATTCTGTACTTTTTCGTTTATTGATGGATTTGTATTCTGTACTTTTTCATTTATTGATGGATTTGTATTCTGTGTTTTCATTTATTGATGGATTTGTATTCTGTACTCTTTTATTTATTGGTGGATTTGTATTCTGTACTTTTTCATTTATTGATGGATTTGTATTCTGTAACTTTTTTATTTATTGACGGATTTATATTCCATACTTTTTCATTTATTGATGGATTTGCATTCTGTACTTTCTCATTTATTGATGGATTTGTATTATGTACTTTTTCATTTATTGACAGATTTGTATTCTGTACCTTTTCGTTTATTGATGGATTTGTATTGTGTACTTTTTTATTTATTGACGGATTTGTATTCTGTATGTTCTCATTTATTGATGGATTTGTATTCTGTACTCTTTTTTTTATTGGCGGATTTGTATTCTTTACTTTTTCGTTTATTGATAGATTTGTATTCTGTACTTTTTCGTTTATTGGTGGATTTGTATTCTGTACGTTTTCATTTATTGATGGATTTGTATTCTGTATTTTTTCATTTATTGACAGATTTGTATTCTGTACTTTTTTATTTATTGACGGATTTGTATTCTGTACTTTTTCATTTATTGATGGATTTGTATTCTGTATGTTTTCATTTATTGATGGATTTGTATTCTGTACTCTTTTATTTATTGATGGATTTGTATTCTGTACTTTTTCGTTTATTGATGGATTTGTATTCTGTAACTTTATTATTTATTGATGGATTTATATTCCGTACTTTTTCGTTTATTGATGGATTTGTATTCTGTACTTTTTCATTTATTGATGGATTTGTATTCTGTACTTTTTTATTTATTGACAGATTTGTATTCTGTATTTTTTCATTTATTGGTGGATTTGTATTCTGTACTTTTTCATTTATTGATGGATTTGTATTTGTTCATTTATTGACAGATTTGTATTCTGTACTTTTTTTATTTATTGATGGATTTGTATTCTGTACTTTTTCGTTTATTGACTGATTTGTATTCTGTATGTTTTCATTTATTGATGGATTTGTATTCTGTACTCTTTTATTTATTGACGGATTTGTATTCTGTACTTTTTCATTTAATGACTGATTTGTATTCTGTATTTTTTCATTTATTGATGGATTTGTATTCTGTACTTTTTCATTTATTGATAGATTTGTATTCTGTATTTTTTTTTTATTGACAGATTTGCATTTGTTTATATATATATATAGCTCCCTGGGGGTTTACAGTAATTCCCACTTTAATTTCATCTATATTTCATAACAAACACAGGACCGATTTCAAAGAAACCTCTTCACTGACACATCTATTCATTAAACATCACTCAAACATAAATCAGAATCACCATCTCATTTTATACAAAACAGATTTTATTTAGTTTCTTTGAAAGTTTAAAAAATGAAACAAAACATTCATAATCAATAAGCATGAGCGTAATTATATTCCGGCCATGCCGGAATTATAACTGATAAACCTTCTGGTTATGATTCCCAACTGCTAAAGCAGGTGTCACCAATTATCAAATATTAAACATTCTTCCCTCAAAAATAAAACAAAAAGTTTACATTATTAAATTGAGTTTTATTTTAAAAAATAAAATTACCTTCACTAAATGAGGTGCCGCTAATGTTAATGATGAAGTATACCTTTCGACTAAAGGAGGAAATCCAATTTCCATATCAGCTTTACATGAATTAGGTCGTTTTAATTTAACAATAGAATTAGTACACCAGGGTACAAATTCTTTATATTTAGCTACATCAGCAACAATTTCATACATTTGTTCCATAGTATACCTAAAAATAATATAGATTTATAATTTAAAAAAAAAAAGGTGATTATTTTAAGACTACTATTTATCAATATCATGAACCAAAGACAAATGAGTACGGTCATTACAACTCCAAGAGAAAAAAACAATAAAACAAATATTAATAATACAATAATATAGATAAGTTTTATGTGATTACACAAACCAATTTGTGAATCACAAGTGCGTTAGTCCATTATTGTATTTATTTGATATTTTGCGATATTATCTTTTAACTTCTCCAAAAAACTTTTCTTTTTGAAACACTTCAACAATATGAATAATATTTCTGTAGTGTAATTTTCACTATATCACTTTCACAAAAGATATAGACTGGTTTCTATCCACTTTTAACACCTTTGTGGAGGGTGTAATCATCAAAATATACCAAAGACATATGGAAAAGATATTTGAACCTCAAATGCACATTTCACGCTGAATCAGTACTCTTCAATTGGCCCAGGTCACAATCTCTTGCACATATCTTTATCACATGTATTTGGTCATATGTTAAAAGCAAATAGAAAACTATTGCATGAGAGTGATGAAATGAAAATTACACTACAGAAATATTATTCATTAAGTGGATAATCTCTAGTCTAATGAATGACTAAAAAAAATTATTAATATACTTCCCGTAAATGGTTTGCATCAAAGTTGTGAGGGCTGTAAGTTTGATATGTATCAATTGAACTGTAATAATTGGTTAACTATATATATGGAACAATGATAAAGATATGTATAAGAGATTGTGATCTGGGCCAACTGATGAGTGCTGGATCAGCCTGAAATGGGCATCTTGGGATCATACATCTTTTTCACATGCCTTTGGGCATATGTTTATGATTACACCTCTCCACAAGATGTTAAGAGGATAGAAACCACTCCCTACCTTACGTGAGAATGGTGTAGTGAAAAATTACACTACAGAAATATTATTCATTAAATGAATAATCTCTAATCTAATGAATGATTAATAACAATTATTAATGTATTTCAACATCATTTCCAATTGTAGCTCCCGACGTGTTCTATACCCTGTCATATCTTTCCAGTAGAAATAATGATGTTGCACCTCTTTGGAATATCTTTGAAATAATCCTCATAAAGTGAATGGTGTCTCCCTCTCACACAAAAACCATGCTAAAGATTCATAATCTTTTTAGGAACTATATTCAATACAAATGATGATAAGATTTTATGATATTGGATACTATATTATCCCATCCAGCATGTTGAAGAATATTTTGATTGGCCTTATCATCATGCCATTATATTGTTAGAATTTTAGGGCATCCTTCAATGAAATTTTTCTAAGTCTCGCTTCCATATAAGAAATTGGGTAAAATATTATAGTTAATTTAATAGCAATAATTATTTCAATGTAGTCAAAAATTTCACTACAAAAGCAACAGCTGCACATTGAAGTCAATGTTCCATTTAAGCACTGAAGTCCATCTTTCTACATAAAAAGTACCAAAATGTTTAAATTCGTTGATGTTCACAAGTTGCTAATTATTCCAAACTAGAAATTGCTGAAAATTTTTCTTTCATCACTGACTGATAATGGACTAGAAGTTTGTCAGTACTAATTATTAAACCAAAGTCTTTATATTTTGAATTTAGGAACATTAAATACATTCTGTAGATCGTCTTTGAATTGGGAAAAGATGGCACATTCATCAGCAGATTGCAAATCCAGAATAGATTACGATGCAATTTTTACTATCACTTTTAATCAATTCAAATTAGAAATTTAATTCTTAATCCTTATTTTAAATAACTGCCTGCAAACATTTCCAAATTGCCATTAAAATTGAACACAATATTGGAGTAAGTACACATCCCTTGTTAAATACCAGTTTTTATTCCAAAGGTATAAGATTTTCCATTTGTATTAATAACACTTCCTCTCATTCCATCGTGATAACACAAATGATCTTTGATGGAAAATCAATTAATTTCAAACAAAATCATAGATCTATTACATTAATAGAATCAAATGTCTTGACAAAATAAAACCAATTTTATAAATCACTGTTTGGTTTCAGCCACTAATTGTATTTTCCTGGTAACAAAACTCATGCCTATAGCACTTATTCCATGATAATTCCCGTAATCTTGCTCATTCCCTTTATTTTTAAAAATTGGAACAATTAAACTTCTGTAAGATCAGATGGCACAATTTCATGAGTCCAGATATTCCTAAAAATTCCAATAGGGTTGAAGATAACATATCACAACTATATTTTAAAACTTCTCCAGATATTTCATCAGGATCTGTAGACTTTCTAAAGATTACAAAGAGCTCTTTTGACTTCACTATAATGCTGGATATCTTTGGCCAAATTAAATGAGTAGATAAAATAAACATATCATTAAAAGTCATATCAATTCTTATATCATTATTCAAAAGATGATCAAAATATTCTTTTCCAGCCATTCAAAATATTAACATCATATAAAAGAACTGGATTTAATAGGACTGTGACACCATTACTCAGATCCGTAAATTGCTTGCAATATGTCACAAAAAGACTTAGAATGACCATGCCCAGTGAATGTCTGTATCTTCTTTGTACCACCTTATCATTTGCGGAACTTCAATCTTCAAATCTCTATATATCGATTATGAAAGTCTATATTCTACCAAACAGAAAATATCATATTCCCTTCCAATCAAGTCACTAATAATAAAATCATTGTCAAAAAAACAGTCATCACATGATCACTGTACCAGTCATGACTTTTTAAAATACTCAAAAAATGGATTTACTTGAATCCATCACATACTACTTAAAAGAATTATGTTTCAGTAACCTGACAACCCTGAAAATCTAAATTAGCAATTTAGCCTTTAGGGTTAAAATTTAATGTGAATGTAGATGTCTCTAAAGACCAAACATCATTTTTCTTGTGTGTATGACTGGAATCTAAACTGATTTTAATACAACTATCATTTTAAGTTCAAAGATACTAATCTATAATTTGATTAGAAGTCTGCAACAGTAAATACTTGTGAATGGGATCTTCCTCTTGTAATCTGGATTTCTGATTATTATAATATAATCTATTAAATGCCACTGATTTAACATTGATACATAACATTTCTTTATCATGATTTTTCTAGCTATATAAAGTATTTGTGTCATAACAACAACTACTTGAATTTATAGCTCAGAATACTATTATTGTATCAACACATGTATTAAAGTTTCCAAGTGCAAAAATTTGATGTTTGAATGATATTGTAATATTTCTACTCAGCAACTTCTCTGAATCTAATACTGAGTGCAAGTATTAATAAAATGAACACCGACTCTGTTATGCAAGCCAAGTTTTAACATCATTTGCCTTTTTTAAATAAACGCCAAGGTCTTTTAAGAACAGAAGATATTAATTGGACTTTACAGCAGTATCCTAGACCACAAATTTTTCTTTTAATGATTGATCTGCCATTCCAAAGGAACTTGTATTAATCTATCTGTCTATTAAACTTTGTTTCTCTGGGAAACTAGTTTCATTAAGTACAGCTGTATTATCTTAAATCTTGACAGCTCTTTAGACACTAGTGCAATCCTTCATTTTGTTCTTGTGAAGAGTTTGTATCAAGTAAAATTTGCATATTCCATGTAGCAAAAAAAAAAAAGAGATTTATAATACTTTATTTTTTATAATACTACTGTCTCCTGCTTTTATCATCATTCTTTATGCTACTATATGGAGAGTTTTGCCTCTGTGTAATTATGAATAATAGGCGTATTTCTATCACTAAACATCACATGAGCTTAGATTAAAAATATTGTTGTGTTTTTAATTTCATTTTCATAGTTTTGTAGTTAAGTAGAGATAAAAGATGGCTGCTGGAGGGTTGCATTAGATCCTAAGATCTAAGTGCAGTGCTCTCAGATCCAAGGCTCCTCACTGACGAAGGTCACAAGCCAGAAACTAGTCTGGGGATATTGGATGAGTAGGCATTAGATGGGGATTTTATGCACAAGCCTTCTGGCATCCATTGATTACTCTGGTTGGCACAGGGTGGCACTACTGTATGGAGAGTTCTGCCTGTTTAATAACTGAGTATTTATATCATTTTAATGAGTAATCTTCCAGGCATGACAAAAGTAGACAGACTGTGTGAGATAAATCCTTTTTAGATCTATCTTCCAGGCATGACAAAAGTAGACAGACTGTGTGAGATAAATCCTTTTTAGATCACATTTTATAGATATCTTCCATTTCAGTGATAGGCAGACAGGGGGGATCCCAAAATAGGGTTGCCTAACTATATAGTTTTTGCCAAACTAAAATTCTGTTCTAAATCCGGTCTCAATCAGACTCATTAGTGATTATATTGCCTCAAGCAAAAATCACAATTTTAATTATAAAAATCGTTTATTCTAAAAAAAAATACATGTTTGTATCCATATATCCTTCCAAGTTTAACATCTGGGAATGACCAAGAAGTAATAATTTTGCTAACATTTACAAAATCTGATTTTACCAGAATAATAATTCTTTCTTTGCTGACGGCAGTTCAATTTAATTCAATCATACATACCAATTTGGTGCCTTTTTTCAGTGAATGTGAATCAATAAAGGCCAAATAATTTCCCATGTGTGGATAGAGAGTTATAGACTCTGGAACTTAAAATTCATAGATCAAACTCAGTTCTGTCACTTTTGGCATTCAAACTTCTTATGAACTCCAGAGCAATAAAGCCATTCGATTACTTATTTTATGGAAAAATATACTGAAAATATTATTTTTATCAGAGTGATGTAAAATGTGGAACTAATTTAGATTACCAGAGCCTATCTTAAGAAAATTGGTTGTGCTCATTACTTTGAATGATATTGTTCCAATGCTCGTAAGATCTATTAAACTGTTATGTCCTTGCTATTAATAAAAAACTAATAGTTCATATTACTGACAAGAATAATAACATATCAAAGAAGTATGGAGAGATGCATGTTGGGAGTAACAAGAAGAGATCGAAAATGCAATGTATGGGTAAGAGAACAAACAGGTGTTACTGACCTCATTGAAAAAATTAAAAGATTGAAGTGGAGTTGGGCTGGACATATTGTTAGAAGAGATGATAATAGATGGACAATTGAAATTTTAAACTGGATCCCAAGAGATTGTAAAAGACCCAAAGAGACCACATGTGAGATGGACGGATAAAATAAGAAAGTGTGCAGGGGTGATGTGGAGAAGAGAAGCTAAAGATAGGAAAAGATGGATTGAAGTTGGAGAGACCTTCATCCTGCAGTGGATTGATAATGGTTGATGATGATGTGCAAATAAAAATAGAAGATGAAAAAAGGAAATTGAAAACAAAATGTTATACTATAACCAAATTCTGAATCGTAAACTATGACAATATAAAGTTTATAGAACCACTTTCAAAGGAACTTCTTTTATCAGCTGTATCAAATTCTAAATATCATTAACTGAAATCAAAACAGACTTGAATCTTTAATTAGTTAGAGATTTCATTTGTTTTATTTCAAAGTGTGAATGATAAAATTATTAATTGTAATATTCTACATCAGGCGAGGGCAACTTTTTTTCCAAGCAAGTCTCATGCGATACTGGTCATCATAAATGGAGCCATAACACTAACAGAAAAATTTCATAAATATCGTATTTAATATAAAGTATGCAATAAAACATTATTTTTAAAAAAATGCAAATACATATTAAAAAACAAGTTATTATGCTAATATTTTAATGAATTAAGTGTTTGATACACAAAAGTCATAGAAAATATTAACCCTGTTTACTCTATATAATTAACAAGTGTACACATATAATTCTATATTCATTAACTAATGAGTTAATAGGGGACATTTAAATACACTTATTCACAATGCTACAAATGCTCTGTAATATGTTAATAATAGTGGTTATGTTATAAGCCCATTTGGTTCAAATGATCAGGTTGATGTAAAATTGAATTAAATAAGACCAATCTGATTAGATTACGCATGTGCAAAAGACACATCAATAATTGTGAATTTCAGAAAGTAAATAGCAACTTTGCAGTGGATATATATTGAAATGCTTTTCACTGCATCTAGATCTTTGGATCCAATTCAACCCTCCAGCAATCACTTTTTATCTGTTTAATTAACTATAAAGATATGTGTCTAAGATGAAAACATAATAATGCTTTCAATCTAAGCCAATTCGCTTGTGTAATCACACAGATCTGAACCCAGTTCAGTATCTACACATTTTGGTGTCCTTGGTTTTTTAATAATCACAGTCACCATTATCCTATGGGCAGGATTGGTATAAAACCACTAAAACATCACATGAACACCATTTCCTATGCTTACACAAGTAGTCAAAACAGAAACTAACTCTCTAGTTAGTAGTGCCCATAGGATAATGTTGACTGGTTATTAAAAAAACCCAAAGATACCAAAATGTGTAGATGCTGAACTGGGTTCAGATCTGTATGACTATACAAGAAAATTAGCTTGAATTGAAAACATTATTGGTTTTATCTTAGGCTCATAGCATTATACTTAACTAAATAGATAAAAAAAATGGCTGTTGGAGGATTGCATTAGATCCTAAAATTTAGGTGCACTGCTCTCCGATTTAGAGCTCATCAGTGATGAAAGCCACAAACTAAAAACTAGCCTGGGAATATTGAATGAGTAGGCATTAAAAAGGGATTTTATGCACAAATCTTCTAATATCCATTGATTACTATGGCTTGCACTAGGTAGCACTACTGTCTGAACACTAAACTAAGGTGGGATGATTGTGTTAAGAGGATTGTTGAGTGTTATAGTGGTAAGGAATGGGATAAAAGAATAGAAGCATTAATAAAAAATAGGGAGTTGGAGAGTTGGAGAACTAGTATGGAGGGTAAGAAGAGTTTAAATATATATAGAAGTAAACGGAATATTGGATGCGAGTTAATTTATGATAATAGTAAGGAAAGTAGTTTATTATTTAAGGCTCAAACGGGATCTTTAGCAACAAGAGAATATACATGTAAATAGAAAACCATGGATAATTTAGTGTGCAGATTGTGTAAGGAAGGTATAGAAAATATTAGGCACCTGTTGATTGAATGTAAATGCTTGAAAGCAGAAAGGGTACAGATAATGAAGTTATGGGAGGATAGACACGAACAAAGTGACTATACAGAAGTGAGTTATTAGTTTTTATGTTGGGTTTGTGAAGAGATAAGGGGGATTTAGATATAAAGGCTATAGAGTTGACAAAGTTTATGTTGTGGAAATGGGATGGGGCAGAATATGGGAAGACTTAAAAGTGGGGAATGGAGAATAAAATGGCTAACAGGTTTATCTGGACATAATTGCTGAGATATTCTTGACTTCGTTTAAGGAGAAGCCAAATACATCACATCACATCACATACTATTTTACCTCAATAGTAAACAAACAACTAAAATATATCTGTAGGAGAAAAGGTGCATTAGATTCACAACATCCAAGTGCACTGCTCCCAGATCCAAATTCTCCTCATTGATGAAAATCAAACTAGTAACTAGTCTGGGAATATTTGAATATGATCACATTAAATAAGTATTTTTTTTTAAGTACTACCATCTTTTGATTACTCGTACTTGTACTAAGTGACAGATCTTGAGTAGAAGAAACAGATTTGCTACTTAAAAATGTTACGTAAATTGTGATCATGAGGTGTTTTGTTAGTTTTATGACAATCTTGGCCAAGAGAGAGGTCACCAAAATATATAGATACTGAATTGGTATCTGATCTATATAATTATGCAAGCAAATTGATTTAGATTCAAAACATTAAGACATTTTTGAATTTCACACTGATAGCTTTGATAATAATAAAGACGCAAAAGATGACTGCTGAAGAAAAGGTGCATTATATTCCAAAATTTCATAAGCACTAAATTCAGATTCACAACCCTTCACTGATTAAGGCCATAACCCTAAACTAGTCTGGGAATATCCATTTGGCATGTACTGGTTGCTCAAACTTACACAAAGTGTCAGAACTGGCGTAGAAGATAGATTCATTACTGAAAAGCTGGTAACATGTAATGTTCATTGGTTTTATAGCAATCCTGGTTAAAGAACTGAGACGCCCACAATTATTAAAAAACTGGGACCACCAAAATAAATAGATAACGACTGAGTGAGATCCATATAACTATGCAAGCAAACTGGCCTAGATTCAAAACCTTGAAGTATTTTTGAATTTCAGGCTTGTCATATAATAGTAAAGAAAACATAGGAAATGATGACTCCTGGAGATAAGATTCATTAGATCCAAAATTCATAAATGAAAACCAAATATCAGAAACTAATTTAGGGTTATGAATAAGACAGCCTTTTAGAAATTGAGCTCTCATGTTTGTACAGGCTGGCAGAATTGGAGGAGAAATGGATTTGCTATTTAAAAGTAAGGGGTAGGCAAGAATCATGTGATGGTTTGTTGGCGTTCTCAAATGTGATGAGAGTACCACAGTCACCAAAATCCTATGGGCAGGATTGGTATAAAACCACTAAAACATTACATGAACACCATTTCCTATGCTTACACAAGTAGTCAAAACAGAAACTAACTCTCTAGTTAGTAGTGCCCATAGGATAATGTTGACTGGTTATTAAAAAAACCCAAAGATACCAAAATGTGTAGATGCTGAACTGGGTTCAGATCTGTATGACTATACAAGAAAATTAGCTTGAATTGAAAACATTATTGGTTTTATCTTAGGCTCATAGCTTTATACTTAACTAAATAGATAAAAAAATGGCTGTTGGAGGATTGCATTAGATCCTAAAATTTAGGTGCACTGCTCTCCGATTTAGAGCTCATCAGTGATGAAAGCCACAAACTAAAAACTAGCCTGGGAATATTGAATGAGTAGGCATTAAAAAGGGATTTTATGCACAAATCTTCTAATATCCATTGATTACTATGGCTTGCACTAGGTAGCACTACTGTCTGAACACTAAACTAAGGTGGGATGATTGTGTTAAGAGGATTGTTGAGTGTTATAGTGGTAAGGAATGGGATAAAAGAATAGAAGCATTAATAAAAAATAGGGAGTTGGAGAGATGGAGAACTAGTATGGAGGGTAAGAAGAGTTTAAATATATATAGAAGTAAACGGAATATTGGATGCGAGTTAATTTATGATAATAGTAAGGAAAGTAGTTTATTATTTAAGGCTCAAACGGGATCTTTAGCAACAAGAGAATATACATGTAAATAGAAAACCATGGATAATTTAGTGTGCAGATTGTGTAAGGAAGGTATAGAAAATATTAGGCACCTGTTGATTGAATGTAAATGCTTGAAAGCAGAAAGGGTACAGATAATGAAGTTATGGGAGGATAGACATGAACAAAGTGACTATACAGAAGTGAGTTATTAGTTTTTATGTTGGGTTTGTGAAGAGATAAGGGGGATTTAGATATAAAGGTCATAGAGTTGACAAAGTTTATGTTGTGGAAATGGGATGGGGCAGAATATGGGAAGACTTAAAAGTGGGGAATGGAGAATAAAATGGCTAACAGGTTTATCTGGGCATAATTGCTGAGATATTCTTGACTTCGTTTAAGGAGAAGCCAAATACATCACATCACATCACATACTATTTTACCTCAATAGTAAACAAACAACTAAAATATATCTGTAGGAGAAAAGGTGCATTAGATTCACAACATCCAAGTGCACTGCTCCCAGATCCAAATTCTCCTCATTGATGAAAATCAAACTAGTAACTAGTCTGGGAATATTTGAATATGATCACATTAAATAAGTATTTTTTTTTAAGTACTACCATCTTTTGATTACTCGTACTTGTACTAAGTGACAGATCTTGAGTAGAAGAAACAGATTTGCTACTTAAAAATGTTACGTAAATTGTGATCATGAGGTGTTTTGTTAGTTTTATGACAATCTTGGCCAAGAGAGAGGTCACCAAAATATATAGATACTGAATTGGTATCTGATCTATATAATTATGCAAGCAAATTGATTTAGATTCAAAACATTAAGACATTTTTGAATTTCACACTGATAGCTTTGATAATAATAAAGACGCAAAAGATGACTGCTGAAGAAAAGGTGCATTATATTCCAAAATTTCATAAGCACTAAATTCAGATTCACAACCCCTCACTGATAAAGGCCATAACCCTAAACTAGTCTGGGAATATCCATTTGGCATGTACTGGTTACTCAAACTTACACAAAGTGTCAGAACTGGCGTAGAAGATAGATTCATTACTGAAAAGCTGGTAACATGTAATGTTCATTGGTTTTATAGCAATCCTGGTTAAAGAACTGAGACGCCCACAATTATTAAAAAACTGGGACCACCAAAATAAATAGATAACGACTGAGTGAGATCCATATAACTATGCAAGCAAACTGGCCTAGATTCAAAACCTTGAAGTATTTTTGAATTTCAGGCTTGTCACATAATAGTAAAGAAAACATAGGAAATGATGACTCCTGGAGATAAGATTCATTAGATCCAAAATTCATAAATGAAAACCAAGTATCAGAAACAAATTTAGGGTTATGAATAAGACAGCCTTTTAGAAATTGAGCTCTCATGTTTGTACAGGCTGGCAGAATTGGAGGAGAAATGGATTTGCTATTTAAAAGTAAGGAGTAGGCAAGAATCATGTGATGGTTTGTTGGCGTTCTCAAATGTGATGAGAGTACCATAAGCAACTAATTATATGGTAAGTAATAAATAAATATATAATAACATTTCACTCTTCTTAAACTTTAAAGCAAGACATATTTATTTATTCTTTACAGTTTCGACTGTTCCTAGCAGTCTTCGTCAGATCTACAAAATTTAAACATTACTTCAATACAACCATATTTCATATTTCAAACTGTAAAGAATAAATAAATTATATGTCATATAAAAAAAAGCAAAAATAAAGAAGGAAAGAGGAAGAGAAAGTATTGAAGTTTATAATAAATAAATAATTAAAGTTATCATTTTATTTGTAACTTTGCCATTAATAAAAGTTATTTATCATTTTATCTTATTTAATAATCAGGCCATGCTTTAGATTACCACTAAGAAAAATATTAAGAAATAAATTATGAAAGAAACCTGTTTTACAATTAATGCTTAAAATTTTACAACACATTTAGCTATTTAAAAGACAAAATTCTATTAAAGGCAGCAATTTTTTAATACTTAAAACTAAAATCGATTATTTATTTCAGTGCCTTCATGGTTATGTAAGAAAGCTTAGATCCTTAGGCAGTAATTATTTTTTTGGCTACACTACCAAAAATCTACAGTTGAAGAATTATGGCATAAGAAATAAAGTTTTTGTATGGGTACCAAACAAATTATCTTTTTTCCAAAATTTGAACGGTTAGATTTGATCTTTCTAGACGTTATTGGAGTTTCATCAACATATTCATGACAAGCCATGATCATTGTGCTCATGTAATTAATGCCTATTATCTATATAGATGTCAGAAAACCCAAACTATAAACCACATAGTGTTTTCCTGAAGATTTGTGATGATGGTGTTTTAGTTGTATTTTTATACTGGACTATTTCCATCATCTAATATAAGTACTGAATGTCTTTAGAAAAAATTAACTTTATTTAAATATTCCAAATACATTCAACTGTTAGTAGTCGCACTTCAAACAGGTTAGTATGTGCATGACGTTTCGAGAGATATTGTTGTCCCCTCTTCTTCAGGTGTTGCTGGCCTGACTAGTGACAGTACTAGTATGGGATTCGAACCTGAATCCTTAGATTCTTCAGTATTGAATTTTAAGGTAAAGCTCTAACCAACTGAGCCATAAGTCAATCTAATATAACTATATATACTGGATGAAAATCACTAATCAATTTGGCTCTTAGGAAAAAGTGGAGAAATCAGGAGGAACCTTGTAGATAAGTAAATGAAATTTCTGCTGACTGTTGCCTTTGGCAGGTTGGCTCAGTTGGTTAGAGTGTTACCTTAAAATTTAATATTCAAGAATCTAAGGGTCCAGGTTCAAATCTCATGCTAGTACTGTCACTGGTAGGCCAGCAACTACTGCAGAAGAGGGGAGAATAATACCTCCAAAATGTCGTGCATATACTAACCTGTTTGACGTGTTATTACTATCGGTTGAATGTATTTGGAATATTTAAATAAAAGTTAAATTTTTCTAAAGACATTCAATACTCATATTAGATGGTGGAAATAGTCCATTATAAAAATACAACTATAAACCACATAGTTAATGATTGTTAAATGTATGAATACAGTAACAGAATTGAAGGATATTCTAGCTTTTGATTTGGAATCGAAGTTTCTTTATGATATTGTTAGTGGTTAATGTTTAATAATAATAAAAATCCCCAAAAGCTAAATAGTAATAATTGGACAAATAATTAAAATATATATATATATATTTTTAATGTTAAAAGATATATATGTTTTTTTATTATTTTTAGTTGAGAAGTAATTATATTAATATACATATAAGAGCTTCCATATGAAAAACACCAAAGTTTTAAACGATTGTGATTATAACTAAGTTGGTTTTCTTATTTTATTATTTATAAATCGACTGTGTAAGGCATTCCAATCAACTAACTTGTCGAAATTCTTCACATATGTCACATTTTGGAAATAATCGATTATATAAACATTCACAGTTGTTTTTTTTTTAAAAAAGAAAATATATAAATTACCCTAAAATTCTCCGCTCTGAATATTCTCTCTTTTTATGCGCCTTGCTAAAACTTAAGGGATTAGGAAATTTAAAGAAAGTACGAATTTGAGACACAGCTAAAACTTTTAATGATGCCTCTAATAATTCGTCTTGATGCTGGTGATTAAATTTTAAACTGTGAAGACACCTACATCTATAAAAATAAAAAAAATATTTATAAATATAACATGTTTTTAAATAGACGTAACAAGCATAAAACATATAAATTAAAAATTTACAACAATCTAATTTTAAATGTATACTGTACTAAAATATGAAGTGATATATAAATGGCATTTTCTGGGTGCTGAAATGTATATTCTGTTAGTAATATTTCACCAACGTCAAGATGCTCTGAAATATCAATTCTAAACAGATGCTCGCTGAAGAAATTAAAACAGTAGCATGCTTTGACTTATATTAGTGGTTATTACTTTCTTATTTGTGTAATAAATAATCCAACAAGATCATTTGAAATGGATAAAAACATTTTTGTATAATGCATTAATTCAGAACTATTTAATTAGTAAAAAAATGGCACTGCTTACTAATCTGGAAATAGATGCTAATGTTGTTTACTTAGTGTAATGATAAGTCAGCACTCAATTTAAGTTCATGCAAATGCTTTTATAGATATGGTTAGAGTTATTGATTCAAACTTTTTTTATTAAATTTTTAAAATCTGAATAAAACAAACTTTATTGATTCCAATTCTAAATTACGTTTAAAACCATTTTTTCCTCTAGTTGAACAATACATTTTTTAAAGCTGAGTAAACAAACTTAGCTATTTGTAAATCTACAACAATTAAAAATATTGCATAGGAGTACTAGTATTTAAATATTGCCATAAGTTTATCTACTTCTTATTTCTCATTACTAAACCATTTGTCCAGTCCTGATTCATTACTTTTTTTTCTCCCATCACATTTTAATAAAAGATATTTCATTAATTCCATTATCTTGTCCTCATATCTCCTATTTTTGTTTATAAAGACATAAAATTTTTATCTCTTCCATTTCCTTTACCTATAAGTTTTTCTCTCCATGCAATTTATCCTCATCCTATCTCGGCATCTTATAATTCAAAAGTAAATATTAAATACTTTTCTATTTTCATATAAAGCAATCTTCTGTTCAAATCTTTAATCCATTTTTGCATTCTCTCCTCTATATCTAAAATTGTATCTTGGCAACAAATAACAATAAGCTTCCTTTAATATTACTATAAATCTTTTCCAATTTCATGTATTTTGATCAACTCAAATATTATTTTCGCCCTGCGTATTTAATAATGACTTTGGAGCTTGAGATTCATTATCATGGCCAATTATATTACTTCAGTTGCTCAAACTTCATGAAAACTCATGAGCTCTAAAATCATGATAATTATTTATAATGAATTCCACTCCACTTATGTTTCCAATATTTGTGCCTTTATAGTAAATAAACAACACTTGTCTTTTTTTTCCCCACTTTTAATCCAATCTGACAATACTTGTGCCAATTGTTGTATATTAAATTGCTAAGTGTGAGTGGCTAAGAGGTTACTCCAGTAATCAAAAAAATAAAAGTTCTTACAACCTTTTAAACCTCCGATATTCCCTTTTGGACCTTCAGTGGAGCACTGCACTGGGATTTTGATTCTTCTGTTGGAAGTATTCTATTGCCTCCTTCCTTGGCTCTTGTATTCCCATTAGGCTGATTTAGCTCTTCTGCTGGAAGAATTCTGTTGTCTTTTTCTTGGCTCTTTAACTTACGTCTGATTGACTAATTTAGATTTTGGGTGGATTTATAGTATGAACAGCTATTGTTCTCCAAAGTATATATTTAATTAGTAAATTTTCTAAATTCCAAATATTTCTTTAATTAGAAAAAATGCAATTACAATGTAATTAGTTTGTTCTTTATCAGATAAAATTTGCATATATTAGCAAACGTCAACAATACTACGTTTCTAATTCTTCGGCTATGAATATGAGGTTAAAAGACCTTGAAAGCGCTAAGCCTGATATTTAACTACAATTTTTCTAATTTCACCAACAAGCGTTTAAAGTACAATATAATTGCTGTTATGAATTTTGGCAAAGTAAATTATTTATTACAGATAAAATTTGTAACTTTAATTCCCTGAGGAATTTTTTTGATTTGACAGATTAAAATTATTTTAACATTTTAAACGTATACATTTTTTAAAACCAAAATGTATATATAACACTATTAGATAGTTCTTTTTTCAATTTGTGAATCTTTGTTCACTGAATAATGATCTATGGTAATAATTAATTAAATAAAAGATCTCATCATTGAATGACAGCCTAGGCCAAATAACCATGGGATTTTTAGCACGTTCTACTTTTCATTCAGGCTTGACTGATGAATTTAAATCTCCAGGAAATGAGAACCTGTCTCCAAAATTTAAATCTCCAAGAAATGAGAACCTGTCTCCAAAATTGCAGATATAAGACAACCAATGCAATATTCTTCTAATATTAATCTGATATTAGTGAACTATACTTTGTCTTAAATCAGGAAAGCTCCCAGCAACAAATAGCATACTTCAAGAGTTTCTACAAAGTTAGAAACTAAAGCCAAAGTATTGTCGGCAAAACTATTCAATAACATTATTCATACAAAAATTATTTTAAAAAATTTGACAAACTCAAAACTATAGCGGTCTTGAGACCAAAAACCCCAGAAATGAAAATTATTGCCCAATATTATTATGTGTTCCCTACAAACTTTTTGAAAGAAATATATTAGTAAGAATTTTTCAGATAGTTGAGGGCCAGCTTGCTGAAGAAAAAGCTGGATTTAGGCCAGGAAGAAGCTATTGTGAACAAATTTAAATTTTAACAACTCATGGTGAAAAAGGTTTTCAAAAGAAATTAAAAACTGGTGTGTTTTTACTAAAATTAAAGTTTCTAAAATTCTTAAATGATGGAAAATCATTAATTTACTTGACAAAACATCTTCCAATAAAAAAATTCCAAGTGATACAAAATGATAATCGTAAAAGCTACAGAATTTTATAGAATGGTTTTCCATAGGGTTGTTCTATCACCTATTAATATATTCGTAAGTAATCATTCAGACACAGAATATAGAACCCTAATTTATTCTGATGATATTGCTTTGATTTCTCAAAACAAGTTCTTTTCTGAAATAGAAAAATCTTTCAATAAGATATAAAAAGTATGAAAAACTCAGCTATCATGCCAAAGGCTCAGTTGGTTAGAGCATTTGCCTTAAATTCGATATTTGAGAATCTAAAGGTGCAAGTTCAATTCCTAAGTGAATATTATCACTGGTCAGGCCAGCAACACCTGAAGAAGAGAAAATAATACGACTTACTAACCTGTATTGTCTATTTGTATGTTATTACTAACAAGTTATTAGTATTTGAAAAGTTTAAATAAAGTTAAAATTTTCTATACATTCAACATTTACTGATAGATGATGAAAATAGTCAACATATTATCACACCTAATATACTATCATCACTTACCCTCAGACAAATGAAAGAAGTTATTTTCTATTTAATAACTGCTCAAACAAAAAGTGAATAGATGATGAGAATGTCAAAGTTGGAACTAGAATTAATCCTTTCAAAATGTATATGGGCTACAAGTGAAATTAAATTTTTGGGCCATGTTACAAACCAAAAAGGAAAATACTATTACCCGGAAAAAAGAGCTGTTAAAAACGCTCCAAAGCCTAGGAACATTTGCAAGCTTTTCTAGGATTGCTTAACTTTTTTGAGAGTTTCCTGAAAGGAAAGTTATACATCCTTACACCATTATATGAGCTACTGCATAAAGGAAAGTACTGGAAATGGACTAAAGAGCATGATTTGGCTTTCCAGAAAGCAAAAAATTTATTAACATCTAAGAAGCTTCTTGTACATTATAACAGAGCCAGGAAGTGATTGTGCTTTGGATTCAGCTGCTGAAAAAAAAAAGAACTTGACAAAGAAGTGTTGGTTATAATATTTGCTATTAAAAAGTATCATCAATACATGTATGGATGTAAATTCTTTATTTATATGGATCAGCATCCATTACTGGGAATTTTTGGACATGATAAAACTCTCAAACATGCCAACCAACGTTTGATTTGTTGGATTAATTTGTTAGCAGTATATGATTATGTATATTAATTTACAAGCCCAAAAAAAAAAAATTGCTCACTTTAATGCTGTATATTAATTTACAAGCCCAAAAAAAAAAAAAATTGCTCACTTTAATGCTTTATCACGTTTGCTGAATGCTTGTGAATTTTTAAAAAAAAATGTAAAGAAATAAATTACACTGATACTTGGAAACAAAAAACTGTAAATTGCTCCAAGATTGAAAAGTGGACAAATAATGATCCTGAATATAAAAGCTTGAAAAATTGGATTCAATTTGAATAGCCTAAAATTCGACCAAATTACGTTGCAAGATCTATCTGGAATGCTCATGAAAACCTCTCTATGGGTAGTGACTGTATTTTAAGGATGGATTGAGTGCTCATACCATCAGAAGATCACTAGGAAGTAACTGAGTTTGCTATACCAAGGATATCCAGGTGTAGTATGATTGAAAGTCTTAGTTTGTTCATGTTTGGTGGCCTAATTTGAATTAGAACATTAAACAAACGGTTAAAAGTATTGAGTGCCAGTCTACTGCTGATTTACATTCAAAGACTTTTGATTTATGAGAAAAGGCAACATTATTATGGCAACTCTTATATCGAGACCATGCAGTCTAATGAATGTTTATTTCTTCCTAGTTGCAATTGATTTTTATTCAAAATGGGCAGAATATAAGCTTGTTAAAAGCCAAGCACAGATCTTTGCAGGCCACGGTTGATTATGAAGCAACAAGGGCTCTGAAAGCACTTAGTCTGATGAAATTATAATATAAAAAAAGCCTACAAATTATTATATAAAAGTTTCACTGCAACTCAGCAGTGTATTATTAAAAACAATAGTATTGGACAATGGGACAGGATTTACATTGCAAAAGTTCCAGGAGGGTTTATCCGATAAAGAGATAAAACCCATATTCACCATCCCTTATCACCAAGAATTAAATGGTTTAGCTGAAAAAGTGGTGCAACATTTGAAAACAAACATCTCGGCAAAGACATACATGAAGCTTTGGATAATGTGGTGTTTTATTAGCATAGTGTGTCAACAATGAAAACCCCAGTGCAACTGTTACTTTGTTGCAAGTGTTACATACACTTAACGAAGGTGTTATTGGATAAAAGTTAATTTTGATGTTCAAAAGTTTAAGATAGATAACTTAATGTGAAGTCATGATATTTTAAAAGGGAAATGGTTTCCTGCTGTTGTCATGAAAGTTCTCTTGAAGTATATTCAAGTAGTCAAACTGAATTATGGAAGAATTCCAAAGAGACATATCAATCATTTATGATTTCGGCAGACTTGAAATAATAGATGCAGATAATGCTCAAATTACATTACCCAATGAACTGTGGACCTGTAATAAAAAAGAGAAGAATGTTGTCATCGCTTCAGAATTACTATAACAAAGGAATGCCCACAGCTAATCAAGCTTATCAACAAATCAAGAGGGAATAAGTACATGGGCAGTTGATCAGATGATACAACCTGATCCAGTGGATGTAATAGATAATCAAGAGGAAAAAAGAGATTTATCTCCCACCAGAGTTCGACAACAACCAACAAGATTGCAAGATTATTTTTTGTAACTAGAAAGAGCATTTTCTAGACTGGGGGAGGAATGGACTGTTCTGTGCATTATATGTATATTTAAAACAGGCAAAACTCTCCATACAGTAGTGCCACTCTGTGCAAGCAAGAATAATCAATGGATGAAGAGGTTTGTGCATAAAATCTCTACTTAGAGCCTACTCAACCAATATCCTCAGACTAGTTTCTAGCTTGTGCTTTCATCAGGGAGGATCGATGGATCTGAGAGCACTGCACCCTCTAACTAGACTACTCAACCAATATCCCCAGACTAGTTTCTAGCTGGTTGGATTTCATCAGTGAGGAGCCTTGGATCTGAGAGCAGGGTGAAGTGCTCTCAGATCCAAGGCTTCTCACTGATGAAAGCCACAAGCTAAAAACAATTCTGGGGATATTGGTTGATAGACACTAGATAGGGATTTTAGGCACAAACCTTCTTGCATCCATCGATTACTCTGGCTTGCACTGAGTGCCACTACTGTATGGAGAGTTTTGCCTGTTTTAACAGTTTGAGCAAGCATGTTTAATGGTTATATGTATATTTATTGTAAATAAAGTTTAATAAAATGTTGTATTATACACACAGACAGTACATTAAAATTATTATCCGTATAAATGTACTCTAGAAAATTATCATAAAGCTGAAAGTCCGGATTTGATATTAAGCAAGATCAATATATTTAAATGAGTCCCACTACATATCCTGAACTGCATAAATATAACCGGATATGTTCTAGCAGAAAAAATAGAACAGCACTTATACAGTTATGTAAGCAGCAATTGAGCAACCTAGTAACCAGAAAACACAATGTGTGTGCTAATCATTGTAAAAATCAATAGAAATGTTTTAAGACTGACATTAGAAATAATATTAAAATGTCTGTATGTTAAAACCAAAGTAAATGGATACACACAGATAATTGGACTTGTATATAATATTTGTGCATATGAACAGTTTATCATGCGGCTAATTATTGGAATTGCTTAAAGAAGCTAAAGTGGTATCACTCATTTTATTTTATTATTGTTTGCTTTATCAGCAAGAGAATGAAACTTGTTTTATTACTCTAGTTAGTGTTTAGTTTTCTTTAAATTATTGTGGATATATATACAGCTGGTAAACATAAAGTTTACCTCTGTATATTAACAAGTAGTGACAACTGGATCCAGAATGTTGCAATAGCCACTAGAGATTGATGTAAAATATTACTCAATAGAGATTACCAGTAACTATGATAAATTTTCCTTTTGCACTATCCAACTTAGTCTGATTAATGCTGTCAATAATTTGTGAAGAGCTCACATTACTGTTTATCAAACCACTAAACATCACAAAATCACCATTCTTTATGCTTACACAGCGTCAAAATTCTACTTAAAGTAGTGCCACTCATTGATTGCTCTGGTTTGCACGGAGTGGCACTACTGTATGGAGAGTTTTGCAATTTGTTTATTGTTATAAATGTGTCATGTATTAGTATGGGGTAAATAATTAAAAATAAATTGATTTATTCAATATGTTCATATGCCATCGAATTGGCAAGAGGATAAAATCAGCTAGTTTCTTCCAAATAAAATGTTAAACCATCAAGTTTATATACAGCAACTGGATTCATGAGCACAGATTCAAGAAACAATGTACCATACAACCCTCAGTAAAAAAAAAAAAGAAGATCCAAACAGATATGGCAAAAATAAAATCCTTGGAGAAGTCTAATCTAGGACAGCATATAGATAGACTGGTTTTTATTGATACCAATGAAAATAATCAAACCAGAATTAAAATTGCTTTGTTGTGTGTGTAGGGTCATCCACGCATGAAGCCCTAAAAACCTTAAGCTATCAACTAAAGCAAAGAGCACCAATACCAATTCAATTTGCAAAACCAAATGGATTATGTGATCAAATTGAAACAGCTAACCTATAGTTTTCCAGATATGCTTAAGGATTGATTTATTTGTGAGATAAAGAAACACATCCTGTGAGAATAATTACTGATGAACCAGGGTACAATCTTTGAATTAGCTGTCTACCATGATCAAGCAGCTCCATCAATGTCAGTCAATATTGAAATAAAAATGAATAGCTGAAGTCATGGTTAAAAGCCAGATGGCTAAAAAACAGACTATTGAAGTCCTAAATCTAAAATACAAATATATCCATATTCAATTGTTACATTTAATGAAAACTTTTCATATACACAGAGGGAAAACTCTCCATACAGTCGCCATTCAGTGTAAGCCAATTATCAATGGATGCAAGAAGCTTATATGAAACTTTCCTGCATCCATTGATTATTCTGTTTTGCATTGAGTGGTGCTACTGTATGGAGTTTTACCTCTGTGTAAACAGCTTGTGAAAGCATAAAGAATGGTAATCATGTGATGTTTAGTGGTTTAATCATTCTTATACTTAATATTCCAATGTATATACAAGTTGTCATTATGCAACAAAAATGGGATATAAAAACAAGCAAAACTATCCATGCAGTAATACCACTCAGTGCAAGCCAGAGTAATCAATGAATGCAAGAAGACTTTTGCATAAAATCTCTATCTAGTGCTTACTCATCCAATATTGGTTATTTTGCTTACATCTTATCCAAAGGGTTTATAGAGATTTAATCATATTTTTAAATAATCTTTATATCAACCGAAACTGTAAGAAAATATATAGAAGTAAATTTTATATGATTGCATTGCAAACCGGTTCAAGAACATATATAAATGGTATTAGATATATACTAATCAATGCATAAAGGAATGACATGAAATTATAATACTTATACATATTCTGAATAGATACTCTCATTATGCCTCTAAAATATTATCATACAATTAACAAAGCATTGGTATTCGATGATTAACCTCCTCCATCGATTAAAAAATTCTTTCTACAATGCCAGGTGGAGATAATTCATAATAATAAACTTCAGGCACGCCTACATTGAACTTTTGGTTAAAGTGAGGCCTCAGGCAGTCGATATTATTCCACATAAAAGCCTATTTAAAATAAATAGATTACAATCAGATATTTCGGTTGCTCCAGTGCGGTTGTCTAATTAGCGGCAGGGATCGCAGGATTTTTTCCGCATTTCGACGACTTCCCCAGATAATCAAGACGCCAGAGCAGGTCTTGGTATCCACCAGAACATTTTTAGGAAAGGCCAGTCTTTTCAACGCGTTCGTGCACAACAATGTTACAAATAAATATCTTAATTTTAAGCTGCACAACAATATAAATATGACAATAAGGGAGCGTAAGACATACGCTAGCAAACATTTCATTAATTACTGTAATATCTATTAAGGTCATAGAGTAAGACTAGAATCACTCATTTTAAATTACTAGGTTTTAATAAGTAAAAGAATGTTGACTAATTAAATGGTATAGACTTACCTAATAATGGAGTTATTATAATTATTCATCCGTACGTAATAAAATATAGACGTACAGACTTTATTAAAACTTTTTGTGACTGCCATTTTGGGATGGCAGCACCATAAAACTTTGATATGTAATTTATAACTATAGTATTTCAAAAAAAAATAAAAAATTTCACATTAATTTTTATTTAATGTTAAATGTTATTTCCATTTGCAATTTTTTTTTTTTTTTTAATATAAGATTTACAATGCATTCTGGGCCAGTATTATCTTAGATCCATAATACTTTGCAAATTATTATTTTTAAGATGGCTATTCCACAAACCCGTGAAGGTAATTAATACTTGTTTTATCTATTTGTTTTTATTATTAGATAATTTTTTAAAATTATAATAACAAATATTATTATCATAAAAAAATTTCAACATAATGAATTATGTATGTTTGAAGAAAAATTAAAGTAAGACTTGATTGTAAATTTACAATTCAAAAATGGCCGACGTATTGTTGTTGTCAATGTTGCGTATGTTAACGTTAAGAATTGATACTGGTAGTAGAAAAAAAAAAGTCTTTAAAAAACTTACATATGTATATATTTCATAAATAGGTTTGACATAATTAGTTCACGTAAACATTTTATTTGGATTGCTGCTTTAAAAATTGGCTAGGGGGGAATTTTAAAAAATCTAAATGAGGCTTGCGAAATGAAATACAATCATTTCCTATCCTTAGAAAAATGATTTGTAAGCCCATTCACCTTGTCAAACTCTCCATTTGTGAAATTAATTTTATTTATTTATGAATTATTCTACTAGGTAAGTAATGAATTTTGTATGGAAGTCCTTGACAGTTCATCAATTACTGAATTATATGAAAGTATATATATTTAATTAAATTTCCAAGAATGTGTACAGATAGATCTTGGTTAATAGTTTGTGGAAATTGCTTATCAGAAAAATAAAAGGTGGTAAAATTATGTAAGACGATTCAAAAGACTGCCCGCGATCCATCATTTTAAAATTTTTGAAAATTTATTATTTGAATGAGAATATAAATACTGTATTATATATTGTGATTGGTTCGTAAACATCGCGAAGGTCAACCACCTAATGCTTTAGTTTATTTTGTAGAATAAAACTTGAGTTATTTAAAGTTTTTGATGCAATATGTAGTCACAATTAAAGTATGTTACATATTAACGAATATTACAAATGCCTACTTAGAAATTATAAGAAGATATTTAAACATGTGTTTACCGAAAGGGAAAATAGTCAGTTTGAAACAATCATTTACTGCAATTGTACAATTGTGGTTTAAGCTATGTATTTTACTCGATTACTGTTATGGTATCTTTAATATGAAAATAAAAATCACAATGTAAAAAAAAAAAAACTTTTTAATTAGCAAATAGACTAACTTTATTATATGACACTTATTATTAAAAAAATAGTGTAAAAATAAAGGTTACAAAGTAAAAATACAATCAACCAAAAAAAAAAAAACACTTTAATTAACAAATATTATGAATAAGTACTATGTTTTTCTCTTTATTTGTTCATATTATTTGGTGTAAAAACTGAAGAATAAGGAAAAATCCACAGATATGTTTTCGATGACTAGACAGGTTACAAAGTCATAAATCTCTATTCACTTATTTACTGCAACATTCTTGTCCAAATAACCACAAGATGAAGTATAAAATTCTAAAGTATTTATTTTTTGTATTAAAAAACAACAAAAAATAAAGATGCAAGATTAAGATTTGATAACTGGTGAGGACAAATGTTTGGATAAATCACAAGATGACAAATCTCTCTATTTACAAGTTTATTAATTTTATTGCCCAAACAATCACAAATTGCAAGATTTTATGCTTTTTAAATGGCCAAGATGGTTTTAAAAAATCAAAGCGACTTGCGAAATGAAAACCATTTTCTATCTAGAAAAAGATTTATAAGCCCTATCAACTTGTCATATGGTCATTTTTAAAATTAATTATACTTATTTATGAATCTTCATCTAGATAAAAAATAAATTTTCTATTGAAGTTCTTGTCAGTTCATCAATCACTCAATTATATCAATTTATGTGCATACAATATTTAAATTTCCAAAAATAATTATGTATGTAGATATTTTGATTAACAGTTGGTGATAAATACTATAAAATAAAAGACGATAATATTATGTAACCCAATTCAAAAGTACGTCATAATTCCTCATTTTAAAATATTTGAGAATTTATTATTTGGATGAGAATATAAATACTATATTATAAATTGTGACTGGTCTGTAAATATCTAACAGAATGCTTGTTTCTATTTTGTATAATAAAATTTTGAATTATTTAAAGCCTTTGATGTAATTTGTAGACACAATCAAAATATGTTACATATTTATACATATTGCAAATACCTACTTAGAAATTATACAAATTAATTTTAAAAAAGAAGATAAATAAATCATTTACTGCATTTTTGCATCTGTGGTTCACAAGCATTATCTAAATTGGAATTAATATTATTAATCATTAAGAGATTATGCCAGAAAATAAAATCATAGGTTTAAAAATTTCATTTGGGAATTTTTTGTCGTAAATAAAAATAATGGATACCTTTTTAGCATGCACTCTGGGACATTTTTCACAATTGGCAAAGCCATCAAATTATTATTGACATATTACATGATAAATCTAGCATAACAATAAATACAAAAATAAAACGTAAAAGATAAAGACATGAAAATTTTATATTTAATATGTTTAATATTTATTATTAATATTTTAATATACATATTTTACTTGTTTACTATTATGTTAGACTATTTAATATGAATGAATAAATAATACTTCTGTTAATATATAAATATAATATAACAATTCGTCAATTGTTAAAACAGAGTTTCTTTAATATAAATAAATAAAATAATAACTAAATAATTATTGCCAAGCGCTTTCAACTCTTACGAGTCCTTATCAAAGCAGTGTAAAAAATTCTAATTTCTCCTAGGCAATGAATTCAACATTTCATTGTATTGGCCAGGAACAACTAATCAGAAAGCTAGTTAATTTCGAATTCATAGCACGATGAATTTTGTATAAGATAAGATTCTTTAATCTTGCGTTTTTTATCATGTTTCATGCATTAATATTATAAAATTTTTTGGACTACATATATGACCTGTACTATTTTGGTGAACATAAAATGCTGAATAAACTGTGTCATCTTCTCTTGCTCTATTATACCTATATTTATGTTGTTGAAGGCGATATTTAATATTTGTTTTGGTTTCTCCAACATATATTGCACTACAATTTATTTATGGGCATCTAATAGAGTATACAACACTGCTTTTATCCTCCTTATTTATTACTTCCTTAGAATTATTTATTAATCTATTAAGGTTAGGCAGAGTTCTCCATGCTAATCGGAAATCTTGACTTAAAACTTTTATTATATTTTTATTAATATTGGGAATAAAAGCTAATGACATCCATGGTTTATTATTCATATTTATATGATCACTATTATAACGTTTATAATGCTTCAATACAACAGATAATAGCATTTGTTTATTATAACCCACTTGTATTAAATCTTGCATATAACATTTTATATTATCTTTCTTAAACATCTCATTTGAACACAGTCATTGATTACGTGTTAAAAAACTCTAAAACCAGCCAATTTAACATGTAATCAACGACTCTTCAAATGAAATGTTTAAGAAAAATAATATAAAATGTTACAAGCAAGATTTAATACAAGTGGGTTATAGTAATCAAATGCTATTTTATACTGTATTGAAGTATTATAAACAACATTATAATAGTGATCATATAAATATGAATAATAAACCATGGATGTCATTAGCTTTTATTCCCAATATTAATAAAAATATAATAAAAGTTTTAAGTCAAGATTTCCGATTAGCATGGAGAACTCCACCTAACCTTAATAGATTAATAAATAATTCTAAGGAAGTAATAAATAAGGAGGATAAAAGCAGTGTTGTATACTTTAGATGCCCACAAATAAATTGTAGTGCAATATATGTTGGAGAAACCAAAACAATTATTAAATATTGCCTTCAACAACATAAATATACGTATAATAGAGCAAGAAAAAATGATACAGTTTATTCAGCTTTTTATGTTAACCAAAATAGTACAGGCCATGTATGTAGTCCAAAGGATTTTACAGTATTAATGCATGAAACACATGATAAAAAATGCAAGATTAAAGAATCGTATCTTATACAAAATTCATCTTGTGCTATGAATTCGAAATTAGCCAGCTTTCCGATTAGTTGTTCCTGGCCAATACAATGAAATGTTGAATTCATCGCCTAGGAGAAAATAGAATTTTTTACACTGCCTTGATAAGGACTTGTAAAAGTTGAAACACTTGGCAATAATTATTTAGTTATTATTTTATTTATTTATATTAAAGAAACTTTTAACAATTGATGAATTATTATTATATACTATTTAATATGAAAATAAAGTCTACCAAGTAAAAAAGAAAAAAAGTTCTTTTGGTACTAATACATATAATACACTTCTCCGCTTGATGGCCCTAGTTTTTGGCCAGTGCACATCAATATGCTGTTTTAGTGCCCTAACTTACAGCTAACACTGCAACAGTTTACAGCCTATAGAACAGTGATTTTTATATTAGCCGTTGTGGGCGTATATTGCGTTGCACACATATTATGGTCCACTGATGTGCTTTGCGACACGATGCAAATGCGCACATTTCACAGATCGCTGCCGTATCACGTGAGGGTGTTTGGAATTCAACTGACCATAACTCTTGTAATGATCGTACACTCTACCTGTCATAATATTATATAATAATTGCAAGCCTGTCGCCGTGCTTCCCTATGAAGCTTGGAATGTGAAATAAATTTCAAAAGTGTAGTGACAAGCACAATTTCACAGAGTTCACGCAAAAAGGCAGTTTCACAAGAACAACTACGAGACAAGTTAAATATCTGAAGTTGCATGTTGTTTTGGAAATCAGAAGCTTGGTTTGATCACAGTACTGCATCTTTTGGACGATCCTTCGGATTGTCAAAAACTTCGGTCCCCGGCCCTGCACATTCCAGTGCTATGTGCTAACATTTATAGTGTAATTTAAAAATATAATTATTCGATTTCAGAAAAATTTTATTTTTACGTGCTATAAAATAATGTTTGTTTGTAAATTGTTTACAAATACTTTGCAGAATATCAGCCTGTAATATTTATAATAGAGTTTATAATGTTATAATGTTGGTTTGATCAGACTAGTGCATCTTTTGGACGATCCTTTGGATCATCAAACACATCGATCCCCGACCCCGTTTATTCCATTGCTACGCACTGAGATTTATGTAATTTAAAACTGTAAATATTACATTTTAGAAAATAATGTTGGTTCGTAAATTGTTTAAAAGTTGTTTGAAAAATGTCAACACGCAATGAAATGTCTAAAAAAAAACATCGTATATTAAAAAAAACTAACATATATTTAAAAGATTGTGTATAAATTTATAAAATTTACTGTATTTGACCATATCATCCCGTGAACATGTATATTGATGTACATTGGGCAGAAAATAGCGCCATCAAGCGGTGGAGTGTATTATATGTACTAGTACATTCTTGTTCATTAACAAATATATGACAACTATAATTAAAAAACAGTAGGAAAATAAAGCCTACAAAATCTAAATTATACAGCCAAACAAAAAATAATATTTAATTAAATACTATGAACTAGTACTATGTTTTTATCTTTAATTCATATTATTTTGTGACAACACTGAAAATAAGCAAAGGTCTACAGTTGTACTTTAGTTGACTATCAAAGGAAAATCAGATTACAAGATCATAAATTTTCCTTTTAAAACAATAGCAAACTCTTCATACAGTAATGTAAGCCTTGATCCATTGATTACTAAGGCTTGCACTGGGTGATACTATTTTATGTAATTTTCTAGGTGTTTTAACAGTTTGTGTATGCGTAGGAAATGATGATTATGTGATGTTTTAATTCTCCATATTCACTTATTTACTGTTAATTTTATTTTCCAAACAACTACAAGATAAAGTATAAAATCTTACATATTTACATATTATTTAATGAAAAAACGAAGAGAAAAAGATCCCCAGTTGCGCTTCTGATTATTGACGAAGACAAATATTTGAACAGATCACAAATAATCCTATTCACTTATTAATTTTCTTGTCCAAACAATCAAGTCACAGGGTCACAATTCTCTTTATTTACTTTATGCTTTAAAAAATGGCTAAGAGTGTTTTAAAAAATCTAAAAAAAGGCTTGTGAAATGAAAATAACCATTTCTATCTTTAGAAAACCCATTCAACTTATTAAATGAATATTTATTTATGAATTATTCATTTAGATAAGTAGTAAATTTTTTACGGAAGTTCCTGTCAGTTCATTAATTACTGACTGCAGAAAGGAGTTTGTTGTTAACTAAAAGGGGTCCCTTTGATTACTCTTGGAGGCCTTATAAAGCAGCCATACTCAACCTGCGGCCTGCCAAGCTGTGTGGTCCAGCAATAGATGGTTAACAGATGTGACAATACTCATTTAACGAATAACAATGCACTAATAACGTTTTCTGTCATTTTTTGTAATTTCACAGATCTGAATAATCTGCCAAGTCTACACTAGAAGTACCCGAGTATCTTCATACACAGCTTATACTTGCTCTTAACCTGCTTATCTTTAGCATTTTTTTATAAGTAAAAAATCAATAATATTTAAATATAATGGTATAACATAAAAGCCTCTTTTCAAGATTCTGATTGGTTTTTTTTATTTTCTCCGCAAGGGAATGCCAATCCATGACTTTGACAGTTATATGTCTATGTTTTGAATTGGAAAAAGAAAAATATAATTTGCTAAACTTTTTATTTACCCACTTATTTGTTTTTCAGATTTTAATGAAAAATATTTAGTTTTATACTAAAACATATTGATAAGGAATTCAATGAATTATGGCTGGAATTTATAATTGGATGGTAAGCGTTTATTTTAATTATTAGATTTTTATTAACAATTATAAATAGAAATTTTTTTTAAAAAAACCTTTTTGTAATCTGATCTTGTAAATTTGCATTTTAGATACTAAACTAAAATAAATATAATGTTAAAAGGACAAGTATATTTACTGCTGATTGTATAATTTACCAATCAGAAGTTTGAAACTTTAATTCAATCTGCCAATAGTTTGTGTTGGTGAGACATGTTAGTTTTATATGTGAATTAGTATAAACATAAATGCATAGTATTTTATATCATACTAATTTAAACACCATTATTATGTCTTCAAGCAACAAACAAGAATTATCGGATGAAAATAGAATATTTCAAGACAACTGGAAAGAGGAATATTTTGTTGTGTTAAATAACAAAGGTTCGGCAATGTGTTAGATTTGTCGAGATAAGTGTCACATTAAAAAAATATAACATTGATTGTCATTATACCACGAAACATAAATTGTTAGTAATATTTTTGCTCATGGGTCTTTAATAAGAAGTAAAAAATTAACTTTCTTCAAGAAATCATTGCAACAATAACAAAATGTTGTCAATGGCAATCTCATAAGAAGCAGCGGTGACACGAGCATCATATGAAATATGTTATAGGGCAAAAATATGAAACCAATTACGGATGTTGAAGTTGTGAAAGAATGTTTCATAAATGCTTCAAATATGTTATTTGATAAATTTAATAATAAAGTCAAATATTACAAATCAAGAAATTACCATTGTCAGATTCTATCTGCATTAGATGTATTGAAGATATTGCAAACATATTTTTGATATTATAATAGATTTGAAAACTGCAAATATTTTAGTTTGGCTATGGATTCTAATACTATCATTTCAGCAACATCACAATGTGCTATTTTTGTCAGTTACTTTATAGAACAGAATTCAATTTATGAAGATTTTTGAAATTTCCTACGAAAGATCAAACTAAAGATAGTGATTTTCTCAATAATATTTGTACTTTACTGGAGAATAATAATGGTGAAATAAAAAAATTGTTTTCCATGTGCACTGATGGATGTCCTTCAATGATTGAATCCGAAAAGGGATTTGTTTCCCTATTAAAAAAGAAGTATAATGTAACAAATCTCTAATTTCATTGTTTACTTCACCAAGAAAACTTGGGAGCACATATATCCATTAAAGAAGTAGACTCTATGATGAAAACTCTCGGAAACATTGTGAATTATATTTGAGCCCAAGAATTTAAACACAGAAAATTTTAAAATCTTTTGGAAGAAATAAATGTAATTTTGTATACTTTGGTGTGATGGTTTAAGTAGAGATAAAGTTTTGGATCGCTTTTTTTTATTACATCATGAAATTTTATTTTTACAAGAAAACAAAGTTTATAATGAGCTTGACAGTGATGGATGATGCTGTCTTTTAGTTTTTTTAATGTGACATCACAGAAAAATTTTGTGATCTCAATATTAGTTTGCAAGGGGAAAATAAAATTATTTCACAAATGGCAAATACTTTTTGGCAAATAAAGTATTTGCGTTTGAAAAAAAACTAAATATTTAATACCAAGATATACAAAAACAAATACTACATCATTTTCTAACATAATGCTAAGCAAGATGGTATTGACATTTCTTCAGAAACCTATATAATTATTTCAAATTATTTACCTACCTTATAGAAAGAATTTAAAAGTAGATTTCAAGGTTTAAGAAATATTAAGAATTGCCTCTTACTTAGAGAAAAACCCTGGCATTTGGAAATAGCAACTATTACACAATTAGCTGCATTTGGAAATGATTATGTTAAACTATTTGATGAATTTGTTGAATTTAAAAATGACACAAATTTGGAATCCATTTTTAAAGAAAAAAGGGAGGGAAAGGGAGTATATGGAATTTTGGAAATTAGTGCCTGAAAAATAAAAAACTCAAAAAGTGTTCACAAATGTTGCTCACATTGTTTGCATTGATATGTCTTTGTGAATCATCTTATTCGAAAATGAAATAATGAAGAATGTGTATAGAAACAAACTTACTGATTCATACCTTAGAGTAGCATACTTATAAATCAGATTTATCTAAAATTGTTAAAAGATTATCTCAATATCAAAAATCACATTGACATTTAAATACATGTTTATATCAAATAAAAGTGTTTGTGTTTTCTTAATATGTTGATTCTATGATATAGTAAAGTGATCCACAACCTGTGGCATGCATGAATTGAGGTCAGACAATTTTTTATGTGACACCAATTGGTTGCCAATCGTTAGCATGTTGTGGGCTGCCTGATGTAGCACACAAATATATGTTACTCAGGAAAGAAGAATGAGTATGGCTGCCTTAAAGGAACCTAGCATGGCAATTTACTAATATCCAATCTATATGTTCTTGTTGTTGCAGCTGTTATTACGATGTGATTATTCATACAGTATTAGAACATGAATGGGCTGCTCAGCAACACACATGGTGAATTTATTGTTTTTTTACCTCTTGAGTTTAAGATCAAAAAACACCATGATCTTTCTTCTCAGTTGCTTGATAAGGCAGAATGAATGTGTGTGTGAATGAAAGAATTTTTCCTAATAGATATTTACAATCATCACAGACAAAAATAAGTCATGGCACTTACTCCCTGGTGGCTGTAAAGTCACCAGTCTAGGGAGTGGTTGGTGGCTGAAACCGGAGGATGCTAAGAATCTCCTGATTGTGGACCCAGGCTGCGATTTGATGACTACTTTCTATTTAGGTATAACTGCAGATCACTTTCAATGAAGGAAGATTGCAAGAATTGGAAGTACTATCTCATATTAAATGAGACATTATTGAACTTTGTGAAGTTAGAAAAGATGAAGAGATAATTGATTTAAAAATTGGGCATGTACTCTTCTACAAAGGCACAAATATTGGAAGTATACGTGAAGTAGGAGTCATTACAAATAAAAAGTGGATCAACAACATTATGGAAATTGATGGTGTGTTGGCAAGAGTGACAAGAATAGTTAATCAACTTAATAGCAGATACCACATGCAGATAATTCAGGTTTATGTCCAACGAATTCTCATAGTGATGAAGTAGTAGAAGATTTTTATATGGATGTACAAAAGGCTTTTGATCAGAGTAAATGACATTTTAATATTGTTATGGGAGACTTTAATGCTAAAATTGGTAAACAAATGAAAGATGAAGTGGTTATGGTAATAGAAATGAAAGAGGACCTAGACTTATGGAGTTTACAGAAAAAGAAAAACTTTAATTATGAATTCTTTTTTTGAGAAAAATGTTAAAAGGAAATGGACAAGGAAACATGCAAATGAAGGTACAGCAGAATTGGATTATATTTTAACTAATAGAAAATGCATATTTCAAGATTGTAATGTCCGTAATTATTTCAATACAGGAAGTGATTATCAATTAGTAAGATGTAAGATATGTATTAATACAAAACGAGATAAAAATTATTAAGAAAAACAATATTTATAATCCTAATCTTCAGAAAAACACATTCTTATAGAACTTGTAAATCATTTTCAAGTATTAATAGATTTCGAACATGATTCAGATTTGAATGAAATTAATAGGAAAATAACTGATACACTTTTAAAAACTGCAACAAAGATATCTGGTAGAAAAGAAACAATTGACCAATATAAATTTTACTAAGACTAGAGAATTTATGAAGAAAAGAAGGAATATGAAAATATATAAAAATGATGTCGTAAGAAGGATTGAATATTGTAAAATGGTTTAAAAAAAGAGTTGATATAAGAAAGTATAATTGTGAACTAGCAAAAAAATGCTGTAGAAGAGAATAAGTCTCACGATTGTAAAACAAAATTTTGATATTGACAGGAAACATATCTGTCATAAGAAGAAAAGATAGAATTATTACTTAAAAAAGAAATGACATCATAAAATGGGTAGAAGAGTTCTATCAAAATTATAGTAATAAAGAATGAGTACCTCCTACATCTATTATATCTTCTGAATTGCCCAAGATTTTAAATGGAGACATGCAATTAAATTTATGAAGAAGGGAAAAGCTCGAGGTAATGATGGAATTATAATCAACATATTTAAAGAAGCAGATGAAAGTTAGATATCAAATGTCTAAATGACAAAGATGTACCAAATGATTGGAAGAATGCGGTATTAATATTTTAAAAAGGTGGTGATTACAACCTATCAGTTTATATAAAATTTTTACCAAATTGGCTACAGCAAACTTTAAATTTTAACTAACAAAAAGAACAAGCTGGATTTAAAAGTGGTTTTAGTACAGTGGATCATATCCAAGTATTGAGAGAAGTTATAGAAAGAACCAATGAATATGAGTTGCCATTATGCTTTGGTTTATTTGATTCTATAAGTATTTCTTGAGTGATTAAAGCATTGAATCATCAAGGTATAGTCTCAGAATATTGTCATATTCTGAAGAATATTTATAAAAATTCAGCAGCAACAATTAGATTATATAAAAATGTTGGAAAGGGTATAAGATAGAGTGACTCCATATCTTCAAAACTTTTTACAACAGTGCATTTTTTGGATTAAAATGAGATGCTAAAGGAGTAAAAATAAATGATGATTATTTAGATGTTGCGGGTGATGTAGTTGTTTTTTGCAGATAATGCTTCAGAGCTTCAGGAAATGTTGTGTTATATGAAAGTAGGACTAAAGGTAAATGTTAAAAAAACTAAAGTAATGTCCGATGGATTTTTTTCAAAAGATGAAAATAAAGATTATGATCAGTTAGAAGTTAACAAATACCTTGGTCAGATTATTACTGCAGATGGAAACATAATGGATGAAATTAATAATAAAATTAAACTTGGTTGGAGTGCTTTTGGTAGAAATAACTTAATTAATATTAAAAGGAAATATGCCTATGTACTTGAAAAGGAAGGTTTTTAATAAATGTATTTTACCAGGTCTTTCTTATGGATCTGTAACTTGAAAGGTTAATAGAAGTGCAATACAGAGATTTGAAGTATGGAGAGATGTGTGTTAGAAGTAAGAAGAAGAGATTGAAAACACTATATATGGAAAAGGGAACAAACATCATTTAAAAAATTAAGACTGAAGTGGAGATGGGCTGGACATATTGCTAGAAGAGATGATAATAGATTGGCAATTAAAATCTTAAACTGGATTCCAAGAGATTGTAAAAGACCCAGAAAGAGACCAAATGAAGATGGTTGGATAAAATAAAGTGCAGGGTTGCTGTGAAGAGAAGCTAGAGATCAGGGAAGATGAATTGAACTTTGAGATATCTTCATCCTGCAGTGGATTGATAATGATTGACAATGATGATCATTTATATGTATACAATATTTAAATTTCCAAGAATTTGTAAGGGTATAGATATTTTGGTTAATAGTTTGTAGAAATTACTATTGCTTATGAAAAAATAAATAATGGTAATGTGTAATTCAATTCAAAAGTCTGCCATGATTTCTCATATGTAAAATTCCTAAATGCCATAATGCTATCATGTGATATTCAAGTTAAACATTTCATTGTTAGAGGGCATATTTTTCAAGGAAAAAAGATATTACATGTTCCGCCATTAATGAACCATAATAATTTAGGGATTTTCTATATAAGATAACAGTTAATGATAGCCTTTCAGACTGAATATCTTTCACACTATCAAAATCACACACCAAATATAACGCATATTTCAAAAATTAAAATTTTAATTTAAAGATTTAAGGTACTTGCGACTTTTGACCCATGTGGCCACCAGAGGCGCTGGTCGGGATCAACCATAGAAATACTTAGAGTAGGGGGCCCAAATGCAGCATTGCAAATTCCAGCCGAAAGGTGGCGCTGTTCACAATGCATAAGCACAGGAACATTCCACCAGCTGGCTGGCAGCAAAACTGCCCGCTTGGCGGCGCTGGTCACAGTGCGTAAACCCATTTAGCTTGCATTGTCTGCTACCAGCAGATACCAAGAACCTAGGTGGTGCTGATTGCCGTAAACACATCTAGCTAATGTGGTGTCGTCTGCTAGCAGCGACTACCAAGATTCTAGCCCACTACATGGCGCTGTTTCTCCACGGTTACACATGGAAAAACTACGCACTGATAGAGTTTATGTACATACTACTTAAAATATGAATGGCGTATAATGTACAGGTGTGATTAATTAAGAAGCTACAACTATTTAAATATTTTTTCAAACTTAATAGTAACACATGCTATTTCACAGTTTTATAAATGGATGTATTTTTACATTTTTTTTAAAATTATTTACTCTATGTCAAAATGTTATATATAAGTCGAGCGGTGAAATTTGCTATCATGGCCGCTTGAATGGCATCATAGATTTACATACGAAAGTACGCTATAATTAGACAGATTTGATAAAATTATCGTGTAGAAATCCTCATAATTATTCATAAAATATTTTATTAATCTATAAGTCAATTCTAAATTTAAAAATCGATCTTTTTTTTAAATTATTTTCTCTAAAAGTGGGGGTTTTTTTTTAAATTAAAAAAATAATTTTTATGACAATCGTTTTTTTTTTTTAAAAAAAGCTAATTTTTCCCCCTTCTTTCAAAACTAGAGACATTCCAAAGATAAAATCTAATATATTTAATTAATAGGGGCTTTACTAATGAATAGCTGTGTCAATTAGTGAATTGGATTGATTTAATGAGACAGAAACTGATATATGATGAATTATATTTATTGACAATTTCATATATACTTGATATAACCCATTACTTAGCGTTGGATAATGCACGCAGGCATTTTATTTACTAAACGACATTACTCTAGGCCATTTAGCAAAATAAATTTGTGGCTATTATTTAATTACGCTAATTTTATGCTATATAATAAATCACTACATTCCACTTATTAGTTATGCCCTTTCATCATCAGTTTGAGTGGCTATTATACATGTAATCAGACCAAGTCTGGAGTGAAGTTTAATAATACATCCGATTATGATAAATTTATATATTAAATATGGGCATATAAAGCCTCTAGTTTTGTCAGCTTGATTAAGAGCCAACTCTTCTGTAGCATGAGAAATACATATATGCTACTGATGGGAATATATATATACACAAACTTTACTTTATCCCGTTCAATCTCTTAGTTGTGTATAATTAATAAACTTTTAAAGGGCTTACAAATACTTTAATAAGAAAAATATACTTATGATTACGCTCCAGGCTAGTTTAATCTTTAGTAACAATAATTAAAGGTTGAACGTTTGGATTTATAAGCCACATTTTATATTTACATTATTTATTAAATGACAAAATAATGAGCACAAATGATCGCCATTATTTATAAATTAGGGGTTCAAAACGGAGCGCTAAATGACGCTATAATTAATACAATACGAAGATTTTAAATAAGATCTTCAAAAAGTATATATTTCGTAACTAAATGCACGCCGTTTCGAGACAGGCATAATTAATAATAACTAAAATAAGCAAAAGAGAAATAAATATAACTGCAGTGATTAAGTTATATAGCAAAACATGAAGTTAATAAAGGAAATTAACAAAAGTATGTCATTTATAGAATTGAAATATTATTGATAAGACAATTTAGAAAGAGTTTACAATATAGTTAGCTAACCTGATTTTGAAGCAATAATGATTATTTTGAATTTTACACAGAGCTCTGCGATTTTAATAATTTTAAAACAGATACTCGAGCTGGAACGAAGGTGAGTTCTTTGGCGGCTTATGGCATCTTCTCTTTAGTTGGGAGACGATTTAAGATGGCATTCCTATAGCTGGAGTTGGGGTAGTTGAATTTGAATGAAGGTGAGTTTTTTTACGGCTTATGGCATCTTCTATTTATTATAAGCTTGTTAAGGCAACGTTGGTTGTTGCTCCGGCCTTGGATGGATCAAATTCCGATGTTCCATCACGGCAAAGGCAACAAATTCTTGCCTGACTAGCAGGCCATAGATAAATTAACAAATTTTCAGCTTCTCGTAGTAACAGCTCTTCAAAAGCAAGATGGAGTATCTTTTCCGCTAGCCTATTTATATATTTTTACCAAGTCTTAACACCTTTTTGGAATTTCATTTACCTCAGGACCAATCGACTTTTAATTAAACAAAATCATATAATCTAATTTCTACTACTGATAAAGTCTCCGAAGTGTTATTTTTAATTTACTTAAAAAAAATTATTAAAATATATAAATTATATAATTTTGATTCCGATTTCATTAATTAAATTTCTTTTTAGGTGTTGTAAAATGTTATGGCTTAGCAGATAGTAACGGTATTATGATTTAATGATAACATCTTTTGTTGAAACAAATTCAATCAGTAAACTAGAATTTACTTTTAGCCCAGATGCGGTCACTAATTGATTTCTTGTTTACACAAAATTCCCATTTTTAATTATAAACCGATGACTTTTATTTTAACTAGATATAAATAACTTTTAACATATTTTCTTTATATTGTTTATTTTAAAAAAAGCAAATTTGACAGATCTTATAGAAAAATACTTTAGTTTCAGTTATATCTATTAAACTTTAAATCAGAAAACCGTAAATATATTATAAAGAAAACATTTTACATTATTTTTATTTAATCTTAAATATTATATGTACAAATCATTATGTCATAATTTCATGGTCAATTCTAAATTTTATATTTGTATTATATTCATATATGGATGGATAATTTAAATTTTGTATTTGTATTATATTCGTATGTGGATGGATAATTTAAACCATGAAATTATGGCATAATGATTTGTACATATAATATTTAAGATTAAATAAAAATAATGTAAAATGTTTTCTTTATAATATATTTACGGTTTTCTGATTTAAAGGTTAATAGATATAACTGAAACTAAAGTATTTTTTTATAAGATCTGTCAAATTTGCTTTTTTTAAAATAAACAATATAAAGAAAATATGTTAAAAGTTATTTATATCTAGTTAAAATAAAAGTCATCGGTTTATAATTAAAAATGGGAATTTTGTGTAAACAAGAAATCAATTAGTGACCGCACCTGGGCTAAAAATAAAATGTAGTTTACTGATTGAATTTGTTTCAACAAAAGATGTTATCATTAAATCATAATACCGTTACTATCTGCTAAGCCGTAACATTTTATAACACCTAAAAAGAAATTTATTTAATGAAATCGGAATCAAAATTATATAATTTATATATTTTAATAATTTTTTTAAGTAAATTAAAAATAACACCTCGGAGACTATCAGTAGTAGAAATTAGATTATATGATTTTGTTTAATTAAAAGTCGATTGGTCCTGAGGTGGAAATATATAAATAGGCTAGCGGAAAAGATACTCCATCTTGCTTTTGAAGAACTGTTACTACGAGAAGCTGAAAATTTGTTAATTTATCTATGGCCTCCTAGTCAGGCAAGAATTTGTTGCCTTTGCCGTGATGGAACGTCGGAATTTGATCCATCCAACGCCGGAACAACAACCAACGTTTCCTTAACAAGCTTATAATAAATAGAAGATGCCATAAGCCGTTAAAAGAACTCACCTTCGTTCAAATTCAACTACCCCAATTCCAGCTATAGGAATACCATCTTAAATCATCTCCCAACTAAAGAGAAGATGCCATAAGCCGCCAAAGAACTCACCTTCATTCCAGCTTGAGTATCTGTTTTAAAATTATTAAAATCGCAGAGCTCTGTGTAAAATTCAAAATAATCATTATTGGTTCAAAATCAGATTAGCTAACTATATTGTAAACTCTTTTCTAAATTAAATTTCAATTCTATAAATGACATACTTTTGTTAATTTCCTTTATTAACTTCTTGTTTTGCTATATAACTTAATCACTGCAGTTATATTTATTTCTCTCTTGCTTATTTTAGTTATTATTAATTATGCCTGTCTCGAAACGGCGCGCATTTAGTTATGAAATATATACTTTTTGAAGATATTTGAAATCTTCGTATTGTATTAATTATAGCGTCATTTAGCACTCCGTTTCGACCCCTAATTTATAAATAATGTCGACCCTTTGTGCTCGTTATTATTTTGTCATTTAGTAAATAATTAATGTAAATATAAAATGTGGCTTATAAATCCAAACTTTCAACCTTTAATTATTATGTTACTAAAGATTAAACTAGCCTGGAGTGTAATCATAAGTATATTTTTCTTATTAAAGTATTCGTAAGTCTCTTAAATATACTTTCTCCCTTTAAAAGTTTATTAATTATACATAACTAAGAGATTGAACGGGATAAAGTTTATTATTATATTTTACTTGTGCGTAGCGTATTAGTAAAATCTTCATAGCCAACTCTACCTCCATAATATGCAATCTTCGGCGTTAAACAGAAGCATTCTTGAAAACCCTTTCGATCTAAAGCTATCTGTGAGGCTTTATATGCCCATATTTTATATATAAATTTATCATAATCGGAAGTATTATTAAACTTCACTCCAGACTTGGTTTGATTACATGTATAATAGCCACTCGAACTGATGATGAAAGGGCATAACTAATAAGTGGAATGTAGTGACTTATTATATAGCATAAAATTAGCGCAATTTTATAATAGCCACAAATTTATTTTGCTAAATGGCCTAGAGTAATGTTGTTTAGTAAATAAAATGCCTGCGTGCATTATCCAACGCTAAGTAATGGGTTATATCAAGTATATATGAAATTGTCAAATATAATTCATCATATATCAGTTTGTCTTATTAAATCAATCCAATTCACTAATTGACCATAGCTATTCATTAGTAAAGCCCCTATTAATTAAATATATTAGATTTTATCTTTGGAATGTCTCTAGTTTTGAAAGGAGGGAGAAAAAATTAGCTTTTTCTTTTTAAAAAAAAAAACCGATTGTCGTAAAAATTACATTTTTTTTAATTTTAAAAAAAAAACCACTTTAGAGTAAATAATTAAAAAAAAGATCAATTTTTAAATTTAGAATTGACTTATAGATTAATAAAATATTTTATGAATAATTATGAGGATTTCTACGTGATAATTTTATCAAACCTGTCTAATCTTAGCGTACTTTTGTATGTAAATCTATGATGCCATTCAAGCGGCCATGATAGCAAATTTCACCACTAGACTTATATATAACGTTTTGACATAGAGTAAATAATTAAAAAAAAAAAAAGATCGATTTTTAAAAAAAAAAAATGTAAAAATACATCCATTTATAAAACTGTGAAATAGCATGTGATACTATTAAGTTTGAAAGAATATTTAAAAAGTTGTAGCTTCTTAATTAATCACACCTGTACATTATACGCCATTCATATTTTAAGTAGTATGTACATAAACTATCAGTGTGTAGTTTTTCCGTGTGTAACCGTAAAGAAACAGCGCCACATAGTGGGCTGGAATCTTGGTAGTCGCTGTTAGCAGATGACATAACCTAGATGTGTTTACGGTAATCAGCGTCATCTAGGTTCTAGGTATCTGCTGGTAGCAGACAATGTAAGCTAAATGGGCTTACGCACTGTGACCAGCACCACCAAGCGCTGGTGGAATGTTCCTGCGCTTACGCATTGTGAACAGCGCCACCTTTCGGCTGGAATCTGCAACGCTGCATTTGGGGCCTCTACTCTAAGTATTTCTGTGGTTGACCCTGACCAGCGCCTCTGGTGGCCACATGGGTCAAAAGTCACAAGTACCAGATTTGATTACGAGCATTTTATTCAAAGCAAGTAATTCTGCAAAGAAAAAAAAATTTGTCAAAGCAATAGATTTAAAAAAAATTACAAAAACGTAATTCCACCATTAATTAACCATAATACAAAAATGACATTAGCGAATTTATTTATATAATATTAAAATCTTTTGTTTAATTTACATTAAATCTTAAAAAAATTTGTTAAATCAACTAAGTCGGGAACGACAGCTTTTATATATTTATCATTTATTTATATAATGGTAAAATGTTTTGTTTAATTTATATTAAATCTTAAAAATTTTTTTGTTAAACCAACCAATTGAAAAAAAAACAACCTTTTCAGGCCGGTTACATTGGTTTTAAAGTATTTGAGAATTTATTATTTGAATGATACTATAAATACTGTATTATATGTTGTGATAGATCTGTAAACATTGAGAGATTCAATTATTTAATGCTTCAGTTTTAATCTGTAAAATAAAACCGAATTATTTAAAGCCTTTGATGCAACATGTAGAGGCAATCAAAGTAGTCACATATTAATGAATATTACATATGCCTACTTATAGTTCTAAAAATATCTTTAAACATTTGTTTACTGAAAGAGAAAAATTAAGTCAACTGCACTTATGCAATTATGATTTAACACAAGCATTATGTAAGTTAAAATAAATATTATTAATCATTAAGTGATACAGTATTTAAAAATTTATAATTATGGCGATTTTATTTTTTTTTAAAACTTTTGATAAAATTTTTTTAACCTTTTGTTTTTCAATAAAAAATTAGTTGTTGAACCAGCTTTAATTGAAATTCCATACTTCCGTCTATTCAGTTAATTCATGAGGCTGTGATAGAATCTATTGTTATTGGTTAATGTATTAACAAATTAACATAAACGGGATAAAATAATTTTACATTTTGAATAGTAGAGTAAATCAAAACAATATTCTAAGTATATGATGACACATAAGATTTGTTCTGAAAAATGCTTGAACATTTTATGGTTTTCTGTCTTAGTTCATATTAAAATTTATATTTCTTACAATTTGTAAAAACTTATATTGCTGTTGATATATTTTATCAGTTAGTTATTGAGCTATTAATTATCTTTCTATACAAATATTTGATTGGTTTTCTTTTTACCATCATAAATTGTGTTGCAAAACTAGTGGGATTTTTATCAGTAGCAGCTTCCAACAATGCCAGTTCATTCTTTAATAATGGGAGTTTTTTAAACACTTATTTATCATGATTTGATAATATAGTACCAAGTGCTGGATTTCATTCTCTTTTTGGAATATAAAATTTTTCCTTAATTTTCTGCTATCAAATATTTCAATTTTTTATATCTAGTAAAAAAAAAAAATTATTTGATTCCATCTGAAATTGATTCATCAGGGAGATGTTTATGAGAAAATATGAATTTTAATAATTTTTTTGTGGTGGAGAGAAAATTATTAGCTCAAGAAATTCATGTTACCATTGAAACAACTGTATCCTAAAATGATTATTGAAATGTTTTAAAGAAAATCAGAATAGTAAGTCTTAAAATAGTTTTTTTATAGTCATCAAAATGTGCATTGTGGTTTATGATTATTTCATACTCGTGAAACGGGGTTATTTCACATATCTAGAATATTACACGATCACCTTTCTTATGCTTGCTCATAACTGTTATTAAAGCAGGCAAAATTCTCCATACAGTATTGCGACTCTGGCTTGTACTGAGTGGCAATAGTGTATGGAGAGTTTTGCCTCTTTTAATATCTAGAATAACAAGGCTCATAATTTGTGTAAATTTAGACCAGATTTGTCATGAGTGATTTATTTAGCTTTCAAAAAAAAAAAAGGCATCATAATTTTTTAAATTTTCATTATGCCCCCCCCCTCTTTTTTTTTTTTTACATTGCTTAGCAGCAGCTTTAGGCTCTATAATTCCTATTGATGTCTTTCTGTTAGTTATTTTTATCCAGTATATTCAGGTTATTATTATTTTTTTGTTAAGTAATCCAAAGTAATAAAGTTTTCTACATTGTTACTAGTCTTAACATTTTGTAATGATTGCGGCCTGATCCTGATATACAGCTTTCAGAGTATGAATTGTTTGGTTACGATTGAAATATTCACAGTGTTAAAAGTCTTCCGATCCTTATCCTTTCCTTTCAACTTGTTACTGTGATTTAGAAAGCTTTATTCCATTTTTTTGTTCTTACAATAGTATGACATATTCTTAACAACGATGATTCAAATAATTACTTTAATATGCCCATTTTCTGTTCTTTATATATTATGGGAAAATTATCAATCTATAGTAATTATTAATATAGTGTTCCTTGAGATAACACAATAACAGTAATTTTGAATTGATTAATTTAGTGTAGACCAGGGGTTGATAATCTAAGGTATGCATGACATGCAGAACGATTATTAGTGGCACTCTGAATTGAAATAATAAAAATTTATATTTTAATTACAGCACATGCATTTGCGCCATCACATTTTGCATATGCGACTCACATGTAAATGGAAACCATGATTCAGTTTAATTTATTAATCATTTTGTGTAGTAAATGTATGAACTTTTCTATTTTCAATAAAGATAAGACTTGCTGGATGGAAATACTTTTGTTTCCCAGGGAGGATTAATTTTGCCTGGATTTTTTTTTTTATGTTCAATTGACCTTGATATTTTGTATGTTTAAAGTAAATTTATATTCAGACAGAATATTATATTGATCAATTCATTTGAAAAACATTTATTTGTAATTATATAATAATACATTTTAAGTTTTGATGCATTTATTGGGGGGGGGGAAGTTCTTAATTAGTGATAGTTAAACAAATACTTGAGATTTGATAATATTGTTCAGATCTCAAAGAAGTTTTAAAAATCTGGTTTTTGTGTATAATTCAACCGATGACGTATTACCCTGAAGGCATATCAGTCTAATCTTGTGATTTTTAAGATAACGTCTCCAAGTGATCTGCGGACACATGTAATCGCTAAAATGTGTCCACAGATCACGTGAACACGGTACGTTAAAAATCGCAAGATTAGACTGATATGCCTTCAGGGTAATATGTCATCGGTTGAATTATCCAGGTCACATGCTAAAAAATATTCAAAAATGAAAAATATCTGACGCAGGTCAGGCAAATACTAAAAAAAATAAAAAAAAAAATTAAAAAAATGTACATGCATGCGTCAAAATATTATTTTAAAATACAGCAGCGCGTAGCGCTGGAATTGGTGGGGGGAGCTCCGGATGTTTTTGTCGAGCCACAGGCTCGTCGTACACGTATATCAGACATTGTATTACTCTCATAGCTGTAATTTTTATAATTGCCGATGACGAAAAAAAATGTTATTCTCAATTTTAAAATACAGCAGCGCATAGCGCTGGAATTGGCGGGGGGGGGCCTCCGGACATTGTATTACTCTCATAGCTGTATGATATAATTCAGAAATTAAAAATAAAATTAAAACGTAATTCAATGTAAGTTTGAGAATTGTAGAAATATTAACAAATATTTTTTGTAAATAAGTTTGAGAATTGTAGAAATATTAACAAAAACTTTTTGTAAATTTTAAATAAACACCTAAATAAAAAAGACGCGATCTAATGCAAATCTGGTATTAATGGCGCCGCACTTTTACATGCATTTGGTAATTTTAAAAACGTACTGCATATTGCAAAATTGATTTAAAAAATTATTTCAAGTTATTTACACATTAAAAACATAATGTAGAAATATTAACAAAAAGTTTTTGTAAATTTAAAATAAACAAATAAAACATTTTACCCGAATTAATGCGAATCTGGCATTAATGGCATCCTTGTTATCACATGCATTTGGTAATGTATATTCCAAATTTGTTTTAAAAAATTATTGAAAATTATTTACACATTAAACGTAATTCAATGTAAGTTTCAGAATTGTAGAAATATTAACTAAAAAATTTTGTAAATTTAAAATAAACAGATAAATAAAAAACACTTTACCGGAATAAATTATTTACACATTAAACGTAGTTCAAGGTAAGTTTCAGAATTGTAGAAATATTAACAAAAAATTTTTGTAAATTTAAAATAAACAGATAAATAAAACACTTTACCTGAATTTACAGCTCAAAAAAGTAACTGTGATGCCGTGGATAGCAAAATCACAATAGACAGAAAAATCAAAAAATTTCCCAAACCTCTCTAGGAATTTTAAATTTCGCGGGTGAAAAAAAAAAATTGACTCTGATGGATTAATCACGCCAGTCACTTGGTTATCATGACAACATTGTCATGCAATAAACGTCGATGTCTACCGGAAGGGAAATCGGTAAGTCAAAAACGTGATCGGTTGAATTATACACAAGTACCAAAAATCTTTTTTCTACTATTAAATGTCTATTGTGTAATTAAAACAAATTTCTCATAGAGAAAAATTCCAAATATTCAGTTTTAAAGAAAAGAATATATAAAAAATTTCCAATTTTGAGTTGATTTTTTTAATCACAAAAATGGGTTTCTTTGTTAGAAAAATACTTGTTTTATTTTGTTAAGAGTTCATTAATCAGCTTTTTAAATGAAACATTAAAAGCTAAATGTTCTTTGTCCATTCTGAATCACTGTACATTGTTTGCAAATTTTGTAAACAATACATGTTTTTTAAAGCGCCAAGATGAATTTTCTCTGCCAAAGAAAATTTTAAGCATGCCTTTCAAATGCAATATCATTTAATAAAGCATACTTTCCGCATATGATCCTAGGTAGTTTAAAATATTGATTGATCAACTATATAAGATCTGGTTACAATGGGTTTCAAAGGTATATAATTTTGAAATCCATTATAACTAAACCAATTTTGGTATTATATATAATAAGATTGGTAGAAACATTTCGGCAAGCGGAATAACATGGTAACATAGATTCGGCATGACACCAGTAAAAGGTTGCTGACTTCTGGTATAGCTCAACAATCAGTTGCAAATAAGTATGGAAGAAAAAAATCTACCAAAATAATAATAAAGATATGCAATGCTTTATACAAATCAATCCATGAATTAGCATTAATCTGCATTTAATATATTGCAATGCTTTCTTTCAACTATTGCAGTACATTTTTCTAAATATCTGAATACCATGCATAAATATAGTGTCTTGGAACCATATTTTTTTAGTTACAACAACTATTTGACTCGTTTAGGTGTCTTTGAGTTAATCTTTATTGCAAAACTCCATACATTAGTGCCATTCAGTGCAAGCCTAAGTAAATCAATGGATGCTAGTTTGTGCATAAAATCCATATTTAGTGACTACTCATCTAATATCCCCAGACTAGTTTCTAGCTTGTGGCTTTTATCAGTGTGAGGAGCCTTGAATCTAAGAGCATTGCACCTAGATCTTGGTCTTTCATCCATTGATTACTCTAATGGTGATCATATAATGTTTAATGGTTTAATCACTATTACAATATATAAAAAGCAGCTGTACTTTAATGCCATCTGTTGCAAACTTGAGTAATTGAGCATTTTAATCTAAAGTAGTTAAAGTCTGTTTTTTTCTACATACACTATTCTCATGTTCATGTATTTTTTTTATGGAATCTGTTATTGTTTGTTTGTTTCATGTATCTATCCAATGAAGATGTGATTTTATCATTAGTAGACTTTATAGTATTATATTTTGCAATCTGAAAAATAATACTAATTGGTCTTACGATCTGATCATTGTATTTTTAGAATCTTAATAAGCATTTTTAACCTGAAACAGCATTATTTTATAAGGTAAATGCTACAATTGATATAAGATACTATTCATGAGAAATGTTCATATTTTTTGATGCAATTAAGGTTCCAAATTTGATTTTTTTTATTATAAGTAAGTGTTATAAAATTTGTACAAAAAATAAGAAAAAACTTATAATGAAATAGATTTTACTTTATTTACTAGATTAAGTATTATAATATTTGTATAGAAAGTAAAAAATATATAACCATAGATTGACAAAATTGAGAAATAAAATTCCTTTAGAATGCAACTGCTACCACTTCTAACAAGGATTAATTGGTTGCTTTCTTTTAGAAAAAGATTGATCATTTATTTTGTTATAATAGTAATGAAATAATTTGATTTTTATTATTTGCAGTATTTACAAAAAATATAATATTTGTATAGAAAAAAAAATCATAGAACACATAAAACAGAAATAAAATTATTTACATTTAGACTACGAGTGGTATGAAATAACTCTAAAATCCCAAAAAAGTAGCACAAACTTGCTCTGTGCATGGAAAATTTAAACTAATTTGACTTTTTCAAAATACAGAGTCACAAAAGTATTGAGACGGACACCTGTGTTCAATTTAAAAAATTATGTTAAATGAAAACATCTGAAAATTTTTTGTTGTATTATATATCGGTTGTACTGTTGAGAGTTAAATGTTTTTCTAATGTCTTTATATTAATGTTGATAGCGTGGTCCATAAGTATTTTTTTTATATTTCATTTGTTCTACTAAAATATCTGATATTTTAATAACTTAATTTTCCGTAACTTGGTAATTTAAGCATTTGCAAGATTAATTTTTTTGTTGTTGTTAATATTTTTTCTGAGCATTATTGAGGTAATATTTCTCATTTTAGAATTCTGCCAGTAGTATGACAAATGCAAGAATACTTGAGGTTGTTTTTCAATTATTTAATATAGGAAATAGTAAATGAAGATTTCAACTTGTGATTATTCTTTCAAATTTTTAAAAACAAAGTGAAAAAACCTTAAGTTGAAGAATTAAAAACTGGATTTCATTGTATAGTGGCTGTCATTTTTATAAAGAACATCATTAAACCATTTGGGGAGGGGAAGGTCAGTACAATATTGATATAAAATAGAGTGGAAAATCCATTGACTATTGTAGAAGCAGATTGATAAAAAAAACTACACCTCTTTTCAAAAAAGTGAATCATAATTAAGTCTAACAAAAGTAGTTTTTTAAATCACGAATATTTAAATTTCTTGTATTGATAAAGGATGTCAAAATGAAACAGAAAAATACAGAAATGCATTGCAAAGAAATTTGTTCAAATGTTAATCTTTTAAGGGGGGTGGGGGTTGAATACATTTTAACAAACATTTCTGTCTCAATTTTTTAGTATATTTATTAAAGAAAATATATTTATTTAATATTTTTATAATTATATATTTCAAAATTATAATGAAAAGTAAAATTGTTTTAAAGCATTTTCATAAAAAATAATTATTGATATTTGCTATTTTTTTAAATGTGTATAGTGTAATGAATCTTTATAAAAATAAAAATAAATTACTTTTATTAATATATATGTAATGAATTATTATTGAACACTAATTATAATTAAAGTATAAAAAATATTTTTGTTTTTGCCAAATTACAAAAAAAAAAAAATCCCGTGAAGTTAGTCAAATATAAGACAGAAAAAGTTAGTTCCTATTAAAATAAAAAAAAATTAAGTCATAAGCCTAGCAACTTTTATGGTTTTTGTCACCATCTTTGATGAGAGATATAACTATAATTTAAAAGTTATATAAAATGAATGTATAAATTGCAAATCAAATGAGTGTTAATAATAACAAATGTCCGAGCAGGACCTTCTAAAAGATATTTCAGTAATTTCTTTTCAGTGAATTATTAACAGTAAAGGTTATATGATACTGAATACAATAGTAATACAGATTCAGAAATATTGCTTAGTACACACAAAAAAAGTATTAGTAAACATTAATTAGGTTGGAATAATACTGGGATAACTAACCAATCAATTGAAAACTTTTGGGGGAAAGTGGCAATTTATCATAGTAATACTATTATAATTTATTTTGTCTAAGCATTGTGTAATGTAAAACCTCCTACTATTAGTTTTCATTGACAGGCTTTTTTTTTTTTTTACAAACTTTTATTTAGATGTCTTATTGGGTTTTGAGGAAAGGTGGAGGAATGGGAGGAGGGGGAATATGGTAAATTTTTATGGTTGATTTATCATAATAATACATACTTAATATTGACTTACAAAATGTAGATAGATTTCAAATAATATTTTATTTGAAATTTATCAAAAAAAAAAAAAAACATTTGCAAATTTTGATTCATCTTTTGTCTTTAGGAATTTTTTATTTTCTGTTTTCTTTGCTTTTTCAAAAGTAAGGGAGATGCATAGAGAAACACAGTCTGGACTTGCTATTTATCCTAATACTACTACTATGACTTTATTTATAAATTCAGTGTGTACCTAAATCTAGACATCACTGGTCACCATTTTTTTTGCTTGCTCATAACTGATATTAAAACAGGAGAGTTTTACCTAAATCTAGAGTCATAAAAAGTTAAAAAGGACTAAAACATAAAAGAAAACATTTTTCTGCCCCTCCATGCATTACAAGAAATATATACGTTTTTAACTTGTTAGAAATTAATTTACAAATAAACTGTTTTTTTTTCATTGATCATATTGTTGAAAGTGGGGGAAGGGGGTTTGGAAAAATAACTGGAGAAATTGGGCTTGGGGGTGTTCTTCTAAATTGTTATATTATATTTTAATTAAAAAAAAAAACAACTTACATTTCTTCATTTAGAGACATCCTCAGATTGTTTATGATGGAGAAAAAGTTAAGAGGGGTTTAGAGCGATTTTGCATTGTGCATGATTGCTGCCAGTAAATGACAGCTTAAAATGCATTGGTACTAATCGGTAGGCCAGGCCAGCCACTTGGTGGCATTGTTTCATCTGCTCAAAACGCAGAAATATGCCGTTTACACAGCCCAATATTTCTGTGCTTTTGCAGAGAAACTTACAGCCTATAGAACAGTCCTGTTCATATTAGCCGCTGCAGACGTGCTTTGTGACTATGCAAATATGCACACTTAACAGATCGCTATTGTATGATGTAAGAGCATTGGGAATTCAACTCGCCACAACTGTTGTAATATGCATTTGAATTAAAGATCTTATTCCCTACCCGACGTAGTATTTGATAGTAATAATTGTAAGATCATCGCCGGCTTCCCTACAAATTTTGGAAGGTGAAAAAAATTGCAAAAGGTGATGGCCAAGCACCTTTCCCCAGAACCCATGCGAAAAGTCACGTAAATTACGAGACAAAATGTTTGAGGTTGCACATAGTTTTGGAAATCATAAGCATTGTTTGATCAGTTACGACAAATTAGTTGTCATCTCCACCCAACCCCCCAAAAAACATTCAAATAAGATCAAAACTTTTGACTTTTTCAACTTTCGTTTTCTTTTTTAAAAAAAATTACGGCGACTTTTTTTTTGGCTATACAGCGATTTTTGTTTTGTCTTTATTTGTATATCGCTGATATACCAAAACTTTTATTTTTAAAACCAATTTTTATTACCTTTTTTTAAAAATAAAAACAAACCCAAAATAACTTGTCTCAGTGATGACAAAGTATTTCTCTCCATCTCCCTCAAAAAAATTAAAATAAGATCAAAACTTTTGACTTCTTTCATTATCTTTTCTTTTTTTGGCTATACGGCGATTTTTGTTTTGCCTTTATTTGTATACCGCTAATATACGAAAATTTTTCTTTTTTAAAATCAATCTTTATTACCTTTTTTAAAAAATAAAAACAAACCAAAAATAACTTTTGTCTCAGTGACGACAAAATAATTCTCCCCATCTCCCCCCCCCCCAAAAAAAAAATTAAAATAAGATTAAAACTTTTGACTTTTTCAATTTTCGTTTTCTTTTTGATTTTTAAAATTCAGCGACTATTCAACGATTTTTTTTTGGCTTTATTTGTATTATGCAATCTCTATTTTACCATTTTTAAAAGAAAATGTCCAAATATTTGAATAAAATCTTGTATCATAAATTATTTACAAGAATGTCAAAATATTAGTAAAAAAGTCATATCAAATGTCAAAATATTTTTTAAAAATGCGGAGAAAATGTAAAAATATTTTAATAAAAGTCGGACATATTGGGAAAATATTTTAAAAATAGTCGGCCCCGGATCAATATAATTGTTTTTAGCAGAGAAACAATGCCACCAAGCGGCTGGCCTGGTCTACCGATTAATACCAATGCATTGACGCCTTTGATTTTTTGGATTTTTATGAAATCTCAAAAAGTAACCACTTATCAGGCAGATGAAGGCAGTATTATGACAACAATGAGAAATTCAAAGAAATCTTAAAAACTTCTAATTGTTTTTCCCTTTCCCATTTTCTCAAATCCAAAGAGGAAATTAAAACTAAAAGTTAGCAAAAAAAAAAAAAGGCCAGTCAATGAAAAGTACTAAAGATGTTTTAGACTTCGAGAAAATCATAAAAACTTTGAAAACTCACAATTGACCATATTTTTACCTTTCTCTCCAACTCCTCCACCCTCACCTATTTTCTAAAACTAAAAAGAAATTGCCAAAAATACTAAGTTCATAAAAAAAAAAAGATCTGTCAATGAAAGTTAAGAAGAGGTTTAAGATTCCACTTTAAATATATAAATTCCAATAAATCGCCATTTTTTCAAAGAAATCTTCAATTGATCAATTAATCATTCTAGTATTCTTTCATAACATCAAAGCAATGATTAAAGAGAAAATAGAAATGTAAATAATCAACTAGATTGACACCTGTTAATTACAAGTGTGAAGTCTTAAATTCTAAATATTCTTTTTTAAACTTAAGTCATTGTAAAATTAAATATGAATTTCTAGTAGGATGGTAGAAACACTACAAGTTCTGTTGAAAAAAGAACTTGAGTTAAAATCGGGTAATAAAATTAATGAAAAAAATAATCATATGTGATTCAGTCAGACAGTTATATTACATTTGAATATCCAAGTGGCAGGTTGATACAATAGTTCTATTATGCCCAAGCTTATTTTTTCCTGATTCTGCCATTAACCTTATTGCACTGAAAAATCCATGTCACCTACTGCACATAAATTCGCAGGGCTCAATGCGTTTTTATTTAGAAATCAAAATTTATGTAAATTTGAAGCCGATAGAAAGACCAACATCGCAATTTATATAAAAGATTTGCTTAGCGTAGGTTTCAGCTACAGATTAATTGCAAAGAAAATTAAGCAATTTCACAGTAAATTAATAGCTAACCACAAAAATAATGATAAGCCTCAAATTACCCTCCCTTATATTCCCAAATTATCACAACAGATAATAAAGACTTTAACTGGTGAATTTAAGGTTGGTTTTCGTACTCCCCCTAATTCTAACAGACTCATTAATAATTCAAAGGATAGAACAGACCCATCTCAGACACCCCAGGTGATTTACAGCATGTCATGTCCACAGGCCGGATGCAAAGCCATATATTATGGGGAAACTAAGGCCACTGTTCATAACAGAGCTGCTCAACACTTGTATACCTATATAAGAGCAAAAAAGAACAGCGATAACTTTTCAATATTTCTGGAACATGAAAAGCAGACTGGCCATATGTTCGAACCAGGCAACCCCAGGATTGTATGCCCTGAAACCAACGACTGTAAAAGAAAGATCAAAGAGGCGTACTTTATTATTTGCGACAACAATTCTATCAATAGACGCGATACGTGTTTTTCCATTTCAAAAAAATGGTCAAACTGATTTACATTTGCATATTTGTTATTTAATAACACTACGTAAAGATTTATTACTTTCGTCGGCCATGAATATGAGGGCAAACCTCGAAAGCGCTTGGCCCATTTAATAGTTTTGTTTTGTTTATTTGGAAGCTTCTTCGTCAGCGAGTAAATCGTTTTTAGGCGATAGCCATTAAGGTAAGTAGATTTTGTATTTAAAAACATATGTAAGTCCATGTTAATTAGGTAATTAACATAAATTTGTGAATTATTCAAAATAATTTTTTTCAGAAAAATTAAGATTTTCGGAATTTGTTTATTTGGTGTTTTAAAGAATAGTTGTTGTGTACATTCTGTGTATATTATGCATCGGAATGACAAAATAATTAGTGGAGATTTAGGCAAGACTGATGCTCAAAGTTGGTAAATTGTAAAGAATGTTTAACAAGAAGTAATGTATGTTCCATCAATATCAAAATACTAAATGGATATATCTGCTCAGGTATTAACCATTTCAAGAAACAGCATTGATATGGAAAATAAAGTAATGGAAACTTTCATGTAAATGGTGGGTGTCAAGGGGGGGGGGGTTAACAGGTTCTCAAAATAAATAAATAAAACATTTTTATCATTGGCAAATTGTAAAAAATGTTTAGCAAAACTAATGTATGCTTTACCAACTCCAAAATGTCAAATGGATATGTTATCACTCGGGGATTAGCCATTTCAAAAAACAGCTACTGATATGGAAGAGAAAATAATGAATACTTTCTCATAATAATTGTGATTTAATCAACAAATGCAAGTACATACAACAAACACTTGAATGACAACAATCTTTCTTGATAAGAATTATTAATGTAGTTCATTTTTTTTTTTTTATCTCTAGTAGTGAAAATACAATTGCAGAAAGATGTATTGAAAGAGATAAAGGAATTGGTATATGTTTTGTAGATTTAGAAAAGGCATTTGATAGAGTAAGCTGGAATAAACTGATGTCTATCTTAAGAGATAAAGGAGTATTCTGGAAAGAAAGACGATTGATATGGAATATGTATAATGGTCAAAGAATAAGAGTTAGATTTGGATGTAATGAGACTGATGAAGTGAATATAGAAAGTGGAGTTAGGCAAGGATGTAGTATGTCACCTCTTTTGTTTAATATTTATTTAGAAGATTTGCTAAATAATTATTTGGACTGTGGAGGAGCAAATGTTGGAGGGAGAGTAATAAAGTGTATAAGATTTGCAGATGATATGGCTCTTATTGCTGAGGAAGAAAAGGATCTTCAGAATATGTTGAATAAATTGGAAGAAGGATGTATGGCATATGGATAGGGAGAGATGCAAAAAGACTGCAAATTGGAATCCATGATGACATGGTGCAGCAGGTGAAGGGATTTAGATATTTGGGTTGTTGGTTGAGTCAGGATGGAAGAAGTGAAGATGAAGTTAAAAGAAGAATAGCATTGGCAAAGGTGACATTTGTAAAAAGAAAGAAGATATTTTGTGGACCTATGGAAAGAGAATTAAGGAAAAGATTAATTAAATGTTATGTGTGGAGTGTATTAATGTATGGTTGTGAGACATGGACATTGAGTAATAGAATTAAGAAACGACTGGAAGCTTTTGAGATGTGGACATGGAGAAAAATGGAAAAAATCAGTTGGGTGAATAAAATAACAAATGAAGAAGTTTTGAAAAGGGTTAATGAGGAAAGAAGATTCATCGAAAGTATCAAAGAGAGAAAGAGAAACTGGATTGGACATATACTAAGAAAAGATTATAGTTTAATGAAAGATGTTTTGGAAGGAATGGTGAGTGGAAATAAAAAGAAAGGACGGAAGAGATTGACATTATTGGATGATATACGAGATGGAAGGGGTTATGTGGAATTGAGGAAGTGGGCAAGGAAGAGAATGGAATGGAAGAATGGATGAACTGATGTAGTGACTACTCTCTGGACCTGTCTATTGGACAGACTACTATTGATATTTTTTACGTGCTTATACAGTAATAATTTTAGTTACGAGCTATAAAATCTAGAATGGGTAGCAAATGGGAGAAATGTAATCACTGAATTTACACATTATTGAGCGATAGTACTGTATTACTTTGAATCTAAGACAATAGAATTTTAAGCCCGGAAAAGTGGGGAAAAAATTACAGTGTATTAAACTATTTTATTGAAAAATAAGAAACATATTTCTTTACTCAAATAGAAACTAATGTAAATACAATAAGCCCATCTGATTTATTGTGAGTCTTCCTCAGATATACTTTCACTTTCAACATCTTCACTTTCAGAACTTGAATTCTCATTTTCACTATTCCATCCAGGTACATCATCTTCACTGTCACTTAAATAGTTAGCAATGCAACATTTTAAGATTTTTTTGATAATTTTTTTTTGGGGGATATCTTACCAAGATAGCAAAACCCATTGAGCCATTACAGAAGACGCTCATTTTATTTTACCAGTTGGTGTCAAAGGATGATCTTCTAGATTTAACCATACTTCATAGTGGGTTCTCATTTTATCTGTAAAGGGGTTTGTTAAAAGACCCATCAAGTGGTTGGAATTTATAAATCATATTTGCTGATATTATTACCAAATCACAGTTTTTTGTTTTTACTTTAAGCTTAATATCACCCAATTATGCAGTAAATATCAGCTGTATGTGATTTCTTTGTAAATTTGTTTTCATGTAAAAGTAAATTTTTTATTAAAATCTGAATTAAATGTGTTAAAAAACGATTTTAAAACATTTGTTTTTACTTTGAAATTTAAAACAAAAATATCGTGGACTGTCAAAATCATTGACAGACACTTTCTTGTATAAAGAACAAAAAAACCAATCAGCATTTTTAAATCTTATGAAGAATTACTAGTTTTTCAGTAGAAATTTAACAAAAGTGAGTTTTTATAAAAGGGCAGATCAATCAGGGAAATAAGAATGCATGGTATTAGATTTGTTTTAAAGTCTAATTTAGTATCTTATATATTAGTGATAAGCTAATAGTATTAAAGTGTATCTTGTTTAATGTTACTACTGCTCATTTTATTAGTACCTATAATTCAACTTTAAATTCATAAAATTCAGAGCAAAAAAACCTTATTCTTTGCTGGATAGCATTATATTAGCAATATCGTTAAAAAATCATTTTTCTTTTTGGAGACTTTAAGTGTTAGTACTAATGGCCCACATACCTGCTCCTTCATATGATTCTTTGACTTACTATCTTTATTTTTAATGGAAAATATTTTAATTTTTTAAAGGCAAAAATTTTATTCCTGTTCACTAAAATTAACCATTACTCTTAAACATATCTATTTCTCTATAAGAAATATTCTTCGATACGTCCAATTCAAAATGAAATCATTCTTAATTCAGATTGAACATTGTGACAGTTTTTATCAATTTTAATCAGGAAATTTTTTGCGATCAAGTTGTTTATAACGACAGATATATGTAATAAGTTTCATTGTAGCAGATGATATATTAGGATGCAGATTAGTCAGTCAGCTCATGTCCTACATGGAGATGATGTTATCATATGGTTTTTCAGGATTTACTTATAATCAGTTCTTTTTCTGTTTCCATTTTGTATAATTAATCATTGAGTTTATGAATCAATATGATGATTTAAGCATATGCAAACCTTTTTCCGAATAAATCTTGTAAATGTAGTAATATTCTATTATTGAGTCCAAACACTTTGCAGTATAATTTTTTTTTTTGTTCAAATTTATTTTGTACTTATATATTAGTTCGGGAATGATGAGTCTCGCTAGTACAAACAAATATATATATAAATTAATTAACATATGTACAATCTTCTAAAAAGGAAATGAATTAATTTTATAAGTGAATATTAGAAAATATTCCGATGAGGAGAAAGTTATCAGTCAAAATTTTGGTTTTGCTGTTAATTTTATGGCCAAACAATACCAATGTTTAGTTCAAAATTATTGAAAGAGAGTAGCCATTTTTAACGGAATGTGGTTTGAGGTGAGAAAGTATTGATACTAAGAAACAATCTTTTGTAAATGGATAGAATTACACAGTTAAATATATGTATATTATTTTATTTTTTTTGGTTTGGTTACCAGTTATAATAAATTTAGATTGGTAAAAATTTATTTGTTGGAAGATTATTTTTTGCTAAAAACATAAATGCATGTTTTTCCACTAAATAAAGTTACAGGTGGCTATTTTTCAAAATAAAAAATCTTTTAGGTTTACATGGTGGAAGACAATTTCTCATAAAAAACTAAATGCATATTTGTAGATGTTTATATCATTTCCAATAAATAAAGTTGTAGGTCATTATTTTTCGAAATACATTTTGTGGGACTAATACTTATTTGAAATGTCACTACCGGACAAATATGTATCTTTATTTTTATATATTGTAACAGTAAAGAGTCAATACAGTATTTTGATTTATATTAGGTGACAGATCTAAGTTTAATAAACAATTTTTTTTTTTAATAAAGTCCACATTTGATTATATAACAGTATATAAATACTACAATACGGGTTTGAACTCAACCAATGATACACAAAAGATATATAAGATATTCAATGATTGACATGCACATATATAATGATAAATATAAGAATATCTTCCTACATGTATCTGTGAATCTCATAAATCCTGATTTAAACAAATATAATTATATTAAACAATGTGATGGTGATTGGGGTTTATAATCATAAGTATTCCTAGCAGTATTTTCAATAAAAACAAACTCCCAGCACTAAACCTCTTCAAAAAATAAGTTTACTGAAAATCATTAATTCAAAATTATTACCATGAGTCTCCAGCATATTCCTCAGTGGTTCACATGTTATCAGAATTGTGGATGATTTATAACTACATATGTGTGTTAATGTTATGTTTTAATGGAGTTAATTATAAACAAATGGATTGATAGAACAAAAATTTATTACGTTTATTAACAAATGAAAGACGTAAATTGGTTCCATCTATATACCAGTAATTCCTAAATGCAGATATAAAATGAAATATATTATTTTCAGTTTTTAAGTCTATACTCATTATTTCAAATGCAGATATAAAATATAACATCACAATAATTACTAAATTTTCATTTTTTAAGTCTATACTTGTGATTCCAAATGCTTATAAAAAATAAAACTTATCACAATAATTAATATATTTTCAGTTTTAAATCTATATTCATGATTCTAAATGCATGTATAAAATATAACATATCTCAATAACTAATGTCTTTTCAGTTTTATGTCTAAGGCCTTTTAATATTATAAAGTGAATATCTTGCCGGTAAAAATATTTAGAGTCATAAATCCTGAATTTTTTTTAGATATCTTTTTTTTTATCTGTAATTACAATCATCTTCATAACTTCCCTTGAAGTGTAGATTTCTTCCACTTACATTCTGGATACTTGAATTGTAGTTATAGCAGCATGGTGCATGTAGAATATCAATAAGTCTTCAGCAATTTAGTGGCACAGTACATTTTTTTCCTTTACTGGTATATTGAGAGGCTGTAGCGATCTAGTTCCATAGACTTCAATGTTATTTACTGGAGTGGATTACATACTTAGAATCTTCTGACTGGTGGGCTATTTTGTTGCTTAGCCTTATTTGGTAATTAGTACACTACTGTAGTAAAACATTCTTATAACTTCTGATATAGGCATTGCACAGCAGCAAGGCAAAAATCTCTTCTCTGCATGGTTCACTTCAACACTGTTTTAACTTACAGATTGTAGTTTGGAATCAGGGAATCAATACGAACGAAATTGACATTAGAATGAATGACTATATACCATGTGAAGTTTGAATGACCCCTTTTTATACCTTTTATCTTTCTGCTATCTCCTATTTATATTATTTGCCAAAACTCAAACCCTAAAATCTCGGACCCCAGAGAAAAAATATTCCATTGTTCTCTTCTAAAACAAGCTTGTATACAACATATTATTTTATATTGAAAGAAAAAACCGCTGTTTTCTTTATCTACCCATTCTAATGTAGAAAGATATGAAATTCTTCCCAGAATTTTTTTGTTTCGTTAATTTATAATTTTTGATCTTAAATTTGAATTCACTATTCAATTTATTATTGAAATCAACCAGATTTTTTTTTATAAATTGATTCAGAACGGAGTAAAACGAAAAAGATTTCAAAAATTCCTTAAAATTTATAAACTATGTATTTTAACTTAACTCTATCAAAAGCAATTTTTTTCTTTACAGACTCATTTATCATCTTTCTCGTGTATTTCATCATAAATGGTCAATAATATTATGCATAAATTGCCACAACATTTAATATGATTAAAATGTATAATTTTTTTCTTTTAGTCTCACGGGCAATTTTTTTACTGTATATATGTGCGTCCAACTACATGTTCAAATTTTTGTTAATTAATTTGTGATTTTCATCCTGACTAATGTGGTCGATATGGTTATAAAATATAAATCTTTTGTTGATAACAACAATGTAAAATACATTTTATCTCAAATTAATTTCTCCCAGTGCGCTTCAAATATGGAGGGTTTTGGGATTAGTGGAATGATTAAGGAAAATGTTAATATTTAAATTATTTTAGAAAATTAAACACCATATTTCAGTTATATAATTTGCTGAAAGTTTCGATATTTGTATTTTTAATTGGATGATTATGTCAGACATCCTGTTTGTTGTAAATTGTGAAGTATTGATTCACTCCCTTCTCTTTGGCATTATTTGTTAAAAGGTTTAATTTAATTGATCATTTTCCAATAAAAATCATTTGATTTATATTTTTGGTTCTGATTCTTTTTATTTTTTGGTAGGCATAGTCTTATTTACTAGTTGTAGTTTTATCTTTTATTTTTTAAAGTCTATTTTGCTTTAGGCGCTTCCATTTTGCTCAGGACTTAAAATAACGTTATAAACCTTCTGAAATAGTTTATTGCAGTATGTTTTTTATATGTGACATTTAATTACATTTTTCTATTAAATAATTCTTTTATCGATTTTGGTGTTGGCTTTTATCAAGGAGCCTGAGAATCAGTGTTAAAAGGAATGCATATATACATCCAGCAACTACTTTTAACTCAACTTTATCTGTCAAGCTTAAAACTTAAAATTGAAATCAGCCTAAAGTTTTGAACCAAGTCAACTTGCTTTAACTTTTAAAAAAAAAAACCCAGTTAGGATTGGAGTTCAAATAGTAAGGAATTATATATGCATCTGATAATCACCTATTACTCTAGCTTGCATTGGAATGCAGTAAAAACGATCTGCTTTATTAAGATATTAGATTTGGTCTTTAGGCTTTTGGAAATCATAGCAATGTTAAATTACTTTATGGTGATTTGAAGTTACTGACTCATTTCAATACTTAGAACTATATAAATATTTAGAAAATATATGTGATGCTAGTGCAGAAGTTAAAACAGATCAAAACTAATTGGGAAAAAATATGAAAATAGGATTTCATTGAAGAATGTTCAATAGAGAATGACAAAAAATTTATCTTCTATGCTTCAGATGAGTGACCTCTGTTGATTTTATGAAATACTGACATATAAACCATTAGTATTTTTCCAATAATTTTGTACAATCTGAAAATAGAATTGTGTGGAAATTCAGCTAAGTATATGTTCACATTTATATTTAATACTTTTTTGTGTTTAGTCTTATGTAACTAATTTAATATTTATTGTACCAATGTGTTTTGTTACCTGCTCATTAAAATAATCCACCTAAACAAACCATGTTCTCTAATCATAATTAAAATATTCTCAACTGCATGTAAAAGCATAAATTTTGTAAAGTTGGGGTGAATGTTAAGATGAAGAATGGAAGGAAAAAAAAGATAGATGATATAAAAGATGAAGAGTGGTTATCAGTAATGAAAATTACAACAAAGATCAGAGGATTGTAATAAAAAGTTTAGATAATTGGAAATGTTTTGTTTTAAATATGAAATTTCTCTTAAAATTTAAAGATAATCAAATTTCTTTTTTGAAAAAAAAAAAAAAAAATTAAACTAAAGCTACAAAAATTTGTGTCTTCTAATTATATTTATAAGATCTAATGTCTGAATATTCTAGCGCCGCATTGACGATAGCCAGCAGTTGAAACTGATTTGGGGTTAGGGATATTCAGAAAAGCTTGTTAAATCCTTATTCATTATATTACATTTGTAATACAAGCTTATTAAATTAAGTCACATGATGTGTGATTTGATTTTTCTTACTATTACTCTTCTAATTATGTTTGTGAGATAATGTGAGGCTTGTTTTACAGCTGAATCATTATCTTAACATTCCCAACTGTTTGATATTTATTGGCAGATGAAATATATATTTGAAATTCCAATATTATTTTGATCATTTGGTTATTATATTAGTCAAAATATCTTAGTAAAGAGAAAAGATTCAACAGTAATTGGATTAAATTGCAATTATTAAAGAAATAGAAATTCTCCTTTAATAGATTCATGGTAGCTATTAACTAAGCCTTATCTTAAGAGATTTAATAATACTTGTAGCAGATGAGGTATAAAGATTAACAAATAATTTATTAAAACTATGTTTTTGAAGAGTTTCTTTATTGATATTAAATATTATCATTATCTCATTTAAAAATTATAATATCTGATGAATTTAAAATAGATATATTTTTTTGACTGAAAAAAGTCTCATTGTTCTTTATCCTCTTCACCATCAACTTTTCTTTCTTCCCTTGTATCAATAATACACATTAGTGAAACTACAACACTAATAATAACTCACCCAGTTGTTTTTTAATATATCATTGTCAATATTTGGAAATTGTGTGTTTAGGTTTAACATTTTTATTATAATAAAACAAACTTCAGTTTTTTACAGCTTGTGCATTAGAGATATCAAAATGTGGGGAATTATATACAATTCTTATGGCCATTTGATTTTAGTAGCAGATAAAATAAGACCCCTTGAGTCTATTTAACAATTCAGAAGCAAAAGTTATTAATATAGATTACACTTCATATTTGTGCTAAACAATAAAATGAACATTTCATTATTTTTATCTGGTAGATGTGACATTTCATTCATTTAATAATATTAGCTGATTGATCATTGTAATTTATTCAGCAAAATTGAGGTTTGACATTTTAATAAAATCATTTACATACTTATGCAATTATATCGGTGTCATTGAATAGAAATGCTGTAGGGTTTGGTGCAGAAGTAAATTAGCAGATTCTAGAGTTCAAAGTCCACGAATTGCAGCTCAGCTTTATCACTTTTGCTGCTTGAATTGCTTTTAACCCCTTCAGTTATTTATTTTATCGAATAAACAAAATCAATAGTGAAAAAAATTGATCAGATTAATGATCATAGATTACTCATACTAGCTTCCGAGTTGATTGTAATCCCTGGTGAAAAGACTGTTAACCTATTGAGAAAAATCATCTTGCTGAATAAAGCTTAAATAGGTAATTCTATTTTCTTTTTTTCAGCCGAAAAGATCTCTGAATATCCATTTAAGAAAAAACAAAATTTACTGATCATCATGTTTCAATACACTTTTGCTATAATATTATCTTGTTAAAATAAATTGATTTTTTTCGTTTCATAGTTCCAAAAATGCAGAAACTACTTAATTTCAAATATTTATCAGAATCGCTATCAAAATCCAAAATGATTTTATTCGAGATGTAATAGATTATTTTTATGTTAGTATTTTTTTATCAAAGCAATGAAAATTCTATTCACTTGCTTAAGAATTAATAGAAATGAAGATATTGTCATAAGTTTCAATAGAAATCCCCATTTACCAGCAAAGGCAAAATGTTATACTTGTTTACTGGTTTTGTTGGTTGCATTTAGAAACTAGCTCTTCACTAATGAATAATAGATTGCTGTTACCACTTGTTAAAATATTCATGAAGCAAATAGTAAATTCTTCGTGTAAATTAGGGTCCATTTTGTAAAAGTTTAATTTGCTGCACTTTCATCATATGTACTTTTTATGGCCTCTTCAACTGAGAAGTTGGTAATCACTAAGACGTCTTTTTATTAGTTATATTCTCCATAAATCATTCTTAATATTGTCCATCCATCTTTTCTCCCCATTTTTTATGTGATATGTATATATATTTTCGGTAAGCCAATTTCCGTTATTTATAACTTGTAGTAATTATCTCTTGATAATTAAACAGTTAAGCTGATATTTCTTTGAAACACTGCTTATCAAATGCTTCTAATTTATTACATTTTATTCATCTGTACAACAAAGGAGATGAAATAGCATTTCGTCATTCTATATCATAATAAAAAAAATAATCAAATGATTTGTTACTCAGATTTTGATTTTCAAGCAGCAGATATGAAGCTGAGCTTTGCTTCAGATTATTAATTTTTGAGTCTGTTATTTATTGAATCACACAGGACTATTGGCAACCACATATTAAGGTTAAGTTCGCCAAGAAAATTAATTCGCTTAATAATATTTAAATTTGCTCATGCTGTTTGAATATTTATTTCTTTTGTTATGTTCATTTAAAACTATCATTTTTATTCACCTGAATTAAGTGCATATACAATTACTGAAAATATATTTATCTATTTTAGAAAATCTCATTTAGAAGAGTTCAAAGAAGATATGTATTTTTCAAATAAATAGTAATTTTAGCCCATTTATTTTTATTAAAGAATTTTTTTGTAAATTACTGGCATTCGATAATAATAAGAGATTGTATTCTAGAAAAATTATTTATTATTAAAAAGGCTGTGGTGTTGAATTTTATATGGAATCTAAGAAAAACTATATGTAGAGATCTTGGAAATATTTTCAGGTGTAAGAAAAGTCAATCTAAACATTTAAATGTCAAATAAATGTAGAAATAAGGGAAGTCTCAATAAGTTATAATGCCAAAACAAAATAATTGGTGAAAGTAATTATTTATTAATTTATTATTTAATAAAGAATGACAATCTGTTATGAATTTGACAGATAAATGTTATTGTTTGATTGTATTATCATGTTTTTGTGTTATCTTCTTTAGAGAGCTTAATGTATATAATTAGAAAAATAACAAATGGGTAGGTAGGTAATGTACTGAACATATAGGTATTTGCCACATTTATGTAACATTTATATGTGTCTACACCAATTTTACAGATAATGATTAATTGTAAGATTATGTTGCCTAGTTATTTTCAATTGCATTTGATTAGAGAGTTTGATATTGAAACAGATCTATCGACCTGTCTGTTTCACCTATTATATTCTATAATAGTATATTTCGTTTCACTCAGATTGCGTGTATTTCTTTAATTTAAAACTTTGAATGTGCTTGTAATATTGCCGAGTATATGCGTATATAATCACCTTGTTAACTATAATATGAAGATGCAGTCATAAATATTTATATACGCACATATTCCTTTACATTTGTTAAAACTGAAGTAAACATAGCTGTGTGTAGTTAGAATTTAGGTATATAGCAAAATAATTTAAATTTATAAAATTATTCATTTAAGTTTTAATATTCATTTTAAATAATTTTCAAATTCTACTGTTTGTTTAAAAGTACACAAGCTGTAATTTGTTTAAAAATTTTAACATTTCGTCTAAAAATAAATCTTTTGGCTGAAAATTGACCTTATTTAAAATTATAGGCAAAAACAAATTAGAAAATCCAGTCAGGCATAAGTGCAATTGGGAAACCCAAGGGAATAGAGCTTTTAACTCCAGATTTAGCTGTGGTGAATATTAAAAACTAAGTGGAAATTTAGTTAAAGACAAAGTTCGAAGTCACTAAAGTGATGTTGCAAAAGTAAAAGAGGGAAGGAAATACTGTCTAAAATGTAGTGGCCATCAAAAAATTGTTGGAGATGCCTTTTCTGAAAAACAAGTGTTGAAAAATAATTAAAGAGCTGTTCCTGCATTACTTTGACCAAGCCATTACCAAAGCTGTTAAAATGAGAACTGTCTGCTAGTGGGACAATAGACTAGCCGTTTGTCTCACATGGAAAACCTTTTCTACAGAATGGAAGAAGACATCAATCTCAGCCTGAGTCAAGTGATGGTGAAGCTACACCTGAAATACTAGCTAATTCTTGACCGAAGTGATGGAGAAAGCTGCAACCGAAGTAATAGAAATGCCACAGTAGATTTAATGGAGAAAAGCACCAGTCTGATTTAATGGAGAGGGGAATCCCAGTAAAAAAACAATGCCTTGAAAAACTTACTACCAAGTATTACCGGTAAATCATTCTGCAGAATACGCTAATTTCATTACTAAACCAATTCTAAATTAAAAACTAGCTAACTAATCAAGTCTCGTATTTAATTATATTATTTAAATGTTAAACTAAACTGTTCTTGCTTGATCATAAATATTTTAAGTAATCATAAATCTTTAGGTTCTATAAAACCATTCAAACAAATTCTTCATTTCTAAATTATAACTTTATTGATTGTTTTCTGCAATTTGTTCTTATGCCATCTATATTTAGTTATTAATTTCATGTTTGTTTATGCTATGTTCATCAGAACGGAGTTTTGTCGGGTTTAATAATTATTGGTGGGGCCATTAAGCACTTTTCCCTTATGTTGGATATTATAATATAAAGAAATATAGGCAAAACTCCCTTCTGAAATCAAACTATTATTTACGATAGAGTGAGTCAGTTATTTATAATGCACCGAATAAGTTATTTAAAGACGAATATTTTGCGTGAGTTATTTAAAAATGGATATTTTGCATAAGCTATTTAAAAATGAATATTTGCGTAAGTTATTTTAAAAATCAATCTTTTGTTTAAGTTATTTAACAATCAATATTTGTTTAATATTAGACGTGAGCTATACAGCCTATAAGTAATATTTTAAATCTTAGTAAATCCTTAAATTTGCTGTAGCTATACAGATATCCTTAAATCAGATTCTTATTATTGCCTTTGTAGTGTGACTAAGTAATACTATTTATGAACTGACCAGTGGTAGTGGCACTTATGGAAACTAAGGTTTGGCGTAATTAATTTAGGAAAATATTATATTAGCGTGGCAAATGTGTTGCTAGTTAGCGTAAATATGCGTAACTTCTTGTTATATCTATAATGGCCTACATCAGGATCTACTTCACGTCAAGTCACGCCTCGAAAGTTTAGGCAACTGTTACATTTATTTGTATTTGAAGAAACCAAAGCGTTCCAAGGGCTCGTTAAGCTGCTGTTCTGTTCATTTGAATAAAAGGGCCTCTTTGTATTATAGCAAGTAGCTCGGTCTGAGGAACCGATTACTAGGTAATGAACCTCAATTAAGAACACATTCGAGACGCATATATTCTGATACTATACTTTGTAATGCCCAAAATCTGACGTTCGACTGCCCAACATCAGTTCAACCTCCCATAGAAATTAACATCGGCTTTGATCCGATTCGGAATCTGAGTTAGTACGATTATCTATGTAGTAATGATATATAATATCATGCAAATATCGTTATAAGTTATGTTTAAACTTAGTAAAAATAATAATATAATCCCAAGCTGTTGCCAATAATTGATCGCTCTAACTATTGATTTTCACAATGTAGATCATGGCATAGGTTATGACATAAAAGATGGTATAAGCATATTGTCAGCTCTGCAACTCGTAATCTATTTAGACATTTTGCAATCCTAAATTTCACTCACCTATGCATGAGCAAATATAATTGATTTTGTTTATTGATAATCACATTAAACATTTTGTAAATCTAAGTATTCACTCACCTGCATGTGAGCACTATATAATTTTCTTTATTATATTCTTTGTAACCCTGAGTATTCACTCACCTGCGTGTGAGCAATATGTACATAATTTATTTTGCTTTATAACTTTGTTTCATTAAATTTATGAAATATAAATTTATCTCAGTCTCCATTCTTGCTTATTACTTTATGAATCATTAGTTAAATTATATATCATGGGTTGGAGGGGGGGTCTCATGTTTTACTGCTTTGCTATTGCTGGAACGTGAATAGAGATATCGAGTGTAACCTCAGGCATGTCATTCGCAGTAGGTTGACTTGGAAGCACGGGTAAGAGAATTAAGGTATGATCAGATGTGTAAGATATTACTATCCCGAGTTGGTCAGCTTTTGGTTCTCTGACTCGGACTCTCGATCTGTTGAGCAAATGTACAAACCTGACTGTTACAATATATATAATTAGTGTAAATAGAATATAACAATATGTATATCTTTGTACACCACACACATTTTGACATTTGCTTTATTTATATAACGTCCACATTTGTGTATATATTTTATAATAATAATTTTTTTTTTTTTTTGCAGAATTTGAGGCTGAAGTTCGTAAAATTCAGGCTCAACATGTACCAAAACTTGATGGAACAGATAGAGTTGCTATGGGTGCTGAGGGCACCTACGATATTGAAATTTATGGAGGTTCCTTGAGTAAATATGATGGCTACGTCACATCAATTGCAGCTACAGAACAGGCTGATGATGTAAGTACTTGGATGATTTATCTATTGTAAGATAATTAGTTCTATTTTAATGAATTATGATATATTTATTGTCTAAATTAGTGATAATTTAATATTTAAATTCTGTGAAAATATAGTAGTAGTTTTAAAAACAGCGGCAAGCATATATATTTTACACGTTCACAGTTAATGGAGTATCATATAGAAAATTGATAGGAAAAAAAAATTTTTTTTTAAGGTAGTCTTCAATTCATAAATAATAGTAGTAGCAGTTGTCTTTCTCAATACATGCTTCATTCATGATAATAATTGTATGGCTACATTATAACATGGAATTAGAAGTTACTCATGAGCTTAAATTGATATTTTGACAAAAAATTTGATTCTCAACAATAGGTCCAGGACTATTCATGTATTAACACTTTCTGAGAGGAATTTGATTAACAAACCATGAACCACAATTAATGGAAGTTCCATTTTCGCATGTTACGGCTGAATTGAAGATCTTCTGATTTGAATTACTTTAAATTGCTTTGTAATATTTGTTAAATGGCTAAAAAAACTCATCTATTAAATCAATAAATCATTTCCAGTAAGTTGAATAACATAGTAATTTATCGTGCCAGTGTATTCAGAATGTTACAGATCTTTCTTAAATGAATATTTTTCAGTATCTTTATGTTACTACATACAATAAATTTGTTACTGTAATACTCCTTTGCAAGCACTATTCTGTTCATTTGCTGCATCTACTTCAATGATGTATGATTTGGGGAAAAAATTGATTATAAATTCTTAAATTTCATATTTCATGTTATCATCTTGTGCATTCATTTAATCTCACTTATTCATCCTCACATTGCTCTAGCAGCAAGTGCAGCACACTCTTATTTCTTCGTTATGAATTGAGAAAAGTAATAAAATTTAATTTAAATGGCCCCTAAGTGCTATTCTAATTTAGTGTTAAAAGAAGTTATGTTTTGTTTTTGCAATGAAATGAAAATAATTGATGTAATTTTGAAAGAGAACAAGTGATATACTGTAGCTGGCCGTATATTCAGTGTAAATATCATTTTACAAATAGTAAAGAAATTTACTTATGCTTCTAAAATTGCTGAAGTTACATTGCATTACATGATAAGTATTTGTCATGTCTGAAACCTCAAATTTGCAGAAGGAAGATCAAATCCCTTTTACGATGACGATTCAAGAACGATTCCTTCTACCATGCATTTGAGGGCAATTCATAAGAATCAACCCTTATATATACCAAGACTATTTTGTTGTATTGTATCATATCAACATTCATAATGGTAATTGAACTGCTAGTTGATTATATTTCCTCATCATCTTAAAGCACTATTCAGAGGGTAAAGCATAAATGCTCTCATCCAAAAACATTTTTATAGGGTAAGTATTCCTAAGAGCTACTTTCATAGCTGAAAGAATGCATTTAGGAACCTTCTCTGACAACATCATCATGAGAATGTTATCTTTTAGTTTAAGAGCTCAGCTAAACATATAGTTTTCTCAGAGTATGTGGCAAACTATTTCTATCTAGATTTGGAATGAGAGCAAGAGAACAAATAATTTGGTTTAAAAATAATATAAATTAAGAAAAAACAAAATGTATTTACAATAACTAAAATAGTTACAATCATTACAATCTGCTCCTATACAAATCAAACAAATCTAAAATAAACATTAAAACTGGGTTGTATTCATACTGGAGAAAGGTCAGTTGAACTTTACTGACTTTTTATTTCAGTATGCTTACATGAATGATTAAACCCTATTATTAATTAACAAATACATAAGCATAAAACTAGAAATATTTAAGATCCAAAAAAAAAAAAACTCCTATTTAAGTAAGTGTTAAGATTCAAGAGGAAAGGGGGGAAATAAATATTAAAATACATGTTATTATAATTAGAAATATTAAGCATCAAAAAGAAAATAAATATTAAAATATTTGTTATAAGAACTTAAAGATCTTTTTATCAAGATAATTACAACTCGTCCACAGAGAACATTGGATTTCCACCAACCAATAGAACAAGCTGGATTTAAAAGTGGTTTTAGTACAGTAGATCATATTCAGGTATTGAGAGAAGTTATAGAAAGGACAAATGAATATGAGTTTTGCCATTATGCTTTGGATTTGTAGATTATGAAAAGGCATTTGATTCTATAAAATATTTCTTCAGTGATTATTGGATCATCAAGGTATAGATCCAGGATATTGTCAGATTTTAAAGAATATTTATAAAAATGCAACAGCAACAATTAGATTACATAACGATATTGGGAAAGTCAACATTGAGAAGAATGTAAGACAGGGTGACTCCATATCTCCAACACTTTTTACAGCAGTGCTGCAAGAAGTATTTTGTGGGTTAAAATGGGAAGCTAAAGCAATGAAAGAAAATGAAGATTGTTTAAGTCATATAGATTTTGCAAATGATGTAATTGTTTTTGAGAATAATGCTTTAGAGTTGCAGGAAATGTTGCAGGAGTTATCAGATGAAAGTAGAACTAAAGATAAATGTTAAAAAGATTAAAGTAATGTTCAATGGATTTTCTCAAAATATGACAACAAAGATTGATTATGATGAGTTAGAAGAAGTTAACAGATACCTTGGTCAGATTATTAACGTAGATGGAAACATAATGGATAAAATTAATCATAGAACTAAACTTGGTTGGAATGCTTTTGGTAGAAATAACTTGATACTAAAAGAAAATATGCCTATGTGTTTGAAAAGGAAGGTTTTTAATAAATGTGTTTTACCAGTTCTTACTTATGGATCTGAGACTTGGACACTTAATAGAAGACCAATACAGAGACTTCAGACCACTCAAAGAAGTATGGAGAGATACATGTTAGGAATAACAGCAAGAGTTTGAAAACACAATACATGGGTAAGAGAACCAACAGGTGTTACTGACCTCATTGAAAAAATTAAAAGACTGAAATGGAGTTGGGCTGGACATATTGCTAGAAGAGATTATAATAGATGGGCAATTGGAAATCTTAAACTGGATTCCAAGAGGTTGTAAAAGACCCAGAAAGAAACCACATGTGAGATGGATGGATGAAATAAGAAAGTGTGCAGGGGTGATGTGGAGAAGAGAAGCTAAAGATCAGAGAAGATGGGTTGAACTCGGAGAGACCTTCATCCTGCAGTGGATTGATAATGGTTGATGATGTAGAAAAATGAATTTTATCCATATCCAGAATTTTTATTTTTACTACTAGTCGACTAGAAAAGTTTCATACTTTGGGATAATTTTATGTATATATCAAGTCACTAATCACACAGAGTTTTATGCTTCATCTGGTTTATCTTCTTTGACTATTTTTTAATACCTGCAAGTATAATGATGGCATATATAGATTGTGTGTCATAGGTAGATCTATAAAAATCTGGCTAGAGATGACAGACAATTGCTTGCTTTTATTGCATTGATTATTGGTTCGATTCAAGAGGTTATATAGTTTTAGGTTTAACTAGTGCACTAATAAATGCTTTACCCCCTCAAATTTTCAACCATAGCATGATTTGCAATATTAACTGAGTGAGCATTCACAATTTAGCAGCTTTTTGAACAACTAGGATATACTGTCAGATTCACTAATTTCTCCTAAATACAGTTAATAAAGTCTCTTAAAAAATGGAGATGATCCACATGTTGATTTTTCTCATTTAGTTTTTTGTTTTCTTTTGCAAATTCAGTCTTGTTTTAATTCATGTCCTGAGTTCTCCTGATTGATGTTGTAACTTCTTTCCAATGTTTCTCATCCTATTTATGCATACGCTGTTCACAATAGCACACAATCCAATTGAGATACCTTTACTATTATCCTCTTCTAATTTCTTTTAACTAACTATATATATATATTGATATCAAAGTGAAATACTTTTTCTTTTTTACATTTATTTTTCTTAACATTTCCAATTTAATATTTTTTTCTTTATTAAAAAAAGAACGAAATAATATAAGTTCTTTTTTAATTATAATAATTAGATAGAATATATCTATTTTCAATCAGAAAAGTATATAAATTAGATTAATTTTTTTTCTTTTTCAATCAGAAAAGTATATAAATTAGATTAATTTTTTTTCTTAACAAAAATATATATATATACTTCATTGCTCGAACAGAAATAATATTTTTAATTTATTCTTTTAGTATTTCACATATTACATATATCAATAATTATTGTATACCTTTTGTATATTTTTTAAATTAGCATGTGTTTATATGTATTGAAATTTTTTCAGGATGAAGACGACTATTCCACAACAGTTCTCCAGAAGCGTTCCTACACTGCTCCGCAGATGTTTATTAATGAAGTAACTTCGAAGGTAAATTTAAAATTTGCAATTAAGTATTCTGAATTAAATATTTTTTAGTAAATTTTTAATAAAGTTCTCATTTAAATTTTTAATGACGTTCTCGCTACATTTTCTTTTTTCTTTTAACACCATAGTATGTTCGTTTAATTACAAGATTTAATTTAATTTCTTTCGTTATTTATTTTTTTATATAGATTTTTTTTTTTTTTAATATTTAATATATAAATATGTTTAAACAGGTTATAATAAAAATAAATTGATTGACCTATTGATGTTTTTTCAGTATTTATTGATCTCTTTAGCGAAAAGGATTTTTGCAGCAGTAACATGTAAAGATTTGAGAACATTTCACATGCAGCTAAAAATTTATCCAAATATTGAATAAATGTAGTTATAATAGGTTAGACATGTTGATGCTTAGAGAGCAGTTTGAATTTAGAGTAGAAGAAGAGGATATGATGCCAACTATTACTGAAAAGGAATGATGCCAATTATTGTTGAAAAAGATATAGAAAAAGAAAATAGGATGTTTGGGAAGGTTTTTTTTGTTAGAATGAATTGAGTTATTTTGTTGGCTATTTTGAGGAAGAAAGCACAGAAAATTTGTAAAATCAAAAATTGGCTGGAAGATTAAGTAGTTATCTTATGAAATAACTAAATGCAGGGAGTGATATTGCCCAAATTCTGTTTGACTTAGTATTTATTTAAATGAACTTTTAATGAATATGATTTGACAAAAATGGATTTATCTTTGGAAGTTAGAAAATTATTTTTCCTATTTCAGTTCTGTCATTTAGAGTAAACTCAAATAATCGATAGATGCCTGATTGTAGTAAATTTCTCTTCCATGCTCTCTTATCTATATGCCCAGATTAATTATTAATTTATGGTTTACATCAGAGGAATTTTACATCTGGACTTAATGCACCTATTTATTACTCAAGGCTATTGTATAAAGTGACAGAACCAAAAAGGTGAAATGGATTGGTTATTTAAAAGTAATGTGTAGGCAATGGTCATGTGATGTTCAGTTGAATTTTGCTTTTGGCATGTTGGTGTTTGCTGATACCAAGTAAAAGGTTATTTTGGATTGATGAAATTTGTAGAAAATTTGAGATGGAAATCATTTTATCTAAGTCTAAAACAATGATTGTAGGTGGTGTTAAAAGATTGAGAATGACACTTGAACAGGAATTTCAAAGTGATTCGCTGTCTGATGATATTAATAATGACAATAATGAGAGTTGATGAAAATAAATTGACCTTTAATTAGATTAGGACAAGAAATTAATTTGTGGTCATTTGAAATTGTATCAAGGCAAAGGATTATTACATGTTTTGTTTAGTATGACTTTATATCAAGCATAGACTTGATTAATTAGAAAAAAAGGATATTATTGGATGCTCTAGAATTATAGGTTTGTAAAAGAAATTAAAATTTATGATTTCCAATATTGAAAGAAGTAAGCAAAAAGAAATTACAGTTATAAAGTAGATAAGATTAAATTGATCATATACTTTTAATCTGAGGAATTAAGAATATATTGAAAGAGATTTTTGATGCTGAGAGTAAAACTGGTAGAAAAAGAAAGACGATTGATAATTACAAAGAAGTCTGATGGTTAAAGCCGTAAGTAGAAAGTCCAATAGAAGGTTGTTAAATAGATATGTAAGAACTTCTTTTGGAATGGGGGGAGGGGGAGCATATAAGAATGGTATCTTTTTATTAAGTAAATGATATATATATATTAATTTTAATATCTGTATATAATTTTATGCAAAAATTGAAGGAAAACATTGCAATATCTGTTAAAAATATTATAAAAATATATATTTATTTAGTACAGATACATTAATTTATTACCACTTCCTGCTTTATCTGGACTATGAAACAGTACTTGTACTAAGTTGTAACAAATAAAAATCTTCCACCATTCTTTTTAAAAAATATATAGTCAATACATATCATTCATTAATCAATAAATCTTCACCATAATCTTATTAAAAACTTTTATTTTCATCATATATATTTAAAATCCTTTCAAATTCTTCATATTCCAACGTTTCGATTGTTTTTAATTACAATCATTTTCAAGGCAAAACTACAAAAATACACAGAAATAATTGAATAAATAAAAATACAAATACATCTTATAATAAGATTATGGTGAAGATTTATTGATTAATGAATGATACTAAGTTGTACTATTCTCATTTGCTGAGTTTGCATAAAATTGAATATAATTTATAATAAATTTATGATTGGCATGTATATGTGCAAGCTAAGAATTTATACAAAGTTTTCAAATTTTCAATATTTTTTTAGGAGGCACATTGTTGATATTTAAGAAAAATATTTTAATATTTTTCTGGAAAACTAAAAAATAAGTATCGGTTTTATTTTGATTAGGATTTTGATCCATTTGAAAGACGAATACAGCGTAATGACAATGATTATCGTCCACACCGGCGCTCCATGATTATTTCTCCTGAAAGACCAGACCCTTTTGCTGATGGTATGTTTTTGGAATATTGTTTTGAAAAATTGTTTGGATTTGAATTTTTTGTTTTTTTTTAATTGAATGAGTTTAACAAACTGGTCTGTTCTATTGGAAAGTTATCTATATTTTAATTTTTTATACTTCCTTTTATTATGAATTTTTAACAAAATCATTTTTTAATTTATTTGAAATCTTAATGTGAAACATTTAAAATCAAAAATAAATATACATAAGTTTTAAATAGTGAATCAGATCGGAATGCAATTTCTTCTGTCTAAGTTCTTACAGAACTGATTATTTCTTAGTTCATTATTTTACAATTGCTATAATACAGAAATTATAACATTAAAAAAATACTTCAAAAAGTAAACTGTTTTATGTCACAGTTCTATAAGAATTACAGACAGTTTTCAACAGCTGTTTTGTTTTCTTGAAGGATTACACTTTAGTTTATAACTGCTTAATTAAATAAAAAATTGTAATCAAATTGCTTTTTATTTATTCCTAACTGAAAACAGAACAGCTCTTTCATATTTATTTTTATTCGCATGATTTTTAATTTTTTTTTTAATAGTATGTTGTTGTTTTTTAATTGTGGTTTGGTGATTATTTCAGTAGATCGCGATAATTAAACTGTGATGTAGTTTTAAATACATAAATATTCACAAATACAAAATGTAATTTGCGCTTTATTAAATTGAAGTTTTTAAAAAATAAGTGAATGTTTCAGACTTTTATTTTAATATATATAAAAGTAATATTTATAATCCTCCATAAAAATGATTGTAGGAGTTTTAAAAATTGCATAATAAGATGTAAAAAGTTATATTTTGATTTTTAAGTAATCGTTTTGAAAATATCCTTTGTTATTTTGATTTTGGAATTTTTTTGCTGCTATATTGATGTTTGTCCGTTTTGTTATAAGTTTTTGATCTTGAAATTTTTCAAAGTGTTGTACCTTTTTTTTTTTCTAATTATTTGTCCTCTAAGTAAAAATTTGAGTCTGTTTTCCTGAGTTCCCTGGAAAGATTGCAATTCAAAGAAATCATTGTTTAAATAGCTTTTTTGTTATCCATAATTTTCACAATTGTTGTAAAAAGTGGTCAATTTTTGCAATTCAGATCTGTCATCATAATCAAAATCCATAACTTCTCACTTGTAGATGAATGAAGCCTTCACCAAGTCTTTCAAGTTGTGTTATCTTTTGCAAGAAAGCTGAGGGAATGCAAATTTTCTCTGAATTATTTAATACCACTAGCTCATATTTTATGGAGTTTTCACTCATAGATGAATGAGGCGTTCTCTAAGTCTTTAAGTTGTTTTATCCTTACAAGAAACCTGAGGGGATACCAATTTTCTCTGTATTATTTAATACCATTAGTTCATATTTTATGGAGTTTTCTCCATCTATTAGTTCCTTTTTTGAACCTTTAGTTTCTGATCAATATTCATTCAGAATTTCCAATTCACTGATTAATTTTTCACTAAAAACTTCTTATATTCATCCAATTTTCAATAACTTTCTGTGGCAGGGTTTTTCAAATTCTTTGATTCAAAGTGTTTAAATATTTTATTATCTTTTGTTTCACAAAAGTATATTATGCTAATAAATAAGCAATTTTCAATTTATTTTATAATGTGATGACTTTTTTAAACCAGGTCCATATTGTGAAACATGTTTTTATTTTTGCCTATTCTTTTGGCAGTCTACGTCATCCTCCACCCCACAGTAGGTTTGTTTTGATCACATTTATCCACATTTCTTTGCATTCTTATTTAGCATATCTAATGATAATTTTAGAGTTTTTACATCTTATTCATTGATTAATAAATTATTTGCATATCTTTGATCTTTTCTTTTATTCCAATTTGGATCATTTTCACTATGCAATTTATATGTCTTCACTATGAAAGTTTTCATATTTAATTATAATGTAGAATTTTTTTTTTTTTTTGTTTGTTTTTTATTTTTATTTCTATCATAAGTTTAGTAGTAAACATTGAAAATTGTTGATTTTTTTTTAACTCTAACAAATGTGAATCCGTAATTACTTTTCTCTAATTTCTATATTCACATTAAATAATTTTAATATTATCGTGCAGCATTATGAAATTATTCTCTGTCACTTTTGATTGAAGTAATCTTTTATATACATTAAAATATTCTCGTATATTATTAGAGATACCTAATCAAAAGCTTTGCTGTAATTACTAAACAACAATCAATTTCTTCTGGGTTTTTTTTTTTAATTGTATCAATTGCTCGATATGTATTAGTATTAGTAGATTTTGTCCCTAAGGCTTTTTTTTTGTTCAATTTGTATATTTGCTAATTATACAGAATGTTATAGTTGTCGAATAATCTTTATAGCATCATATACTAATAAAGCTATCTTTTCTGAAGCTGACTTTGCTTGTAATATTTTTGGTGCACTATCATTGATTACTTATCTGCCCTGTTTCCCTTTTAAGCGGACAGGAAATCATTTGAAATTACTATAAAAATTAGGCAATTTCTAAAATACATAAATAAATATTAAAAAACAAATGTTAAAATGCTATTTTTAACATTATTTTCTAAATTTATGATATGTGAATCATATCGACAAAAAATTAACCGGCTGTCATCTCTATTGAGATCTTCTCAAGTCTCAATAAAGATGAAAGCCGGTTCGATAAATATTATAATATAGTTATTAATAGTTGTTTATTTCAATCTTATTTTGATTGATTATTTATTGCCCAATCTATTCAGCTGTGCATTTTTTCTTTTTCAAGACAGGCATTACATTCTGTAGTCAGTAAGAAATTCTATCTGTTTTAGTTGACTGACTTGTCCATATAATATTTGTTTTACTATTCTATTATAGTTTCCACTTTTTGTATGGTCATATTATATTTGAAACTTTTGATGGATTTTGAGAGTTTAAATATTGATCATGTGTGAAAGGATCACATAATGTTACAATTTAATTTGCTTTAATTCATTAATACGCTGTTTATCTTATTTCTAATTTAGAAATCAAATTTCCACTGATTGATTATTTTGATCATTGCATCTAACAAGCATTAGATTTCTAGAAATGTTTGGCTCTTTTTTAAAACTTTCCAAATTCGTTTTTGTAGTTAATATTGAATATTATTTTAAATATTTTTCTTAAATTGTGCTTATAATTTTTAGAAATAAGAATACTTTTATTGACAGTATTTGGTATTTAAATGCTTCTATTTGATATGCTTTCTATTGTATAATGTGAATATTTTTGTTAAATGAAATATTAGGAATAGGTTTCATTTTAATAATATACATATATTTTTATTACTAAGATTTTACCACTATAGTGTGAATAATAAATATGTTTTTATATTCTATAATATTATGTTTTTCCCCACAATTATTTGCTTTTTTAAGTGAATTATGTGTCTAAACTGAAAAACATATTAGTTTGGGTTTAGATAATTAAAATTTTATACTTTTATTTACGCATTAAAATTTATTGAATTAATATGCTTATTTCGAAGATTACTCTTTTATAATAGATATTACTGAAAATTTCACCAAATCACTTAAATGCTTAATTTTTACTGTGTGAATTTTTACGTGCTAGGCAAATAGTATTAAAATTTTTATTTTCTAAAGAGTGAAGGTCTTTTTAGAATTTATAAATAATTTTTTCAAAATTCAGTGGACCACTTTACTAATGCCTGTCATTCAATTTCTTTCCCTGCAAGCGGTGCTGATTCTCAAAGATGTCGACACAAGCCAAGAGCATCCATTCAGAGCTAGCTGGATATTGTTTTGAAAACACATCTTCATAAATAGGGCTTTGTTTTTGTTAACTGTTAGGTTTTTAATGTAAAGGGGCTAAAACAAAATTTTAAAAAGCTGGACGGAAGCCGTAAAGTAATGTAATATTTTTAAATCTAGTTTTTAATACTAAAATTTTCATAATTAAAGAGTCAATTTTTATTTGATTAATAAAGGTGAGGCTTTTATTTATAGATTTCTTTTTTTGTTTTAATTAAAAAATGTAAATTTTAAAAGATAGAAATTCATTTATATAAAAAGAATTTTTAACATAAAGCCCTATCTATATATTGGACAATTGAGAGGGGAAATAAAAGCTGAAGTGATGGTGAATTTTATTTTATTTTTTGTTAGTTTGTGTAAGGCACTAGCACGTACTACTAATACTAATGAGCTTACTTTTAGGAATATGGCTGCCGGTCATCTCTTGAGGATGAACTTGACTCCAGAGCTGTACAGTAGGTATATAACTTCAACAACCAGGAAACATGATTGGAGAAAATTTTTTATTTAATCTTTATTTTATTTATTTTATAAATATATAATTGTAATAGTAATAAAAAAAAGTTATATATGAAAAAAAAGCTCTTTTTGATATATATATATATTTGTAATACAGTACGTGTACACGCATAAAATACACTTGTTGATATACATACATTGGAATTATCTAAATGTGTCTGTAGAGATAAAATATATGTTTGTGCTGCATGTCGTTATAGTTGAGTTCTACAGAAGAAAGTACAAATATAAATTTTGAGATATTTTACCATATTTAAAAAAAATTTTCAAAAAGATAATGTGTTGGAAAGAAATTATGAAATTGTCATAGATATATGAAGCAGTTTTTACATTAGGGATTTTATAAATCATCACCCATTTTGTAACTTATTTATATATAATATATAACTTTTATCTTTGTAATTTGAGTTGTTCTTTGTTCTGAATATTCACTTACTGCATCATATATCAATAAAATTTTAATAGAAAATGTTATTAGAGTGAATGATTTTATATGGCAATATTTTTTTAAATAGATAGTAAAGGACAAAAGCTAGCTTTTTTTTTTTATAATTTGCTCATATAAAGCATTAGTTGCTGACGTTTTTTTTATTTTATTTTTATATTTATTAACAAACATGAAGCAAAATCATACAAAATACAGACTAAACAATAAGATTACAATATATTTGAATAAATCAATTTTAGTAGAATTAGATTATCATCTTAATATTAACTATCTTTTAATTCCCCAAATCTGAATCTTTGATCAAAAAGCAATTAATTTTTTTATTAGTATTAAAGCAAATTACCGTTTGAACATCTAGAGTAAAATCACTTATATAATTACCGTGCTTTTTGAAGTTTCATAAATTGGGGGGGGGGGGGTATGTATCTTCAAAAAAACTTAAAACGAATTTATAATTATTGTATTATGATTTTAAATCATTTTAAATTTTTATTTTGAAAAGTAGACCTTTTCATTAAATCACAATTAGGTTTTAGATTAATTTTCTCAGTTTATATTAAGACACAGTGTTTCCAAACATCCTCTTATTTATATTACTGAGTTTTTTTTTTTGTCACTTTGTAAAAGTTTAAAAAGTTATTTAAAATAAAACATAGTGGAAAAAAGTTTTAATTTTTTATGATTTGAAGATCATTCATTTTGTTTTGCCAAATGCTTAAAAAAACTAAATATGAGAATAATTTATAAATATGTAAAGCTTTTCTTTTATTGGTAATATTTATTAACTCGCGATCAACTTTTCATTTACATTATTTCTTTTAAAAACTATTTCTTAGTTTACACTTGACATCTAACTTTGATAACTCAAGCATAATCTCTCATTCAAAGTTTTCATGACATAGAGAATGGGTCCATGTGTGAGTGGATAAATGTAGTCTGGAATATATACACATGTATCCACAGAAGTATGTGGATTGTATTACAATATATATATACACACACAAGTGAATAGAGCACATATTTACTAAGTAGAGTAAGTTTTTTTTTCATTAAAATTGAAAGCGATATATATATTTTATTTTCAATTTTAATGAAAATTTACTTTAAAATTTTTTTAATTGTGTTTTATAGAAAAATTAATTATTACTAATTTTAATAAGCTGCAAGTTCCTTTTCTCACTCTGCATGACTGTTTTCTTTTTTCATATACTTGCAGGTGGGAAGACGCCTGATCCTCAGTCACGTACTTATGCAACTATTATGAGAGAAAGCTATTTAACGAAGGATACAGTAAGTAGCATTTTTGTTTTTAAAATACATTTTTATAAAAACTGATATGTGTAATATGTATATGGAATCTGCCAACATCAATTATCAATAATCATATGAATGACTTTTTCTGAAATGGGCTATCTATTTGGTTTTTCGGGCTTTTTTAGTGTGATGTTCGATTTAATATTGTGGTAATGTGGCAGACTTGGAACTAAAAGTTTTTGAATAGTTTCCTATTCTCACATATCACATAATCTTCCAAATAACAAACTATACAATGGGATAACAGAATTTCATTGGTAATCTTTTTCCACTACCATTTTTCTAATTAATTATATCTTTTCGTGATATGATTGTAATAAGATGTTTTTAATTTTGCCATTTGGACCTCAAATGAGTGTTCAGCTCTCATCTGCATAAGCACACACTGCTAGTCAAAATATTTTCAAAAAATTTATCCAATATCCCAGTTCATTAGAATTCTTTTTTTTTATTATCGATTCTTCGGCTTTATCTTTTATTATCCTTACAGTTCTGGAATTATCATAACTTGAATAATTTTTACAATTTATACATCTGGAAATTTCCCCCCAATTTTTTATTACAATTTTGACTGCTATTAGTTTCTGCCAAATCTATTGTCTACTGGATTTTGTAGGTAAATATTTTGATGAGCAAACTTATGGGCTTTTTATTATCAGTTTTAAAATTAGTTGCTGTACTTTTGTTAGTCCTTCTGGTTAAATGTGGAGAATAGAGTTGCATCGATTTTTTTTATCTACAGTTTGATCTTGTGTCATTGGTATCACATCGTAGTATGATTTTTTGTGTTTTTTAAATTCTTCATTTACGATTTTTTATTCAAGTTAAGTTTGTTTCTGCTTCATTGTATTCTATATTAATGCCTGATATAGACATTCTCTATGCTATGTATCAACTATGATCTTTGAGGCCTAATTTCCAATTGGATTGGTTTTTGCATATTTGACTTTCATCATTCTTTATTTGATAATAATTTCAGTCGCCGTTTATCTGAAACTTTACACGGTCACTTATTGATCAATATGTAGCTTCACAATTAGTGACTTCTGGTTTGGCAAACCAGGGGAGCCATAGACAATATCTTTAAGTGCTAGAATCCTGAGAGAAAGCAGTCATAATCTGAAATATGATAGAACGGCAGTTCCTTCATTGGAATTAGATGAGAAGACTGATAATCTATTTTGAAATAATGATTAAAGAAACTTAAGATCAAAATAAAATTGAATGGCTAATTGTTTGAGACACTCTAAATGTGTAAAAGTCTTTAGAATCGCCTAAAGTTTGACAGGTTTAGATTGATTAAGAATTTTTGTTTATCATTAATTTAATAATAAATTGACGTTTTTATTGTTTGCATCTCTTTTCATTGCTTTTACTGTGACAGAGCTTAATATTTTTCACAACTTTGACTAGCTGAAGGAAGAGCATTGAGAGAGGACTGTTTTTCGCTTTCTTTGATCATGATGACCATTAACTCAATAAGTTATGTTAGATTGAAAATTGGGAGTCACAAGATCACTGGTAAAATTAAATTGGAACAGTATTTTTCCAAATATTTGATCAGTTTATGGGTTTATAAAATAACAATGTTATGAGCACTTATAAAGAGTAAAAGTCATTTATTATTATTATTATTATTTGAACTTAGAAATTTGTAATTTTGAACATATCTAAAAAGACTTGTTTTTTATAAGTCAAGACTTAATAGTTTGCAGTTGATTTAACTCTAAACTCTATTCAAATGTTACTGGAAGTGTTTTGTAACATGAAAACAATCTTGATTATAAACATGTCAGTTTAGTGTTTTCTAAATTAAATAATTATTCTAAAAATTGTTCCTTTTTACTTCTATATGAGACTGACTTATTGTAAGCCATATGTTGGAAGATTTTAATTGCAATTTTTATAAACTTAATTACATCTGATTTTGATCTTTGCAATTATGCATTTTTTTTTATTAAGCGTGCTCTTTGTGACGATTTTCTGTTCATTAATTAAATAGCTCATGTAATAATATCTTCATTGTATAGCTAAGAGCTATTCAACCTGTAGCCTGAGGGCCAGGATGGATATGAATGCGGTCCAACGCAAAATCATCATATTTAAAATATTAGATGTCTTGTAATTATTTGTTGCAATGTGATTAAAATAAACATATGCACATATTCAAGTATAATGTCAAATATCCAACTAAATTTTATGTTTTCCTCTTTTATTTTTAGAATTAAAAAAATAGAAAAAATATCAATGATGTTTTATTAGTTAGATATGTATATTTTTTATATTAGTGATCACATACTGGAAACTTACTCGATATTAAAAAACTTTCCGAATGGATCTTGCATATATAGTTTTTATTATTTAGACTTTTTTTGTTTATCTGTGGTGATGGATATACGAAAATTATGCACAATTTTTTTTTCTTAAAAGCTTTCAGTAATGTTTGCTTATTTAATATGTGGCCTTAGAAGACTTCTTTTTTTTCAATGTGGCTCAGAGGTGATAAAAGGTTGGACACTTCCAATATAGCTCAATTAATAATATTTTCATTGTAACTAGTTGATGCTAGACTATGTTCTACTCAATGGAACCAATTATTATATATTTCCCAAACAAGAAAGTAAAATATTTAGATAACATCTGAAAATAATATATTTCATATTCAAGTGAATGCACAATGATTATAAAATGAATACATTCAATTAAGTGTGATTAATGGAAGCATTATGTAAAAATTAAATTAGCAAGAGGTCGATAATATACAAAACCATCTTGTAGTTTGAATATAAATAAGAGTTTAACAAGCACAACAATATAAAAAGCTATGTAATCCATAAGAAACTACCAAAAAAAAAAATTCCATGTTAATGGAAAATGATGTGGTTTCAAATGAAAATACTTGTAGTATAACCATGCAAGTACATAAGACAAAAACATACATTTATGATAATAGCAATGTATTTTTTGGCATCCGTGGTTTTCATTTTCTCATCCACAGATGGATTTTTTGGGGGTTTAATCTTTTATGAATGTATTATTACCATCAATTACTTACTTATGGATTATGCAACTTTCTGCATTGTTGTAGTTGTTAAATGTTTACTTCTTGCAAATGTAATTTCGCCCTTGTGCTTTTTATGGCATCACCTTCTTCATTTTTCTCATATACAGACAGGTTTTTAATAATGTTTTATGGATTTATTACTTTAAATTATCTTATGGATTAATGTGCTTGCTAAATTCTTACTTGTATTTCAATCTATGGATTGGTTTTGTTATTTAATTTCTTATGGAATTGTATTTGGCCTCTCACTAATTCAATTTCTTATGCATTCATCACATTTTTTGAATGTGTTTTATAATTCTCGAGTATTGCCTTGATTGCTAAATATAGTATTCCTGTTTTTTAAATATATATATATTTTAACTTTAATGAAAAATGTGAAACTTATCCGATTAATTTTTTCGGAACTGTTCTATTAGCCAGTGTCAGCCGCTCGATGGTGTTATTTATATGCACAAACACATAAATATGCCGTTTACATGGCCGCCACCGCTGGCCTTATTTCTATGCAAAAGCTCAGAAAGATGTCGTTTAATGCGGCCGCCGGTGCCGCTAGCATTATGTCTATGCTAAAAGCAAAGAAAGATGCTGGTTTGGCGGCCAGCCTGCTGCTTTGTGTTACGTACTTTATCCCAATGTTCACAGTTGAAAGTTCGCTACAGTATTGTGTGAGGATGTCTGGACTTCAGACTCCCACAACTCTTCAAATATTCATGTCAAAGTAATTAGCTTACAAGTCATCTGACCTACTATTACCTCCTAACAATTATAAACTCGTCGCCACACTTCCCTACTTACAGCATTGTGTGAGGGTGTCTGGACTTCAGACTCCCACAACTCTTCAAATTTGCATGTCAAAGTAATTAGCTTACAAGTCATCTGACCTACTATTACCTCCTAACAATTATAAACCTGTCGCTACTCAATGTGGAACCTTCAAAAAATTCATAAAGGATACGGCCAAGCAAGATTTCGACCAACTCACGCGAAAAGTCATGTTTGCACGAGAACACATCTGAGACAAATAAAATGGCTGACTTGAAAACAGTTTCAAATTATGGCAACTGCCATCCACAGAAGCCACCACAGTGGATTTTCTGAGAACATGTGCAAGGCTGTGTAAAGAGATGGGGATCAAGTTGAGTGATCTTTCTTGAATTACTGAACTGTATTTTCATTTAGGAACTGTGCCAGGAGACCGGCGAATACTTCACCGCAGCCGTTCTGTCACACTGTTTTTTCTGCCATTGACCCGGTAACGTTATATTTGTATGGTTTTGCATATAAATAACACCATCAAGCTGCTGACACCGGCTAATAGAACAGTACCATTTTTTTTGGGTCATTAGTATATAGTTGGGAGCTCCATGATATGACTAGACCATAGGTTCTATTAGCAAAGCTGAGTTGTTGGCTTTTTGGTTTTTGATGAACTGACAAGATTATTTTTTTTTGATTAGTAATGCATTGTCTAATTATAAACTAAAGCCAGTTCTTTTTTTAAATTTTAAATATTTATTAGATATAATAAATGTATCTTGAATAATAAATGCTTTCCCATATATTTGTTAATGTAGATTTTTTTTTTTTTTTCAAGGCTGATGTTCACCAAAAATTGGTTGAGAAGGCTAAAACTGGACAGTTGCATCCAGTCAATGGAGAAATGACAGCTTTAAAAGGTATTAATATATAAAAAAAGAAGAATCATTGATGTATCTCTTTAAAAAATTGCAAATTAAAATATATATGATTTTTATTATGTTGGATTCATCAAAGCTATTGTTGTAATTCTAAACATAAAATGCTAGGGAGTGGGAATAGTGGTAACCTACCTTTGATGATTGTTTATTTTGAAATTTATTAATGAATGTTAGGTCTTTCTTCTACAAAATATTTGAAATCCACGTTTTTAATACAGTAGTTCTATTTTTACAAAAGTCACATCAATTTTATTTTCCCTATTTTATTCTGGTATGTCCATGTAAATTTCAAATAATACATTATTTACAATATAGTCTTAAAATATGGAAAATTATTACAGTTTTATATACAAGTATCAAACTTTTTTATGGTCACAGATCCACTTAAATGTATATTTATGATCCAAATCATTTGTAAGGCTATTATATCATTCTTAGATCAGATGCAAACTAAATCCACTTAAAGATTAATGTATTTACTTTTTAATTAAACATAATTAATCCAACTTCATTTATTTTTTACCACAGATAGTGTCTTGTTAGATATTCTTAAAAAATTTACTCCACATTTTTGAAAGACATGAATAAAGGCATCTGACAATGATATTTAACGATCTCCCAAATACAATGCATACTGAACCACCATTCTTCAGTGTGAAATGCATTTAGAGAGTTCATTTATTTTTTCAGATGTCTATGTTTCAAGAACCTTTTTGTGACAGAGAGGATATTAAAGTATAATGATGTCTTTCCAAGATGTTTATTACTTATTTTTTGCAATGCTTACGTTAAAAAAAAATCCTCTCTATCAATTTTATTCATTCTATATCGTCTTCACAATGCTTTATTAAATACTAGAGAATTAAATTGGTGGTGAACATTTTTTTGCAAGCAGTGATGGGGGGTCGTTGCAAAATTGGGGGAGAGAATCATAGAATTACTAAGAAAAATTCAAGCATAGCAATAAAAAAAATTTTTATTCTCTTTAAAAATAAAATGTAAATATAATAATGCATCTTATTTATATATTAACCCTATAATAATTGCATTGGGAAATATTATTCATTTTAAACAAATAAAACACATGATCACCATTCTTTATGCTTGCGCAAGCTGTTTACACAGAGGTAAAACTCTCCATACAGTAACGCCATTTAGTGCATCTATAATAATAATTAAAAATATATTTTTTACAATTCTATGTTGAAAATATACATAAAATTCATGTATGTGTGTGTATATATAAAAAAAAGTATGAATTAAATTAAAGCTATTAGTTAGCTTTTTTTTTTTTTTATGGCAAGTAAAAGTTATTCTTTACAAAACAAAAACTATTATTATAAAAATAAATAATATTTTAAAATATCAACTTTAATTTTTTTTTTCATTTCCCATATGTCATAGCATCAACTGCGGAGAGGTCAGCGCAGCTGCCTTGCAAACAAGCAGTTTGCAGACAGTTGTTGCGGGTTCGCCTCTGCGGCCAATGCTATGACATGGAAAAAATATAATAATAATTAAAGTTGATATTTTAAAATATTATTTATTTTTATAAAAACTTATTGTTTGGAAAGTTTCATTTAAAATTCTCAGGTCCTTGTGACCTCATTTTCAATATTTAAAAAAAAAAAGATCCAAGTTTGTTTTCCTCATTTTTTATGAACAATATCAGAATTTATTATTTTTTTATTTTTAGTTGACAAAAGTTGTTTATTTTTAAAATTTGTTGATTAGAAATTTTTACTACCATTTTCAAGAAATTATTTAAGATATTATCATTCTCAATATGTATATAACACTACTTACAGTTGTACTTTATATATATGATATAGTACCTTTATCTGTGGCACTCCATATAGATAAAACAGCATACATATAAAACTACTTCAGCAAGCTAACAGTAGACTGACTTATTGTTATCTTTAGGAAAGGCATAATCTGGTAACTGTTAGCATGCAGTGAACTCCCTTCAGTCTGTATACCGTCTAATACATGTATATGGCTATGAACCATAAAACCTGTGCCTTGCTCCATATGAATCCAAACTCTATCCTTGTGAACTAGTAGCATTCACTGTCTTGCCTTCAGTTATATCTTCATAGTAATCATGCTGTGATAATCTGTAAAAACATAAAACTCCTAATCTTTTTTTCCCAACCTTTTTATAGTCAGGGTGGAATTTAAGAAAACACAGTAATTAAAAGTAAGTTTCTTTATCTTGATTGAAAAAAAGTAATAACAACTTGGTAGATTTTTTATCAATGTATGTTATACAAGCATTAATTTAAAAAATTTGCTAATCAAAATAGATAGTGGCATTTTATACTTATCAGTATATCTATTGTAATATAAAAATATGCTTGTTTTAATTTCAAAATCAGAATTAATAAAATATTAATTAAACCTTTTTAAATGTTTAATTTATAATAAAAAAGTTTTAAATTCAAAATTATTTAATCCTTAACTGTCATTCCAGTGTAATATAGAAAATATCTACAAAAGCTTTTTTTTTTCTACTTTTCCTTTCAACTTTATATGTGCACACACACTACTTTGTTGTATGACATGAAACACATAACCATCTCAATATATTGAATTTGATGAAAACACATCACCTTTTCTTACTAATAAATATGTTATTGATATTTGTAATATCTAAATAAAAAACGATTAATTGACCTTTCATGCTATAAAACATCAATTCATACTGACTTATTAGAAATTTTGACTGTTGATGGAATACTATTAGTCTGAACTGAAGAAAAAGGCAATAAAAGTTTTAATCCAATTTCTATCATAGATTTATGTGTACCTGTTTTCTCAAAATTAGTTTCTATTAAAATGCTTTATCAATCATGATTAGATCCAGAAAGTAATTTGTAGCGCTAGATTTAATGTAATCCCAAATGTAGAATCAGTTATGAGCTCCACGTAAGTGCAAATTTCACATTACTTGTTGAATGAATTTTTTTTTTAAATTAAATTATCTTTTCATTAAATTTTTTTTTGTCTATACAGTATATGTAAAATTTTATTTACTATGTAAATGTATTATTAAGATTATTATTTCCTGAATTATGGTGTTTTATTATATTTCTTATCTAGTCAAAAAGTTTTAATGATTGCATAGAAATTACATCTAAGAAAAGGGGTTGCAAATAAAAATAGGTTGTGACCATTAATATAAGTAATGCGAAAAGATTAAAAAGTAACTAATTTATTTTTTTATGAATTAACATTGGTGTTTGTTGAAATGCTTTCATGGACGTAAAGTAAATGAAAAAATCTTTTATTAGTCCTAAAGTCTGTTTTTGTTACCTGTTAGAAGCAACTAACTGTAATGCATATTTTTTTTATAGAAAACTTGTAAACATTTGTTTTTATGGTTTAAAAGTAATGCAATTGTATTAACTTGTGAATTTTGTGTTGTTTCTTCAAATAGAATCTACTAATAAGAGTGGTAGTTTAAATTTTGCTGATTTTGGAATTTAAATAATCGACACCAGGGGGCAGTTACTTAGATTCTATGTAGCCATTATTATTTAATATTGGTGGATATTGAATCGTGTAAAATTGAATTAGCTAACCAAAAACAGATAACTGGAAATTCAGTACAGGAAATAGGATCAGAAAATGTATTACTGGATAAATGTTTTAAGAGACCTATGATAAAGTATATAATATGTGAAAAAAATTTTCATTTGAATTACATAACTATTTCCAAAGAAGAAATAAAAGGATTTTTAGTGTTGGGTGAGCATGCTAAGGAAATTTAGAGTAATGTTGAAAAAATATAATGATGCGGGATTTAATACAAGAGCAATTATCAATATAGAAAATGATATGAAAGAGCAATTGAATGAAATGAAGTGAAATATTAAAAGAGAAATTTGGCAAAAGGAAAAGTTAGAAGAGATGTGAGATTGTTATACCATAATGAAAAGTTAAATAGAAATGAGAATGAAGTTTAATAGAATAGAGGACAAAAATGGCTGATAATGGGACCTTTTTTATTGAGGGCCTACAGGTATTGTTACAAAAACAGGCAAAACTCTCCATACAGTATTGCCACTCAATGCAAGTCAGAGTAATCAGTGGATGCCACAAGGCTTGTGCATATAATCCTCATCTAGTGCCTACTCATCCAATATCACCAGACTAGTTTCTGGCTTGTGGCCTTCGTCAGTGAGGAGCCTTGGATCTGAGAGCACGACACCTAGATCTTAGGATCTAATGCAACCCTCCAGCAGCCACCTTTTATCTCTACTTAACTACAAAGCTATGAGTCTTAAATTGAAAACACAATATTTTCAATCCAAGCTCATTAGCTTATATAGTCATATAAGTCTTCATTCAGTTCAGTACCTATACATTTTGGTGTCTTTGGTTCTTTAAACATCACATGATCACCATTTCTTGTGCTTGCCAGAAACTAGTCTGGGGATATTGGATGAGTAGGCACTAGATGGGGATTTTATGCACAAGCCTTCTGGTATCCATTGATTACTCTGGCTTGCACTGAGTGGCAATACTGTATGGAGAGTTTTGTCTGTTTTAATAACAGTTATAAGCAAGCATAAGAAATGATGATCATCTTATGTTTATTGGTATTGTTATAATAGGATAGTGAAATGATTATAAGAGTGGGTTTGCTTCTACATCCTTTACCTCTTCCTCTATCTTACTTATTTTTTGGCTAATTATTTCTTTTGCACTACCTATTTTTTCATTCATATCTCATCACTCCACTAAAAACATATTCTATTCTATCTTCATCATCTACATTTTATTCGATTTCTTCTACTTTCTCTTTACACTATCTACACTTATAAACCATTTTTTCACCTTTTTTGTCACATTTATATACTATCTACATAACCATAAACCTGTTACATCCTTCCTAGTTTTATTTAAACATTTGTCAGTAGTAGTTTGCTGATCCTTGCTACTCCATTCATAAAATTTATTCCAGCTTTAAGATCTATAATAGCATTATGGAGCACAATATAATATCAAAAATTAATTATATAAAAAAAGTCTTGCTATATAATTTTACTAAAATTATCTTATTTTTATTTTAGAAAAGAAACGCCGACGATGGGACCAGGCCGGGGAAGAAACAACACCTGTTAAAAAAAAGGCTTTATCAAGTTGGGACCAAGCTGAAGTTAGTTATTAAATGTTGAAGCTTTTATTGTATTTTTATTTTTTAAAATCTGATTTCTGTGTGATTTATTTTGATAAAATGTTTTAGTTTTGGATATAGTAAACAAGAATCATATCTATACCAGAGTTGCTTTATTGTTACATCTTCTGTTTTAATACAGGTTGAAAATTACTTTGAAATTTTTGATTTTTTTAATTTTTATAGATAAGGAAATTTTTGTGATTGTAAAAAATTACTCAAATAATTATAAAAGTTAAAAATTTTAGTAATCAGTATTTGTTGCAAATACTAGAGATGGTAATAAAGTGACATGTCTAGAGTGTTTCCTAGCAATAATTACCAAGATGGGAAAATAAATTTTATTTTCTGTTATGCTAATATAGTTATTTAAAAATTTATTTTCAGACGCAATGCTTGTGTAAGTAATGAATTTGTATATATTAAATAATACAGCTTTAATTTCTTGGAAATCTTGTGTTTATTTTCTGTATTTATATATTGAACTATTTCCATCATCTAATATTAAATATTGAATGTCTTTAGAAAAATTTAACTTTATTTAAATATTCCAATCACATTCAACTGTTATTAAGAGCATAAAGGTTAGTATATGCGCAATGTTTCAAGAGATAATTTCTTTTCTTCAGGTGTTGGTTGTCTGACCAGTGGCAGTACTAGCATAAGAATCGAACCTAGACCCTTCCTTGGTTTGTTGCACCTCTCTAAACATTGTGAATATACTAACCTGTGTACTATTACTAACAGTTGAATGTAATTGGAATATTTAATTAAAGTCAATTTCTAAAGACATTCAATACTTAATATTAGATAATGGAAATAGTCCAATATATAAATACAACTAAATTACCATTATCACAAGCCTTCAGGAAAACAATAAAAATATAATGTTAATGATAAGAAATGCCATCAAACTGAAAAATAGATTTTGATGTAGAAAATAAGCATGTTTTACAAGAAATTGGACATGGATTTTTTAATATACTTGGAAAATGTCAGTTGCTTTGCTCAGACTATTTGATAGACTTCATATGAGGGTTTTCTCTAAATAACAAATAAACAATGCCTGGCTGACGATATCTCCTTCTGCCTTATAGGATATGATATTGGTTTGTCAAATTTCTGATTTTTCTTTCTTCAGTCATTTAAATTTTAGATTCACAGCAACCATATTAGATTTTAGGGAACCTTTGTTTAATTCACTATTTTTATAACGACTTGGCATTACACAAAAATGTTGTGTATGTTACTAGAAAAATAATATACCAAGGTATTTAATAAAGCTGAAAAAATATAATCATCTCATATTTAAAATAGTAAAAGAAATAGGAGTTTAACATTTTTAAAAATTATTATTTTTCTTTCTTTATAAATTCTGAATTTTAATAGATAAATTTTAAAATTATGATTTTTATTAACACATTTATTAGAGTTCTTATAATTATATCCAATAAAATGGTGTATAACATGACTTACATAAGACAATTCATTATTCCAAAACATTAAAAAAATAGTGATATTGATTTCTTTCGGGGTTTTTTAAAAAGTTCCACAACGATTCTTTTTTTCTAGCTATGTATAATTAAAAAAGAGATTGTGATAAAGATGAATGTCTAAAATAGTTTTCAGATTGTTAATGACTCTGGTTCAATACATGTAACAGAAGGTAAAAAAAGATTTAGATATAGTGGCATATAGAATAATAATAATGCTATTTTTATAGTCTAAATTAGTTTTCACCTTTGTGAAAAAGGCTTTTGTTAGGAAAAATCCATTTGAAATGAAAAATCAAGTGAATGCTACAACAAAGAATTAAATGTTATTGAAATTATGCAGCAAAAGAATAAACATCTAAATAAAAATGTAGATATAACTTACATTAGACCTATTCATAACTCATCCTCTTGGGATCACAGAGTTAAAGCATCAGCACAGTGAGATGGAGTGTGAAGAGATGCTTTGCCTTTTTCAACTTCAGATGATAAGCAATAAAACAGCCTTTCTAAGCATTTTTTTTTTTCAGGTAGACAATGTAGCACTTGTTTGGATATTGTAAAACTACTGAGAGCGCAGCTTGGGTAACCAGAATTAGCCAACATCAGAAATTGTATTTTTACCTGTTCACATTGCTGCATGCATATCCATTATGGCTATCTGCACGGATCCATCTTTTGAAATGTGACTTTTTGTGTCATATTATTTTATGTTATTCCGAGCTGTAAAAATCTAAATAATTTCATGAACTATCACCTCTGATATGTAGTATTAAAATTTACATTAGTGTCATATACATATGTGGCCTAATTTTATAAATTTTAACAGTCTTTTAATATTTGACATTTTTCTATTGTTAGAAAATATATGAAAACAAATTATAACTTCTGAAAAATAAAGATGCCTTTGTTTTTCGTCACAATTTCAGATATCCTCTATCAAGATATGAAACACTTGCAAACTATTCATACCATAGTGATCATACAATGTTTTAGTGGTTTTATATCAAGATTATGCTATTATCGTAACCAAAAGTATACTAATATGTAGTATAAATTTGCTCAATTCAAAACTTTTATAATTCTTTTTTGATATAATTTTCTATCAAATAATAATTGGAAAAAAAAAAGTACATATGACTATTGAAAATTTAAGCCTCAGTAAAATCACCAATTATTACCTGTTAGTCAATAATGTTCCTTAGTAAAAACTCATTCCGATCTGATCATGTGATAAAGATAATTACTGCTGTGGGCAAAGATGGCTTATTAATTTTTTTTTAGGAATTGCAACAACTATTACAACTGAGAAGTCACTAACAAATTTCTTGTAAACATTAAGTCGTAAGAACAAATGAAGTGAGAAAAAAATTGAAAAAATCATCATCAAATCAAAAGTGAATCGAATGACATAATTTGCATATGCATTGTTTGCACAGTTTTCACGCTGAAAAAAATAGATGTTATTCCAATCATATTCATAACAAAATTGATGCTCCTTGTTTAGAAATACTATATATATATATATATTATTAAACTTCAACAGCTATTAGTCACTAAAATTGCTAACTAGAATCTTTAGGATTGTCATATTACTGACACGTGGAATTCTTTTTAAGGAGTGTGTTATGGATTCAAATAAATCTATTCTTGGGTTCACTAAAAAGAAGAATCATTATTGGTTTTTCACAATGATTTTACTGTTAGTGGCTTGATTAAAAGGCAGCACAGCATTTTGTGTTTGCACAATAACGAATAATAAATGTAGGGATAAAAAGGTTTGAAAGTGATTGATGGATTAAAACTGCAAAATTAATGCAGACATTTGCTGATCAGGGTCACCAGATTCTTTTTTTGATAGGGATTTGAAAAACAATAACAAACCTATTAAATCCAACAATGTCACTAATATGATGACTGATATTTTAAACAGGTGGAAGGAATATTTTGTTCATCTTTTGAATAGAATTGTCATCATTTTATCTATTCATTTATATTTGGACAAAGACATCCAGCTTAGTGAAATCAAAATAGCTCTTTATGATCATAAAAATGGAAAGAGTGCGGGTCCCAAATGAAATATCCTGGAGAAGTTTTAAAATATGGTAATATGTTAGCTTCAAAATATTGGAATTTTTTGAAATTTTGCTACCAAATTTTAAAGATGCGTTTATTGTTCCAATTTTTAAAAATAATGGAAATAGACCAGATTATAGTAATTATCTTGTAATATCTTTTTAGTAAAGATATTTTGGATGTTTTTTTTTTTTTTTGAGAGTAGGTTGTTTCCAGTCATAACAAGATTCAATGTGGTTTCAGAAAATCAAAAAGTATTATAGATATGATTTTTGTTGTAAGGCAGATGCAATGAAGGTATCAGGAACAAAAGAGTGATTTACATTTAGCTTTTATTGATTTGGTCAAGGTATTTTTCACTTAATCAAACAAGTCTATTGCATTGTTTGAAATAAGTCAGTTGTTCACCAGAATTTATTTGTATATATTGTAACGGTGTACATGTACCATTACATTATTTTAAAATTAAAATAAAGGAGAAAATAAATCTTAAATAAAATTGATTTATTAAAAACTAAAAGAAAATTAAGTTATGTTTAACATATATATATCGCACAGATGGAAAACATAAAAAAAAAAAAAATATTTAAAAGTACTTTTTTGCAGAAAAAAATAAAGATCTAAAGATTAGTACTTTTAGTAAAAAGTTATATAAAAGAGAAATAAATGTTAATTAATTTCTATTTTAAGAATCATGTTTAATCTTAGTAAATGGAAATGATTGTTTTATTAATTCTAGCCCTTGGAGCACTTAAATAATTGAAAAGTCAGATAAGAGAATGAAAAAATTAAAGATTGACCAATGCAAGCACCGAGCCACGCACGGGCCAGAAAGAAAAACATCCAGACCTTAGGATCAGTGACATCATGGTCTATGGATCCGAAAATTTAGTGATAAGGGAGATCTAATATTATAAAAGAGAAAATTTATTGAATTCATAAGTTGTTTTATTTTGACTATTGATCTTCTATGAACTGTAGCTGTGTTGCAAACTCCATAATGTAGGAGTCTTGCAATAGATTTAATTTCCTGCATCAGCTGAGGCCTCCCTATGACAGTTCCTGAACCAAGTATTGGCAAGCAGTGGTTTCATCTCCAGAGAACAAACTATACAAAATGCAAAACTTAGGATGGACTTCCATAAACCTATCGCAACCAGGAGGATTCGTAAAAACTTACTGTCGGAATTATAAACTTTTTCAATATGAACTGATCTCTTAAACAAACTTTCAATTAGTAACCTAAAGTATGAACTCTTATCTGACTTAAAAGAACTCTAAATCAATTATTAATATTTTTTTTATGTATTAAGTTTACGACTTAATCATTTCCATTTCTGTTTTTTTTTTTTACTATTATTATGTATTAATTAAATTATTAAATTTAAAGTTGGGTAGATTCGTTAAAGTTTGTTAGTTTTAAGGGGGTTAATTTCAGACTTTGAGGTTGGTGGAGGGATATATGGGTGTTTATATCAATGTAATGTGAAGCGTGTTAGCATATAGGGCAACGTGTCCAACTGAATGCATAACCCAAAGGTATAGTCCGGTGTTGCAATGGACATGGAGTACTTACCCGCCATTGATTTCCTTTCGCTCTATGGATAGGGACTATAAGTCTGCGAAGTACCGCTCTCCCTCCGTACGCTGCATTTCTCTTTAATGTTTTATATATATATGATTCTTTTGCCAGACAGACGCACATTCCTGTACTAGACGAAGATCATTTCCTTTAAATAATAACACGCCGTCGCACATTCCTGCGAGCGTTGATTTAGCTATAAACTTTTAGCCTGAGGTTGGATGTTTTGAAAAGTTTTAATTGCGTGATCTATGTAGCTTATCTATGCTCAACATTCTAAAACAAAATTATATAAACTGTCCATCTGTGCGGACTTACTAAAATAATAATTTAAAATTAATAATAAATTAAAGTAAGATTAATTTATTCCTCAAATTTAAATTTATATATGTGCATCAATAAATGTTTTTGAGTGTTATTACTGGCAATGGCTTATTTTATTTCTTTTTAAATATTGAAATCCGTTTGAGAAGTTACATTATAAATCTCTGCTTCTTCTTGAGTTAATGGCATGGGCAAGCGGTCTATAATAAAATAAAATTAGATCTTAATAAGAAGTATCTGCCTACATTACAAATTTTCTAGGTTCAAATAGCCTAGTGGCATCCTGTATGGCAGTTAGTAATGTTTTACACACAACTTATAGAAAGAATGCCACCTCCGTAACTCTGAGAACATGTTCTCCCGTGTGTGATGTTTGGTATGTACGGTACTAGGGGGAAATGAGTATTTGTATATAGAGTATCTTAGTTGATCAACTAGTGGTCACATATCATTTGCTTGTATATTCTGCTTCTGTTACTAATAGTTACCGTTATAATATATATAAATGAAATATCCAGGTACAGTATTATCCATGTACTCGGATGATATTTATATCTGTAACCCATGAAAATCTTCGATTTAAGATATATATGTAGTATGAGTTACTATATCAACTAGATAACTTTAAAGATGTTAGCTCTATATAATAAAGTATTAAAAATTGATTCAGTTGATGAAAAAGTGATTTTTTTTTTAAAAATTATTTTAATTATTAATTATATCTTGTGTCCATAAATAGTATATTCAGTATTTTAATTTTTTTAAACTAGGCTACAACTCCCAGCCAGAGTCGTTGGGATGAAACTCCTGGGCGCATTCCTAAAGGTAGTGAAACTCCAGGTGCAACACCTGGTACTAGTACTCGTGTGTGGGATGCCACTCCTGGCCATGCAACACCCGGAGCCACCACACCCGGACATGCCACACCTGGACATAATGCTACTCCAAGTGCACGTAGAAATAGATGGGATGAAACTCCTAAAACTGAAAGAGGTAAGTCTAAATGAATATTTAATCATAGTTTTGAATTATATTTGGGGTGAATTATTATTGAACTCTTTCCATTTAAATATAATGAATTTACTATTAGCTTTTGAGAGATGAAGGAATTATTTTCCAGTGAAGAGAATGAATTTTTAATGAAATAATTTAAAGAGTAGGACCACACTTCAAAGAATCTGAAGAACTATAAGAAGGAGTAATCAAAAGCGAAATGCATGAGTGAGAGAACATATATGTATCAGGGACATTATTGAAAGATAAAGAAGCTGAAGTAGAGCTGAGCTGGATATTTTATTAGATGAGATGGGCAGGCTCAATTCTTAAACTGTATCTTAAGAAATTTTTAAGAGATCATATACAAAATGGATGGATGGACGAGATGAAATTTTCTGGAATGGTGTGGAGAAAAGACCGTGTAAATTGTAGCAACTGGATTAAACTTGGTAGAGACCTTCATACTCATCCAACAAAAAAAATGTTACTGGAAATGACCGTTAATGGTATTTGCTTAGGGATTCTGTGATTCAATATTTCAGAACTAGAAATATCGAATTAAAAAGGCAATAATATTTCTTGATGTGATAATTTTGAAGATTATCGCATCAATGATGATAATGATTCAGCCAATGAAATTGCTCAAAATCTCATTTGTAGATTAAATTACTATCACAATCTTTATTATCTCATAAGAATGATATTTTATCATGTAAGATGCAAACTGAAGAAAAAGAAAATAGTTTGAAGAACCAATTGAAAACCCATCATAATAAAAATTCATTAGTTGTTAAATGGATGATGCAGAAGGAGTAGGTTCTCTTTTGGATTCTTCGAGCAAAGTTATTTGAAATAAATTTTCATATTGTTAATAAAATGAAGGTAAAAAGATATAGTTTTTATATTATATATAGAGTTCGCAAAACAAACTCTTAACGAGCTTTGAGAATACCCTATATATAACATTTGTAACACGAGCTTTATTAAAATTAGGTCATGTGACATCTGACTTGATTTTTTTATCAAAATAGTTTTTTATGTAAAGAAAAAAGTATATGTAAAAATAATAATTAAAAAATGACATCAATAATATAAGAATAAGATATTAATGTTTAAGCTTTCAATTTGAAATGAGCCCTAAAATTGTAAGGATAGACTAAACTAACTTTAGTGCTGCTTACAAGTGCTTAAAATAAGAGTGTCTGGATATTTAATAAACGATAAAACATACTTTCAGAAATTTCTACATGTAAGAGTGAGATAGAACAGTATTACTAGTTATATTATGAGTTTAAATATATATTGATGACAGGATCTGCCTAAGGAATTATAAATACAAGAAGAATACAGAAGTGTTTATTTAAAATAAATTAAGACTATAAATTTCAGAAATAGATGTGTGTATGAAGGAAGATTTTGTTTGGTTACGAGTAAAAAAATAAAATAAAACATCTAAATAGATTATGAATCTAAAAATTTACATATATAATAGAATATTACTAAGTGGAACACCTATTATTTGAAAAACTTATTTACCTTTTACAGTAAATAATTTAGTTTGTACACACATTTGCAAATAAAATTAAAAAACAAAATAATAAATGCTTTAATTTATTGAATTAATTGCAGTCTGCTGCCTGATTTGTTTTAGCATAGTTTGAATTTACAATTAGCAACAAAAGATTTTTTCCATAAAATCCAAAAAAGTCCTGTAACTAGGGATTTTGGATTAATGGATTTATCCTAATTTGTTGGTATAATTTTCATTTCTCATGAAACCAACAGCTTAGAAATTTGGTTCGACAAAACTTATTCTTATGTTCGATCGGTCACGTATGTCACTTCCAAAATATGCTTGCTTGATATATACATTGTGTGCCACTATTGTTACAAATAGAAAGTCTGCTATTTTTTCTGTCCTATGTAATGATTTTTTTTTTATTAATTTTATAAATTGACAAATATTAGAAAGTGGAGATTGGGGTATTGCGGATATTGCAAAAATATTAAATATAAAATTAGATTTGCACTTATCTGCTGATTTTAAGATAGTAAATAAATGACAAATTTTACAATTATTAAGGTTAATCTTAATTATTGAGTGAAAATTGTTATTTTGCAATTTATATTTATAGATATTCTTAATTAATTCTTAATTGTGTCATGAATTCAATTATGAAATCTAAATGACTATATCTTTTTTAAGTTTGTTATGAAATTTTTTTAAAAGTTGAATTTAATTAGGTTTTTGTTTAAGAGAACTTAGAAAATAATGAGGTAATTGATGTATAATGATAGCAAAGATGTAGGATACTTGTACTTTTTAGCATCGCTGCACTGTTTTTATCAAGCAATTTATTAGTAAATCATTTATATCATTAACGTTTTAATTTCACATGATCACCATTTCTTATGCTTGCTTATAACTGTTATTAAAACAGGCAAAACTCTCCATACAATATTATCACTCAGTGCAAGCCAGAGTGGCAATATTGTATGGATAGTTTTGCCTGTTTTAATAACGTTTTAATTTGCTAAAAATACTTTTTTCTTCCTTCAGGTGAATGTTAATATGTAGTTATTAAATACAGAGTTGTTATGAAGAGATTAATAATTGTAACTAGTCCAAACTACTAGTTGTGGACAATGATTATGGAATACTCAGTCTAGTTAATGAATATTTGAAACAAGCTGTGAATTATTTTGAAGAGATTTACACTTATATACAATAAGGAAAAATTCTAATTAGTGTGGGGAGAAGGTAGTTAGAGAATTGATAGATCAGTTAACTTTTAATTCTTTTTGCCTCTGTTAAAATTGACATGTTCCCAAACTTTTAAGTTGACATTGAGAGGTCTCATGTTTTTCAACTTGTATTGCTATGATTATTAAGTCATGAAAAGATTTGTATTAAAGACATATGTTTAAAGTTGTCAGATTCAGAATTGTTCTATTCTGGCTAATGATCGATTTAGTTTGGCAACTCTTTACAACATCATTTTAATGGATTTGAAAGTAGCATGTGATCTGAGTGACTGACTGGTGAAAAGAAAACAAAGCTAGAATTAGATTTAGCGATGTTTTCTTTGGCTTTTTGGTGGAAAATTTACAGATAAGCATTAACAGTGTAAAAAAATAAGCTAAATGCCAGTAAACTCAAAAATGTAATTTTAATGATGGATTCAGCATTAGAAGAAAAAGATTTTCACTCAAGAATTAAGATAGTCTCCTTGAATTAGGTTTGAATATATCTGAACGTGTGGTAATTGATATAGAAGAGTAATTCTAGATATTTCTGAAAGAATAAATATTATACTAAATATATCCCATAATCATAAACTTAAACTGATATTGAGATAATGGTTTCAGGAGGATTGTACAGCATCAGTCAGCAAAGACCTTTTTCAGTAATTATCAGCAATACCACTTTAAATGTATTCTGGGTAGCAAAGATGATGAATTTTTATATCTATTAGGGGAAAAAAGAATTTTTTAGGAATCAAGAAAGACCAAAAAGAAAAAAAAAGGCCTCTCCTGTGACTTCTCTCTCTAGTATTGAAATTAATTAATTAGTACTATTTGTAAATAATCATTTTAAGCATGTTATATCTTTAAGGACATTTTAAGTTCCTAATATAATTAATACAATTTTTTTAATTGGTTGATAAGCTTACTAATTAGATTAATTATTTTTTTATTTTTATTTTTTGAATTTATTTTTCTTATTATATCATGAGCTTTATTTGTTATAATAGTAGTTCTTGAGGATTTGTAAATTTAGTCATATTTAACTTTATTTCTTTTAATGTATGATATATTTATGGAACTTTGTTTGCTATAAGAGTATTTTCTGAGAATTTGTAAATTTGAACTTATTTTATTTCTTTTAATATATACATATTGTGAATCTTTATTTGCTTTAAGAATAGTTCCTGAAAACTTGTAAATTTGAGCTTATTAAATTGATATACTTTTTTAATGAATTAATAAATAATAACAGCAAATCAATTCAATTTTCCAGCTACCAAGTGCAGTTCTATTCTAACGCCATCTACTGGTAATCAGTCATTACTCAAGGTTACAGTTGCTAACGTTAGAATGTAGAGCTGCTTTTAGTGTATGAACTAGGGAATTAAATGGTTTGCCTTTATTATTAACATTCCTTGCCAGTGGAATAACATCCCTACAGTTAATAAAGAATTGGAGGCACTAAAATATATGAATATTGAATTGAAGTTACATCTATATAACTGTTGAAGCATATTGATTTGGATTCAAAATCTTAGTCCAATTTGAATTTTATGTTTTCAGCTTGAGTAGTAAAATGCAATTAGAAGTGGCATCTAGATGCTCTATTGCATTGCTTCCAAATTTGAATCTCAAAGCTTCTTTGCTAATAACATAAGTCAAAAACCAGCATGAGGATGCATATTTAAATGCATTAAAGTCTTTGGTACTTACCCATTTTTCAATATTACAGCCGATCATGTTAGAATGAGTAGTTATTCTTAGTTTTTATATATTTGATGCATATTATTTGTCTTTTGCAAAGTGATCAATATTCACCACAGATTAATTTATATAATTTTAAGCTTATGTAGTAACATTATGATTTCAAAAAAAAATCATTAAATTTTATAATATATATATTTTTAGAAACTCCTGGTCATGGTAGTGGTTGGGCAGAAACTCCTCGAACAGATCGAGGCAGTGATAATATTCAAGAAACTCCTACTCCTGGAACTAGTAAGAGAAGATCTCGTTGGGATGAAACACCTGCAAGCCAAATAGGAAATTCCACTCCTGTTATGACACCAAGTGGAGTGACACCTGTGGGTCCAAAAGCTATGACAATGAACACACCTACTCCAGGTAATTAATATATGTTTTATATACATTATTTGTTAGCTAATTTTGGATTTATTTATTTTTAGAAATATTAATTATCTAATTTAGAATTGTTATTATTTTTTTTAAAAACATTCTTTCCATTATCGCAAACTGATATTCTTAAAATATATATAAAGCTGTTTTTATTTTAAAAGTTCAGTTAAAAAAAAAAAAACATTTTATTTTCATTAGAGATTATTCATAGTTCAGGAGCAATAGAAATTAGAATATCCGATAGCTCTTTACCTGGCTTCAAATCAACTTAGTGGGCTTTTTTTTTGTCAAAATAAAGGTTTGCTGGCAACTTTTGTTAGCTTATAAAGTTGCCCAGAATTCACATATTTAGTGATGCTTTTGTTTTGTACAGTTTTGATTTTATCTTTAGAACAAGTACACGAACAAACCCACAGTTTTGATATTTGGACAGACGAATATATAGCAAATATCAAATAACTATTGGGAAAAGTTTTGTTGATCTATGGTATTATAATCTTGCACAACCATCATAATTTATCTCTAAAATTTAATTTAAAAAAATTATACTAATTGCCTGTCACATTAAAAATACTGTGATTGATTTGGGTTTAATTTAAAACTGACTTTATTCAGTTACAATAGAATACTCTTAACATACTATATAGCAGGGGTGGCCAAGACATCAACCGCAAGGTCTCTACAAGGCGACCGATAAGCTGATGAGAACATTGACAAATTATAGTGAAAAATTTAGAGCTGATTTGAATATATATATAAAAAAAAAATTCAAAATTATTCTAGTTTAAAAAATAATTAAATTTAAATAATACCTATTGTTATTGTCGATCTCAAAAATAAATCCAGGTTGGAAGAAGCTGAAAAGAATTAAATTATTTTTGTATAGAAATATTTAATTGCTGTTTTTCTGAGGAGATATGAAAATAACTTCTAGAGAAACGAGGATTTTAATGAAATGATTTTAAAACAAAGAAGTTGTGAACTTTTTAAAACACTTCATCTAGCTAGCAAAGAATCCCCAACAAGATTTGAAAAGAAAGCAGGACTTTTTTCTATCTACGAAAGAAAGTAGGTATCAAAGCAAGAAACGAATATTATGTTTAATTATTGTAAAGATTGTTAGCAGAGAAAATGTGGGAATTTTCCAAGGCGTACAGAAATAGAGGACTTTTGTAAAATATTATTGTTAGGTATTTTTTACCTCTCTAGGAAAGGGACATCAAAATAAAAAAATTTTTTTTTTTTACTTTGTAATTTATTTGTTTTTTTGTAAAATTTGCATCTAATTTATTTTAATATAATTCTAAAACAATTTTTTTTTTTTTATAATTCAGAATCAGCTCTAGAAAATAATTATTTATATGTAATTTAATAATTGTAATTTAATAAATATTTTATAAAGTGACATGGACAAATTGTAATTCTAGAGGGAGCTGAGGTAATTTAATAATAGTCACAATAAAATCAGTTCGTAAGTATCTTCTAAAAACGTCACATATTTGTGAGTACCTTCGAATCATTATTTTTTTTTGCTTCAGCAAAAATGTTTGTTTTCTGGTTTCCGATTCGAAGCCCTGAAAAAAACATAGTCATCCTCAGGTACACTTTCACAAAAAAAAATCGCCCCAATGTCTAAAAGTTTGGCCACCCCTGCAATATAGAATCTAATCATCTAACAAACAGAAATGATTCATATAAGTTTTTCCTGTCTTCTTGTTGGAACAAAAGTTTTATCATAATAGGAAAAGAGAATAATAAGACAAGGACTTATTCAATCTTGCTTATTTCAGATGCATCCATCTATGATAGTTTGGTCATTACTTTTATAAAATAAAAAGATATATGTTAAGAGGAATAGACTTTTTCCTTCTATTTTTGGTGTGCTCATAATTTATTGTGAAGGAATCAATTTTGTCTTTCAGGACTTATTTCTTTTTTGATCACTGATTTAGGAATATATCACTTCCATATTTTGAGTTAAATTCTTGGTTAATGTTGTAAATGATATCTTTTTATCCTCTCGAATTTTTTTTTAATACCTTATATAGCTTTTAGCATCTGTTTGTTTTTTTCACCCCATTTCTTTGGCACTGTTTTGGCTTATCCTTTGCAAAAGTCCAGATTATATTATATTGTTCCAATAGCTGAAGCATAGTTCATTCATTGATACATTTTCTAACCATCCTTGTGAGAACTGCAGGTTTTATTTTTTGTGCTATGTCTTATAATTGTTGACTATTCATTGGCGAGGCCATTTATTTTGTAAAAAAAAAAATTATAACTGCTATTTGGCTGCATTTTGCTAGTGACTGTCTAAGAATTAAATCAACTGTATTCTTGACTTCTTCATTCAAGATTAAATTGCCATTGGATTAAAGAAAGTCTATGGTTTGTCTGCTGAAATAAACAGTATAGCTAGAAGTTAATTCTTTTTCAAACATCATAAAGCACTGAATTTTTTTTTTTTTGGTAAAAAAAAAATTATATTCCTTGTTATGTAAAATTTAAAGAAAATATATGATAAAAGTAAACTGAACTTGGCACCCTCAGAAGTGGGACACTTTCTACATCACTGCAGGAATGTATCTTTTATTTTTTTTGTGATTGGCACTTGAACATTCACTTGAGCAACCCAGATTTGTTGAGAACCCCCACTTACAAATAACGACATCCATTTTCTTACCAGTAGTTGGATGTCTAACTAAATAAGTTATGAGCCTATTACCTGAATAGATCATACGTATATTTTAATATTACATTAGTATTGTAAATCATAAGTAATAAATTTTTGAAAATATTTATAACCGTTTTTTAAAATGGAAATAACAAGATGTTAATTGTATTTGTCTAGCATCAAAATCATTATTTATTAATTTATCTATATTTTTTAGAACCAAAGTAAGAAATCATATTATTAAAATCATTAGAGGTATTTTTTAATAGTATTGATTGATGCATAATAAATTTACAGGAAGTAAATATTTTTATTAAAATGGAAATATTTGAGGGACCAGACTCATGAGTGGAAGAACAATTTAATTATTAATGATCAAGAACTGGTCCTGGAAAGGATATGATTGGAGTTGAATTCTCTCAATTCTTGGTTGAGTACTGAGATAGATGACTTTATCAATGTGGTGACAAAGGAGTTCAGTTAACTGAAAAGTTTCCATTTGCAATGATTTAGCTCTTAATTTATAGAGAACAATTATTATTCTATAGTGTGCTTGTGCAAAAAGACTTTAAACTAATATATCACTAGTTATATACAGAGCAGTCATTTATTAGCTGCTTTTCACTATAATAAAAGAATGTCAAATTGCTCATTAATGTAAAAGAATTACTAATTATATATCTCTCATGTGCAGATCAACCATTTATTAACTTTCATTCCTCAGCTTATTTTAACTATAAAACAAAAGCAAGAATAGAGCCATCTGGTATGTACATTGCAGAATTTAGTGATTTGTTACACCAAGTATCAAAATTCATACTAATAATGACCCAGCTTTAATCCAGCATTTTAGATTAGTAAAATAGTATTGCTACATCAGCATCGCCTTTTTTTTTCTTGTCATATTTTCTTTCTCACTGGACTTAGAAATCTTGCTATGAAATGTACATTGAATCTTACACATTGACACTCATATTTTAGGTATCATATTATAATGACTAAATTCATTTATTTCATTATCACGTTTATAATCTGTGCAATATACTTACTTCACAATATGTCCAGGACATTTAATTAGATGGAAACATATCTACTATCAATATTGAATAAATTGCTTATACTATTGTAATCCAAATTGTACATCAGTTATAATCCTACATTAGGATCCCCCAAACAATTTTAATTATAATTGACAGAAATTTGATTTGTCTCATGTATTGTTCTGTTTTAAGACAAATTCTTAAGTGCATGTTAATCCTTTATTAGGAAAATACTTGGTATCCTTAAACCTGAATATACACAATTTCATTATTAAAATCATAGATCTCTTAAAGTAACAATCTTTTCTGTCCTAAATCCTTCATCAAAAAGATTAATTTGGCTTAACGACAAAGTATTTTACTAGCATATAAAAGTTTTTAGGATCACTTGATTGGTTAATTAAAATAGAAGTTAATTACATTATTATTTGATCACTACTGATTTCATGATTAAAAAGTTCAAGAGTATTGCTTATATGATTTAATCCATGGAAGGGCATGTATTATTATGTAAGTATCATATTCATATTCTAGTTATCTGTTATTAGAACCACCATAGTATGACCCCTGAACCAAGAATTTCAATGGGATCTTAAATTTTGCATTTGACAAAAATCTGTTATTGTCCTTTGTTTAGCTAAGCTTCTTCGATTCATCTCATTCCTACATTACCAACTTATTTTTAAAAATTTAATTTCATAAGTTAACATTTTCCAAATTTCGGATATATGGAGTATATAAAAAAATCAATCTCTATGTAAATTGTTTGGAAGTTGCTTGTGTGATAATCAAGCATCAAAGTGACCGTTTTTTGAAAACTTTTTCAGCTGAGAATTAATCCAGGAATCTATTTCTTGAGACATTCATTCTACTAAACTGAATCGCACAGTTTCGATTAACCAGCTGTGTTTCATTATGGGCTATTTAATTCTTTCATGACCCAATGCTAATTGCTCATTTTTTTTTTTTTTTTTTAGGAAAACTGCCAGAAAATATTTACCATTAGGTTTTTTTATATTTACAAGAGCCTTTGATACTAAGGATTTCACAAAAAATATTCCTGAAATGGAAATAAATCTAAGTCCACTTGTTTAATTTTTTTAAATGAATTATTTTTATGTATGAATGTTGGAATCATTATCATTTGTTCTGGTTGCTGTGTTAATATAAGCTATTAATAATATGTCATCTGTCAAAAGGCAGGTCCACCGAACCAGACCTCATTTTTTAATCTATCCTATCTATTTCTCTAGTCTTTAAATTTTAATAGCTAAAAAAATATTGAAATACAAATACATCTATAGATTGATGGTAGAAAAAAAGAGTTTAAACTATTTACATTTTACAAAACTATTTTTACAATTATTGATATATAAATAAACATTTATTTATATAGCGCTCTGCTTAATAATTTTTAATACAATTAAACACAGCCTTTCAAGCTATTACGCAAGCGCTTTTTCTGAGTGTAAATAATAAATGAATAAATTCCACTCCCAACACAAGATATAGTATTTAGGAAAGAATAAAATGAATCCACTTATTCAATCTGACCCAAATGTATATATATATATGGGCAAATCTTAAGTATTGGAAGTGAAAGTGTGAGAATAGATCACTCACTTTAAACAACTGTTTATGATATCCGAGTAAATGACGTCGACAAAATTACCTAGAATTTACTGAATGTCACTCTCATTTACTCGGATATCATAGACAGTTGTTTAAAGTGAGTAATCTATTCTCACACTTTCACTTCCAATACTTAAGATTTGCCCATATATATATATACATTTGGGTCAGATTGAATAAGTGGATTCATTTTATTCTTTCCTAAATACTATATCTTGTGTTGGGAGTGGAATTTATTCATTTATTATTTACACTCAGAAAAAGCGCTTGCGTAATAGCTTGAATCGCTGTGTTTAATTGTATTAAAAATTATTGATATAATTTTGAAAAGTAATATTTAATTATATCTGTAATGTATCTTCACTGATTTCTCATGATTTGATTGAATCCAGAATTTTGAAATATTTTTTATTATTATTTTAGGTCATTTGCTATCTATGACACCTGAACAATTGCAGGCTTATCGTTGGGAACGAGAAATTGATGAAAGGAACCGACCATTAACAGATGATGAATTAGATTCTATGTTTCCAGAAGGTTATAAGGTATTGTCTCTAAAAGATCTTTAGTTATTTGGAGGCTTTTTTTTAAAAAAAAAATATTAAAAATATAATTTGATTTCTTTATAGATTTTGCAACCTCCCGCTGGGTACATTCCTATTAGAACTCCTGCACGAAAATTGACTTCTACTCCTACACCAATTGGTGGAATGACTGGTTTTCATATTCAAGTGGAAGATCGTAGTGCAAAATATTTAGATAATCAACCTAAAGGAAATCTACCATTTCTCAAGCCAGAAGATGCTCAATATTTTGACAAACTGCTGGTATTTTTAGTTTATATATATATCTTAAAATATTTCAGGTTTCAAGTTATATGTAAATTAAATGTATGTTATGTGTTTATTTATATATGTTATAGCTCTGAGAAGACTTCTGGTTAGGCAAATCTATAAGATTTTGTCAAGTTAAAAATAAATTATTGCATTGTAAAAAATATATAAAGAACGTTTTTTAATTTTATTTGTCTATTATATATAAATTGTATTACACTTTTTTTTTTATTTGTGTAATAACACACACAAAGAAAATTATAGTTATATACTACAGAATTACTAAATTGTAGTGAAAATAAATACCTCTACCAAAAATAATAATAATCATCATACATTTGAAGCATAATAATTGTTAAAAAATATTCTATCTGAAAATGTTGCAGCTATTTCCAGATTAACTCTATGTAAAGCAGCAAATAGTAGAGTGTGTATATTTCAGTGAATCCCTATCACTTTAGTGATATTTGTGGGTTAATTCAGAATCAATCAATGAGAAATTGACTATATCTTCAGCAAAGATTTTTAATAGATGGATCAGTTAACATCAGAAATGTCATGAGATGATCAATCTTACTGCTATAACTTTGGAATCTACCTGAGCATTAATGGACTTGGAATACTTTAAAATCAAGAACATTGTGGCTTTCTAGTGTTTTTAAAAATAATTTCTTGAAAAGCAAATGTATACTCATGCTAAGATTCACTATGACAAAATTCTTAGATGCCAAAGAAAGTTTAACTGATAATTTGGTTGAAGGTTATTTACACCTTTATATTAACTGAGCAGTATTTTGGATTACAATGTGATCAATTGCTAGGTGACAATGAGAATTGATGCTAGGATTTTTAGATCTAGAATCTGTCCCTTTTTTTTATTGTGCTAAATATTGTAGAGCACTCTGTGATTTTGAATATCTAAAATTCCAGGACTATGAAAGATGAAAAAAAACTTAAACCTTTTTTAAAACTTATCTGTTAAAGATCTAGATAAGGTAATGATAGTTATTTTTTAAATTGCATTTCTCATTATAAGATATTCTTTCATCTGTTTTCATTGGTGGTTTAATAATGTCTACCATCTTTTTATATTAAGATGACATAATCAGAATTCCTAGATGGCTTGTTTCAGTTTTCCAATCACATTTGTACAATGATGAATTCAGATTTTTTGATAATTAATTGTCCCAGCGAGATTCTCAAAGCCTTATTTTGTGATCGAATTGTTCATTTAGGAATTATTGACTTTTATGAGTATCAATTTTCCTCTACCTGAATATGATCTTGGCATTCTAGCACACATCTCACTTGTAAAAAATAGATCAGTGATAGAGTTAGAATAGCAACTGACTTTAATCTTTGTAATTTTGTAAATTGTTATATTTTTATTTATAAGTGTCAAACTCATTCCACCCACAACTTTGACACCATCCATTTCAGATAAATATAGTAATGATTATTATTTAATCATTTACTAAGCTAGAGATAATTAGCACAAATATAAATTTTAAATCTCAGTTAAAGATTAATATATTGGAATTTTTTATTTATTTAAACATACACACACATAGAGTTATTCACCTTTCTTATTTCCATGTGTAATATCTTTATAAATATATTAAACAATCTCCCTACTTAGACATATTCTTTACAAAAATCATATAAATAAAGATACAATAAAAGATAAATGACATCCAAGATGCATTTCATGTTGAATCAACAATCGTCAGTTGGCTCAGGTCACCATCTCTCATATATATATATTATATGAAGAGTATTTATCTATAGTAAATTGTTGCAATAAAATATGTGGAAATATGGAGGTTGTTTAATATATTTATAAAGATATTACACATAGGAAAGAATAACTCCATGTGTCTGTATGCTTAATTTAAAAAAAAAAATTAGATACATTAATCTTTAATTGAGTTTTGAAGTCTATATCTGTGCTGGAGACAATCTCTAGTTTAGTAAATGATTAGTAATAATCATTACTGTATTTATCTAAAGGAAATGGTGTCAAATATGGGGGTTGAGTTAATTTGACACTTGTAATTCAAAATATAATTATTTAATATAGATAAATATTTTTCATATAAAATAGAGATATATATGAGAGATGGTGACCTGGGCCAATCAACTGATGAGTGCTGGTTCAGCATGAAATGCATTTTTGAGGGGCATTTGTTTTTTATTGTGTCTTTATTTATGATTTTTATAAAGAGTTTGTAGAAGTATGGAAGTTGTTTAATATTTATAATTTTGTAAATGTTAGTAAAATATAATCGATCAGAATTTCAATCATAACCACACTATAAGATATTCTGCGAACCTCTCGAATCATTTTGAAAATTTTAAGACAATTGGAAACACTAATAAATCATTGTAAAGATAATATATTTCTTTTTCAACTTTCTTAAGGTGATGATGGTTTGCAGACTGCTATTACTTTATCCACATATAAAATTAGTGTGTTGACTTATATTTAATTCTAATTATTATTTTTTTGTATGCATTCATTTTAAACTTTAAACCTATTTATTAAGAGATTTAACTCTCTGTAAACTTATTTGCTAAGCAAAACACTTAACCTGGTATTTCAAATATCTCCATAAACATGCAAATAAATATTCGTTGACAATTGCTGCCATTTTATATATAATCTTTTTAAGCAATTAGTAAAATGTTTTATCTTCAAACATTTTTTAAAAATACGAATGGATTTTAAATTTAAGATGATAATAATATTCTCCAAAAATTTATTTTAGTGCTAATAACTTCTATCATTATGGTGTTCTTTTATATTGTATACTAAATATTTTTTTTTTAGTTTCAAAATTAAAATCTGTATGCATAGGTTAAACATGTTCAATATAAAAGTATATAATAAATTACAAAGCTATACAGTGACATAAAAGATAATTCAAAATCATTATTTTTGTAAAGTTTCAGAAGATATTTTTGCTTCTCTTCATTTTAAATGTGTTGACAAATAGAATTTATTCAGAACAATAAACATTTATCACACTAATTATTTTGGAATAAGTATTTTTTTATTTTATGAGCAATGAATATCTGGTTGGTTTATTTTTCAAGGATAACAGTTCTTGATTGGAAGCTAAAATTGTTTGGATTTAAATAATTCTCACTTCTTTTTTCTCCTTTAAAGGAAAATGGTCTTTTGCTTTCCTACTTTATAGGTAAATGGCCTTTTCTTTTGCAGAAATAAAATAAAGCATTTTGATGAATGGAAATTTCGAAATTTGAATTGTAAATTTTCTATACATTTGTAGGAACATAATTTTCTCACAGCAATCAAAAATTTTAAAATTTCTTGGCAAAGAGGTCTTTTGATGTTACAATTTTGCTTTTATGAAATTAAAGTGGAGTTTCTGTAAACCCCCAATGAGCTTTTTGTAAACTAATACAAACTTATCAATAAATGAAAAAATAGAGAGGATCCACTATATACTTTTTCATTTATTGACAGGTTTTTTTAAAGTTTATATATAACTTGCTGGGGCATTTACAGTAACTTTTACATTAAGTTATTATTTAAATTTTGTTTTATATGGAATTATGTCGTAAGTAGTGTTTATTATCATACATATTTCAAATTTTATTTATTGGTGTATATTGGTAAGCTGTTTTCTATTTTTATTTAAATTAAATTTTATTGGTTACAGTTGCATATATAAAATTATTAATTGAAACAGACTTAAGATGGTATTTAAATATTTTCTTGAAAAATTGAACTGCATCCAGATACTGAGTGTAGGAATTGTTTGAAGTAAAACTTTAATATTTAAAAGCATCCGTTTCTTTTTTTTTTTTAAATTAATTTTGTGCAGAATTACAGTTCTACTGCTAAAATATGTTTAAGAGTAACAATTCTTTAAATCAAACTTTACTATCATCTTGAAAATTTATTTGATTTAAAATAGAAACAGCTATTTACTTTTCAGATTGCCACTTTAGTGTATATTTTCTCGTAGTATTCCTTTTCTCAATTTAATGCTATATTTTTGTTTTGTATCTTGAAACACAATACCAGTATTTAAAATTACATGAAAAATTCAAATAACACACACAAAAATTTTAACTTTCTATCTATAAAGAATTTTGACTTTTTGATATTAACAAAATATGGATTTTGCAATTTGAGAGGAAATTCTTAATTTTAGAACCCATTTATTTCAGTTATTAAAACAGCTTTAAGTTTAATATTGATTTTTCTGAAATTTTTTGCTATTTCAGTAACTGAAATAAATGGCTTGCTAAAATAAAAAATTTCCTCTCCAATTGCAAAATTGATATTTTATTAGTATTCAAATGTCAGAATTCTTTTAAATTAAAGGTTGATTGATTAGCAGAAATAACAGTATAAAATTAAGACTTTTTAAAATAATAACTCCTGAATTCCATATAGTGTCTATTTTTAAATTATAACTAATTATTTGCATTTTAATTAAAAAATATTTTATCAAATGAAATTTATTAAAAAATTTAATAATTTTTGTACATTGAAATGCATATTCACACACAGGCATTTCATCTACACGTGCTTATTATAATTAATAAATATATAATTTGTATATAACTAATATTTACACTTATCTTTAATTTTAATTATTTGGCAACTAAAATGATTAACTAGATTTTTAATTAATTTAAATTGTTAAACAATATGCCATTCCTCTCTTTTGCTCTATCAATTTTCTTTTAATCCAACCTTGTTTTATATGCTTTGTTATAAATATTTTTTTAAATAAATATATTTAGCAAGTCCATGTTCATTGTCTATCTCAATATATATATATATATATATGTATGATGTATATGCACACAAGTAAATGTATATATATGTAATGCTTTAACACATATATTTTTAAAATTAGGTGGATGTTGATGAAGAAAGCTTAAGTCCCGAAGAACAAAAAGAAAGAAAAATTATGAAATTATTATTAAAAATTAAAAACGGCACACCACCAATGCGGAAGGTAATTACTGATTTGAATTGTTTTGATTTTTTTTTTTTCTAGTAAATATTAAAATTTTCAAAAGTAAATTGATTTTCTTAAGTTGTAAATAATTTTATTACTTTGGTTTAACTTTATTTTTTAGGCTGCTTTACGTCAAATCACAGATAAAGCTCGAGAATTTGGTGCCGGTCCATTGTTTAACCAGATCCTGCCTTTATTGATGTCTCCTACTTTAGAAGATCAGGAGCGCCATCTTTTAGTTAAAGTCATTGATAGAATTCTTTACAAATTGGATGATTTAGTTAGACCATATGTACATAAGATTTTAGTAGTTATTGAACCTCTTCTTATTGATGAAGATTATTATGCTCGTGTAGAAGGCAGAGAAATTATTTCCAATTTAGCTAAGGTATAGTATGCTTCGAATTAGTTGATGTTGAATTTGAGAACAATATTTACTTATTGCTGATTTCTTTTAGGCTGCTGGTTTGGCCACTATGATCTCAACCATGCGACCTGATATTGACAATATTGATGAGTACGTGCGTAATACTACAGCTCGTGCTTTTGCCGTTGTTGCATCTGCTTTAGGAATCCCATCTCTACTTCCTTTTTTAAAAGCTGTGTGCCGAAGCAAAAAGTCCTGGCAAGCTAGGCACACTGGGATCAAAATTGTTCAGCAGATTGCAATTCTTATGGGTTGTGCCATATTACCTCATCTTAGAAATTTAGTAGAAATTATTGAACACGGTAAGTGTATTTTGTCTGCTATTATATTTTCCTTTGTTTAATAATAAATATTTTATTGCTTATTTTAGAAAGAGTTTAATGGAAAGGCTATTCACATTTAAAACAATAAATATATAAAAATTAGTATCAGATTAAGGTATTCTCATATACATATTTGGCAACTTAGAATTACTGAACAATTTCCGTTTTTCAATTAAAACTGAATACTTTTTGATGCTGCTTAATTTTGTATCACCAAACTATCTAACTTCAAGATAATCTTTATTAAGTCAAAAGATCTCTATTTTTTTCAAGTAAAGAATTATAGAGATCATTTTAATATGCAACAGCATAGAATAAAAGAAAATGTTAACTAATTTCCTATTAAAACTGAAAACTTTCTGATTTAATACTGTTTAATTTTGCATCATCTATCTGTCAAACTTTTAGTGTTCACTAAAAGATCTCTTTTTTTAAGTAAAGAATTCTTTGAATAGTATAGAATAAAAAATGTTAACAAACATATATTTTTGATAAAAATAAAAGTAGATACAAAAATGTTTGCCTGAAGATTTGTGGTGATGACATTTGAGTAGTAGTGTTGTGTTGGACTTAAATTCACCTTTATTTAAATTTTTCAATTACATTCAACTGTTAGTTTAGTATAAAATACAATGTTTCAAGTGGTATCTTCTTCAGATGGTGCTGACTTGATTTTTACCAACAGTACTAACATGGGAATCGAACTTGGACCTTTACATTCATAAATGTTGAATTTAAGGTAATGTTCTAATTTAAAGCTATTCTTCCAAAGGATACTTATTTATGAAGTCCTCCTGATTTCATCTTTTTTTTTAAGAGCAAAGTTAATTAATGCCTTCCAGATATTATATATTGTCATGTTAGGTTGACTAAAAGGATTATTTGCCATTTCCTGGAGAGAAAAAGTACACAGAAGAAAATTCAAAGAAGTTGCTGATATGACAATGGCAAATAATCTCATAAATCAACCTAGTGTGACAATAAAGCCATTTATTAACCTTGCTCTTAGAAAAAAGAGAAGAAATCAGACTGACCCTGATAGATAAGTAAATGAATTGCTACTAACTATAGCTCAGTTGGTTAGAGCATTAACTTAATATTCAAGAATCTGAAAGTCCATGTTCGATTCCCATGCTGGTGATTATCACTGGTCAGGCAAGAAGAGAGAATAATAAATATCACTTGAAATGTGTTATATACTAACCTGTCTGTCATTATTAAACAATCAAAGTCTGTAATTCTATCACTGTATTAAATCATGCAGGGCTGCATTTCAAAAACAATTAAACCTTGCCCCTTCTTCCTACAAGAATTTGCCTTCAGATTTAAAATTATGCGTAAATTCCTTCAGCGAAATGGATTCCTTTTTATTAGTACCATTAATTTTTATATTTGGTAATAGTGTTAGAGATTTTTTATATTTATAATAAGTAAAGACTTCTATTTTTATTGCTGTATATATATATTATGAAATCTTTTTATTAATTTTAAACTGGAAAAGTTTGTTGCCAATTTTTCATCTTGTGATCTGTACTTCCAGTAATCACATGTTTCTAGATAAATTTACTTCTAATTTTTGTTTGCTCTATGATTTTAAATATAGCCTTCAGTTTTTAAATGATTACTTCTATCTTATAAATTCTAATGACCCTCTTACAATGATATTTTGAAATGATGTGCGAGATGTTCATTTCAGTCATTTTTGATAACTTCCAATTTTACTTTCTAACTGTAAACACAGCCTTTTCTTTTAAGCTTGAATGGTGTTATGTCTGGTGCTGCATCCACAGAGAATGCATTCAAAATACCTATGTCTAAAGTCATAATATTAAAAATGGCATTTCTATTTTTAATCACTGACGCAATTTTGTTTTTATCTTCGGCATATTGAAAGGAATGTATTTATGAATTTTTGGCCTATGATGCTTCTATTCTGCTTTGCAGCAATAATTTTTATCAAACTGTTCTACAACAATTTCTCTTGATCATTGGGATGAATACATGAAAAATGAGGATACTAAAATCAGCACAAAATTCACAAATGTAATAGAATCAATAAAGCAATATAAAGTGATTTTATTTTTAGCCTTGGTTATGAGCAAAACCTTTCTTCAGCTTCTAATACTAAAAAAATAATATCTGCTTTTAAAAGTAGTAATAGTTCAACATATGTATTCTACTCTAGAACCATCTCTTGAATAATCAATATTACATTTATTGATAGCACTACATCCACTAGTTGGGACCCTACAAACGTTTAACGCAAGCAGTGACATTTCATTGGTGTATATCAAGCATGTCAAACTGGCGGCCCTCGAAAGGATTTTTCATGGCCCTCGACTAAGATGCTATGCAATAAAATGAAAACAGAACGATATGTTGCAAACAATAAATTAATTTTTTTTAAAAAGCTCTTATATTTAATTACATGAACTAAAATATATACAGTAATTGTTGTCTACATACATAGCTAATTTATAATTCTCGGTTACACGCATAGCTAAATATTTTTGATGACATGCCTTTATGATGATGAAGCATTTGAGATATGTGAATACCAAAGCTGGCAACGTTAATAATGTGCTGCTGTGTTTCCGAGAACATAAATACATTAGTCAGCTATTCGCGCCACCAACATAGCAATCCTATCTGCAGATATTGGGTTTTTCTTAGAATTGTAACAAAAGGCAGTTGCACTAGTTTCTTTATCCGGATTGGTGTGTTAAAAATTTGCGGGTTGTTTCCTTTTATAACTCATTCAAAAAATATAAGTAAACTCCTACATCCGAGAGTTTCTACCTTTCTGAAACTAGTCAGACAGCATAAGAAATAACGAGCATGCATTTGACATTTTGTTATATAATATTTTAATTATAATCAAACATGAGAAACAATAATATTTTACATATAAGTTAGTAACGATTACAATTCAGTTTGGAAAACACTAAAAGTTCTACAATTTTACCAGTGTATGTTCGGCCTTGGGGAACTTTAGTGGCTTCGACCATTTCTAATCTACGGCCTTATGCACAGCTTTCTTCTTTATCACATCTCTATCTTAATTGCTCCATGCTGGGAAGTCTGGACTGAGAGAGAGAGAAAAAAAACGTAATCCGTACCTTTTATAGCTACCTCCATTTATCGAGCATAATTCCAGGAGCGAGAATCGATAGCAGCGCTCTCTTTACATTTAAATACTAGAGTAGCGTTAAATTTTTACAAAGCGTATTTAGCATAAACGTAGTTGCAATTTTTTAAATTTTAAAAATTTAAATCTAAAGCTCTATTTTTATTACAGAAAATGCCACTTCCAACGCTAAATAAAAAACGAAAGATTGATGACGAGGGAAGAAAATTTCAAGAAAGATGGAAACTGAATTATTTTTGTGTGGAAATGAACAATAAGATTAAGTGCTTAATTTGCAAAGAAACTATTAGTGTTGCTAAAGAATACAATATTAAGTGACATTATAGCACTAATCACGAAAAACAATTTTCGTGTTTTGAAGCTAAAATAAGAGAAGGAAAATTAAAAACAATGAAGAATTCATTAAGTAGCCAGCAAGGAGTGCTTACAAAATTTATAAAAAGTAATGAATCAGTAACAAGAGCTAGTTATGAAATAAGCTATTTATTAGCAAACATTCAAAATCATTCCTGATGGTTCTTTAATTAAGGAATGTATGATAAAAGCTGCCGAATTTGTCTGTCCAGGAAAAGTACAAGCATTTCGAGACATCTCATTATCAAGAAATATGGTGGCAGATAGAATTACTGAAATGGCAGATGACATCACTTCGCAATTACAGGAAATATCTACCAAAATCCAGTTCTTTTCAATTGCGATTGATGAAAGTACGGATATAAGAGATGTTGTACAAGTTGCTGTTTTTTTTCGTGGTTGTGATAATAACATGAGGATCACCGAAGAATTGTTGGAATTCATCCCTCTTCACGAACAACAACTGGTGAAGATATTTTTGATGCCGTATGGAGCATTTTAGAAAAACTTAATCTGCCTCTTGACAAGCTTGTTTCTGTTACAACTGATGGTGCTAAATCGATGATAGGTGAAACTAAAGGTTTTGCGTCACGACTAGCAAGGAAATTACAAGATGAATATCCAGATAAACCGAAAATCAAAGCTTTTCATTGCCTCATTCACCAACAAGTTCTCTGTTTAAAATTCTTAAAAATGGATCAAGTACTTAAAACAGTTACATAGCCAACTTTATTCGATCAAGAGCACTTAACCATCGCCAATTTACTTCGTTCCTTAAAGATTTAGAATCCGAATTCGAAGAACTTCCTTATTACACAGAAGTTTGTTGGTTGTCCTGCCACAATGTCTTAAAGAGCTTCTATCTGCTTTTGGAGGAAATAATATTATTTTTTGAAATGAAAGATGAAAACAACGAAAATATATCAATTATAAAAGATCCATTGTGGGTACAAGACCTAGCATTTTTAATAGATATTACAGGCCATCTGAATAATCTTAATATTACATTGCAAGGCAAAGATCAATTGATAACGAATATGTATGATGCAGTTGCAAGCTTTGTACAAAAACTGAATTTGTTTAATAATCATTTGCAAAAGAACGTTTTGACATATTTTCCTATGTGTGAGCAGTTAAAAGCACAAGATCAAAGTTGCCCATTTTCACAACACTCTGCAAAAATTGAAAAAATAAAAGACGAATTTGATAAACGTTTTGATGATTTCAAGGAGTTCGAAGAAATTTTTTCTCTTTTCACGGGACCATTTGCTTTTGAAATCGAAAAAGCTCCGACTTCGATACAACTGGAATTAATTGATTTCCAGAATGATTCGATTTTAAAAACCAAATATTGAGAAGTAGGAACTCCGAAAATTTATTCCTATTTAGGTGAAAGATACCCAGAAATTAAAAAATTTGCTGCACAAATATTAAGCTTTTTTGGAAGTACATACTTATGTGAGAAATTATTTTCATTCATGAAATTAAATAAATCAGCTTACAGATCAAGATTAACTGATAAACATCTATCTACCATAATGAAAATTGCTTGTTCTCAGTCTTTGAATCCAGATATTGAAAAACTAGTAAGAGGAAAACGCTGGCAAGTTTCCAGTAAAAACAATAAATTGTAGTTTTATAAATATGTAATCAGATAAAATAAATGTTTGAATAAAAGCAATATTATATCAATTGTATATTATAGAAGTGAATTCACTAAACTACATAATATGCTTTAATTACCCTATCTATATTCCTGCATTCTCACTTCAAAATACAATTTTAAGAAAATTTGTGTGATGTGGCCCGCGAGAATCTTACCAGTAGCATAAAATGGCCCATTGTTTGAATGAGTTTGACACGCCTGGTGTATATAATTGAAAATAAAGAATAGTAATTTAAAACAATAAATAACCTTACTGTGAAATTATAAATAATATGTTTTTGTATAGCTTTCTAAAGTTTTAAGCTTGTATATTTTTTTTGTTTTTAAATACCAGTAGTTGATCGTATTCTGATAAATTTTGCTATCTCTGTCTATGAAAAATATAAATTTTTATTTTAGGTCTCGTTGATGAGCAGCAGAAAGTTCGTACTATCACTGCCCTTGCTTTAGCTGCTTTGGCTGAGGCGGCTACTCCTTACGGCATTGAATCTTTTGACAGTGTTCTAAAACCTCTTTGGAAGGGTATCAGGACTCACAGAGGAAAAGTAAGTTTTTTGTTGTTTTTTTAATACTAAGATTGCTTTATTTGTCACTGTGCACTTAGAAACTAGTATTATTAGCAATGTTTTAATATTTTACAGTCTATATCCATTCTTTTTATAGTTGTTAAATGGAAATACCATTGCTACCACTGTTTTATTAATAGATAGAAGATTTTGGATATTTTTCCCCTTTATTCAATGCTTTGCTACTGGCACTTGAAATCATTACAATGTGGAATTAATTTTGCATTTGAAAGGACTGATTTGTTTTGCTGATTTTCCTAATCAAATGCATTCTTTGATTTGTATATCAGAGTCAATATGACACACCTGATGGTAAATGCTAATATGAAAAGAATAAACTTGGGTCCCAGATTCCATGAATGGATTCATCATTTTATTTTTGTTGTGCCTGATATTTTGCAATATCTGTTAAATATGGTTTTAATTTCTCCTTATATGTAAAAACAAAAAATACTTAATTGTAATTATTAATTAGAGAAAATATAACTTACTATTAAAAATTTATCGGCTGAACGTTTTCGAGGAACCATGCCTCATACTCATAGCCTTCATGAAAAGTGTAATAAATATATGCAAATGTAAATATTCAAATAAGCTACTGTTACGTAGCCCATTTTTTCGAGATCTCGAAGCATGTGTCCTTTCTGTTAATGGCACGGATGTCTCTATTAATATAGAATGCCTCCTTTATTTTTCTCCTGTAATCATTTGGCTCTGAACATAAAATAATGGGGTTGGCAGGTATGAAGTTGTGCCCAGATTGTTTACTATGTTCGAAAAACACGGAGGATGTGTTGCTGTTCGTTTGAGCTCTGTTGAATGTGTAATGATGTTGAGCCAATCTGGTATTAATTGTGGCTTTCGTTTCCCCATAATATGTAGTGTGGCATCCGGCTTGAGGGCAGGAAATAGAGTACACCACGTGTGGGGTGAGCGATCGATCAATGTGGTCTTTAGAGTTATTGATCAACCTATTGGAATTGGGTGGAATTCTGAATATTATGTTGAATTTATTGTTTAAAGTTTTCGTTAGTTTGCTGGATATTTTAGGGATGTAGGGGATTGTTATTCTAGGTAGATTAGTGCGAGGTAATTTATTGTTTATTGTACTATTAAATTTCATGATTTTCTTTTTAATGGTTTTATATTTGAATCCTGCTGCTAATAGATCTTTAGTATAATTGTTTATATTTTCCTTCCTATGTGCTTCATATTTACACAGATGAAAGTTTCTAAACAAAAATGCATTAAGACCTGCAAATTTGTGCGATGCGGGTGAGTTAGAGTTAGGGTGAATACAGCTGCGAATTTCAAATGGTTTAACAATCATTTTGTAATCTATTGAGTGGCGATTTCTCGATAAAGAGAGGTCGAGATATTTGAGTTCTTTATTATTTTCATATGTGATAGTGAATGATAGTTTGGTTGAGTTTTGTAATTCACGTTGTATATTTAAAATATTATTTTTAGAGGTTATGATGAAAATATCGTCTACATATCGTATATATGTGAAGTCTAGGTTAGTGTTGAAGTATTTTGGGATGATGGATTGCTCGTATTTATTTAAATATATACTAGATAAAACACCACTAATAGGAAGGCCCATGGGCCAACCATCTTGCATTGTGTACCATTTGTTTTCGAAGAGTGTAAATATATGGGAATCAAGCCATGTCAAGAAGGCCATAATAAATTTAATTCTTTCATTAGGACAAAATACTCGTAACAGCTCTTCGTTCTGTTAAAGTGATGTGCTAGTGTTTATTAAAATTTATTAGCTGCTGATTGTTGACTGAAATGTTCTAAATCATAGGTGAGTTCATGCTAGCATTATATGATGTTGCAAGGAAACCAATGTTTCCATTAGTTTGAGTTTCTTTGACAAAAATGATTTCGCTGTGAATTTGCTGACTGGAAATGAACAAAAGACAGCACGTTACACAAAGGGCCTTATGCATAATTGTTGGCATACTTTATCTAGCATCTGGGTTTGAATCTGAGCCAGATGAACCTTAGAAATTTTTTCCAGTCACAGACTTTTTTTTTTGTTTCAGATAATCAGTGCTTAGCCAACCTAGATAACCAAGTATAATCCATAAATGAGTATTCAGCAATTCCTAACCAGGGATTGAAGACCCAAACAAATAAAAAAATTATATAATGCTGCTGTCATCACTGTTGAGGAAGATGTCATATTTTTATAATTGTTGAGCTTGTCATTTATTTTTTGACAAATTGGACGTATTGCCAAATCTTACTAAGATGATCAACCATCAAAAGCAGAGAGGGGATACATAAAAATGGAAATAAAGTCTATAATGTCACACTGTGAGTTCTGCTTAATTTAGATCAAATATAGATCTTTAATCAAAATCTTATTATTTGAATCATGTATGGATTAAACGGATATAACTTAATGATAGCCGGATACTATTTTATAAGCAATGGTTACATATTCCAAGCAATAATGGAATAAAATATGCCATTAGCAAATGCAATTGAAAAATTATCTCTCTCTTCTCCAATTGGTAGTACTCAGTTAAAATTTTCAATGGATATTTCTAAGTTTTATAATACAAACAGCTAAACATATAAAGTGTGAACTATATTAAAAGTTAATCAAGCATTAAGTAAAAATACTGGTACAATGATTCCTTTACAACTTAATGTCAAGCCTGCATTTAACACACTATCAGGTTGTCAATCAATCTTCAGTTGCTTTAGGACTAGACTCATCTTTTATATTTTATTCGATCTGAACAAATATTTATGTGTTTGTATTCCTGAGTATTGTTAAGTGTAGACAATAACGTTTATTTATGTTTTTAGTGAGATTGCAAGAGAATGCTGAAGAGAAAAAGGAAAATTATTTGCGGGGAAAAAATTACCTATCCAAAGAAGTCCAATTAGTATTTAACGGAAGTCATTAAAATGACTTGGCTGGACGTAGGAATTTCTTTGCAAAGTTGTCAAGATTTTGAATATTAAGTAATTGTTTTTGTCTGATATTTTTTATTATCGATTTTATAATGATTCAGGATTAAGCTTATTCTCTGTGAATCCAACAGTGATATAGATTGTTGATTAGATGTATTTCCTATGTCCATCCCACTCAGAGTTTGTTTTTGATCCCAAAGATCAGTATGTTTCTTCATAGTATTAGACTAGAAAATGAAAGAGTTATTATCATGTACTGGGCCTAGTCTCATCTTTTATATTCGTAGCATATGAGAAGTGTCTACATTTTTTGAATAATCTAAGGAGGAAAATATATAATTTTAATCAGTTTTCTGATGATTTGGGTTTGCAATCTTCAATATTAATAATGTGCTTCAGTTTTCATCTATAGTGTTTCATTATAAATAATGCATATCATTTTGCAATTAACAAAAAATATTTATAAATATCTTTTTAAAAAATATTTGTATTATTTTCTAGCTTAATTGTATTTTTATTTATTTAATTTTGATATGATGTTTTTTTCACTAAAAGATTTGATATTGTAGTCAATTGATAGCTTTAGTTTTAATTTTGAGAATGTTCTATATATTCATAAAAAAAAAAAATTTTTTAAGAATTTTGCAAATTGGGTAGTGGAGTGCAAACATTATTACATAAGCATTTCTCATTCAATATGACAATTATTCAGTATTATTTAAATTTGATTATCTGATATTTTTCTCTCCTAAATATTTTATTAGGGTCTGGCTGCATTTTTGAAAGCTATTGGTTATTTAATTCCGTTGATGGATGCTGAATATGCTAATTACTATACTCGAGAAGTGATGTTGATTCTCATTCGAGAATTTCAATCTCCTGATGAGGAAATGAAAAAAATTGTATTGAAAGTAAGTAGGATTATACTTTTTTTTTTGTATTTAGTTAATATTTGTCTAAAGGCTTTATGCATTTGAAGATCTACAGACTTAAAGCCTTTTTTTCTTTTGTATGTAATGTTCAAAAACTCAATAGCCTTTTCTAATTTTTGCGCTAATATTATTTTTTGTAATATTTGTTTTCATTGAATTATAATGTCATTTATAACTCTTATTAAATATAACTTCATTTTGTAGGTAGTCAAACAATGCTGTGCAACAGATGGTGTGGAATCTCAGTACATTAAAGAAGAAATCTTGCCGCACTTTTTTAAACATTTCTGGAACCATCGCATGGCTTTAGATCGTCGTAATTACAGACAGGTAGTTTTTTAATAGCAATCTAACAAATTTGATGTATTGCATTTTCAATTGTAACAGCAGTCATTAAATAGCTTGCAAATGTATAAAAAAATACAAATCATTGGGAAAAGCAGCATCGGGATCAGACTACTAGACATTAGTTGTTGCACAATAATAAAATTCGATAATATGTTGCTTTACACAAAAAAAAAATTTGTATGCTTGGGCCTTTATTTCACACAATTTAGCTATATTTCCAAATCTGGCAGATTGCTCATTTAAGTGATAATTAGTAAAGTAGAAATAGTTATAGGAATAAAGATATGTCTGCAATTTAAATATAAGTTGTACACCTGGTACAAGTATAAGATGTGTGTCTTTACCGAAACTGTGTCACTGAAGAAAAAAATAGATAGAATTTTTTATATTTGTCCCCATTTAATCAGTTCATATTCTCCAATATTAAATTAATAAAAATCTAAAATATGTTTTGGAGAATGTATTTGCATATTTTAGTAGGAAACGGTGGACTATGACCAAAGTTATTGGATGTAATGTTATTAGCTCTGAATGGGAATGGCCAAAACAATAGCACTTTAGGAATTATGTTACTATTAAGTTGCTAAAAAAATCAATATTTCATTAGTATACTTATAGATCATAGATTAGTACATTTCAAACTTTAAAAATAAGGGTTATCCCTGACATTTGATGATTATGTTTTGGAAGAAATCGAAATTTCAATAGCTGTTATACACCAAAATTGCCAGTTTGGATTTTCAAACTAATCTTGGGGTTTCTCTTAAGAAGTATACTGTGGATATGTGTGATTTCTTAAATTGAATAGAAAGAAAAAGAAATTGTTTGGTTTACTGACATTAATCTTTTTATTAGGGACAATTAAAAATAAATTTTTGGTTGAATAATGAATATGGAATTTAATAAATAGTATCACGATTTAAAAAGAGAAACTTAGTTACTGATAAAATTAAAATGATTGTTGGATTCAAACCCCAAAGAAGCTAGTCATTCACCAGTTGTGGTCTTTAGTTTTCTTTTGATGTGATGAATGTAATATATGGCCAAAATTATTAAAGTACTAGGTAGTTGGTACTTTTTAAAGAATGATGACATTTTGAGCAAGCGAAGGAAAATCATATTTAACGTCATTTGAATAAATTTGATGCATGCACTTAATCATAAATCTATCTTGATGAAATTAGTTTTAAAAGTATTGAATTTTTTTAGGAATATATTTAACACTTGAAGTTATATCGCTAGATTTTCAAGATATTTTGATTCCTAAAAAGAAAAGACTGCAGTAATTATCATTCTAATCCACTATTGCAAAATTATTTTAAAAGATTCTGTGGAGTAGATTGCCTTCAATCATAGATGAATGGTTAGGCAGAGTAAAAAATAGTAGATTCCCTAAAAAATATTTTATAACGAACTTGAGCTAGTTTCATAGGAAGGCAACCCACATTTACTTTACAAAGATTTATCTTTTAAAGAAATATGGCAAAGTTGCACCTTTCAGAAAGAAAGTTTACTGTAAGAGAATTAAAAAATAGCTTCACAATATAGTAGTGATAAAAAAATAATGCAATTGTGTGGTCATATTTGTGCTATGCAAAATTCTTTTTTTATATTTTTGTTCTTTGTGTATTTTTGGTTTGTCTGATGTTAGAATTGGTCATGGTATTACAAATAAATATACCAGTGAAGAGAGAAGATCAAACTGATAACTAATATTTCTGGTTTAATTTGCTGAAGAAATGATTTTGGAATGAAATAAAATGTCTACACAACAACTTTTAAGTGATGTTATTGTAAAATCAGTCTCTGCCATATGTTTTTTATAATAGGGTACTTGTATATATATTATATAGGTTTCAGGTTTGAAGGAGACTTAAATGGCTGAAATTATACATTATTGTTTGAAAGTGTGGAATAATAAAATGTCATTGTTTAAATAAGTGATATTAGTATTACCAAAATCACAATTTTCTTTATGTTTGCCGTAATATCATAAATACAATTTATCCAAACTTCAAACACTTTTTAGCAAAACTTTATTTGTACATACACCTACGTTTCGACTGACCTGCAGTCTTCTTCAGAGCTATGATATAATGAACAAAATAAAAAAAACATAACTATATAATAACACCATAAAAAAATTTTAACAATAAAAAACTAAAAACAACATAAAATATATATATTAAAAAACTGAAATAAATAATCAAACCCAAATAAAACATTTATATAAAATAAAATGTACTACATAAATAAAAAATAAATATAAATTATACATGTGTATTCCTAACTTTATACATATATACATTCAAGGACAACTATTAATCTAAATATTATCTATTTTATTAAGTTTATGAAGAATACAGATAATTAGTAGATTGTTAATAATAATAAAATAGATAATATTTAGATTAATAGTTGTCCTTGAATGTATATATGTATAAAGTTAGGAATACACATGTATAATATATTTTTATTTTTGTAGTACATTTTATTTTATATTAATGTTTTATTTGGGTTTGATTATTTATTTCAGTTTTTTAATACATATATTTTATGTTGTTTTTAGTTTTTTATTGTTAAATTTTTTTATGGTGTTATTATATAGTTATGTTTTTTTTATTTTGTTCATTATATCATAGCTCTGAAGAAGACTGCAGGTCAGTCGAAACGTAGGTGTATGTACAAATAAAGTTTTGCTAAAAAGTGTTTGAAGTTTGGATAAATTGTATTTATATGATATTAGTATTATTTGTTTATTTTAATCTCAACTAATTGATTTTTTTTGCTTTAAAAAATATGATAGATTTTTATAAATTTAGTAACTAAAATTTTTATAAAGTACTTTAAAAATAAAACTCCCCTTCTAACCAGCATTTTATGTTACTTTGTATATAATGTAATCTAAAATATATTTATATAAATTTTGAAAGTAAATAAATAAATAAAAATATCTTTCAATATGTAACCAATATTTTCAAATCATATATCAAATAGTATATGTCTAAATCCGCTAAAACTCAGGCAATTGGGAACTTATTCTTACAAATAATATATATGAAATTTTCAGCCTAAATGCATATATTTAGATTTTTTAACAACACAAATTTTTTAATAAAGAAGAAATTAAAATTTTTATAGTGTTAACCAGAATAGATTAAATTGCCTAATGTAATATGATAAATATAATTTAGAACTAGTGATTTGTTATTAATCAAAATTATTGAAAGTATTTAATATTAATATAATTAATTTCAAGTATGAATGTGATCATGTATTTCTTAAAGAGTTAAATTAAACACACACCCCTTTCAAATTTATTCTTTGTATATTATGTTAAGAAATCACTATGACTATTTGGAAATATTTATTTAAAAATTATGAAATGTTTATTGTATATTTTTAAAAATTAATTTTCATACGCTTACATTTTTCCGATTTAAAATATTTTTTTTACAGCTTGTGGATACTACAGTGGAGATTGCTAATAAAGTTGGAGCCTCTGAAATTATCAATAGAATTGTTGACGACCTGAAAGATGAAAATGAACAATATCGTAAAATGGTTATGGAAACTATTGAAAAGATTATGGCAAACTTGGGTGCAGCTGATATAGATTCAAGATTAGAAGAGCAACTGATTGACGGCATTCTATATGCATTCCAAGAACAGACGACAGAGGTAAGAGTGAGAACATGATTCTTATGATTGTCAAAGATAAATAATGAGAGCAAATTGATATTCCAATGTAATATTTGTCATTCTTTGAACTTAGTTAATTATTTTTAGATTTTCATTTTTCATAAAATCTCTATGCATAATATCTAAATAGTCACATAAGGAGAAAAAAAAAATTCTCAATATGGTTGTTGAATCTATAAATATATTCTAATGAATATATTTTATTTCAACAAAAAACTCCAAAAGAGCTATTATAGGTTAATGGAAAAACTGGTTTAGCCTTAGGGGTTATCAATTAATAGTAATTGATAATTTCTTGGTAACATCAAAGATTAAACATTATTTCTATTTACATGGATATTATCTCATTTCTATTGATTATATTTTAATGAATATTTGTACATTCATTTTCATGAATGCATATTATTTGATTTTTAAATTCAACTAATCAAGTGAACTTTTTTTATCAGGATGTGGTGATGCTAAACGGATTTGGAACAATTGTAAATACTTTAGGCAAACGAGTGAAGCCTTATTTACCTCAGATTTGTGGTACAATATTGTGGCGACTTAATAATAAATCAGCCAAAGTACGTCAACAGGCTGCGGATCTCATTTCTAGAATTGCAGTTGTAATGAAAACCTGTCAAGAAGTAAGAGCTTTCATTGTTTTCTACAGTACCTTTCTTTGTCCTTCGTTGTATATCCAATATACATATATAAAGTTTTTTTACCTTTATTTAGGAAAAATTGATGGGTCACTTGGGTGTGGTTCTGTATGAATATTTAGGAGAAGAGTACCCTGAAGTACTGGGAAGTATTCTTGGGGCTCTCAAAAGCATTGTTAACGTTATTGGAATGAGCAAAATGACACCTCCAATTAAAGATTTACTTCCTCGATTGACGCCTATATTAAAAAACAGGTTAGAAACGTTTTCATTATCTTTTTTTTAGTTTTGAAAAGCAAAATCTTGTTAATATGTTTTTTTTTTTTTTTCCAGACATGAAAAAGTTCAAGAAAATTGTATTGATCTTGTTGGTCGTATTGCCGATCGTGGTTCAGAATATGTTTCAGCCCGAGAATGGATGCGAATCTGTTTTGAGCTTCTGGAACTGTTAAAAGCCCATAAAAAAGCAATTAGAAGAGCGACTGTAAACACTTTCGGCTATATAGCTAAAGCTATCGGGTAATGTTATTTAGTACTTTTGTGCAAATAATATATAGTACGATATAAAGATTATTTAAAAAATTATTTGATAATGTATTTTGTAATGGAAATTATAAAATATTCAAGAAATACTTCTTAAAAATATCTATGCTGTTAAAATGTTTTGTAATATATTGTTTATTGGAGCTTAAATATTGGGATAGCTCATTGAATATTTATAAACAAAAAAAAACATATTAACTCTAATCTCTTTGCCATAAAACTGGTCATCATGAGAATTAAACAGCTTCTTATATGTTCTATAATCACTTTTAAGAAAAAGGAAACAGCAGTTATGATAGATAATGTGTATTATAACTCAAAAAGTCTGATAAAATGTGTCATAATGCATATTTGTGCCATTCCATGAAATAACCTTTGATAAAAATTAAAATTTGTCCAATTTATTTCTTGGATCATAATGTCATTAGAAGATATAAATGCAAAGATCCAAGCACAGCAAACTATTGCCTAGTAAAAAAAATTTAGAACGTAAATGATAATTTTTTTCTTTATGATTTTTGCCTGGAACCAGGTAATGTAAATGAGTAATTAAAGTACTATAGCCCAGACATAATAGTTCACCATTGCTTGTGGCCCACAATACAATTCTTTTTTCTTTAATACTTAGTTGTGCATCGTTTTCACAATCCTTTTGAATCATTCAAATGCATAAGTTAGGAAAATGCATTACAAATAGATTTGCCTTTGGTCTGTTACGTCAAATTCCGAGAAAGATTGTAATTTTTCACAAGATTTTTTATACTATTGTAATCTTAAGTTATATTATTTTGGGAAATATTATCTTGAAATTTGATGTGAAAAGAATTTTCTGAATACCACAATTCTACAGAATTGCAAATTATTGTCCAGTTATTAATACTAAAAAAAAGAAAAAGGCACATTGCTTTATTTGCTCAAAAGTTTATAAGAAGTTTGAACTTCAGACTTATGAGTGCCACTCCTGGGACCTCTTGATTTCAAGTCAGAATTGCGGAAAACAACACAGCATTGCTGCTATTATTTAGAATCTTTCTCTCAGTCTGTATCCCAAGTTAATCTATTATAAAGCAAAGAACTATCTGTATTTCCAATGATTAAAATATAGAATTCGTTAAAGAATTAGTCTTTGATACTGTATGAACAAATACTATAATAAATTATTATGAAAATCAGAAAATAAAGTCTTAATAGAAGAAAGCTTCATTCATTTCATGTTGACCTTCCAAACAAGATCTACTAAGAAAACAGCCTTTTTACTATTTTAATATATCTTCTTTTGACTATCCACATTATGCTCTGCAATCTTTAGAAATTATTTTTGTTTTTTTTTCTGAGAAAGAATTAGGATATTGAATGGTTTGAAATGATTTTTGGATTCCATTAAGCTCTATGGTGGATTAAAGAACCAACTTTTTATAGTTATAGTTCATTTGAGCAAATAATATATTAATAACGATTAGATTTCTCAAGTAGATATTATCAATTTATTTTGTTTTCGGGTGTAAGATGGAAAACAATTTTAAGGACTATTAACCATTTACTTCACAAATAACTAAGTTCAGAATTCTTTATGTTGAAATTATATCAGAGTTTATATGATTTGTCATTTCTTATATCACTGTTAATCATTTTACATCTTTAGTAAGTGAATTTTCTTATTACCTATACATGCAAACAGATGATAGCAGACATTCTCACTAGTTTTTTTAGACATTTGAGTATAGCTTCAACATTATATTTTTTTTCAAACTTATCTTTTCTTTGTAATAAGAAAGATGAGCTATAGATAAATAGAGAAGTTAGAGAAAAATTTTCATGTATACTATATCAACAAATAGAAGTTAAAGGAATTACATACAAAGACAGGTAGAAAGAGGAATAAAAAATATAAATCTTTGGATTATTAATGAAGTTTATATGAATAGATAGAAACAAAAAATAAAGGTCGAGATTTAAACAATATGATAAGTAAAATAGTTTGGGAAAGTTTGCTAGGAAGAGCATAAAAGAACTTTAAGGAAAAGCTTGATATAATAAACTTTTTTATTATTATCTAAAATAGTTGATAAAAAAATGTTTATCCAAATGTTTTTTTTTTTTTTTTGCAGCCCACATGATGTTTTGGCGACATTATTAAATAATCTCAAAGTCCAAGAACGTCAGAATAGAGTGTGCACTACGGTTGCAATTGCTATTGTAGCTGAAACTTGTTCTCCATTTACCGTTTTACCTGGATTAATGAATGAATACAGAGTCCCCGAACTTAATGTTCAAAATGGAGTTCTGAAATCTCTCTCATTTTTATTTGAATATATCGGAGAAATGGGCAAAGATTATATTTATGCTGTTACTCCTTTATTAGAAGATGCCTTAATGGATAGGTAAGATTGCATTATTAGAGCAGTCAGAAAGAGTTTACAATGCATAATTATATATGTATAAATTCAATACCATAATATTCCAAAACTTGTTATTCTTGACTCATTTCTGATTACAAAATTGTACAGGTTTGCCATTCAAAATATAATAATAAAAGATAAAAATTCCTAAAATAAATAAAAAAAACACTTCACCGTAGTTGTTGTTTTAAAAAGATAATTAAACGGAAAATAAATTATATTACATCAATAAAATTAAAATGTAATATATTAGCATAATTTAAATATAATTTCTTAGTGAATTTTGCTCAGAAAAGATTAATAAAATAAATAAATGAACTTAAGATTCAATGTTTACTTTTGGCAGAAAATATACAGAATATTACACTCTTTTTGTACTCTGATTGGGTATATATGCTGGCATAAAAAATGCCAATATTAGACTGATTTATCCTCGTTTTTATGTTTACAAGTATTTTGTGAATATATATTTAGTATAGAATTGCAAACTTTTCTATTTTATATTAAAAAGAGATGATGTGGAATTTGTAGAAGAGTTTTCACATAAAATTAAATACAAGAAGGCAAAGTATAATTACACTTTTGGAAGTGCTAAGTATTTTTACATGAAGTGATGTGATATACAATTAAATCTATGAATGGAAAAGATAAAAAAAAAATGATAGAATTAGTATCAATAACTGTAAAGGAATAAACAAAAAAATAGAAATTGTAGAAAAACTCTACAACTTGATGATAAAATTGTACCAGAAAAACAGTGATGATATTAATAGCTAAGAAATGTGGAAAAAGATATTAGAAATTACAATCTTATGTCGGTTTTATACAGAATCACTGGCAGCAAACTTTGGATTCAGATCAACAAAAAGAATGGGCTGTGTTTATAAATGAGAAAAATTGTAGAAGAATCCAATGAAGATGAATTATCACTGCGTTTTTGAATTTATAAGCTATGAAAAGGCATTTGGCTATAATTATGCATTTCCACAGAGATTAAAGTTTTGGAAAGTCAGAATATGGCCAAATTCTAAAGAATATTGATCAAAATGCAACAAGGTTTCGATTACATGGTAATATTAAAAAGATTAACAGTAATGTAGATGTATAAGAGTGATTATTTATCTCCAAAAAATTATACTGGCTTAAAATAATAAGCTAAGGGAATAAAAGTTTTGCTGACGATGTTCTCTTTTGGAAAATAATGCTTTTCTGCTTCAGGAAATGTTACAAGGACTGTCAGATGATGCAAGAAAGTAGTATTAAAAATAAATAACATAATATTTTGTGGCTTTTCACAAATGTAGAAAATAAAGATTGATGTTAATGAATTCTAGGAATAATCTTGGCGTTGTAATTAAGGATAGCTTCTTTAGCACTAACATACTGTGCTGGTGAACATTTGCCCCTGTTTGGAGGAAATGTTCCTGAATAAAATCCCTTTTGGATATTAACCAAGAATCTACACTCAAAGAATATTGTGTAAAAAAATTGAATTATTATGATATTCCAAATAATTTTTTTCCCCATATATAAAAATAAAGCCTCCTCAATTTGATCATCCTAAATTTAATGGGGAGTGTCATAAACAGATTCAGGACTAACTATAGCCATTATGCTCATAAATGGGATTTAACAGCCAATTATCCATATAAATGTGGACAAAGACAAATTATGAACCATATCGTTAACAGTTGCCAAATCTATGGCTACAATAGCAGAATTGAAGGACTTAACAAAGCCACTGATGATTCTATCTCCCACTTGAAATCTACAGATTCCTGTATGATATTTTGTTAATAGTTAAATTCATACAGTAAATAAAATAAATACGTTTTTATGTTGGAAAGGTTTTAATAAATATGAATTTTGAAATTTTAGCAGAAGAGCTCAGATTATATAACAAAAGTATGAAGAGATAAATGTCAGAAGTAACTTATTAAGGTATATGTGAATGAGAGACCAAAAAGATATCATTAATATTGAAAAACTTCAGAGACTGATATGAGGCTGGGATTTATATATTGCTTGAAGAGAGAATAATACATGGTTGATGTAATCTTAAACTGAATCCCGAGAGATCGGAAAAGACAAGTATCATGGATGGATGAGCTAGAGGTGTTTACTGGAGCTTTGTAGAGAAGAATCAGAGAAATTGTTTGCACTTGAATCATCCTGCAGTGAATCAATAGTGATTGAAAATATTTCTGATGATAGAATTAATATTTTGTCCAATCTAATATATAGAGCAGCATAGCATAAAAGTCTTAAAACATTTTTATTCAAAGATGTTTCATGAAGTTGTAAAAATATAAGATTAATCAATATGTTCTTCATTTTTCTGGTTGAGATTCTGAGAAATTTATTATAGTCAAGGCACATTTCTGTTGTGTTAGACGTATGAAGCAATTGAATGGTAAGACTTTATAAAATAAATATTTTATGGCCAACTTGAGAATTATTTTCTTGGTAAAGACAGACTCAATTTTCAAGATAAAAAACAGTGGGATCTGTAGTAAGATAAGATGTGAAGTTTTTCAAAGAGCAAGATTTGCTGAAGTTTTCTGTATCACGTGTCAAATTACTGACTTTAATAAAGGGTCTATAAGTGATATAGCTAGACACGGTTGTGTTTCATTGGAACTTATAATAGTTGTACTTATTTATAAATGACTGCTCGTGGGTGGTGTATTATATATAATTAAATTAAGCCCTAAGATCTAGCTGCAGTGCTCTCAGATCCAAGGCTTCTCACTGACAAAGACCGCAAGCCAGAAACTAGTCTGTGGATATTGGATGAGTAGGCACTAGATGGGGATTTTATGCACAAATCTTCTGGCATCCTTTGATTACTCTAGCTTGCTGTGAATGGCAATAAATATAGTGAGTTTTGCCTGTTTTAATATAATTAAATTGTTACATTTTGATTTACAAGTGGCAAACTTACAATTTTGACATGGTTCACTCTGTGTATATAGATTAATGATTATCACTAATCATTTATTGACTTAGATATTATACCTAACCCAGATATAAACTTCAATTATAGATTAATATATCCTTTTTTTTTTTTAAATTAAACGCACGAACATGGAGTAAATCATGTGTAGTATCTTCTATAGATTTATTTAATAACCTATCCACAAATTCTTGAAACATATGAATACGGTCATCTTTAAAAGCAAATGCCCCCCAAAGTGTATTTTGTGCTAAATCAGCACACATCAGTTGGCCCAGATCACCATCTGTCACATATATCTTAGATATTTATAAATGAGAGATGGTAACTTGGGCCAACTGTTGCATATTGATTTAGCACAAAATACATCTTTGGGGTCATTTGTTTTAAAGATATTTTATTCATATATTTCAAGAATGTGTGGTAAAACAAAGGTCATTAAGTGTATCTATAGAATAATTAAGCAAGCGTCTCTTACAATTGAACAATTATAAGTCAGATTGCAGTTTGGAGCATTTATTTTTTTTGAACATAAGAAAACAATGAGTGCTTCTACAAGAGATGAGTTGCAAAAGATAAATGATTCCATAAAGTTTGCAGGTGTATTCAGAAGAATTCGAAGAAAAAAAAGGCAAAAAGGACGAATTTGAAAATATGAAGTGAATTTACAGAACAGATTGAGAGTTTTAAATATCTGAAATGGATAGATGCTGGAAAGAAAAAGATTGCATTAATTAAATAGGCTTCTAGTTGTTGAGAGAAAGGAAAAGTTTGTACAGTTTACTTAAGAATGATAATTTATGAAATGAGCTTTTAAAAATAGCATGGATATAGATGCACTTCATATATAAAGATGAACAAAAAAATGGAGTTATGATAAAAAAGCAGAGAAGAAATGATTCAGTATTTTGGTGTTTAACATGAGAAGACACTATATTAATCATTTATATAGAAGTAGATGGATTTATATAAAGATTCAAAAAAATAAAAATAAATGAAAGAGCAAATTATCTTAGTAACTGCATTGATTTGAAAAGAAAACTAATGTGAATGAAGACTGCATTTTAAGAATATTTCTCTAATAAATTCAAATTGCATTGGTCATCTGGTCAAGGAATTTCATCTGTTTCTCAAATTAATTATCTCCTTACAATAATTTCTTTTATATTTTTCATTATTCCTTAAAGTTGTAATTTTTTATTTTATTTCCATATTTATAGTTTTACTATCAAATTTGCTTTTGCTATTATTCCTGTTTTGAAAATCTCTTTTCTTCCCTAGTCTCATCTTGTTTGTTTCTTCATTCTGTATTATGAAAATTGCAAAAAAAGATTCCATTAAAGCACTATTGTAGAAAATTATTCTGCATTTTCTATTTTTTTTTACTTCTGTGTTGACTATATTGTAATGCTCATTAGAGAATTATTGTCATAAATTACTATTCAGTTACTTAATATGAATTAATTCCTGAACACCCATTTTGAAACTTATAGTGGAACATTTTTTTAATAAACTAAAAAAGCTGAATAATAAATATTCTTGCCTTTCAGTTGGCTGATTTTTCTTTCTGTTAAATGTAGCAATTATCTATAAATTACAAACTTTGTGTATGAGTGTATATTTTCCATATATTTCCGCTTACACCATAGTTTTTGTTCATAAGTTAGAGTATGAATGACAAAAAATGTGTTTATTCTGAAAGAGGTCTTTACTAGATTATTTTATTTATCGTGTATTTTTTCTTAACTTTGACAGAGATCTAGTTCATCGACAGACTGCTTGTGCTGCCATTAAACACATGGCGTTGGGTGTGTACGGGTTTGGCTGTGAAGATGGACTTATTCATCTTCTTAATTACGTTTGGCCAAATATATTTGAAACTTCTCCACATTTGGTTCAAGCCTTTATGGATGCAATAGAAGGTCTTCGAGTGGCCTTAGGACCTATCAAAATATTACAATATACATTACAGGTAAAATATATATATGAATATTGATTTTTGTTTCATTCTTATATATTTATTTATTTTATTTTTTAAATATTTTTTCATTTCAGGGTTTATTTCATCCTGCTAGAAAAGTCCGTGACGTTTACTGGAAAATATACAATACTTTATATATTGGAGGACAAGATGCCCTTGTAGCCGGCTATTCCCGTATTTTAAATGATGATAAGAATACTTATCTAAGATTTGAACTGGATTATATTTTATAGAGAGAGAGATCACTATCACTTCATCAGCAATAGGACTTCATTTGTAGATATACAAAGGGGAGAGACTTTTTTTTTTTATTTAATTGTGAATATTTGAGTGTTGTCATGGTAATGTATCTAAAGACTGGAGACTTTTTTTATTTGTTTGTCGTTTCTTAAATGTAAATAAATATCATTGTATGTCAATAAATTTTTGGTATCAATGTATTGATGAATTATTGTTGTCACTCGCCAAGAGATGTATATTCCACTTTATTATATCCTATGAGCAAAGAAAGTTGATATTTTTTTTGTGAATAACAAAGATGCACAACCCACAACAAAGTAATACAAATGTTTCTAATGTTTTCTTTATTTTGCAATTATTTAAACTGATCGTAATCTCAACACATAAGAATGATAGTTTTAATTTAACTGATTCTAGTTCAAGGTTCTAATGAATACATTTCCACACGAGTTTGATCATGGGTAGCAGATTAGATTTGAAAAAAAAATAGTTTGAAGTTTTTCACAATCTGAAAATATGATCCTGTAAAAAATGGTTATTGCGTAATTCAAGGCATAATTTCTAAATCTATGATTGTTGCATTAACATGTCGTTTGCATACCTTACATTAGTAAGCGATTAGTGGATTCAATATTGTTACAGATGAAATTGCAAGAGAGAGAAACAAGCAGTCAGAAATAGATGCAATAATTATTAGTCATATTTATCACAAAAACAAATGGTTTGATCAAAGCAGGGTTATTCCACTTTGTCTAGTTTTGCACTTGACTACCATATTAACTCGGGGAGCAAAAAAAACCCCCGTATTTTCTAATGAAAATGAAAACTTAACTAGACTATATCAACACAGTATGATTTAACGTACTACAGTATTGTAAAAATGAGTAGCTCTATTGACACCATCTACTATAAGCTTGATTAGTGAGTGAGGACTGTGGATTCAAAGCTGGAACTAGTGCAGTTAGTTGCGCATTAGGAATCACCATTACTATCTTTTTTTACTGCCAAGCTCTGCCAACTATAGTAAACTTTTTTTTCTGACTATAGATAAACATTTTTCTATGACTAGAAGTGAACACACTATCTCTTCGTACAGGTTATTATGTAGATTATATAAACAAGAGATTTTTATTTTAATCTTGTCTTTTGTAAGTTTGAGTAACCAGCAATTATGAGACAGTAAAGGGTAAATCCAGCCAGTGTTTACTTTGGCCTCATGGGTTTGTTAATTCGTAGGATAATGTTCAATCAACTTGAACTCTCTTCATAAGTATTGCTTTTAAAATTTCAGGGATTTAAATGTTATGTAATATTTATTGCTGTGCAATTGGCATAAAATAAATATTTTGCAAATACTAGACTAACATATAAACAATTTCCATAAGAATTTTGGAAACTTCACTTTATATATGTACACACAGACACTAAAGAAAGTCACTTTTTTGTTATATTTCACTCTCCACTTAATTTATTCATTCATATTTAAGAACTTTTAAGATGTTCTTTCACATTTATTCAAAAAAACTGCTGTCAATTAAAGCAACAAAGGATATAATAAGCAATCAATTGTAAATGAATATGGCTGTTCCAATTCAAAAAAAAAAAAGGGAAGGAGAGAAAAACAATTTTAGAAACGAGTTGTACGATGACTATACTAATTAATTTGTGACCCACAAATATGTCCACATATGATGGAACATACCGATTCATTTTTCTGTTAACTTGATATTTTACAATTTCTTTACAGAAATCTTTCTGAAATATTTCAACAGGTCTAATTGTAGCTCTCTGCCATATCTTTCCAGTGGAATCTATTAATATTGCACTTTAGAATGCCTTTGAGATACCTGAAAACCATGTTCAAATTCAACATAAATTACCCTTTAAGACAGTCTTCTGTTAGTCATTCGTTTTACATTTCCAATGCAAAGAAGTGATTTTACAGTAATGGATTCATTCAATAGTATTACATCCAGAAAATTGAAGAAAATATTGTTGTTCTTAAAATTTTACAGGGACATCCTTAAATGCTTTTGTATTGTACTGATAGGATATCCAAGTTTTTCATATAATAAATTTAAATAAAATTACAGCTCTCCATACAGCCAATTTAGTTGTGGTAGTTATTTCTCATTCTATTTTTTAACTTGTTAAAAGAATCTGTGTTGTCCCTCAACATCTAAGTCTCCACTTTTCTATTTATAAAACTATCAAGGTATTTAAACTGGTTTACACTGAAGATATTAATAATTTTGCCTTATGTAAATGACAGAGTAATTGCTATTAAGAATTCATATCCTCTATGGACAATTAATTCAGTAATTATAGGGTTCAATTAGATTGGTTTTTGTCTGTGATTTAAATTTAGTGCAATTAGAGCAAATCTCTACTGAAAAGAATTTTCAAATTATCATTTCGCTATAAGCAAGGTGTGCAGCCTTCTCTAAAATTATATATATAAAAAAACCAAATATTAATTTTTAAATAAATTGTAATGATTAGAAAAATAATGGAAGCGTTGAAATATTAATTTAAAACTTCATTAATAATACATTTCTGTTTAAGAATAGTTCTTGGAAGTTTCTAAAAAAATCGGCAAGAAAAAGAAAAATCTAATATTAAAACAATAATATTTAACAATTCAAAGATAGATTACTACAAAATACTTAATATAAAAGAATGCATTCGTGGAAGAGATATTCCTACAATCAGGCTGTCAATTTTCATCACCTATGCCATTTGGATTGTAAGGTGCAAGGCACAATACCAACATCCCAAGCCAGATGAAAACTCATTATTTATTCAGAGCATAGAGAAAATTAAACAAAGAGACAAAACTCTTGCCACAACATTCATTTTTCAAAAGACATGGAAGCTATATCAGACTCTCTAATAAAGTTAACAAAGAACTTAACCGCTAAATACCTAACCCTGTTTAACTCAATAATGTTAGTTCCATAACTCATCTAATATTGTAATTGTTCATTATCCATATTTGTAATATATCACCCATATTAATTAGTTTAATAAATGTTTTGAGAAAAAAAAAAAAGAAAAATCATTCAGCATAGCCTGATGGTAAAATTATCAAAAAGTTCAAATTATAGAATGATTGTACTATTTCAAAGTGTAGATCAGTTTGCAGTTTTTTAAATAAAGTATTGACATCCTTTATGTCTACCATATTTTTTTTGTCATCTGAAAAGTCTTGCCTTCATTCTAATGGTTAAAAATCTTTATCGCAATATTTCGTTAGTCAGCCAGAATTGACAAAAAAATTGTTCAAAAATAAAAACTTTCATCACAAATACCTATTTTGGACAAAACTTTGAATACAAACATGATATAAAATATTAAACGGGTAAAACTCTCCATACAGTAGTGCCATTCAGTGCAAACCAGAGTAATCAATGGATGCCAGAAGGCCTGATTACTCTGGCTTGCACTGAGTGGCACTACTGTATGGAGAGTTTTGCCTGTTTTAATAACATTTATGAGCAAGCATAAAAATAGTGATCATGTGACGTTTAGTGGTTTAAATGATATAACATACAAGATAATATGGATACCTGTGCAATATTTTTAATTATAGATGCATAACTAAGTTTATTAACTCGTCTAAAAAAATGTAATTTTTATCAAAATTATCAATGTGGCATTGATAAAAAATGTCCAGACAAATTAATATTAGTATCAAATTGTATTCTTGTCTTCTGAGGGAAACTATGTAATATTTTTAACTGTTCTAGACTTCAAAATAATTAAGTTCTCTTCACTCAGCTTTAAAAAATTTAATTATTTAAAATTATACTAGCTTTAACCTTCTACATAAAAACATTTGTATGACTACTCACCTGGCATTTGCAGAAGATAAATAACATTAGCAACTTTTGTCAGTAGTTGATCTTTCAATTTTTTTATTAACCTGCAACAGCTACAACGTGGTTTTGAAATATAAATACTATAAACGGTATCTCACTGCTCCTAAGAAAAGTGTTTTATGTAATTATTGCTCCCAATTTGATTTTCTTTTTATTATAAGCATTATTTATTAAAATATTACCAAATTCACCACTTCCTTTATTTTGTTGTAATATCTTACATAAATGCAATGTCCACTCTACTTTGAACACTTTTTAGCAAAAACTTTTTATTGTACATATATGCATACACAATTTTTCAACTGCAGGACAGTCGAAATGTAAGATTGTGTACACCATATATGTACAATAGAATGTTTTTGCTAAAAAATGTTCAAAGTAGAGTGGTTAAATTGCATTTATGTAAGCTATTAAAATATTTGTATAAAAAATATAGCCATAAAATCAGAAAAAATAGAGAAATAAAATTACTTTTGTGTAGAATAACTTCTGACTGGAATCAGCTGATTGCTTTCTTACAATTAGTTATTATAATTCAAATTTGCAAGCATTTGTTTATTTCTGTAACAAAGTGATTTCTTTATAACTTAATATTAAATGCACTTTTGGTGAAGTTCACCATAATCTTAAATCTCTTAAATTAATTATTGTTCCTGCTTTATTTACACTGTAATTATGCATACATTTTTATTTAAATTAGTCCATTTAAATATTTCATTTGTTAGATAATTGTATGCTGTTTTCTCTTTTGTTTATAACTTTTCTATGATTTGAAATAAACCATGCATCTTTAATCTTTTTCTGTAATTGTGCTCCATACACACTAGAATGACTTTCTTGTCTATGGGTCAACATTGTGACTGAATTGTTTTTGGTGGGTCCAAAAAAAACACATTCCAGGTTGATTTTATTGAGCTTATATAAGTATTTGTGCTGAACTAATCTAAGATGTTAGCTCTAGATTTCTTATAATATACAGCTGTGAAACCAGGGCTGTTGCATGGAATCTCATTATTTGCGGTGTGTCCTTTTGTAATTTTTCTTTAGTGTAGATTAAGGGGAGTATGGAAACTAACTTTAAAAGTTAGGTTTTATTTTGTTTGTTAATCTCTGAATACACAGTATAAATAATGCAACAACTAATTAATTTAAGAGAGCTATGATTATGGTCAACATCAAAAGTGCATTTAGCATGAGATTATAAAGAAAGAAACCACATTGTTATGCAGTTGAACAAATGTTTGCAAATTACAAATACAAACAAAAGGAAGAATTAATATTAATTGGTTATTATAATGAAATAAATTTGCTTTTTATTATTGCAAGCATTAGTTACAATAAATATTGTAATATTTATCTAAAAAAGTAGGGAGAAAAAAGTGATTATTTGTAAAAGATGAAGAAAATTTATTTTCATTTAGAGAACAAGTGGTATGACATATTGTTAAATGCAAAGACAGGCATAAAACTTATATTTCACCAGCTAAATTCAAACTAATTTATTTTTTGCAAAATAGAGACTTATATTACACCAGAGACATACCTAGAAAGATACTGAAATGGATACTTGTTTAATTTAAAAAATTATATAAAATTAAAGCATTTGAAGATTTATACAACTACTATATACCGTTGTAACTGTTGCAGGTTAATTAAAATTTTTAACTCTATAATCTGCTTCAAATTAGCTTCATATTCTATACCTTGAACCATTAGCTTCTGTATCTTGTAAGTTAGAAAGCAGTATCAACTTGTAAAAGTTGAAGCATGCTACTTGTTGAATTCCTTCAGTTTTAAACTTCATATTTATTTCAGAGTACATGCTTAGAGATTGATGGAAAAATTTTGTAAAATATATATTATTTATAATTTTGAAACAATTTATTGCTAAAATATACATAAAAACATTTTTAAATAAATATTAGAAGAAAAAAAAATCTTCAAGTAAAGAGATTGTTTCAAATAATTAAGTTTTTTGACTTGTGAACTGTGTTTTCAAATAATTTGATACTGAATTCCTTGGAGTTATTCAGTTTGAAAGAAAGTAATATTTTAAAGAGAGCAATTCAAATTGTATTAATAATCTTCAATTTGAATTTATAAGAAATCGTTGAAAGAAAACACCTTTTTTTTTTTTAAAGATATCTCTGCACAAATATCTACATGATTTTCTCATGTTTATTTGACTAGTTTTCAACTATTTTTCAAATAAAATTTTTTTTATACAATAATATGCTTGTCTTTACTATACTCTCAGGAAAAAAGTTTGGAATTCTTAATTTATCAGAATAGTCATTTGATATTTATCATTTATTATATTTTTTTTGTGTTGTGTCAAGACTTTTTTCACTTTTATGATTGGATACACCATCTTTCTTATTGTGAGAGTAGTGGTTTTTTGTTCTGTGTCGATTGTTTCCTGTAGTCTCCTCTGAAAAGCTAGCTGTCTTCACTGCTATTATATGATTTTTTTTGATGTTTGGGCAGATATGATTTCTCTCCACTCCTATTAATTGATTTTTTTCTCTTCTTAGAATCTCTTAATTCCTCTGAACTTTCTTCATTACTACTATTGGATTTTTTCTTCTTTTTAGATTCTTTTGATCGCTTCATTTTCTTCTTACTATGACTTTTATCTAAAAAAAAATTGAATACTATCAACTAATTGAAAAAAGTTAATTACACATATACGTTAATTTTTATATGTATTCACAGAAAGCCATCTAAAAGTTATTACACAGTACAGTCAACTTTAATAAATACATATGAAAGAATATAAATGTAGGTGTCTGTAATATTTTGATGATATATATTTTGCTAAGTATATGCCTCCAAAGGCATGTCTATATTAGATAAATTTTATTACTCTTGTTTTAAAGTAAAATGTATAAAGATGTGGACAAAATAATGGAAATATTTCATATAAAGATGCCATGACATGAAAACACATTAATATAGAGAACATAAATATGCATCTAATAGATACTAAAAATCATATTTATATTCAAAGGGAATGAGATTTTAATTTTTTGACTGCAAAGATAGTATACAGATATAAAAATAAGAGCTTAAATCTATATCAAATAAATATAAAATTAAGTTAATTACTTATCATATGTATTCTACATTTAATATCTGTTTCTATTAGTATATGGTATTTTAACAGAAGACATAATATGACTAGAAGCATATTGTATGCTTATATTTTCAATAACTAAATCCACAAGATTTATACCAAACAGTATCACATGATATTGATATTCTCTATATACTTTTATATGCTATTCCAAGCTTGAAAATCATATGGCCCAATTATCTAGTGTTCATTGACTGCTAAAACTTAAATGGTGCTGGCTTAAACTAATGCATAACTCGTTAATCTGAAAGGCTTTGGAACCAATATGTATACAATACAAAAGATTTTAAAAAAAATATTGTACAATATTTGACAGAAAACCTATGAAAAACACCAGATCTGTCTGATTAAAAAATCACATTGTTAGTACTTGTTAGGAGACTGAGTATATTCATAAAAAATAAGAAAGACCCCTGCCTGAACCAACTGGTCAGAAATCTGTGCTTATGAAAAATGGCTGTTGGACATTAAAAACTGTAGCTAAAAAAAAATAGCAGAACAGTGCAATTGCCAACACACATCTGAAATATTACCTACCAAAAGGCTAGACTAGGAATTTCGTTGATATAACTAATATCCACTCTGCCATTTAAAATTAAGTTTCTGATTTGAATGATATAGAAGTTGTGATGTAGTGAGTGTACACCAGAAGTGTATATTCTTTCCCAATGTCGAATTATAATGATTCAAACATCATAGACGGTATTTCCTTGGTCCAACTATTGCTCTACATGGAAGTATCTCAACTTTTGGGAGAACATGTTCATTATCCCAGACTATTAAAGTATTTTAGATGGCTTTCTGTGAATACTACACTATCGGCTGCAAAATAATTGAAGGAATGTGAGATCGATACTATATATTTATGGGTTTCCAATCATCTATTTAATCTTCCAGTGATATCTTTGAAAATGTGGCTTTTTTTGTGAAATATGGTTAATATTCCTCTAGACACGTTTCAATTATTATTGAAGTGCTACTCGAAATTATTCATGAACTGCAACCCTACTGTAGAAAATAAAATTAAATCGATGAATTACAATGAGTGCTTATTTTAAATTATTACATTAAAATCTCAACTTTACCTTAGATCCCTTATCTGCAGCATTAATTTGATTACAATCAGTTTAAAAATCTTGAATCTATATAGATTAATAAAAATATATTTGTGTTATTCCATCCAATTTCTGCATGAAAATGCAAATGTATACAATATTTCGTAAGCTAAGTTATAAGCGAGCACTTTTTCCATTTGTTATTATTATCAGCTACTCGTAACCAAGTACACACTATCTAATTTCAAAAGAAAAAAAAGTGGGGAAGAGAAGGATGAATGTTAAAAGATGAATTTTGCAGTAATTAAAAAAGAAATGATTGGAATCCAAATTGTTTGTAAGTAAAGAATGAACATATGGTTGCATAATCCCATTGTATAGCGTTGAAATGACTAATAGCGTAAGTGAGGAACAACCGGCCTTATTAAAAGTAATGGAATGTAGTAAGTTAAACAAAAAGAAGCAAAACAAATTATATGTCAAGTTATATAGAACGATTTACACATTAATTATTAAATGCCCCAAATTAAAATCTCCCTTTTCCAACCAAATACTTTGTGGCTTTTGCTTTTATTGGTGAGACTAGGAATCTAAGCTGGAACTAATGTGCCTATGTATCTAGCAGCCATTTTTTTACTCATTATAGAATACAAGCTAATATGAAATTTAAAAAAAGCTTGGAAGGTTTCAAATGCAGATTAGCTTGCATGATTATATATCTGATACCAGGTCAGTTTCTATGTATTTTGAAACATAAGTTCTTAGGACTTCTTTAAACTTCAATTCATAAACTTGAGCAGTATTAAAAAGTAAAAAACAGCTGTTTAATACTTGTTATTCTAGTTTTGAATTCCTAGTCTTCGCTGGTGAAAGCAAAAACCAACTGGACTAAAGGTAGAGATTTTACCATTTAGTTTCCATTGATTACCCACACTTACAGTAGATGGCTCTAGGAGTAAATAATCTTGGAAAGAATATGAGTCGTGTAATCTTGACAGATTTCTATTTCATCGTAAATTTTTTAAAACAATATGGAACATCAATATGTTTAATAAAACTTGGCAATAAAAACTGCTTTAATTGTAAAAAAATTTAACACTTCTCAGCAAATTTGAGATATCAAAAATATTCTAGGGACCACACCCAACTCTTGGTATCAACATGGTGCAACTATCATTAGTATACTTTTTTGATAATGCTTTGAAAATGTAAGGCATATAGCATACGAAACTAATTTCCTTTGCTATTCAAAAAAGACATGACTTGTTTACTAGTTATATAATTTATTTATCAAAATGGTTTGCTCGTAATATCTCATTTCTACTCCTAATGGTGTTTGTTTCAATTATCCATTTACAGGGCATCAAAAAAAAATTTGCAAACAATATGGCTGACAACAAACTATTGTTATTAAAGGAAATTTAATATAAATAACAAATGAAAAGGTTAGTCAACATAAATTTTGTTAGTTCCCCTGATCTTTTTGTCTTCTGCCAATGGAAGATCCAAAATTTTAACCATTTCCACAAAAATAATATTACCCTAAACGTAATAAAATACCACCAAATAATGGCAAGTCATATGCATAAAAAAAAAATTATATGTTGTGAAATGGAATTTATAAGCCATTTAGTAATATTCTTTAAAGGTAACAATAACTTATAATTCATTTTCTTAATATTTAATAAGTATCACATGTTCAATAAAATATTTTTGAGAAAATGCCTCTGAAAATGGATAATTAAAACAAATATGGCTGGCAAACTTCCATCATATAGCTTCTACAAAAGTACCTTCCTAATGTAAGGATTCAAGTCTATTAGTTCAGGGAAATGTCTGAGTTAATGCTGATTTTGTTTCATTATGCTACATAACTAAAATTCCATCTTACTCTTTCATGGTTGGCTATGTTCTTTCTACTATAGTGATTTATTTTTTTAAAATTATAGTCATACCTCGTGTTTTTGTGGGGGGGGGGGGGGTTTGCCATAATTTACGAATTTTCTCACTATGTAAAATGTTATACAATTCTTTGGAAGTTTCCAAATTACACTAAAGAGTTATTAGTAGTATTCTTAACTTTGTTCCCATTCCATTTTCTAATATTAAAAATGTTTTTACCTTCAAACATTCATCATCAGAAACTTTTTCAGAGATACCTGAAGTGGACTGATTCAACTTTCAGATCCACATCTGGTTTTTGCTTGTGTTTACAATTTCATCGATTTGTTATTAAAAGAGAAACTCCTTGTCTTTTAAACTTGTTCTTTGTAAACTGTAATGTTTGATACTTTTTATGTAAATAAAAAGTTCCGAGCCCAAAGACGGATTAAAGTGTTCACGCATAAAGCTACTAAGACCCTTGACTATTATCAGTATTTCCAGACAATCTCACATACATAACGTTAACTAGCTTAGATGTGAATGTTCATTGCATAAAACTTGTTTTTCTCACCTGAATCACTATCAGACGATTTTTGGTGTTTCCTCTTCTTTTTTTCTTTCTTTTTTTTCTCTTTTTTTTCTAATTTATCCAATTTCCTGTGAAATAAATTACAAAAATAAATTAATAATGTTTATCATTTTATAAGTATTTTAAATATTTAACATATAATAAAATATTACTTCACCATTACAGTTATTGAAAAGAAAGCAAACTATTTATAGAGATTACAGCTGAATCAAATAAATAACCAATTCATTTTGCCCCAGACGTTTATTTAACATTTTAAGCAGCCAATCCATAGCCTATGTAATCCATGAAAGGAAGATAAAGAGTACGAATCTTGCTCATATTTGACTTTGTTGTTAATCTCAGAAGTTCCTTAAGAATATATTACTTATGGGTTTTATCCATAGCTGTATTAAAACAAATATCGTTTAAGTCTTCAATGTACTAATAAATTGACATAGTACAATGTCTGGAAAATGAGAACTTTAATTCATGTAAAACACAAAGTTAAATTTAATCTGCTATACAAATCAAACTACATCCCACCCATAGGTCCATTGTCTGCAGAAAGCAATATGATCAATTCGGGTATGTTTCTTAGGAATCTGAAATGTTCATTTGAAGAAACATTTACGATAGGAATTCTTTTCACTCATCACAAATTATGAAGTAACTACATAAAAGAGATGCAGGATGTTGTAATTTAAAGAAAAAATGACATATTTATTTCATTTTTAATTGTCCAATATTTTTAAAATACAGTGGTCAAAAACATTGAGACTTTGTAAGAAATCAAGTCATAAACAGCAGTAAACAAGTTCAGACAAAGAAGAAAAAAGAAAATTAAGATAATAGGGGGGGGGGGGTCAGAATAGTACCCTTAAAGTCCAAAATGTGATTGCATAAACACAATTCCGCTGTCATAATTAATGCTGAGAGATCTTGAGAAGTTCATCATGATAGGGCCTTGTGTTAACCAAAACAATAAATGAAGAGAGAATAATGTTGATTAATTTACTTATAAATGTTAATAATAATTAAACAACCCAAAAATTACATAATAATGCATGGTCTTTTTATGCAGTTGCAAACAATTTTTTCCAGATCCGACAGTAAAGCCATATGGATATGGTCTTCCTAGTCGCAAATGAAATATCGAGAGATTCAGGACATTGTGCTCAGCTACTTGACAATTTAGATATGGACAAATAAACCATATAGTTAATGACTCAAATTCTATGCCCATAGAGACAGAATTAAAGGATTTTATAAAGCCACTAGCGATTCTATCTTTACAGGTTCCTGTACGTTATTTCACCAATAGTTCAGCTATCTAAAACAAATCTATACTCTAAATAGTTCAGTCATATTTTTTTTTTTATTAAGCATATAGTTTAAAAATGAAATATTCATAACCTAAGCAAAAATAATATGTCTTTTAAAAAATAAGATATCTTGGATTTTTTTTAAGGAATATTTTTTGAGTAGGAGGTATATCCATTTCTTTATTAAGGTAAGAAATCATGAATGCAGAGACTATATAATAATTCTATTTGCACTAAAATCTTGTATTTAAGATAATCATGAGACTGGATGATTTTGGGTAGGTCTTTATAATAATTCTGTTTCTTTAATAGGACATGAAGGCATTATTTAATAATTTAAAATAGATGTTAACCACATGCAGTCTACTGAAAGGCTCCACTAATGGAATGACTTTTAGATATGAAGGGCAATCACGAATAACAAACAATGCTGCACCATGACTTCATGCTGCCTTGTAGGATAGGATGTTGGTTCATCAAAAGTTAGGTATTGTTTCCACTACAAACAATCTTTTCTCGTAGACCTCTTTTCTTTCTTCAATTATTTTTTAAGTTATTGTAGAGCCTGGTCGTCATGAGTTTCTTATGCCGTCAAACATCTTATAATAACCATCACAACAGGAGTATGTGTTTACGCAACATTTTTATCCTTTAACTGCAAGTATAACATTTCTGTCTACTATTGTTTTTTTAGCTCAAGCCCTCGAGAATTAAGAAAGCAACGATGGGGGCAGGCTTACCAATCCTTAGTTGTGATTTGTGTTCAAGGCAGTATAATCATTAATGAATTAGTTTCAGCTGGCAAAGATTTATGTTTAGGTAATATATTTAGAAATCCCCCTGCCTATCACGGAAGTGGAAGGGACCTAGAAAATGATCTGTCTCATGCAGTCTGGCTAGATTGTCGTTTCTTGCGAATTACTCATTAAAGTGATAATAATAATAGCAGTAGTGGTGAAGCAGAGGCAGTGGTTATACTAAAGGTAAGTATTATAAATCTTTCTTGATATAAACGATTCAAAACCAAAATGGAGGACTGCACTGGTGATTGAGGCTCTCTCAAGATTTAAGATCAATACAACTGCAGTTAATGAAACTTGTCTCCCAGAACAGGTGGATGGATAGCTATAATTTTTTTTGGAAGAGCAGATCAGTTAGTGAAAGGAGAGAGTATAGCACTGGGTTTGCATAAAGTCTAATATCTTCTAGTCTTGGAATTCTTCATTGTATCAATGAAAGACTACAGAAACTACTGCCCATTTTATTAGTGTCTATGCTCCAATCTTAGATTCAGAGAGAGAGAAGGTTTCACTCCTTTCTGGAATATCATTAATAGATTTATCTAGTAAACTGCAAAATGGGTCTATATGTGTACATATTAGTGGTTTACATTTTAGTTTATATAGTCATCAAAAACTTATTTCTAGAATAGTCGTCCGTCCATCTCCCCTTTTTTTTTGGAGTTAAGAATGATCAAAATCATTTTTGAATGGCTATTTATTGTTGAATGATACACCATATTGGAATTTTCTGACTTTCACCATGATGACAAAAAACTAAATCAAAATGATGCCATCATAAGAGAACCTGAAATGCTTCAAAAAGAAATTTACTTCAATTCTTCATTAGAAGTATGAGGAGAGGAAATTTATATTTGTAACACTGATATTGAAAAATGTTATTTTGATTTAATATTTTGAAAGATTTCAATTGGAAAGAGTTATTATGAAATTAGTACATTGAATAGATGATTATGAGATTAAATCTATAATAGAGAAAAATAAAAGGACATGATTTATCTTTTGTTTTTAATATTTATTTTAATAAACTTAGACAAGAGTTGTCCGACAGAGAAGAATTAGTATAAAAAAGAAGAAAAGTCCAGATAGGACTGCTTGTATAGAAATGAATATAAGAAAATGTTAATTATTGAGGCAATAAAGAAACAATTGGGTCGAGCATATACTTAATAATAGAAAAAATCAAGTAGGTGGCTAGGAAAAGCAGATGTGGGCAATGAATTTAACGAGAAAAACGAGAGATTGATATTTATGGAGAAAGTAGAATGGTCTTTGGTAAATAACTGATAATTATTAAAATATATCAACATTGCAATTATCTAAATATTAAATAGATTACCGAAGTAATTTTTTCTTTTGTTTTTTAGTTAAAGACTTCAGAAATTCCATTTCAACATCCTCTTCATCTTCACTGACAACCAGTTGCTGGAAAAGAACAAAATATAAACAAAACTTATCTTCAACAGTATTTTATAAAAATTTTCTTTAAAAGGCAACATTTTCTTGTGCTCATAAATCAAATTTTAAAAAAAAGGATTTTGATAAGAGTATATTGTGATCACTAAAGTTGTACCTATGGCAAAAATTTGTTATATGGTTTAATTGTGGGGTAATGTTACATGAAAGACAGGGCCCAGATAATTAAGAATATATGCCAAGTTATAGAGATGTTGAAAATGAATAGAAAAGGTAAGTTGGAAAGATATGAAATATTGGGATGTGTTGAAAAAGAAATTTTTCACTGTGAAAATAAACAAATGGGGAGAAACAAAACACAGTAATTGTACACTGCATTCGGTTAATCCTTCCAAGAATATCTGAAACCATGAATAATATCAAATGCTATGTAAAATAACAGGATTAATTAATATATACACAAATATTAAACTAGATTCCAAAAAATTTTAAAACACCTAGAAAGAAATGACGTGAGATGGATGGATGAAATAAGGAAATATACTGGGAGAATAGAGATTGGAGATGGATTGAACTTAGAAAGACCTTCATTCTGCAGTGGTTTGGTAATATTTGAAAATGATGATGATATATATATATAGATTCATAATAATTTTAAAAATGTACATGTTAAGGCTTCAACAAAAGAAAATAATAATAAAAAAGAGAATACTGTAGTTATGGAAAAAACAGTATAGCAGTCAAGAACATCACAATTTGATGCAAGGTGAAGATAACTTTCTAATTTTTGTAATTAATATTTTCTCAAATTCTGGCTTACTGAAATCCTAGATAGTAAGTTCATGGACAACCAGGATGGGAATGGAGTAGAAACGTCCATTCACTATTCTGGGAATCCAGTGAAAATCACTAAATGAACGTATTTGTTCAATACTGCATCTTGGGTTGGTTTGATTCTGCAGTACATGTTTAATATTCAAGATTATCTGAACACAGTTCACTCTTTGGATTAAAAGCAATAAGTAATCCTCAATTGCAGATTCCAAACACAGTTGAGGATTATTTTTAGACAATGAAATGAATACCCAATTTGAAACAAATACTGAAGAATTTACTATTTAAATCCAAAGATGATTTAATTTTTTTCTGCATGTCATAGCATCTATTTTGAGAAAGGCAATAACAGAAAATGTCACATAATTATTTCCTATGCTTACCCAAGCTGTTAAACAGTAGCACCACTCAGTGCAAGCCAGAGTAATCATTGGATGTAAAGGAAGGTTTGTGCATAAAATCCTTATCTAGTGCCTACTCATCCAATATCCCCAGAATAGTTTCTAGCTTGTAGCTTTCATCAGTGAGAAGCATTGGACCTGAGAGCATTGCATCTAGATCTTCCAGGAGCCACCTTTGATCTATTTAGTTAACTATAAAGCTATGAGCCCAAGATGAAAACATAATAAGGTTTTCAATCCAAGCTCATTCAATTTAGATCCTAAGATCTAGATGCAGTGCTCTCAGATCCAAGGCTCCTCACTAATGAAAGCCACAAGCTAGAAACTAGTTTAGAGATATTGATTGACTAAGCACTAGATATGGATTTTATGCAAAAACTTCCTTGCATCCATTGATTACTAAGGCTTGTACTGGGTGGCACTACTGTATTGAGTTTGCTATTGTTTTAATAGAGGTGCTAGTAAAAGGAAATCATAGCTAAAATACATTAATATGTTCCTTACACCAAGCAAAGTAATCGTCATCATTTACAATCTTAAATGCATTTTTAGTGCACAGTGCTCTTCAGAAGGTGAACAAAAACTCATTTATGACTTTAAATAATAACAATTATTGTTAAAATAGGCAAAACTCCATACAGTAGTGCCAGTCAAAGCAAGACAGAGTAATCAATGGATACCAGAAAGCTTGTGCATAAAATCCCTATCTAATGCCTACTCATTTCTGGCTTGTGGCTTTCAACAATGAGGAGCCTTGGATCTGAGAGCACTACACCTAGATCTTAGGATCTAATGCAACCCTCCAGCAGATCAATGACACCAAAATGTATGGGTGCTGAACTGAGTTCAGACCCATATGACTATATAAGTTATTGAGCTTAAATTGAAAATATTTGTGTTTTCAATTTTATTCTCATAGTTTTGTATTTATGTAAAGATAAAGGGTGGCTGCTGGAGGATTGCATTAGATCCTAAGATCTAGGTGCAGTGCTCTCAGATCCAAGGCTCCTCACTGACGAAGGCCACAAGCCAGAAACTAGTTTGGGGATATTGGATGAGTAAGCACTAGATAGGGATTTTATGCACAAGCCTTCTGGCATCCATTGATTATTCTGTCTTGATTTAAGTGGCATTACTGTATCGAGAGAGTTTTGCCTATTTTAACAACAGTTATGAGCAAGCATGGGAGATAGTGATCATGTGATGTTTAAAGATTTAACAATTGTTGTTCCACCTAAGTAGTATTAATGCAAAAAGTTATTTTAATTTGTATTACATTTTACGAAAACTAAAGAAGGAAAAGTTGATGTAATTTGTACATCAAGAGAATGGCTACGATTTCTTACATCAGCTATCATTTTATCTCAATGAGTATTTACAATTTAGAATAAAACAACACTCTCCCTAATGCACTTTGTACAAAACTTTGTTTAATTTCTTATAACAGTTTCGGCCATTTGACAGTCTTCTTCAGATTTCATAAGTCACTTTTCAAATTTTAAAATAGGTTTGTTGTGAGATTTAAAAAAGACTGATAGGCAATCAAAACTATTGTAAAAAAGGTAAAGTATTATAAAACGTGAATTAAGAGAAGTGTGATTTCTTTAAAGATTTAAGAGGCAAAAATATAACAATCTGAAAAAGATTGCTAGGCAGTCAAAACTGTCATGAAATTAAATAAAGCACTGTGGTAAGTAAAGATTCAAAAAAAAGTTACAAGAATTAAAATAATATGAAGAAGACTGCTAGAAATAAAACATTGTGGAAAGTGAATTAGACATGTAGTTACATTAAAGATTTAAAACAAGTTATAGGATATAAAACAATCTGAGGAAGATTGCTAGAAAGTCAAAACTTTCATAGGAAAATAGAGCATTGAGGAAAAGAATTAGAACTCTGGTTTCTTTAAACATTTAAGGGGAAAAAGTTACAGGGATTAAAACAATCTGAGAAAAACTAAGATAGTCTAAACAGTCATTGCGAACTAAATAAAATGTGGAAATGAATTAGAAGAATTTCTAGAGCGTCAAAACCCAAGTGGCAACAGATTGCCCAACAGAATCAAAGATTCAAAACGAAGCATGTTTTATGATATTTTTCATAGAGTGTTTGATGATTCTCAGAATGAGTTTCATGAAGAGAAAAATCTTTAAAATTACTATCCTGCATTGATATCTCATGTTAAAAAAGATAAAAATAATTACCTATATATCCACATTAGGGAATAAGTTAATGTGTTAGTATTTCTTTTAATTAAATGTCAGTTAATAGAAAGATAGTTGTACAATAACAAAAATAGCAGAACAAGAATTGCAATGATGAAACAGTCTTTTAATAAGTATTGAAAGTTGTTTTATCATAGACTCGTAATTAAATATTTATTAATTGAAACAAATATATAAACGCGTATCTTATAACTTCATCTGAAACCATTGGCTTCATATAGCTTTTGGTTGCCATGCAACAATTAATGTAAGGGGCTTTAGGTACCCTTATAGATTTACCTAGCACTTGCAGCTGTTCCATAACAGCTTGCCTCGTGAGTAGGTATGGTTGACACTTTCGGCTGTTCTGTGACAGCATGTCTTGCATGTAGGTATGATGACATTTTCAGCTCTATCATGATAGCTTGCTTCATGTCTGATCTAGATTCTACCAGCCGCCATTTCTAATGTAAACTTGCCTTACTGCTGCTTGACCCATATAGTGGACAATATGCGTATAACCATTTAAGTTTGATAGTAAATTGTTGTTGTCCCCCATCTCCAACTGGACTGACTATTTATAACCAGATCCCCTTCCATAATGAAAGCAGTCAGATTCGCTGAACATCATCACCCATTGGCCTGTTTTTACCATTGGATATATATTATCTGTTCATATATTCATTCATCTGTGGCCATCAATGCTCAATCTGATCAAAATATGGTGGGATCTAGACTAATCTATTAGTTGAAAGAAAGTTGAGATATAACAAAAATGAAGTTATATTAAAGGTGCTGCTTGGAATATAATTTTATATGGAGAAAATAGATAATTAGGTAAGGGAAAAAGAATGGCGGTATTTTGAGAAGTGGATGAAATGAATTGGAAATACAAGATTAGCAGTGATAAAATAATGCGGAGAGTAAATGAAGAGATATTTGAGAAAATTATCCAAAACATGGACATTCACTTAGAGTAATTATAAAGAATCTGTGTGAGGTAAGAGGGTAGAAGACTACATGACTGAAGATCTGAAGGAAGGAACTAGTTACTAGTTTTAAAAGTTAAGCAAAGAAGAGAAAGACTGCTAAGTTTATGATGAGTCTCAGCAGATAACTAATAATGATTATGAACTATTATATAAAACTAATAAGCAGCTAGTTTATTAATGACACATCTAACACCATACCAATATTAAACAACATATTTTTGGATAAATAATATAAGTAAAATAGTTTTGCAGAAATATTGCATAAATCTGATTACGTGGAATACACTACGAATAATGAAATGAAGTCTAATTGAACTAATCATAAAATCCTGTGACACACAATTATCAGAAAAGTGTTTTTTGGTGTTGTAAAATTGATTGTTAGATTTAGCCTTTCTTCTCCACATCATGCCAGCACACTTCCGTAATACATTTATCCATCTCCCATGTGATCTCTTTCTAGGTCTTTTACAATCTCTTGAAATTCAACTTAAGATTACAACTGTCCATCTGTTTTCAGCTCCTTTAGCAATATATTCAGGCCAATTTCACTTCAGATTCTTAATTCTTTCAATGATTGTCAATAACACCATGTGTTATCCACCCATGTATTTCATTTTTGATCTCTTCTTGTTATTCCTAATACGCATCTCTCCATACTTTTTTGGAATGGTCTGAAGTCTCTCTGTTACAATTACACCACTTAAAGTTAAATGTCACTTTTACAAGAGGAATAAAAAATCCACATTTAATTTCACATTGCTACGTTGTTTTTAATATTTAAAAAAATTTTGTTCTGATCAGTTTAGTTAGGGCTGGATTTGAGAGCTACAGGATTATAAATTGATTTTAAGCTGTTTTTTTTTTTTTTTTAAAAAAAAAAAAAATTCAGTTTAATTGAATGAATCATGTGCCCAGCCCACTTTGGTGCTAGAATGCTACATGACCTTCTGACCATCTATTTTATTTTTGCCCTGAGAAGCTTAACTGATGTTAGCAACAGAATCAAGGATGGGGGCTTTCTAGATTAATTACAATTGAGTTTTAAAAAAATATCTGAACTAATTTTATGCCAGTCCCCAAATGTCACATGTCCTGTCAAGCAATATAATTTTAATTTTATAAATAAAAAATGGCACGGTCTTGTAACAAAACAGAAACAGCTCAGTAGGTACAGTAAAACCCCAATAATTCTAGAATATACAAACAAGAACTTTTTCAAACCCTGTGTGTAAATTTCTTTGATTTACTTATTCTAAAAAAGTAACCAATCCATGTTCAGATTCATTTTACAATATAACCCATAATTAAATAAAGACAATACTAACCCTGCTTCTTACATAGAGAAAATATTAAAGAAATTAAATATAACCTTTAATACATTTTCAGTACTAAGCACTCTTGCCAAAAGGGCAAACATTATATTCAAATAAAATTGACAATGAAATTACACATTTAGGTTTACCCATTCCAGACACTTAGAGTTCACTACTGTCTCTAAATTACTAAAGAATTATCCTTTTTTTAATTTTATATTTCCTGACAATATATTCAATGCAAGCCATCAGTATTTCTTTAGATTTAAAAACATGCCCACATTTTTTTCTGTGTCTAAAAATATTGATGATATTGGAACACATGCGCTTAAATCTATAATTTCTTATTTCTAGTTTTATTTTCAAAACAACAGTTAACTTTTGGCAACGGTTCCAGAACTAAAAATGCATTAATGGTTATATTTAATGTTTTCAATATTTTCTTCGTGTATGAAATGCTATTTGTTTTATTTTTAATTTATTATGCTTCATTTGACGGAGTTAATCATAGTTTTTTTAACAATGAAATCCGTGTGCAGAAAGTGATAACTATAGGTTAGTAGATCAAAGCATGTATATTTTTTACTTGTTGTTTCTTTTAAAAAAGTGTAAACCCAATTTTAATATATGCAATGAGAATTTCTAAAATCTAATAAGAAAATAAAAAAAAATAGAGGCAGATAAAGAAAACTACTGTTTTACCTGATTCGGAGCAAATTCATTCACTTGCCGTCCCAAAACATTCTGTTTTAAAGCGAAGCCTTCACTTCTCATATCTCGTATCAGATCAGAAGGATTCATGCTAGCTATAAAAAACAAACAATTTGTTTATAGAAAACTTTATTACTACTTAGAATGACTTAGTGAACTATTTACCCATTGTACATTTAAACAAAAAAGAACATATTATTACTTTTTTTTAAATTTATAAAATAAAACTAGACTCTTATCTAATACTTTTACCGTGTGGTCCTAATGAAATGATTCGTTAGTTCTCTATGCTATCTGAGCACCATCTCTGAACCAATGCATGTATTATATAGTGACATAGTTTGATTATTTGTCACAAAAATTTTAACATTAGCTTATCTGAATCATGAATTATGACATGAAATGTGACCATGTGTTTCATGCCTTAATTTTCACAACGGAATAACATGTTGACATTAAATTTTGTTTTAAAATGGTAAAACCATTACTGAAAAGATGATTGGTTATTTCTCTCTCTATGCTACCTGCAGCGCCATCTCTGAATCAGTGCATGTATTATATGTGACAAAGTTCAGCTATTCACAGAAATTTTAAAGCTCTATCATGTTTGGATCCTGAGTTCTGACATTGTATGTGACGCTGTGTTTCATAACTTCGTGGATTGTTTTCAGTGCTCTCGCTGCCATCGTGAAATCTTGCAAAACACTTAAAAACATTCTTGTGATTCGTGGCCTTACTCCTATACATAGTTTGGATCATTCCAAAAATGGTTTTTCCACTTTAAACAAAATTTATGTCAACATGTTATTCCGTTGTGAATTAAGGCACGAAACACATGGTCACATTTCATGTCATAAGATAAGGGGGATTTAGATATAAAGGCCATAGAGTTGACAAAGATTATGTTGTGGAAATGGGATGGAGCAGAATATGGGAAACTTATAGAGTGGGGAATGGAAGGTAAAGTGGCTAACAGGTTTCTCTGGGCATAATTGCTGAGAGATTCTTGACTTCGTTTAAGGAGAGGCCACAGTACATCACATCATCTTTTCACTGGACCCACTATATATTTTATTACTAAACTATCGAAAAATTGACAATCTTTGACAATCATCATCACAATAAACATAACAGAATTTTATTTAGTACCACTATGGATTATTATATTTTGAATTATAAGGGTTAAATTTCCTCCACCCACGACTTTGATCCCATCCACTTTGGATAAATACAGTAATGCTTATCATTAATCATTTATTCAACTACAGATTGTCTCTAGCCCAGATATAAACTTTAAACGTCAGTTAAAGATTAACTTATAAGATTTTATGAAATATTATGGATCAGACTGTATGAAGTCTTTTATATTATTACTGACAAATATGAAAGATAGTTCTAATAATTTATATTATAAATGTTACGAGTCTTTATAGAATTGATCAAATTGGACTAGATTAATTAATTATGAATTATAGCACCTGGATAAACAATAAATTTCTCCTATTACAGATATTTTTTTATGATGGCAATCAAAACTTCGATTAATTGTGTAAGAGATTGTTTTTAAAGAATTTGTAATGAAAGCTATACAAAACAAGGCTCATATTACAATGGTTAGTATATTCACCTTCTATGCCCATGATCTGGGATCAGAATCTGGGATGTGAATTCCTTAGAAAACTGACCCAAATTTAATGGTCAGCCATCCAATTACTGATCAATATCTAGCTATTATTGGCAAAATAGAAAGTTTTGCCAAATGATGAAGATATCAAAAGCCTTGATAAAGACGGCCGGGTTAATTTGTAGAAATAATATGTTTGGATTGAAGGAAGTTTTGTGATAAGAAGATCAGCGTTACTTTTTTAACCTTAGTCTGGATCCACATCTCTGAGGCATATGGACCCGTGTTTACCTGTTTTTATCAAAATCTTTGATATCGATAGATTTTTTTTCCTTTTTTAACAAATGTATTCAAAAAATTATGAGTAATAAATTTGTTACTAATTAACTGTTTGGAGTATTTCTTCAAGAAAGGAAAGATAATTTCAAAACAAAAATTACTGTGAATTCACAAATATTTCTGCAATTTTTGGCAGAGAAAAAACCATACTTACAAATACTGCTTTCAGATGTACTCGCTTTATTATACAAAGGACACTCCTTATCAGTATTAATGTGGCCCCACTTATGGCATTTGATGCAACGAACATTTCGAACCTAGAGAGAGAGAAAAAATACATAATTAAAATCTTTGATAAAAAAATTCAGTATATATATAAAATCTGTTAATAGTTTAATGAGTAGCATATACTATATACATGGGTGATGTGATGTAAAGTGGTTTTTGCTTAGACAAAATCAGAAGTTTTGTGACTAGAAACACTGGTGACCAACATTCTTTCTAAAACTGCTGTAAAACTCATGTATTTCCCTTCTATTAGCCTCTTTCCGATTTATTTTACCATATCATTTATCAGCATTAATATTTACTTTTATACCATCTGAATAAAATGTTTCCTTATTTCTCATATTAGTCAGTGGTGAGTTGTTTGACCACTAGATGGCAGTGCCAACAGCTCTATAGTTTTACAAAAAGTTACACGTTATTAAAACAGGCAAAACTCTCCATACAGTAATGCCACTCAGTGCAAGCCAGAGTAATCAAGGGATGCCAGAAGGCTTATGCATAAAATCCCCATCTAGTGCCTATTCATCCAATATACCCAGACTAGTTTCTGGCTTGTGGCCTTCACAGTAAGAAATGGTGATCATGTGATGTTTATTGGCTTAAAAAATTATGTTATTAATACAATTATGTCCTGAAAGTATTTGAATACCAGTCAGGCAGTATCAATGAATTTTAAATAAATCTAAGCACAAGTTGATTGTAACAAAATAAATTTATTTAATATTAATAACAAATAAGAAAAGAACAAATAGAATGAGGAGAGATTTTAGTAGAAATCTCTACAGTTTACAAATGAACTCGTGCGTGTGGGTGTCATTTTCTACACCCACTCAGTAGATAAATATCTATTGCAGTGCATATTGAAGCTGTGCATATATATATATAAATATATGCTGGCTTCACCATTCATTGTGGACTAACTAAGACCCTAAGTCCAACCACAGTGAATGTATGTTTCTTTTTCAAACTAAATTTATCGTTTTCTCAAATAGTTGCCTAAATTAAAAGATTTAATAAAATAAAATATAGAAAGTTAAAATTATAATTGCAATTATTTTTAAAATATATTTGGTAGAATTCGATGAATTTCTTAATTAAATAGAATCCATTAAGAAAAGGAATTTAATTAGTAAAACATTTTTCTGAATTAGATAAAAATAGATAACAGGAAAAATTTGAAACAACGGGCGTGATTCGCTACTAATTAGCAGATTAAAAACATAATGGAAAAAGGATATAAATAAAAAACTTTTCTTTTGTTCTTGGTCTTATGCTTGCTGGTAACCTGTGCTGAAGGTCAGAGAGAAATCTTAAGAATTTTGTTGGAAGAAATTTTGCTGAAAGATTGGACAATATAGCAAACTCTTGCTTGCTGTACTTACTTCAAGCTGCACTCTATTCTTTCAGCATACAAATAAAAGAATCCAGAAATGTGTTGCTCTGCAAAAATGCAGGGGTAACTTCTTTGCTTTCGCTATCCTGAGCTGTTCCTGATGCAGGAGTCGTAATCATGTAAGCCAGCCAGAGAACAAAAGTATCTGTCCTGTATCCATGAAAATCTGCCCTCAAAAACATGGAAAAACAAATTTTAAGAACCGAGAAGACCTGCGGGGAAACATCAAATGAACTCATTTTGACCCACCCATCTAGTTACCGGTAACGTTCCCATAAATTATTAAAATATCTTTGTAATTTGCAATTTCAATGTATATTTATGCTTTTCTATATATATATGTTTTTTTTAAATCTATGTATTCGAATCTTGTGAAATTATATTTCATTAATTGCTTTCTTTTCTTTTTTTTTTATATCGTAATGGGAGGGGTTATTAATATATAATGGTGGCCATAGTTCTTATTAATTTAATTGGAAAATACTTTAATTTTCCGCCATTATACTCAAGTAGTTTAAGTTATTTTATATAGATATTTTGGAAAGAAAAGGAAGCAAATCATAGAAGGTGCAAAACTCTAATTTAAAATCAAGATTTAAATTGCTAAATATGCTATTATAAAACTTTCCAAACTTTAACTTAGTTTTTTTTTTGTATATATATAAAAGAAAGATCCTTATCAAATGCCATTATATTTTAGTCAATGAAGGGTTACAAATTTAAAGTTATATTTTAAAGAACGTGAAATAAAACGTTCGCATTTATATTTTAGTAATAAGAGAGAGTACGTTTTAACAATATAATACGTATTAAGAATTATTAAATCGCATTGGCCCTGTGGTGTTGGTTAAACTTCAACTAAATCAATAGAATATCCGCCCTCTTGTTTTAGTGATCTGAATTTTATAAAAGGGAAGTTACTATTTTTCTGTGGATTTTCAGTGATAGTTGAGCTTTCTTAATATTTATATTTTGCAGAGGGTTTCTTTTTTAAATTTAAAGGTCGTTGACTGTATTTATATGGGATCGTGCCTCGGGTGATCTACTGGGCCGCTCAGCATAAATTACAGTGCTTCTTTTTGCCAAGTTCGCTTAGGTTAACATACCTACATTTGGATCTTCTTAAAATAAATAAAATGTTCTGATCTCATGTCGATATCAGTCCTTTCAATGTACGTAACTGGACATAAGCAACAAAAACTCCGATCCTGAATCCGGGTCACGCGTTTAGCGAACGGGTTCCATTTTTCTCTCTAACCTAGTTTAGAGACGGAGAGCTATCCGGTCTGGTGTTAACCTCTTGGTAACTGTTATGTCTCGAGCCTCACAGCCCACTATATGCTCTCGCCTTTGTGCATGGTCTTGTATATTTATATTTATTAGGAAATCTTTCTCAAAATATCATCGAAATGTTTCAATTATAGCTGGAAATTCCTGTTGGGGTCACTTTATCATTCTTCTTAAATCATAAGTAGGGCGGTGATTTAAACCTGTCCAAAGTGTTTAGTTGAGTTTGACCACCTATTTATTTCTATGTTCTCCAACCACAGAGTTAATGAATCATCTCTCTCTCTCTTGATTTCTTTTACGTAACACTTCCATTGGCTGGAATATTTTAAAGAAAGAAATGATAATGTAAAATTTTGTCTGTTCTTATCATTACGATCAATGGATCTTTCAAATATGTCTATCCGGTTGCAGTGAAAATAGCCTGTGACACTATTAATAAAACATTGTATGAATTCTTTTAATGTAAATAATAAAAGTTTGTGTTATCTTTCATTCACTATAAATAAAACCACTTAGTATTGTTTCCTTTTGTAACATACGTATGTACATCTGATCATTATATATGTAAAAATTCCTTTTCGTGGTCTCTTCTCTCCCTGACCACCGGGCATACATTAAGATTAAATTCTAGTGAGGTTTGGGGAGTAAGTCGCTTAGTAGCAATCTAGAGGAGTAGGTGAGGTTCGAACCCCCTCTATCTGCATCTCTAGGTTAGGTTAAAGCAGCTCTACTTTTCTTACCGTTACAATATTAATTTTAAAAAGTCCTTCATGCTCCCTTTCAGAAATAACTGCAAAAGGCATAAATATGTTAAGAATGTAAGTTCCTTATACTATAACCCCATTAAGCAGACTGCTGTCACTATAATATGTGAATTATACTCACATTTATTAATCTTCTTCACAGTTCATTATAGTTGGTTGGGTTCTTCATTATACATGAGATCTTTCATAAACCCTACCAGGGAATTTTATTCAAGAGTCCATTATAATTAATTATTCCTCATTTGCATAATTTATATTTAAATGTATGATTTTTACATATGCAGATTTTCTAGAGTAGTTTAATACAATAAGAAGACAATTTATTCACGTACCGTCTGCACATATTTACATAGTAAAAATAATAATTTTTATTTACAATCATGTATATATATATATTATATACCCACAGACAATCCAGTACGTGTAAGGAATGAGACAAATGCATAGAGAAAATATTATAGATAAATAATTATGATGAGTGAGAAAAGAGGATATGCTGGATACGAGAAAAAAATAAAGCCATGGGAAATAATAAAAAAAGGACTGGGCCTTATAGAAGAATGACACTGTGGGGAATTTTTTATTTGGTACAAGTGCAGAAGTTTTAGATACCGGGGAGACAACACAAAAATGGAAAGAATTTGGATTACAGATATAACATATTGAAGACTGGAGGGAGAGTTTTAATATTTATTTTCAAGTATACAATTTGAAAGTTGGACAGTGGAGGGAATTTAAAAGTAAAAAAAATGGAAAACATAAAGATTTTATGATTTTTTTGTTTAAATCTTTATAATGAAATAAAAGAATGAGAGATTAATAATAACCTTTATTAAAATGGCATAGAAGAAAAAAAAAACAGTGAACCAGATCGTAAAAATGATTGGATAAGTAAAAAGTAGATGAATTTATTGAGGAGTAATATTTAATTTAGATAAAATTTGGGTATACAGCCTTTGTACAGAAAGGTCTGAATTTGCTTAAGAAATTATTTTACATCCCATAATACTCTGATTGAATACAGTAATGTATCTAAAATAGGAAACACATCTGAGGATGCCGATTTTGGTCAATAAATATAAACATACAAATTAGTTTAAAATAATCACATTTATCAAGCAATAGTTGAATCTCATCAATAATGATCAAATACTATTACTCTTTGACTATTCTATCCTCAAGCAGAAAGCATTCCGTCCATTCACTTCAAACCAGCATTCACACGCATCGGATCTGTTAAAAAATTAAATTAGTAGGTCACATTAAAACTAATGCTATGTATCTGATAATGTGTTAATAATTGCAATGTGATGTACAGTGAATTTTATTAACACTAAAATACATTCAAAGTATCCTACTTTATTTAAAAAAATATTTTTCTTAAATTCAAAAATTATAAGCGAACTATCAAACTATATTATTCAAAGCCATTCTGTGAACTGTGATAACATTATCTTTTATCAAAGCTAATCTTCTGTTGAAGTTCCAGTGAATTTGATAGGAAAACTGGATTCAACTGCTTGTCATATTCTACAATTGCCAATCTGGAATTGTTTGTTGAGGTATAATATTCTCTTTAAAAATGTATTACTCTGAAAATTCCGGTGATGTAGTGTCTGGATAAATGTCACATTGTTTGATCAAACAAGTAATAAAACGAATATAGAACTGAACAAGCAATGTAGGATTTAAATATGGAAGGTCAATGATTTATAAGATGATAAGTGGATTAAAATAGCAAATAATATCCAATCATTCAATAATCATGGTTACTTTGGATTTTTTTTTTTTTATGTGAACAAAGTACAATATTGACTTTTTTAACCTGTAACAGCTACAAACAATATGTAAGACAGTATATATTTTCAAAGTCCTTAATTTCAATAATTTTTTTAATTGAACAAGTGTTCATCTTTGTACCTTCCTGGATATGTCTTTATTTTGCAAAATCAAATTTAACTCATGTAGTAAAGTTTTATGGCCTCTTTTCGAATTTAGCAGTATTTCATACCACTTGTAATTTAAAGGAAATAAATTTTCTCCATCTTTTGCAAATTATCACTATTTTCTTATAGTGTATTTACTCAAGGGGCAAATCATAATTAATTAATAAATAAAACTAAAATTAGTACTAAGGATTTATTATAAGCTATACAAACACAAAACTAGAATATATGTATACAAGTTTAATTATAATTAATAAATACAGACAAATAAATGATCATGGAGTTTTTAAAATCTTTAAACACTCTTTCAATAATGTCCGACAATTACTGTCTTATTTACTGGATTGACCTTTCCACAACTACGCTAAGTAACTATAAGTTCTCCAAGTTAAAACCTATGAGCCATTTAGGCTTATATAAAACAACTTAAATAAGATCAAGATGATCTGCTTTAAATATTATTCAGATTTTTATACCTTCAGATTCTCAAACATCTGGGTTTATTACCTCACAGACGTTAACTGGTTACTGACTATACTCGTTGTGAGCACAATAGCACTTCACCAAAACAAAGGAGAAAATGAGTACTTCGATCTACAATCCCAAGTTTTTTATAGTCTTCAGTTTGATTTTTTTCTTATCACCAATTTTCCATTCCTTAAAACTCCTTTGTGAAAACAATTAATTTCACTTTCTGGATATCTTTATTCAATTCAAAATTTGCTCTTCTGTTCTTTTCATTCAGTTTGTAGAAAAACCTTTTAATTATGTAACTCTATTCATTTTCTTATATCTATAACTCAATCTTAAAACAGTTTCCATTGTCATTCATTAGTACATTTAAATTTAACTTCTGGAGTATTCTTATTGCTATTTTTTATACTAAAATATTTATTGCAATTAAAATATTACATTTCTTATGTATTTTTTTAGACAAATATTATAAAACTTATTATAATTAGTATTTATAATAATAATAAGCAAATTTATTTCATTATAATAACTGATTGTAAGAAAAATTAATGAATTCCAGTAAGAAGCAATTCTAAACAAAAGTAATTTTATTTCTCCATTTTTGAGATTTCATGGCTGTATTTTTTTTTACCTTTTTTATACAAATATTTTAATATTTATTATAAATAATGCTTATAATTAAAAAAAAAAGAACCAAATTTGGAACAATAATTATATAAAACAAATATGAGATACAACTTACAGTATTTACATTACAAAAACGATTTGTATCCATTGTGGGTTAATATAAAAACAAAAATATTTTAATTAGAAAGGAAAAAATATTTTGATCATAGTTTGAAAAAATAATAATACGAGATATTTGGATGATTACATTTAATGATATATGTAGTCCAACAACTCATATTGATTTGGAATAAAGAGCTTTCCAACTTGATAAAGGAAAAACATTGTTTATAATCTTGAAAATGGAAAAGCTGCAGATGAAGTAGATTTTAAGGTAGTTATGGATAATCCTGGACACTAAGGTTGATTATGGATATTAAAAAAAATAATTCAATAAATCAATTATAAATTCCTGCTAACTTTAAAAAATAGCAATAAATGTGTTATAAACTAGGGTTAGTGTTAATTTTACATTCATTAAGGCCACAGATTCAATATTTAAATAAAATGATTGGAAAACCATAGACAAGTATGTAATATCATTCTCATACTTTTTTAATATCCATAATCAATCTTGATGTCCGGGATTATCCACAAGTACCATTAGCCTCATATCTATAAGTACAACAATCCATGAAATTGTGCTATCTAATCCTAAGGATGCTTCAATTATTCTAGTTTATAAAAATAAAGAAAATAGAAAGTAGATAGCAATAATTATTATCTAACAGAGCAAAAGATTGCTTCCAATCATAGAAGAGAGTTGCCAAAAACTCAATATGGTTTTTGAGACTTAAGAAGCATTGAAGATATAATTGTACTTATCTTCACCAAACTTTTGAAACATCTACTGAAAGTTTAAGTAATCAATAAACACCAGATAATATATTATTATAAAATTACCATCTTCAGACTGATCAGTTTTTGGTTCTTATCATCACCAATAAAATTCTAGTCAAAAGGCTGAAGAAACGGAAATGAAGTCCCCAAAATATACATAAACTGACCAATGTTAGATCTATATAGCTATGCCAGTGACTGTGCAGCATGGTGATTAAATGTATATTATGAGTGCTAGGATATGAAATTCCTATAGTAAATAATATAAACATTTGGATACAATCATGTTGAATTTAAATACAATGAGATTGACATTTGGCTGAGTTTTAATAAGTATGATCATCAGCATTAGGAGCCTAGGACTCCAGTTGACGCTGTTACAGACTCCCCATTTCAGTTACCTAAGTTATGATTTAGAGAAATTATTCTCTAAAACCATTCCAATTAGAAAGAGTAACCTCTTAGATCCTTTTTCATACAAGAATTATGGCAACAACTTATTAAAAGTAAGAACGATTACAATTTTTCTTTCCAACGATTTTAAAAATAAAATGACAGCCATGTTAGATTCTAGAGTATTCTATGGAAAAAAAAAGTAATTTCGAAGGAAAACTTGGATTTAACTCAATTTTGCTGACTGAGTGAGAGTATCTGGTTGTGGGAAGGATCCCAGGGAACCTAAATTCTAGTTTTTATGTGGTTTGATGCTGGGAGGAGGGCCCTGTGGGGATCGTTTCTCAGATTGGATGTCTAATTCATTTGGTAGCAATAATAAGGTTATTCATTATAGTTCTAGCAATTGTGTTGTAAACCAGGGAATCAACTAACAAAATTAAAAATTTTGTTCAACTGCGAATGATTTTAACTGTACTAGAACATTTAATTTCAGATGTTTCTCTAATGTTTCATCCATATTTTCTATATTGAGTCTCCTGCATTGCTTTTCATGATGGTTTTCTACATGCAATTGGAGCTTCAGAAATCATTGCTAATTTTTGCATTTGATTACTAACAATAATCAAGCACCTCATGGATTAAGGATTCCAGTATTCACTAGTGATGGAGAAAAATTCAATATACTATTTAAATTTATACATTTGCTTATGTTCCACTGAAGGACTCTTTTATAATCTACTTAGTGAAGCCAGAGACTATGGCAAGTAAAATCATTCTTATTGGATTAGGGTTTGTCTGACAAAATCATTAGTTCACCTCGTACTAGGACATTAAGAAAAATGCTTGTTTTAATTACCAGTTGACTTAGTCCATGATTAGTTGACCTTGATTGCCCGTAAACTTTGTAACCATATATATTACCACATTGTTTTTTTATGTTAATTAGAAAACTTAATTCTAATTCCTATTAAATGTACACATTGTGATCTGGATGAGCCGGTCAGTATTTTGGAGTCATTGCGCATTCGGACGCCTAAAACTAATGTAATCTCATTCAAGTTGTCTCGTTATTTTTGTAGACTTATTCACTCAACCTTGTCATTGGGGCATGAATAAAATTCCAGGATTTTTTGAAACAACAACATGTAACTTATGTAACTCTTTTTGAGTTTTAATAAATATTACCTTTGAAACATAAATTAATGAAATTTATGTAGTAAAGATCTGAAATAGTATATAAAAGAGATATATTGCTTTACCTTATAATTATATGCATATCAAATTTTATTATTTATAATTGTGGTATTGAATTGATAATATTATAAATACAATTTACAATTATAATATGGAATTGATATAGTATAATATTAAAATGATAGTAAATATATATTTTTTAATCTATGGAGTCTAGAATTTACTCTTTAATGGCTATAAGATCCAGGGTACAAGGCTAGTGATTTTCTATGATCTAGTGAGCATAATAAATATTGATAATGGTTATTGAATATGTAGGGTTTGTTTATATCTTCACCATTAAACTTAAATTTTTTATAGAGATCAGTTTAGGAACATTTAGTGGGGTCTGATTCTGCTGGATAACACACCATTTATTAACGTAAATAAGAAATTCTGGATGGTAAATCAAATGGTGCCCACCTTATCTGAAAGTATATTTCATTCATTACAATAAATATAGTTGTTCTATATTCATGGATATTTGATTCCAAATCTTCATATCGTTGCCTGAGAAGTGAAGAATACTGGTCTCTATATACACGTAGAATATCATTAATATGAATATATATTATTTAAAACCTTCTATTAGTATCCAAACAAAATTTCAGTGGTCATCTTTATCTCTTATAATAAATGAATTAGTTTAAACAGACTTTTATAAAAAAAACTAAATAAAGTAAATATCTACCATTTAATAAGTATAAATGCAGTGAGCTGGCCATTTGTTTTTGTTTTTTTGTATATTTATAATAAGTTTATAATGAAAGAGTAACAAAATTACAAGCGTGATGAGCCGCTGGAAAGAGAAGCTATAAGAAATATTTACATGAATCGATGAAATAATTGACAGCTGAGTAAAAAACATGGTCCAGAAATCCAAAAAATTCACAAATTTAAAACAGATCTGAAGCCAGGATTTCGGTTTAATATTTTATCTGTATTATACATTTTTAAAATGTACATACATAGTTATGATACAATTTAATTTTAAAATTATACATATTAAGATATCAGCATAAATATTTACTATAAATATGTCAGTCATCTGACTTAAAATAGGGAGGTCTCAAGATCGATTTCGGCACTTAATCAGGTCTGACGCTCAAACTTCTTATGAACCCCCAAGTAAAAAGGCCATATGCCTTTTTTTTTTAAAGAGAATAATGCATTTGCTGTACGCACGTATTCAAATCTACATGTGTGAGTACATACGTCAATGTACAAATGCCATTATAATTATTTCATATTTTGGGGTCCATTTTAAACAAAATTTTTAGATATAATTCACAGCGTCAATATTGCGAGTGTAAAATAACACTTTTGCTTCGATCATGCACTGTGATCGAATGTGTGAAATGAAGTAACAGATATCAGAGGAATTGTTCACAAAGCCATTCCTATAAGTAAACACAGATATGAAATTTATGAATTCATATTTATAAATTTTTTTCAAACCGTGGGCTATTGAAGCCATCAAAGGTGAGCTGGCGAATGTAGAAGAAGGACAATACACAACTATATATTATAGAAATGGAAACAAAATAAATATTTTATTAGAAGGAATTGTTAATTAAAATGCTATTAAAGATGATTTCAATTATGAAAATATAGCTCTAATAATTATTAATTTATATGTATATTTGTAAAATAAGAATATTACTGGTATTCATTTATTAAATAATTGTATTATTTAGTAGTATCCAAATTTCTATACATGTATATATTTTAATACAATTACTATAAAGCAAACTAATACAGAAAAAGCCCACCACATTATTATGATAACAAAAGGAAGCTTTGATGTACTCTCATTGTAAGGCAGATGAGCAGAGAAAAAATATCAGTGTTAATATCTAAATCAGGGATTCCAATTTGGGGTAACGATAGCTCCAGAGAGTATGGGAAGCTTGTCCACGAGATATGGGAATAGCAGGTAATGCTATTAATATATTCCAAAAATAGTTAGGCTATCAACATTTCTGAACTATTCCATGATGATACTGTCTATCAGCCACACTAGCAACATTTCAGGTCTCTTTTTGGACATGAACACAATGATGTTGCATAAACTTTTTTCCTATTGCAGAGTACAATAATCAAAACGGAAAGTTAAAATTCAAAACAACTAGTGAAACTACCAGATTGACACCACTCCCGAGATTCCCCTCCATTGCATCTGCATTTCCTATACATGCATGTCATGTACTGCATGGATACTTTCACATAGTTTCTTTCTTATTATAATGAATAGGGGGTACTATGTAATTCACTAAAATCCAACAAGGTACTGGGACCAAAAAGGTTAGGAATCCCTGATCTAAATCATTATATTTATCAACAAAGGTCCCCCTTTGTTGGCAAAATTATGATTCGAGTGTTAACACTAAGACTTTTCTACATAAGTCTGATCTGCAATGAGTGTACACTGAAGTTCTTATACACCTGGGTCTCGTTTTATGTGAATTATTTTAATGCGATTTTGAAGTTATGCGATTCATGTTTCTTCTTATTATCTTTCATATTTCACTGTATTTATTAGATATCAAGAAATTTAAATTATTAACTTATTTTGACTTGAAATACTTTTTTTTTTCAAAAATATAATGTTATATTAGCAGCTAATGTGAATATGGCTTGAAGTTGTATGTAAATAACCTATTTATACTAATGAGTAAACAATAATAATAGATTTATACTTACATATAAAAATATCGCAATAAATATTCAAAAAAAATAAACTTTTAAAATGTATTTTGTTATATATAACAAAAATAAATAATCTTTTAGATTTTTAAAATAAAAAACGAAGATTTTATAAACTGAAAATAATCTTTCTAATGATAATGTATAATCTTTTTGTTTTGATTGCGATCTCATTTTTTTAATATAGAAACAGAAAACCATTAACACAGCACAAGACTGAAAGTGGTGCTAGTTGTACACCCCGATTTCTTACTAGTTCACAAACGAACGCATATTGTCAAATAGCAGTAATGATTAAAATGTGTATGAAAAAATGTCAAATTAAATACTGTAGTTAATAAAAAAAGTAAAAAAAGTTTGTCTTGTATTAATTTTTTTCAAATATCTGAAATTTGTTATTAGTCATACTATATTTCCTTATTTTTTTAATGCGAATTTTAAAGTAATTTTTCCTTGTTGCTTTGCTTTTATGCCAATTTCTGAAAATTACAGAACCTATCCCCCATTTTTCAAGGTAAGTTACGTTTATTTTTGTGCGCATTTTCTGAGGAACCTATCTACTGCATAAAATAGGACCCAAGTGTGCTTCATTCCAGTTATTATATGCCATAAGTTTGAAATATATATATATATCAATCAAAAAAACTACTTGCAAAACTCTTAAATTCCAATGACTGATATCAGAACTGTGTTATTAATAGAATTGTTTGAGTATTACATTATCATCTTGGAGAATAAAACAGATTTATTAGTATCAATAAGGATATGATTAGAAAATCTTTTCAATAAAATTAGAATAAACTTTTTTTTTACCTGAATTCCAAATGGCTGGTCTCGAATTTCTTTATTGTTCTTAGCAAAACTAGAAATAACAATTGTTCACAAATTATATATATGCTTACATATAAACTGTAAAAAAGAGACAAAAAAAATTAATTAAAAAAATTACAAAATATAAATACAATAATAAGATATGGCATCACGTGAATACGATTTCCTATGTTTACCCGAGCTGTTAAAACTATAACAAACTCCATAGTGCAAGCCTTAGTAGATATAAGACAACAAAGTTGGCAAAAGAGAATAACAGAGAGCAGATAAATAATATTTATGACTTATCAAAAACCTTATTTATCACTTTTTTTTAACATTTTATACCATTATTACTTTTATTAAAAAAATGGCAAAAAATCAACCATTTATTTATTTTTAATTTATTCTCTGTTTTCAAACTAGTATTGCAATAATGCTTTCTCGCATTTGTGCATTGTTTCTTTTGCTGCCATGTATATGTTAGTGAAAGCATTTCTAAATTAAATTCACACTGATAAAAACATTATGAACATTTCCAGGCAGCGGTAGTTCAATGCCATCCATAACAGCCTAAGTTCTGTTCGATGTCCTACACGAGTTAAATACTAACGCTGTTTGTCTCATATTTAGCATGTTGATAAAGATAATTTAATAAAAACCTATTCAAAGTATAAGAGGTAATGTTTTTAAATATATATACCTTTAAAAAAAATTACTAACGAAAAATATATGTAGACAATATCTAAACTAATTTTTGTATTGTATTTTATTATTATGTTTTTTTATGTAATTTAAATTTTTATTTAGTGATACATACTTTTCATTTTTCCTGTTGTAATATGTTACTAGGTTATAGTTACTTTATTTTAAAATATTTGATTTGTATTAATTTATATATTATTTTAATAATCAAATCTACAGAAAGATAGATTTTATTGATAAGTATTAACAAATACATGAGTAGAGATGCTTTATGCTACAAATACCAATGCTAATATTAGCATAATTCATAAAGAAACGGTTATATAAGTGTCCAAAAATTTTGTAACATGAGAATAAACAATTAATTTTTAAATGATCTAATTTACAAAACCCTACCAATTTATAAATGAATATTTAATTATACGAAAAATTGAACTGTTTAACCTCTCTCTAATTTCACAGAATACATGTCTCTATAATTGTGCTTTATACACATGTAATAAAACTATATAGTGCGGTAATTAATAATCTGAGCCCTTTCAGGAAATCTAAGTTCCCATAATCATAGCTCGTTACCAAGTGAGTGGTGCTTATGATAAAGCCATATGCAAATTTATGCAAATTGACTGTAGCGTCCATTTTTTGGAAATGCAAAAATCAAAGTATATATAACAGTCTGTTTGCATTTAATTGTTAAAAACACATTAACCTCATTTTTTTGGCACTCAAACAAAAGGAATTGTGGATTTATATTTCACCACAAAAATCCATAAAAAATGAAAGTGCTTTAAATAAAGCCGTGTTTCGTTAAGTTAGAAAAACTATGTATTCCTGTTCCACTGGTTGTGAGCTCAAGTGAGCATAAAATCCATTCTAATTGGACATATTAATATCTTTGTTTGTTTTATTTTGATGTTTTTCTCAGTTGGAATCATATCAGAAGTTTGCAGCTGGCAGAATACTTCGATTGTTGAATCAAGAGTGCTGAGGTATAAACTTGAGTTTTAACCTCCTCATACGATTTAAAAGAATTATAATCAATTCTATTTGTGGAGAAATTTGAAGTTTGGGTAAAGTTTGAATGCTGGAACAGCAAGAGCCACAAACCATGAACCTTGAGTCCCAGATGCTGCCACGTTATCATTGTACTAAACTATACAGAGCAGAAACTTAATTTAAGGCATATAAAATGTGAAAACCATAATTGACTCTCATAGGTAAAAAAAAACCCTACTTTTTAAGAAAGATAAAACCTTATGCAGGAACTGAGAATGTACGAGTTAGGTGATTCATAAAATCAAAGAGGCCATGCACTACAAGAAAACATTCTCCAGAAGCATGATATTCACATTTCAATACTAAAAAAATAATAAATTACATAAAAATTATTCTACATGAGTAAAGCATGATAAACAGAGCACAAAAACAATTATAAACAACAATTAGCCAAGCGCTTTTGGTATGTCGCCATGATTCTGGTATACAGTACTGAAAGCGCTTGGTTAATTGACGTTTATAATTAATGTTTTCGTGCTCTGTTTATCGCGCTTTATTCTTGTAGAATAATTTTCATTATGTGACAGAGTTTTTATATTATTTGTTTAAAATTACATAAGCAAATACCATAAGTAAACATGAAATTATCAGGAAATAAATCCCAATAGAAAAAAAGAATGACTTACTCTTCACGGGGGGCGCTGTACTTCCTCTGCCACTCAAATTTGTACTCTGGTTCATCATCCTCTTTCTGTCTTTCTATTTACATAAAAGAAAAATTAATATATATATGTGCTCTGCGCACAGGTAATGAAGCTATTAATAAATTGTCAACATTTTTTACTGCTAAGCGCTTTCGGGACAGTCTATAGTCCCATATTCATGGTGAGTTATTCTGTTAATAACTGTAAAACTATGCAAATTTTATGCAAATTTATATGCAGATGTTACGTGGACCATTTACGAGAAACATCTGCATATAAATTTGCATAGTTTTACAGTTATTAACAGAATAACTCGCCATGAATATGGGACTGTAGACTGTCCCGAAAGCGCTTGGCAGTAAAAAATTTTGACAATTTATTAATAGCTTCATTACCTGTGCGCAGAGCACATATATATATATATTAATTTATTTAAGCGTTAATGAAGTAAAATCTTAACTATAAAAGAAAAATAGAAAAGATTACAACACCATCGGGAATCAATTCTGCATTAATATTAAAATCTGAATATTACATTAAGCAAAAATTAAATCCATTCAGTTGTTTAAAATTATAATTTTTATCTTTAATAATAAATTTACAAAAACTTCTGAAATACGACAGAAATCAACAAGATGACAATTATAGTCACAACCCAATGAAATTGACATCCGTTTTTATGATGAAACTGGTATAAAAAGCTAATGGTAAACAAATGTGTCTTGCATTGAAGAATCTGGTGAGTATAATAACTATACGATCATGTGACCCTGAGCACGCTATTGGCAGATTGAGCATTTAACAATTCCATTCACTTAGTCTGAAGAATGTTTATTATTTAGATGCTAGAAGTTTTGGTAAAAGTTAATAACTAAGGTATTTATTTATATTTATGAGTATATTATTAAATTACTGTTTTGAGGAAGACTGTTGAATAGTCAAAACTGTCAGCTATTTTGAAATGGGATATATAAAGTGTTGCATTGTATAAAATGCATGAAAAAAGCATTTTAATTACTAATAACAGTAATGATTAGGTTAATGTTGGTGCAAGTAGGAACTACCATTGTTGTAAAACTTCTTACGCAGATAAAGTTTTGCGGCAGTGATTGATAAATCATGAAAATTTATTTTGGAAACTTTTGAACACTGATAGACTTGCTTCAATAATTAAAAACAGAACTAAACATAAAAACAAAATTGTGAATCCAAAGAGAACATTGAAAAATAGAAAACACAAAAATAATCTAATGAAAAGATTTGATGTGCGGTCGTATTTAAGTAATATGAATTTTATTTATTACAATAAAAAATAAACGTGAAAGATGTAGTAAAAAATTTTTTTAAAAAAGACTGCTGTTAATTAACTTATTTCAAAAATATTATTTCTACCATGAACCACTCACACCTAGTTATAGGATTATTTCAACCCATATAGATTAACACAGAGCCTGAATGACAGATCCAAGAACTAAATGGTCATAAAGAAAAAAAAGTAAATTAAACACTTGGATTTAATCTGCCTCTGGGTTATTGAATATCATAAGATGTCCCAAGCAAGTGATCATGTGATTAATTACAAATGGAAAAACATTGGCAAAACTCACACTGGGCTAACTGATTAAATTCCAGGACTTCTGGAAATTTTGTCTTCTCAGAATCCTGGCTTTATTTTAAAAGACATTTATGAAAAGGAGATCAAACAAAGACACAGCAAGAAGAGAAAATGATCTATGTATCTTTAAAGATCGACAAACATCATAAGACTGCCTATATATTATTTTAAGATGCAAAATTATTTCTGCTATTTTGGAACTGAAATGTGAGAAAGGGATATCTTTAAGGCAGAAAAATAATGTTACATTGAGATTGAAATAATGAGTCATCTAAAAAGGATATGATCTACTGTAAAGAGTGAAAGGAAAATAGATTTAACAGTTTGAAGTGGTCGCAGAGAATATAAAATAATACTTCAACATCAAAAAATAAAAAAAATTAAAGGTAAGACTGGGTGAAGTTTGTTGCTGTGTCATTTATCAATTTACTTACACCCAGTAACAAATTCCAAATCTCATAATCTGGACAATCCCCAAAATCGAGTAAAGTTTATTAGTGTATTATAATTTTTCCGCAAGCTGATGACTTTTTTGTTTTCATCAAAGAAATATATATTGTAACAATTATTACTACTCTGATGTAATGAATCGGACCCGTAATGTTCCTAAAGATGTTATTATTCTTATAACATTTTAATCCTTTTTGCCATCATTTTATAATTTGAATGTAATGCTTTACAATCTTTTATTTATTTACAGTTTTAATTAATCTACAGCCTTCTTCAGAAATCTTATTTAATTTTCTTAAATAAAAATAATGAAGACAGGAGATCAATTGAAACTGTGAGTGTATAAAAGATTATAAAGTAAATAAAAAAAATACAAAATATTATTCATAATAATAAGTGAAAGATACTAATCATATCAGAAATAACTGAATTCTTCTCTTTCTCTTACAATTTTTCTTTAGAACTGCTCACATCTGTGTACATAAATGCCATTTAAACAAGGATACAAAGAAAGTATTATTGTATTATTAAAATGCTTTTCTTCATCATTAGCTTCTAGTATATTTTACCTAATAAGGATATTTTAGGATACTCTATTTTAAAATATCCAAATTATTCAAACTAGAGCAGTAATTCATTCAATTTTCCTCAGAGCCATCTCTTGGAAGCTTGAGAAATCATAAACATTAGATAGTAAATGCTATTATATCCATATGTCAGATTGTCCTCTAGCTATTGAAGAAGCACAAGACTTATATTCACATTTCCAGCAGACATTCTTTACTTCTCTTATACTATAGATACTAATAATTTGAGGTATAACACCTTACAATTATGAAGTCAAATTAATTTTCCTATAAAAATATATACGTCTAGCACTAGCCCAGAAACTAATAAATTTTAGTAATCTACATTATCTGTCAATTCTGGGTACTTTTATTTTGGGATAATGAGATGTATTGTGACTTTTCCTTCTTCGGAGTCAAGAATCTCTCAGCTACCATGCCCAGAGAAACCTGTTGAATGTAGCAAGCATTGCCATCTAGTGTCTAATGATTTTCATGCTTATGATAATATTTTTACAATAAAGTGAAATAAAGCATGTATTTGACACAGTATCTAATCCATAGCATAATAAATGGTTGCCAGTACATCATGGTCGAGAGAGAACAATGATGCTAATCTAAGTCAAAAAACTACTTGCAATTAGAAATTCTAATTCATAATAAAAGATTAAAAAAAAATACTTTTAGAATAATTATATTCAAACAATAATTATGTAAATGATCTTTGCCAGATTTAAAAAAAAGGGCTATAAAATTCTAAATATATACCTATTATACAATTCTCATTTGAATGGTATCATTAATAGCCTTATGAACAACTGTCAGGATTATGATAATCTATAGATTATCCTCACACAGTTATAAAAAGCAGCTGAAAATATAAATTCCAGTTTCAATGCAATTCAGTTCAAAGTACTTTTTTGAAAAAACTACTTTATAACTTACTGACTTAAATAAGATTTAAAATATATCAAAGTATTATTTTTTGTTATAATTCTTAAAAAGTGATAAAAATATTTAGAGAAATACTAAAATGTTGTATTGAAAATATAAAACTCTTCACTTCTCCTGGATTCTATATAAATTATTAATAATAAAAAAAAAAGATAGCTTTTATTGCTCAGGAATTTATAAAAAGTTTGAGAGCTGAAAATGTCAGAATTGGAATCAATATGAGGATTTTAAGGTTCAGAGTCCAATATTCTATTACCACACTAAACCCAGTCAACACTGTAATCAATTACAGCTAATAAACTACAAATACATTAGATAGCATAAATTTAAGATTCACTAGATATTACAAAATTTCTAATTATTTGATTATTTTTTATTTACTAATTAACAACTTCTGGAATCTTAATTCTGGAATCTTAATTTTCTTATTTACTTCCATAACGTATTTAATATACAGTAAGAAAATTATATTCGACAACTTACCTTTCTTGGCACCAGGTGGCGCTTCATACATAAAATTTAGCCCGAGTTTTATTTTTTCATCATTGCTCAACAGCGCTCTAAAAAAAAAAAATTGAAACAAAGATATTAAAAGTAATATTGCACACTGGTTTTTGATTCTAAAAATATATTACAATTTTTGGCAAACAGTATCCAGAAATGACCAATTACATCTACCACTGGAGCGGCCTCTATTGGGATTCTTGGCATCAGGCTAAATTTTAAAAGTAGGTGCCCAATTCCTGAGAAGAATAGAAGTGAACATAAAAAAAAGATTTACACAGTAGTGTACACAGATATATGAACTCTATCCTAGAACACGCTGGGATAGTACAATCGTGATAACATTTCACCATAATCAATAACAGCATCATTGCTTGTGATTCCCTTAATAGTTATTTAATAACTCAAATTTTAAAAAATATCCTAAAATAATGAAGCTCCTTACGTACTAACCTGTTTAGTGATGTTATTTTGCTTCATTTTTAATCCTTATCAATCCACTATAAGATAAAGATGTCTCCATGTTTAATCTAGTTTCTCTGATCTTTAGCCTCTTTTCACATAACACTATCAAATTTTCTTCATTTATCCATCTCATATGTGATCACTTTAGTGGTCTTTTACAATCTCTTGGGATCTGGTTTAAAACTTCAACTGTTCATCATTACCATCTCTTTTAGAAATGTGTCCAACCCAATTCAACTGTTTCTTAACTCTGTCAATGATATCAGTAACACCTATTTGTTCTCTCATCTGTATATTTTGTTTTTAATCCCTTCTTGTTATTCCTAATATACATCTCTTTGTATTTCATGGAGTAGCATCACCTTAAAATTTAATACACAAGAATATAAGGGTCCAGGTTCGGTTCTCATACTAGGACTGTCACTGCTCAGGTTAGCAATATGTGAAGAAGATAGAATAACATCATTCAAAATGGTACTAACCTGTGTGTTATTATTAACAGTTGAATGTAATTGGGAAATTTAAATAAAGTTAAATTTTTCTAAAGACCTTCAATGGAAATAGTCCAATGTCTACAGTATAGAAAATCTTGCCGGGAAAGAGATTTGTTTTATAATATGTGAGGTATAACATTCTTATATTATTTTATTCTTATATATGTTACAATTCTGTATGAGGGTAATTGGAATTCAACTAGTAATGTTTAATGAAAGTCATTATATATGATAATATGGGTGAGTAGTAAAAGAGATTTATTAGCCAAATCATATAACATCGACAACAGGCACTATATGCCCCATTAAGTCCAAAAAGAGTAAACAAACCAATAAAAGTGAATAAATATTCGGCAATTTTCCATTACCCAGTTTGTTAACCAAAGAAGAAAAAAACATATGATCAACTAATTTATATATTATATTATTTCTTCTTATCGATCTATAGTGATTTATGCCATATTCTGATTCCCAATCGCTATACTTCTCTGCCCACCCATAAATCTTTCCACAAACCTCCCTATTTATTCCTTCTTTTCAACTAATTTTTGGATACCTTCTTTTATCTTATGGTATCCAGTTTAATATTTGTTTTGGTAATCTTTCTTGAGACATCCTCTGTACATGTCTGTAACATTGCAACCATCTTGTTTTGATTTCATTTACTATAGTATGTTCAAAGATAACCTTTATTGAACATACTCCCTAATTTGCTTATAAATTAATAAACATTATTTTAAATGATGTGTTTATGTAAATGAGATATTTATTTTATATAGCGCGATGTTTATGAAATGTAATAAACTAATGATCAGCTTTTCAAGCTAATGCATATGCGCTTTATGAATCTTAATAATAAATGAATACTCTCATTTTCAATACAAAATAAAGTCTTTGTGAAAGAATAGAATGAATCACCTATTCTTTCAACCCAAACGCTTAAGTATGGGCAAATCTTAAGTACTGGAAATGAGAGCGTGAAGATATTAACCAATCACCTTAAATTACTTTTACTATGTCTGAATGAATGACGTCTGCAAAATTTACTAGAATTTATGATACATCATTCACAAAGACTTTATCTTGTGTTGAAAATGAGAGTATTAATTTATTATTAAGATTCATAAAGTGCATGTGCATTAGCTTGAAAAGCTGGTCATTAGTTTATTATGATGTGTTTATGTAAATTCTCCGATTGAAAACGAGTTGAACTATTTTGGAAATAATCAATCTTTGACAACAGCAATAATTTATTTATTAGTACGCAAATTTCATAACTAAAGTTGTACTCTTAATGATCGAAGTATATTCATTGTTAAAATGTTTTATTATTTATAATATATTGCATTGACATATTCTATGCATAATAAATTTTCTTAATTAGTGGCATAAAATGAAGCAAATGTGATATTTAAGACACTTATTGGCTGCTTCATTGATAAATTTTTATGGTGCATTCTGGCCACATATTCGAACCCACTTTAGCAGAAATATTGTGCATTGAATGCCACGACACTAAACGTAAGATAAAAGAGGCATGTTTTATAGCGGACGATCCCAGCGCCAACAACAGAAAGAAATCTTGCTTTTCCACCTCTAAAAAATGGGTGGTGTAATTTGCATAAATTTGCATATAAATTGCATAAACGTTTAACCAGCATATCCATCATATACTATGAATATGGGAACCAGATGTTTTGCAAGCGCTCAACATTTCTATTTTGTTTTTTATTTTACTGTAGCTTCACTTTGTTGCGTTTTAGCACAATATCGACATTACTGAATACAGGTGAAGTAGAATTAAGCTGTTTATTACAAGAATATAAATATAAAATATCTTTATACAATAGCAATAATTTTTAATCAGAACATAATTAGCCTTTGATATGGGCTGTTTAATTATCTTACTAACTCACTGATGTTATAGTGAGTATGCAGGACCCTTGCAAATCTTTTAAAAGATAAGAATGTCTGTTTTATCTTTTTACCTAAATGCAATTATATAGGCCAATCTAAAGCCATTCTTATCTTTTAAAAGTCTCTATCATGTATTTGGGTTTGAGAGTGTCCTGCATACTCACTGTAACATCAGTAAGTTAGTAGTAACATGATTCAACAGAGCATGTCGAAGGCTAATTGTCTTCTGATTTAAGAATTACTAACAGTAATTGCTTGCAAATTATATTGTTATTAAACAGCAATAATTGGATACATATATAATGAAAATAATAATGCACAAAAGCATTTTTTGGCAATATTTATTTTTGCTCTTTTCAAGGTGATGGAAAAGAGAAAACCGGAAAAAATTAAAATCTACCACCAAATAAATAAACAATTTTTAAAAGCAATAGTGGCGAGACAAGAAACACCGAGAAAATTTATTTACTCTTGAGGCATCACATGACCAGACAATCAACATATTACCTTTGCTTACATCGTTATTCATTAGTATAATCTTATAATCTCATCACTTTTGTGATATCTAGGGTAAGCTTTAGTAGTCAGTAGATACCAGATGGTAATGCTGAATAAATCCTCATCCAGTGCCATATCTATAAAGTAAAAACTAATCTGCTGATATCTGGAAAGCACTAGATGATATAAAAGAGAGATTATAAGATTATATTAAGATAATTCTTTCTGGTGCAGAACAGTGATAACATCGATTAATTCTCTTCATTTATATAAGTTTAAAAAAAAGTGTTTGTAAAAAGATTAAAATGTACAGACATCTAAAGATATCTAACTAATATAACTTTGGTTGTTAAAAAAAATCAAGTTCTATTTTAATCGAATAACTTTGTAGAAGTGTTAGAATAAAAAAGAACTGTGCTCTGTTGATTGGACAGTCGTATGATGTTCAAATACTGAGCATAACAATTTAACTCAATTGACTTTTTAATTTTATTTAAATGAAAATCAAGCCTTGGATTTTTAACCTATAAGTCCAGCACTCCAACGCACGACAGCGAAGAGATTAAAATTCTGCATGAATGAGATATTATCAACATTAGTCAAAGCTTGCTTTGCTGCTGGGTTCAAGCAATTATCAAACTTATTGAAAAATTGATCGGCAAATCTCCTTAACAATTCCACTGTAAATGTTAGATGCTCCCTGATTGCTTCACTATTTTCATGGCATATTCTTTGACTTTTAAAAACTCCCACAGGTGAATAGTCTAATCATTAAGTTAGGTAAAAATGTAGGACATTCCTCAAAGACTCTTCATGTGGCAATTCTGAGAAGGTATTGTTCGGTCAATATTACTTTTCCACAGTTACAAACACCTGTGTATGATTTGTGGCATAAATGAACATTTAAATACTTTGAGGTACAAATGGTTCACCAAAAGGAATGGCCCAATCAAATCTTCTTATGATATGCTACACCAAATGCATAACAAGATTAGTTCATGATTGTCCGCATCAAGAAATAGAAGCTCTCTGGACTAGTTTATGTGACTATTGTGAATGTCAATATCAATTAGATGAAAACGTGGAATTGTCAGACAATACAATTTTATTGTCAAATAGTTGTTTTCTGCTACTTTCAATGAAAGTAAAATTCAACTCTTAATATAAAATTGTCTTCATTTAGGATTCACATTAATTTAGAAATGCATCTTTTACTTTGCGTACTTTAAAGTATGAATCCTTAAGAGTACGAGTCATTTTAAAATGCTTATTTGTCAGGTTTCCGTAATGACTGTAGAAATCTTTACAGTATTTCTTCTGAATTTTGAAGGCTTGAATTTAAGCAAAAAATTTTAAAACGAAATCTAAAAACAGTGTTAACTGATAATTGTGATCTTCAATCTGATGTGCCAAACCTTGCATTCCAACTACTATACCAGAATATTAAAAGCCAAACAGAACATGCATTTTCCAATACTTTATATGTCTATTCACTATCACTTCCCTGAGTAATGGTGTTGTATCCGGTGAAAAGGTAATAGATGACCGGGATCTCTCACCATGCTTTCTGCAGCACCACCTTTAAATCAATATATGAAATACATAGTAACATAGTTTACTTATTCACCATAAGCATTTGAAGCGCTAGTGTGTCTGGATGGGGAGAAAAGGTTACATTGCACATCATATCTAAACTCACAATGAAACAATGAGGTAATATAAAATTTTATTTTAAATTCGGCAAAACAATTACAGAATTCATTTGAAATTATTCAAACTGTGTAGGGTAGTAAAGTCCTAAGTTGCAAGAATGTTTCCATGTTGATTGAAAAATTTTGCGATGAAGAAAAAGGTCTGAAAATGATCGAATAAGGTATGAAACACACCGTCACATTTCACGATATTCTAATGCCTTAAAAGTTTTGGGGTAAATAGGTGAACTATATTGCTATGTAATTCTTGCATTGATTCAGAGATGGCACTGCAGAAAGTTTGTAGGAAAAAAAACAGTCACTTTTCATGCATGCAAAAACCAGTCACTTTTTCATGCATGCACAATATGTAAAAATACTTGCCAAAAATGTAATTTGTCTTTTTGATTTCCGATTTAGTTCAACGTAACAAATTCTACAGACTTCCTTTACAAAACGCACTGCATCTGCTCTGATAAAAGCAGCTGGATTTATAGGGGGGTTAAAGCATCTATTGTTTAATAAGTTTGCTAATTCCATGAGTTAATCAATGCAAAGATGCGGTGGTGCTATTGTATTATCCAAATCCCAATAATTCACTTATCCACTACACAAACAAAAAAGTAGTACTAGAAATTGCCCCAAAATTTTAATTCTCTAATTCACATCAAAACCACTGGATTAGTGTGATACAATGTGCCAAACAACGCATCATTATCGTCAATAGTTTTCATATGCCTATAATTTTTTAAAAAATAAATATATATAGTTTTAATATCACAGTAATTATAATCGTTGTCGTCCCCTCCCCTAAGTCACAGTATTAAAAATCTCAATGGCAGTGCTTTAAAATTTGTTATGCTTAATCTCATCAGAGATGATACTAAATTAAAATCAAACACGCAAAAGACCACTTTCTAGCTCTTTTTGCTTTAATTCTTTTAAACGTTGCTATAAACTTTGGTTTTTTAAAATTATCACTGATAAGTGTATCTGTGTATGGAGGGAGAGGTCATTGCCGAGTTAAGATCCGCCAAAATAAGGATTTCTAGCACTTTTTCTTTTAATTTTAGTAATCTCTTATGTATACTAATATTACATATTTAATGTTTACTTTAATGAGTCTGTGAATATGAAATTAGCATAGCGTAATGTATGTAAATTAAATGGTGTAATCCACTTTCTTTCAGACTGTGAATAAATAACCTTCTACTAGCAAAGAAATGGACCCATTCTATTCTCCTTTTGTTAACTGTTAATTATTCATAGCCTGAGAAAGTGGTTTAATTCACGTAATTAAAAAACTATATAGACTAAAACTTTTCATAAAGCTGATAAATAAGTCACGTGTAAGATGAATCTATTGTATATATATATGTCAGTGTGTATTAAACATGCAGTAATCATTACTATCTGAGATCCACATTATGCAATAAGAGCATTGGGATGTGATGATGTGATGTGATGTGATGTATTATGGCTTCTCCTTAAACGAAGTCAAGAATATCTCAGCAATTAAGCCCAGATAAACCTGTTAGCCACTTTCTTTTACATTCCCCACTCTAAATTTACCCATAATCTGCTCTATCCCATTTCCACAACATAATTTTTGTCAACTCTATAACCTTTATATCTAAATCCCCCTTATCTTTTCCCAAACCTAGCATAAAAACCAATAATTCACTTTCTGTATAATCACTCTTTTCATATTTATTTTTCCACAACTTCATTATATGTACCCTTTCTGTTTTCAAACATTTACATTCAATTAACAAATGCCTAATATTTTCAATTCCTTCCTTACATAATTTACAAAATAAATCACCCATATTTTTCCATTTACATGTATATTCTTTTGTAGCTAAAGATCCCGTTCGAGCCTTAAACAATAAACTACTTTCCTTACTATTATCATATATTAACTCACACCTAATATTCTGTTTATTTCTATATATATTTAAACTCTTTTTACTCTCCATACTATTTCTCAATCTCTCTAACTCCCTAGTCTTTATTAATAAATCTATTCTTTTATCCCATTCCTTACTACTATAACACTCAATAATCCTCTTAACACAATCATCCCATCTTTTGTACAAATATACTGATATAAATTCTTTATTCAAATCTTTTGCATAGCGCATTACCTTTCTCACCCATCTTGTTACCTGCCCTTTACTCATAACCCAATTAAATACTATTTTAGCTATTCTTTTATTATCCATAAACTGCAATCTACCAAACATTTTCATTTTACTTTTTGCATCTCTCATATGAAAACTTGACCATCCCATTTCTCCTTGAATTGCCTCCCTTGCTGTCCATACTTCTGCATCCAATGCATGTCTTCCTACTTCCCTTTGAGTTTTTTCTAAATAATCTAATATCTTTTTACTAACATATAATGCATCATTACCATATGTTAACCCTGCTACTGCAACTCCTTTCCATATAATTCTAGCTACATCATATTTATTATATGAAAATACTGTTAATTTCTTTATCAATCCCTTTCTTTTCTTTGCTTCATTTATCAATTTTTTTCTCCCATTCATCCAAATAATTTTTCTGATTACTTAAAATAATTCCCAAATAACTATATCTATTCACCACACTTAACTTAATATCTCCCAATAAAAATTCTACATCTTCTCTTTCCTCAGTATTAACCATCATTATATTTGATTTTTCTTCACTAAATTTAATCCCCATCTCTTTACCCACCCTTGCACATGTCCTCAACATAACTTCCATATCTTCTCTTTTTTCTGCACACAAAAATATATCATCTGCAAAAAAAAGACCTGACAAAATATATACTCCCTTACTACCTATTAACGGTATCTCTATCCCTCTTCCTAATCTTTCTATTGCTCTTTCCATTTCACTCAAATACAACACAAACAAAATAGGTGACATAGGGCATCCTTGCCTTAGTCCCACACCATTTTTAACTTTAATTGATTCTATATTCTCTAATTGATATATATAATAATTATTTTCATATAATTTCTTAATAATATCTATTAAAGCTTCATCCATTCCCAAATTTGCTAAACTTATCCATAATCTATTTCTATTTACTCTATCATATGCCTTCTCTATATCTATAAAACTCATATATAACTGTTTATCTGCATTCCTACTCATATCCATAAGTTGTGTATACTACTCATAATTATTAATATTCCCTTCCAATTTATTACTGCTGCATTATGCCTGGTTTTATTCACAATACCAGCCAGGTATAAGAAAACATCCCGTGCAAAGAAAACTTAAGAGTTTATTCATTCGCAACAAATTAATATATACAAGTAGATGAAAATTAAAGCATTTAATATCTTAGAAAATAAGATCTCTAATTGCAGACTTTATCTTCAAGCAATGTGACTAATAATTCTTTACATGACATGATCACTATTTCTTATGCTTGCTCATAACTGTTATCAAAACAGGCAAAACACTCCATACAGTAATGCCACTCAGTGCAAGCCAGAGTAATCAGAAACTAGTCTGGGGATGTTGGATGAGTAGGCACTAGATAGGGATTTTATGCATCAGCCTTCTGGCATCCATTGATTACTCTGGCTTGCATTGAGTGGCACTACTGTATGGAGAATTTTGCTTGTTTTAATTCTTTACATGGATGCTTAACAGACACTATTCATAGTTAAGTGTATTACCTTTACTAACATTTTTTAAATACATATATTAGATTATCCGCAGTTTATATAGCAGTCTGGTTTCAGTATTAATCTGAATATTTTAACATACTTTAATTTTATTAAGTTCGATGCATGCTTGACACATGCAAATTTTTCTAGAGCGTAACTAATTGAGGATAAATTTATTCATATGTTACCTGAATGTAATTATATTAAATAAAGAAACTTAATTTCCAATCAAATCAATATTTAATGATTGATGAATTTTACTAGTGTAGTGTCAGATTGTAATTCTATGTAGAAGGTAATAAAGCCTCCTCATTAGCATTGTACATAATATTAAATCAGAAATGTTAAATGCAAGGACATTCTTGTGGCTGGAACGAGAGTATCCTCGCATTTAACTTCGCTGATTTAATATTATGTACTAGTGAAGAGGGTTTATAACCTTCTAAATAGAATCAAATGAGTATGCATATAAACACATATATACAATTATACTGTGTAATGACTTTTTACATACAGTCCAATTACCATTGAATATGATTCATGTTTTTAAGAATAAAATTTTTTAACAACGTTACGTTGCAGTGACAAGATGAAAAACAAAATTTAAGTGGTGCTACTTATTTATTTTTCAGATGAGTAAATTCCCCTTCAATTACAGTGTCTTTGCATGGTAAAAATTTCCTTCTCCTGATAATCTCTTATTCTAAAATTAGTTTAGTAGTTACTTAATCTTACTTGTTATTGTAGAGATCCTGCTCTTTCTCATACTGCACTTTTAATTCATCTTGTTTATTTTTATCATTTTCTGCCTTCTGTTCAGCCATCCATGCCTGAAAAATAAGCAAATTGTTAGTGCAAATAATTACTTAATCAAAACCAAATATACGCTCATATGTGCATATATGTTATATATCTGAAACTCACTAAAAGTAGATATCAGCAAGAAATCTAATAATTTTAGTTTGCTTCACCCTTGACAGTTGTTAAGCCTCCTAGGCATCCACAGTACAAAAAACACTAGCAGAAACACACACACACATTAATCTACAGACAACTCCCAAATAGGATTGTCAATATGCTACACCAACTCACTTCAAATGTAGGTTCAAACCAGAATTTACAAAGATTAGTCTAAATACGACACTTGATAATTTCAAATTACCCCAAGAGTGTATCTTTATATAAAGAATAACGTTACTCAGAAACAGTCTGTTGTTTGTGGAGCTCTTAACGCTAAAGTCAGGTTTGGACCATCTGGTTATAAACTGATGGATTAGCAAGCCAAAGGGTAAAGCAAAGCAATGGCTTAATAAATATCAACCCACGTACTTTGAGAGACCTTCCCAAGACCCTGATTTGAATTCTATACAATTCAGACGAAAAGTGATACCAGCTACTAAGAACACTGTCTTTCTTCAACTCAAGCTCTTAGTCATACTATGATTGCTTACTATATATTTTAAGCCTAAAAGAGCGTATAACTATCAAAGGTTGTTTCCTGCCCAACACAAATATTATATTCCTGAATAAACTTTACTGTTCCCATGAAATCTAAACCACAAATTTTGCATCTAACCTTAAATAAAGGACTATTAGACATCATGAACTATGCATGGTCTTTCTTCTCCATATCTCAAATATAACATCATCAAAGAAGATTCTATAAGAATGTCACCACAAGGATCATCTGAACTACACAATGTGGCATCTTAACAGCTTCCCCCCTCCCCCTCAAATCCCAGTGTCCATGCATAAATCCAAGTGTTTGGTAACCTGGAATAGTATGTATGATCATAATTTTCATATTTTATTGATCCATTACACAAATGTTCTCCATAAGATTATTTCTGCACTGCCCAGCATAGTTTGACACATTACGGTCTACGGATCAGGCCCAGCATCATCACTTCAGGAAGTAAAAAAAATTCCGTTGTATTTTACTCCTGTATTTATGATTCACGCTCAAAAAAAACATCTGTTTACCTCCCAAGTCATTTCTACATGTTTTAATTACCTCTTGGATTCCATTGTCAGCTGAACATCTCATGATGTCTTCTAAAAAGAATAATTCACAAACTATGGTTTTAATTAAGCTATATATAATAATGTCATGATTAAACACACAAACTTTAAACTATAGTGGCTCCTGGTGAAAGTACATTGATGAACTGAAGGGAATTAATGTATAATTAAGCAAAGTAAAAACTTATGCTCCAAAAATATAATTGTATTAAAAAATAGTTTGAATTCCAAATACGTTGTTTGAAAAAACAGAGACTTGTTTTTTCTTCAGTCCTAAAATTCCTAGTTTGGATTTTTCAGCTTATGTTGCTGAAGCACAAATCTTTTTGTAGAAGTAAGTTATGGTAGAGAAAGTTTGTTCTTGGGTTCAGATCCTTACTTTAGTGCCATCTATTGCATGTCTTCAAATGCTCATTCTAAGACTGGAAGTTCTGTTTGTCATGTGATTTACTATTATTATTCTTGGATTCATTAAAAAAAATATGATTGGCAGTCTGATAAAAATAATATTACTAATAATTTCATTGAATAATAAAAAAAAAATTGGGACATTCTCAGTTTGGATAAATGAAATAAACATTGAGTTTTGTAAGAAATATAGGGATTTTTTTAAAAAATCAATGAATTACATATACTGTACTTACAAATGAATTGAGAATTACAACAGGAGAGATGTTATTTAATGATTGCCGTAACTTTAGACTCTTTGTTTTTTTGATGCACTAAAAGAAATTCATGTAATTGAAATACAATATAATGATAATGAAGCAGTATATGATGATGATGATGTTTAAAACAGGATATTTTGATAACTTTATAAATAAATAATATAGAAGAACGTCAGATGACTAATTTATATAGACTTCAACTATTATTCAGTTAAAACAGCTCTTCGTAATCTTAAAACTGGAAAGGCTGTGGATCCTGATGAGATATTATCTAACTAACTGATACAGATTTGAACTTATATCCAGTTAAAATAGCTCTATGTAATTGTAAAAATGGAAAGGCCATAATGCCTGACATAAATATACACATATTATGTATTTTAAATTATTACATTGTTATTAATAAAATTTATATAGGATATAAGAAGTATTTTCACATTTACTAAACTATCGAAAATAAAATTAACATCTATTTAAATTTTTAAGAGAATTTGAATTTATAATGAAGAAGAAAAGATTTGCTGCTCAAATCTAAAAAGCCCTGGAGTCAAAGATCTGGTGTTATGGAAGTATTTAAACACCATTAGTTCATTATTTAACTAAGACACAAGATGGAAGTCATAGTTTACAATTCAGAATTCGATTATTATTTCTCAATTAAAATAATGACTTAACAGAGAATGCTTAAATATTCTCGTTCATAATCTAATTCATTAGAAAATATACTAGTTTAGAAATAAGATTATAATCAAGAAGCAAGAATAAACAAGTGTAATATCTCCATTTCTCAAATTAATGGTTTCTTTTTGAAGAAATTTGAATTAGTGTTAAGACATATGGTGTTTTATTTATTAATATTGTGATCCTTTTTATTGTATTATATCAAAACATCTCAAATATATGTTTAAATAGTCAAGCATTGGTGGTCAAGTAGTCAGCGACAGCTGCTTTACAAGCAGTTGTCCTGGGTTAGCAGGTTCGCTTCCCGGCTGACTATATGACACATGAAAAATATATATATATATATGTTTAAATAATTCATTTAATTGCTTTATTTGGTCAATTTTAATTGTTTTCAATATTTTATTATTATAATAAAGTACTTTGAGATATTTAACGAAAAACAAACTAAAGTAAATATTGAATAGGCAATTACATCATTTAACAAATTAATATGTCTAATAAAATTCAGTAAGAATGTATAATAATAATTACTACATATATATATTTAATATTATGCAATTTTTTTATTATTTTCAATCTTAAATTGACAGTTTTGACTGTTCAACAGACTTCTTCAGAGCTTATATTATGTTAAATATAAATAATAATCACTTTTATATTTATTTCAAATGCAAGCTGACAATTTAAACAATTCCACAATCTTCTTCACAACTTATAGATAATATAAGTAATAATAATAACAATGATTACTTTCATATGCATTTGTTACATGTAGTTTATTTATTATTTTCAAATGTACTTCAAAAACCTTCTTCAGCATTTACATTATGTTAAATATAAGTAATATTAACAATCACTTTCATGTGCATTTAATACATGTAGTTTATTTATTATTATTTTCAAAGATAAGCTGACAATTTCAACCACTCCACAATCTTCTTCAGAACTTATAGTTAAAATAAATAATAACAACAATATTCACTTTCATATGTATCTAATACATGAAATTTGTTTATTAATTCCAAATATCAACTGACAGATTTAACTATTCCACAGTCTAACTGATAATAATAATATTCACATTCATACACACTTAATACATGTATTCCGTTTATTATTTCAAATTTAAGCATAAAATTTCTACTGTTCAACAGCTTTCCTCAAAGCTATAAATACATAAAGATATAAAAGTATGATATTATTACTATATATATGTCATGTCATTTTCTCATTGTTGTATGGAAATGAGACTAGAATTTCTACTGTTCAACAGCTTTCCTCAAAGCTATAAATACATAGATATAAAAGTATGATATTATTACTATATATATGTCATGTCATTTTCTCATTTTTTGTATGGAAATGAGACTAGAATCCCTTACAACATAGCATAAAGACCTTAGAAAAATTTTATTTAAGGATATTTCATAAAATTGTAGAAACATTATGGCAAGATCATAAATCTAATCAATGTATTTCTTATTTTGCTGGGCATAATTAGTCCACAATTGAAATCTTAAACTGAATTCCAAGAGATTGTAACAGACCCAGAAAGAGACCATATGAGATGAAATAAGAAAGTGTGCAGGAGTGACGTGGAGAAAAGAAGATAAAGATCGGAGAAGATGGATTGAACTTGGAGGAGAGACCTTCATTCTGCAGTGGATTGATAATAGTTGTTGATGATGATGAATTAGTCCACAATTGCAAATTCAGACCATGTGAAATGAATGTCAATATGAGACTTCCTAAAATAACATTTTAGAGTGAACATGAGCTGTTATAAAAAATTTTAGACACTCTAATGAAGTGCAATGTTAAAGGTTTAACTGAAACAATATGGCAAGAATAGAAATACATTGGAGAGCTATAATTGGACATGATGCTGAAGCTTTTCAAAAGTTTGCAAAGTTAGAGTTCTTAAAATAATATTTTATGGTGAACTTCACCATGATTTTTGTGAGAGACAGATCTCGTTTACATTATAGGGATTATCTCAAAGAAGTTCTAAAAAGGAACAATGTTGATTGTTTTTATTAGAAGATATGGTGCAGAAATTGAAAGATGGCATACACAAAATATCATATAAACATAATAATGGACCAGTATTGCATGTAGACAACTCAAAGAAGTATGGAGAGATGCGTATAGGGAGTAACAAGAAGAGATCAAAAATGCAATATATAGGTAAGAGAACAAACAGGTGTTACTGACCTCACTGAAAAAATTAAAAGACTGAAGTGGAGTTGGGCTGGACATATTGCTAGAAGAGATGATAATAGATAGACAATTGAAATCTTAAACTGGATTCCAAGAGATTGTAAAAGACTCAGAAAGAGACCATATGTGAGATGGATGGATGAAATAAGAAAGTGTGCAGGGGTGATGTGAAGAAAGAGAAGCTAAAGATAAGAGAAGATGGATTGAACTTGGAGAGACCTTCATTCTGCAGTGGATTGATAATAGTTGATGATGATTGCATGTGGATATATCTGTGGAGCTCACATTGTTTAATATAATCTACTACAAAGTTCATCTCTGGTGTTTTTGTTTCCTACTTTTTTGAAATTGCCTTAACTTGTCAGTAAACAACTGCTGCTGAGATACACACAATGAATTTATATATATATATATAATTAAAACAGGTAAAACTCACTATACATATTGCCACACCCAGCAAGCTAGAAATGGGTGATCATGCGATGTTTATATATATATAATGTAAATATGCGAATACTAGACTAATAACTATATAAATTATTCATTAAATAAATATCAAGTTAACCAGCCAATAAACTTATAAGTAACAAACATCAACTTGATGTCAGAATTGTTTGTTATAAGACATTTTCTTGGCTGGTTAATTTAAAGTTTATTTATTGAATAATTTTTATCACATCAATTATATATATATATTAACTCTACTACAATTAGTTTAACAATTATTTAATATATTAGCGGCAACCAAAAATAATCAGAATTTTATAATAAAAAGTTGTTAATTTATCTTTAAGTGTTATAAATTTAATCTCTTCAAAATACTGTCCATTTGATACAATACATCCAGTCTAAATGTGTTTTTTTATTTTTCAAAATAGTCCAGAAATACTTTCTAAGGGAAGCCTTTTAAGATCTGTGTCATTTTTTTTTTCACCATTTCAAAAAAAAAAGCAGGCATTTAAAACAAGTCACACAGTTAGAGTTTGAGTGGATATGATTGATAGATTTTAATTGTTTCACCCTCAATACTGCTTGCAGGGGAATTGTGATAAAGTTTACACTCCTGCCTTTGCTATAAAATGGAAATTTACCGCATCATGCAAGTATTTCAGAATTTGTAGATAAAATGTCTACCCATTAAGAACTAATCTTGATAGAAAAATGTCATTTGCATCAATAAAAAAAAAATAGCATTCTTTTGCCATTGAGCTTCACTCGCCACGCTTTTTGGGGACATGGAAAATTTGACAATTTCATTAAATCATTCATAATCTTATGTTTCAAGCGTTATAACTGTTTATCCTACTATTTTCCCTAGAAAGGAAATAGAATTTCAGAAATGTAAGGATTGCTAAATATAACAGTTCAAAAACAGTATTGAATGTAACAATAATATGGCGAGTTTAATTAATAACACCCACAGAGATGATATAATCTCTCAAATAATAAAAACCATTAGAAATAAACACGTGAGGGCAGAAAATAATGAATGGAGAAATAGTATTGTTAAAACCAGACAATTTTTGGAATCCAACAACTTGAAATGCATTAAAGAGGATAAAGGAAACAAGTTTGTCATTATGAATAATGAAGAATATCATGGGAAAATGTCCAACCAAATTCTGAACTTGAGGTTTGAAGAAGAGGCAAATTTCAACTTGAGACTAAATAGAGATAAATTCATCTCCACAATACTCAGGATTCACAAGAACAAAGGCATGATCAGAGCAGAATATTACCACAAATATCCATCTGCCACTACACCTCCCAGAATGTTTGGAATTGCCAAAATTCACAGGGAAAGAACATCTCTTCACCTTATGTTAGACTTTGGTGGAGTGCACTACCAAGAAACTGCTAAACTAATTAACCAGTGGCTGGTTGACACTATAGGGTTTGGTGACTATGCACTGCATCATCATTTGAATTAGTGGACAAAATCTGAGATATACAAATAGATCAAGAGTGTGAAATGGCAGCTCTAGATGTGAAAGAGCTATATGGATCAGTGGACAGAAAGCACTCAATAGACATAGTCAAAACAGAATTAATCAATAAACAATGCCCAGATGGAAAGTTTAATTTTATTATGGCCTTTTTGGAATGGATGAATGAAAATATTCACACTATTTTTGAAGGAAAATGGTATAAAATGAAGCAGGGATGGCCGATGGGTCTACCCATTAGTGGCATAGTGTCCAGCATCTTCTTAAACTACCATGAGAAACAAGTAATACCAAATATACGAGCAGATAACCCCACAATGATATATCTTAGATATGTGGACGTGTTTATTGCTGCCAAAAGAAGTACAATCTTAAACATCACCAAAGAATTATAGCTGATGTCTAAACTCACACTAAATACCACATGTGAAAATGATCAACACCATCTAAAATACCTGGACTTAGATATACAAAAAGAAGATAAACAAATAATGTACTGCATGACCATCAAACCCCTAAAAATTAGAGGATACTGCATCAGAGTGCAATTCTCAACTCACATAAATACGCTGGACTGAATGCATTTCTACATAGAAATAATTACTTATGTAAATGTAATTCAGATAAAAGAGATAACATATTAAAATACACCAAAGAACTAATATCTGTTGGCAATAAATATAGACAACCAAAAGAGTAGCACAATTCCAAGCAAAAATAAACCAGCAAGGCAGAATCAGAGATAATAAACCACGAATAACTATACCATATATACCTAACATTGCCAAACATTTAACTAAAACACTATTTAACGAATTTATTGTTGGTTTCCACACTCCAGCCAACACCAATAGACTAATAAACAATTCAAAAGATAAACTTGATCCCAAATCAACATCTCAAGTGGTGTACCAAATACAATGCCCTCAGGCCGGATTCAGAGCCTCATATTATAGGGAAACAAAAACTACCATTACAAACAGAGCATCCCAGCACATATATGTATAAAAGGGCACTGAATAACAAGGAGTCTACATCAGCATTCTTGGAACATGAAAAAACTACTAGACACAGATTTGACCCCACCAGCCTCAGAATAGTATGCAGAGAGAGAAATGACCATAGGTGCAAAATAAAGGAGGTATATTTCATAAATAATGACACCCAATCAATTAATAGAAAAGACACCTGTTTCACCATTTCAAAAAGATGGACAAACTAATTCAAACAATATTTAAATAAAATACTGAAACTTCTAAATAATTAACATAAATTTGAATACTTCCCCTCATCACTATCAACTGCACTCATCTATGAGTATGAAGCCATGGAGCTTTGAAAGCGCTAAGCTTTAAATAAATTATTAATAAATATAACTTCTTTAACGAGCGTTAAAAGCGCATAATTATTGATATTAAACACCATATTGTAACATAATTTTAAATAATGTAATAGATTTATTAAAAATATGTAAACGTAAGAGAAACTGGTAAATTATATAAATTATAAACTTTTCTTATCAAATAATGTAAGCAATGTATTGTAAAACAACTGAGTTTAAAAAAAAATTAAGCTGTTCTGTTATGAAATTCAAAAACAAACAAACAAACAAAAGCTAATAAATCATAACATATATACAGTAAATACAAGATGAAATGGATTTCTTTTTTTATATGTATACAAATATTTTTTAAAAAAATTTTCACTTCCTGCTTCAAACAAGCAATAATATAAAATATAATTTGTTAGTATAAATAAAACTTAAAATGATTAATAAATTAGGATAATAGACTAACAGTTTTGTTTTTTTTTACCTACAAAACAAAAGGTCTACAGTTGAAGTTCGATTTTTCCTGCACTGGCAAATATTATTTGATTCCATTTCTTATAACATCCTTTAACAATCTCCTGTCTTTGAAATGTGAAGTTTAAGCATTGATTTTTCATTTTAATTAGATATTCATTTGAAAAAGTAGCATATTATGTTCCAGAGATCCAGACTACATTTCGGTAGTTGGCAATTGTTCCTCTTTTCTACTTGGCCATCATAATGACATTCACTGCATCTTGATTAAAATAAAAATCCAGATAGATTAGTTTAGAGACAAACTGACCCTGTATACATTTAACATTTTGTTTTTAACAGCTTTGATCACGTTTTTAACATCATTAATCTTGTTTTTCATAGACTTTGATAATCTTGTTTTTAAACCTTTAATTGCCAGATTTTTTTTGTTGTTGTTTTTGAATTTCATATCAAAACAGGCTTTAGTGGCTGAGAGGTCAGCAACGGCTGCTTTACAAGCAGTTGTTCCGGGTTCGTTTCCCGGCTGATGCTATGACACATGAGAAAAAAAAACAGGCTTAATTTTTTTTTTGGACCCAGTTGTTTTACAATGCATTCCATATATATTTTGATAAGAGAAAGTTTTAACACAATTTATATAAATTTATCAGATTATCTTACTTACAAATATTTTAACAAACCTATTACATTATTTAATATTGTTTTATGATGTGACATTTAATAATTTTAACATATTTTTATTACATTTAATACAATTTTGAACTGCTATAATAAGTAGTCCCCACAACCCTGAACCAACTCACAATGATATGGAAGACCCCACGGCTGACAGTGAATTGAATAAGACATTATTTATTTCAATATATATGTATATTATATTTCATATTTTCACAGTTTTATATTGGAAATTTAAAAAAGTAACACATATTTTAACTCCAAAAAACTATATATGTATAATGAATTTGTTCAATTACCTAAGACATATCTCTTTTGCTTGCTTATTTATATAGTACTTGGTAGAAAACTCAACTCGTAAGTCCATACCAGAGATACTAGTTTAGGCCTGATTTGCATCCAGTGTATTCATGCCTGGACATGACAGATAAACACAATTCAACAGTTCAAAGATCTGCATGTGGGAATAAAACAGATTGGAAAAATTCAGTAAGTGTAACTTGTTATCAGAACTTGACAGAATGGTGCAGTCCGAATTTGTGAATTGTGCTACATAGAAGATTACCAGGTGATTATGACAGTAAAAAAATTTTTGGACGGGGAAAAAAGCACTGAAAACAGATTGTCTAATTAGTAAACGATTGGCCACAGAAGCATTAGCAAATTCTACATAAAGAATCAGTGAACTTTTTTTCTCACATACATATCGCTGATGAAGCTATAAAATAAGTCATCCTAATCTGCTTTGATGGATAGAAGTTATAGAAATAGCAAACTAGTTTATGCACATCAAAAATATCTTTAAAATAAATGTATGCTGAAATTTATAATAAGCACCCTAGGTAAATACTTCAACCAATGGCCATCCAAACATTGTGCTTGACTCCACTTTCAATGTAGATGCCAGACAAATGGAAAAAATATTGGGTGAATTTGACACTGCATGAGCAAATCACATGTCTAAAGATACTTTCTAGAAGCTTTACTCAAGCAACTGCTACGGGCAATTTGGAATGACAGCTAAGAAAACACCTGACAGCAATGCTATGGTCTATATACACCTCCTAGAAGAAGCCTTATTTGAGAAACTGTTATGGGGAATTAGGGATGACCAGTTAAGAAACTAGCTTGTATATTACAAAGCCATTAATGCGAAATCAATCACAAAGTAATATATGACTGTCAAAGAATTTAAAAAAACTCACTATCATCATAAGCCCATAGACCGAAAGTTAGAGAAGATGTCACTGCGGTGAAGTCTTGGACTATTTACCTGAATTGGAGAAAAGAACAGTGTCATAAATGAGGCACACTTGAGCATTTAGACATGTAAACATTTCAACATAGGAACCCCAAGCAACAGCAATATGTAAAAAAATATATAATTATGGCAAAATTCCAATAAAATAATATTAATCAAAATTTCTTAACAATTCTCTTACTATGCAAATCAATAGTAAGGTAGGAATGTACCTAACAGTGAATAGGGATTGGGAATCTGATTCAGAGGTAAACAACTCACCTCCTCCATGGCTAGTCTGACCAAATCTAAAAGCATGGGATATATCCCAGAAGAATATCGAGAATAATTCCAGTACCAGTTAAAACCGCTACTCATAAAAAATAAAAATGTGTTGACAAGTCAGAAAAAAGGTTAAGAAATAGGTTCCTAGCATCATTTATTAGATAAGAGGGGAAGGGTTCTTCTGGCAAGATACAAATGGTAAAAAAATACCGTGTAATCTACAAATGTAAAAAAAATGTGGATATTTTTAGGCCTTATAAATTATTTTGAATGTTTTCTAGAAGGAAAAGCACATAATACATGACTTGCTCACAATGTAATGATAGAATCGAGGAGCAGAACAAGAGAACACTTTCATGAGACCAAAAAAGCTCTCTTGATGTCAAACAGCCTACTTACACATTATAATACCAAAATGGATGTAACATTTGCAATGGATGCTTTCAAATATGGAGTAGATGCAATACTATGTCATCCCACCTTCAAAGATGAAAGGAAGAGTTAACAAAAAATTGACTAATGATTTCAAATTTAGCTTCAGAACATCTCCTAATACTAACTGACTAATAAATAATTCCAAAGATAAAATAGAAAAAGATCAAGCCCCTCATGGGGTCTATAAAATAGCATGCCCTCAATTAGGCTGCCAAGCATCTTTTTAAGGTGATACTCGTGCTAACATCAATACAAGAATTTACCAACACAGGTATGCATTCAACAGGGCTAAAAATAAAAATGAAGGAACAGCAATCTTCTGGGACCACCAAGCAGCTACAAGCCATGTATTCGAACCCAGTTCTGCCCAAGTAATTTGCACAGAGAAGAGTGATGCCAAAAAAAAAGTTAAAAAAAGCTTTTTACATAGCAAATGATCTCAGTGCCATTAGAAGAAGAGAGGCATGCTTTGCTCTCTCCAAACAATGGACTAACTAATTAAAAATTCAAGCTCATTTGCATATGTGTACAATAAATCATAACAGTCTTCATTCGTAAAGCTATGAATATGGGATTTAAATACTAAATCTTGAAAGTGCTAAGCAGGTATACTATACATTTATAGTATAATTACAGCTTCAGTAATGCATGCGGAAAAAAAAAAATCGCATATTTATAATAATGTTCAGAGTTAAAAAAATTCTATCAGTATCTCTATAACATAACATTTATAATAATTACAGATGATAAATTATCATATGGGATCCTAAAATAAAGCAGTTCTTGAACACTAATGCTCTAGAATAATCTGCTGGATAAATCTATTGACAAGTTACAATTACAAACTGGAGTCCAAAAAAAAAAAAAAAACAGTTCCATCCAGCATGCTGACTTTATTTAGATGTTTTGATGAGGTGGAATCCCCTCATAATGATGTATTCATAAACCACACTGATAGACTAAAATGTAAAATCCTTAATAGTAAAACAGGAGTGGAATTGATAAAAGCCAACACATCTACCAGCTACTATTAAAGTGGAATGTGAAAAGATGGTTTGCCTACCATACTTAATCATAAAAACCTAGTATGTGAATTCCTATCCGTAAATGCAAAAATGTAATGTAATAAAGGACAAAATATTAATCCCAAACATGTCACAATTAACTTTTGGAACTAATAAATCAAGATCATCTAAATCAAGATCAACCATATATAGTCAAAGTAAAGGCTCAAGCTTTTAGCTATGTCTGGTAGCCATGAATAAATAAGATAATGCACACAGCATTAAAAGATGTTCAGCTTGCCATGCTATATGGCAAATCTATCACTTAAAAATAGATGGCACGATCCCTGCAATAAGCCATGGCAACATATGCAAATTGATTATGCAGGTACCTGAAGGGATCATATTTTTCTAGTAAAAGATGCACATTCACCAATGAGTTGGATGTAGAGTAGCCTAAAATATGCCGAGGAAACTATCTCAACATCGCAAGAGATTACCATGAGATACCATAGACATTTGTATAAGTTAATAGAATAGGGTTTACCTCATGTTAAATTTGAATGCTATATGAAAGTGGGAGATAAATCATGTACGAACCCCATTGTATCAATTTGAATCTATGGACTAAATGAAAAAGGTGTCCAACAATTGAAAGACTTTTAAGCGATCCAATTCAATCAAAGTACATGAAACTCTACAGTTCGTCACACTCCATGAGCACAGCAAACAAATAGCAGCTAGTGAAAACTAATACCCTAATTACTACTAGGCTAAAATTACGGAATAAGCTAGAAGACAGCAGAAGTCACGACAGAAGTAGAAATCCCATTTCAAAAACTTGTGAATAATCTGAGGTGTTGCGATAACAAAGAAATCTGAAGTAGCCATAGAGAATGGTAAAGCAGAAGCAGAACACCAAACCAACAAAAAAGCTGACCAGCAAGCAACCCAGATTGAAATAGGATCAAGTGAACTCTTGATTCCTGGGAATCATCAACTACCTGAGAATCAATACTTTTATCATTACTAAAACTATCAAAAGTCTGAAGAATAACAGCCATATTCAATAATCATATGTAAAACTATTTCTTCTAGAATAAGAAGTAATGTAATACCCGTATATGCATAGCATTATGTATTAAAACGACATATACAAATTTAATATCTATATATACTCAATAATGTATTAAATGATATACTTTCATCATATGCATTCATATCGGGCAATTAAACATACAAATAAAAGAAACATGCATGCATAAAATATGTAAAATAGGTGTGTATATTTAAATAGCTTTATCTATTGTAAAAAGTAATGACTAATGGAAAAAGAATCAGTGTATATTAATGGCCCATTAGTCTGTGAAACAATGCAAACGTATAATCACAAAAGTGGATTATATGTACATGTATATATTGTGCCCTTTTGTATGGGTCGCCATGAATTGTTGTATCAATTTATTAAAAATTTTAAATTTAAGATATATTTAGCTATATGATGTTGATTTTATTATGATAATCTTTCAAAAAGTTTAATTAAAGTAATCTATGAATATTTGATATGTGAAATTGTGTTAATGTTTGAGAGAGACGTTTCAATAAAAAATGATAATATTATAGGGTTGGGAAAACTGGCCATGATCAATACTGCATTAATAAGTTTTATAAATAAATGTTTAAAGCTAAAAGTTAAAAAGATAAGTTAAAATTAAATGCATATATTTATTGTTGATAAAGATTAATATTTAATAAGTGAATATAAATATTTTAATTATTAATAGTATATAATAGAAGATTAATATATGATTTTAATAATATCGAATTATTATTTTAAAGTTGTTATAATATATTATTTATTTTAAAAATATTTATTTTTAAAATTAAATTGTTAGTTTATTTTTAGATAATTACAAGCGTTTGTATCTGTGTTGTAAAACAGATGATAGATAGACATATGTACACACATCTTGTAAGTTTTATAGTAAAGTTGCAAAACTGTTCTAAAATTCTATTATAAAATTTATAAATATTATATTCTATCACGAGATAAAAATAAAGATAATTAATGTGAAATATTAAATCTGATTTTTAAAATACTTTTAAAAAAAGTAACTATAAAAATAGACTTAGTTTGTTTAAAAAATAGTCTTATAAAAGTTAAAAGTGAAATAAAGTAAAAAATATATTTTAAAAAAGTTTAATGGATTTAAATAAATGATAAAGATCCATTTAAGAATTTAATAATGTAATAAATAATAAATATTAAATAAGTCATTATTTATTTTTAATTCTGTATTGTTGGTAAAATATGTAAATAGGCTAGCAAGGTGATTGTTTAATTTACCAATCAAGTGGGGAATGTATTCCGGTATAAAACCAAGGTTCAATTGTTCAGGGGGGATTATGATTATGATTTCTTTTAAGTGAAGTGTGCTATTAGATATAGCTAAGTAAAATTATAGACGCTCTCGTAATCATTTTAAAATTATAAGAGAGTAGTTTTAAAAAAATTATAAAAGTTTTACCGTTAAATATGCAGTGCTAATTTATTTATAATTCCCTATTAATCGTCTCTATCGAAGCTCAATTTACTATCAAATAATCATGAAAGCATCGTATAAGGATAAAATGTATTGGAGACTTTATACTAAAAATATAACAAACGCTGGATTAACTAGGAGAATTACTAGTTGGATAAAAGTAATATATTGGACATTATATGAATTTAAAAGTTGATTATAATTAATTTTTATAAAAAAATATTTAAAGAAAGATAAATACTTCTTTATGAAGAAAGTATTTTTAAATTACAAATTTAAGTATATATCTTGGTAAAGATATGGTAATTAATAGTAATTGTAGAATTACTTGCCTTGTTAAGTCTTTGTGTTTTAAAAGACTAGATTTCGATAGTTTTAAAAGGCAAATAAATCGGAAGTTTAATTGGCAAAGAAATACCTGTAAATAAAATATTATATAGTAAAGTCTGGACGCTGTCGTACAGAAGAATTTAGAAATTAATCTTACCTAAATATTTGTTAAAGAATGCGCAAATAAGTATACGTGGATATCCAAGTCAATTTATAATAATTAAATAAGAACATTATAAACTATTGACTAATCCTAGAAATAATAACTTTTAAATAATTTTTCTTTAAAGAAATGAATCCGGATCCTATAAACTATTTTAATTATTATTTTGTTTCTTATGGTGGAACTTATTCTATTTTATTTAAAAAAAAAAACGTTTTCATTTATTTCATAAAAACTGTTTAAACACGTGATGTACCGGAAAAGGAAGTAATGTTGGTAAAAGTTTGTGCCTAGGAAAAAAAGAACAATTATAGGTGGAAAGAAGACACCATTGGATTTTATGTAACATCTTTTGTTTTTCTTAACTAACATAGATATTTAATTATTTATTGATCTATTAAAGATAAGAGAGGTACATTTTTTTTAAAAAGTAACTAAATATTAATATAAAACTTAATTTCATAAAGTTTATTTTTATATAATTATACAACACGTAATATTTTAAAGAATAATTGTTGAGTATAAATGAAATTATTTTGTAAAACTGTAATCCTGGAGGACATCGTGTGGCGGATTATAAATTGGAGTATCATTTATGGTAAAAAATTATATAATAGTAATAATTTGATGTATTTTGCTTTGTTTTCTTTAGATCAACCAAATATAATTTGATTGTTGAATGAATGTATAAATATTTAAAGAATATACACACATAATATTAGTAATAACAGTTTTATTTTAATATGCATACTTTAAATTTATGATATAAATTTATTACAACGTAATAAGAGAAATCCAGAAATAATTATATGATTCTTTCGTGAATAAGTTTTAATATTTCTGTTACAATATTAGGAATTTGATTTATTATATTAGTATGAGTTATTTATATTTATTTTCAAGTTAGTAAGAGGTTAAAATATTTATATTTTATTTTATTAGATAAGTTAAATTAATTTTATATAGAAATTTATATTTTGATTGAAGGGTTTATCGTATATAGATGATGAGGTATAAGAGAGTTTGGATAGTCGTATATTTTTTTTAAAAAATTGGTAAGCTATTACTGAAGTTAAATAAGGTTAAAATGATATTTGTAGATAGAATTTTATTAGGAAGGAATAGGAATAACAAGTAGAGAAGAGTAGTAGTTTAAATAGAAAGAATCATAGAATTTTATTTAATATAATACTTTATAAAATTTGAAATTGTTGAATAATTTTAAATATTATTTTAAGAAAAGAACATATATGTATTGCATATTTTGGTAAGACATACATTATGAAATTACATCAGAATGAAGTAAATAATTATATAATCAATAAATGTTGTTATATTATAAAGTTATATCAGTCTATACATTAGTTGATATGTGATTAATGCTAATAGTAAATGTAATATATACTAGTACATTATAATAGAAATAGCAATAATACTTAAGTGAAGTAGCATTTAATTGTTAAAGTTTGTTTATTTTACATATGCTACATAAGTGATATTTTACATAAAAATCTTCTTTGTACTAACTAATGACAAATGATATCTATTAAGATTTAAGTTCAGAAACTTAATTAAATGTTACTGATAAAACATTTAAGAAATGTATAGATTATCTATTTTGGATATGGAAATAGTAACAGTGTAAAATCTTGTATTATTATTATTTTCTTATTTTTTTTATTTTCTTTGGTTTCCACTTGTAATGTACATAATGTATATAAGTTGTTTATTAAAGTTGATGTAAATAAATTTGTTTAAGTTGTTTTAAAAGTGTGTCGAATTCATTATTTTACACCACAGCATTTGACAACAGATAATTTGAATAAACATAATATTTGCACAATATGAATTTATTGTTATTATTATTTTTAAAAGAAACACAGTATTTTCTTAATATAATTTATAGAAATTGATTGATATTAACATATAATATTATAATGGTCACAAAGTACTTATAATGCACAATATAAGAGTATAGTATTATTTATTGCCACAGGTTATTAAATTATAAGATTTTAGTATATTTTAAAATTAAGATACTATATGAAAATGAAAGACATGTAGATGATTTACTTGTGTTCTTAATGATTAGTAGTATATTAAAATAGATAAGATTAATTTATACACTAGAGATTATTATTGTTAGTTATTATTATTATTATAAGTTAGGTGTAGTTAGGTTTGATATTAAATCCCTTATCATGCCTATCTGCAAGAAATATTATTACTTTAAGATAATTAAAAGAACCTGAGATTATTTAATTACATTTCCTTAATAAAAGATTGAGATTTATTTATTATTATTGAAGTTAGTTAATTTTTATAAAAGACATAAGATTGCTGTAAATGTAGTAATGAGATAATAAAGAGGTAATAGTATTCTTATGCCATTGAGATAATGTCTTGGGAAGACATTGGCTCAATGTAAATTCAATTACCAGTTGTAACTTCACTTCATAGTCTCATGATTTTAATAAATACTTATTTAATTAGTACATGATATTGAACTATATTAATTTTGGTAAGTTATAATGAATCTGATAAGATATAGTATTATAAAAATATATTAATGATAGTTATACATATTTTAGCCGAGCATAACGATTTAATTGAGCTAGTCATATTTTAAGTTATATTATATATCGGGAAGTGAGGGTACAATATATAACAATGTACATAAAGTTTATTCTTAGATTTATAAAAATGCATGCAGACAGTGTTTGGTTAAGGTTTATCCAAAAAGTGAAGCACTCTAGAAAATTTCTTTGTGAAGAGAAAATGGATATTAACTACACTAATTAGCGCAACTTATAAAAAGACTGAGTCAGTTGTGAGAGAGTGAATGAATTGAAAAGAATTGCCAAGTTGATAATAATAACGTCTTTCTCAAAAGGGAGAAATGATAGCATTAAGTTAAAGCAGCATATGTTATTTAAATACTTTAAGTGTCACCTCTGTAAAGTGATAGACTGAAGTGAAGGAGAACTTAGCTGTTATAGTGTTAATGGTTAACAATGATGAGTAAAGGATACTCACCCATAGACTTTAAAAGATAAGAATTAATAAAACTAAATTAATGGACTGTAATATACATTTGCAGTGGGTGAAAATAAAGTATTCCCTCACACCAATTTATTCTAATGTTTATCCCAAAGTTGAGGAATAATTATTGTTATTACATAATAATTTATAGTTATTTATTTTATTCATTTATTAATATGCTTTGGCACAGAGAAATAAACTTGCTGAAATATATAAGACTCTCTTGCATAATTTAAATTAATTGTCACTGACACAGCTGAGGTTATAAATCCCTGCCCTAATGTGAACACAGCAAGGAGCAAATCATGTTACCTCCAATTACAAAAGAACAATAAGGGTCACATAGATAAAAAAAACCAAATGAAAAGTCCAGATATTTTTCTCTGAAGCTACGCCTGACATGTCTGGAAACTCTTACTAGATAACTATGTAAACTTCACCCCAACTTTAGTTTACTTTTGTAAGCCTTACTGCTTTATTTTGCAAATAATTTAAAATATTAATTATAACCATTTGTTGAGGTTTAGTTTAACGTACCTGCATGCGTCATAAGGTATTAAGCTCATTGGTTCATACCATAGCATTTTGTATTCAGTCTTCTGTATATCCAATAATGCATTTGTTCAATTGAAGTATTTAATTCGCCTAATGTCTGTGGAGTCTCTTTTGCTCATTTATTAAACTGATGCTAGCCCAAATTTGTAACTCCACGCTGGGACTATTTTTTTAGGCCAATTTGCATCCCAGGTTCACATACCTGAACTTTGAAATTTATCAGCCACAGTTCTATTAGTAGATATAATAGCTAAATCTTTTGCACATGTCAATATTTTCTACATGGGACTAATGACTCAACGCCAACTATAACGTCCAATTTTAAAAATGAACTCCAAATGTTCACTAATATCTTCCATTTGGAAATTATAGTTGAAATACTGATGATTTGAAGTTATGATGATTTTGTGTTTTAACTTTTTAAAATGTTCAATATCCTTTCATTTTTTTTACAGCTATAAAAATTTTCACTTTTTTTGCCATTTTCCACTTTATCATGTGACACCTGACTTGTTATTATTACTATTATAAAATAAATTATAACTTGTAGTATGTGTAGATATAAGAATATATTATGAACACATACATATTAAATAGAAAAATTATATATATATTAAAAAATAACAAAATATTATATAATTAAGCTGAAGTGTGTGGACATATATAAAAATATCAAAATAAGTTTATTGAAATAAACAAGAAACAATGTAATAAATTCTATTTTACTGCTCTGAAGAAGACTGCTAGACAATCAAAACTATCAGACAATTTAATTAAAAGCACTGTTAAAAATACAAAGAAATAAACTGTTTTAAAGATTGTTTTACTAATATATGTAGCATAAGAGAAGATATTTAAATGTTTATCTTAAAAATCAATGTATTTCTTGAACCAGATAAATCTTAGGAGGCAAAGTTGTTTTCCAATAAATAAAATAATATAAATTATCTACAAATTGTTGTGAGTTTTATGCTTACACTCAATAACAGACTTGCTCAAATTATAGAGCTCTTTAAATTAGGTTTAGAATATAATACGGTTGATTAACAGCCAATGGCACAAATGGACCAATCATATAAATTCAGTAAATCTGATTGATGACAGTAAGATGGGGATAAAACTGAGGTCCATTTAAAAGACAAACAGGCAAGGATTATCGAGTCATATTCAGAATACTAATTCATGTCTGGAATTGTTCTAACAGTAATGCATATTGTCAAATTCTTGGCTACAATAGTTAGGCACACTTAATGGGAAACTGCTAGCAATAAATAATTGTACTTTCACCAAGGCAAGCCAAAATGGTTGAAAGTATTTGGTTTTAATACAAATCACCACATTACTCAAAACTGCTGGTTATTAATGCCAACAAATATGCTTTGATAATTCCTGCCAAATGTAACCAGATGGCAAACTCTTTTGTTATATATTTATTATGAACTCATCTTAAGCTTACCCTCAAATAATGAACTTGTCCAAACTATAGCATTATCAAGAGTAGATTGAACATACAATACAGTTGACCAATAAAATAACAATGAAAATAAACAATTGATCAAACTTTTTTTTTTTTTTTAAGTATCATAGCATCGGCCGGGATGTGAACCCGCAACTCGGGCAACTGCCTGCAAGTGCAAGGCAGTCGCGCTGACCTCTCGACCACCAATACAAGACAATTGATCAAAGACTTGACCAGATAAATAGGACAACTGGATCAGGAAATCCAAATTTTTCCAATAATGAAGGTGATCTAACTATATACTGGAAATCCATTTGAGAAAGTTCACAGACAATTAACAAATAACAATAAGTTCACTGTCCATTATTGGGTCGAATGCCATGAGAAATTCTCAAACCTAGAGCAGGAAGCTTTTAGTTACTAGCATCATCATACTGTAAATGAGGCAAGCCATCCATATGTTGGAAGCATTAGGATTTGAAAGGAAAATCTCAGCATTCCTTTCCAACACTAACTTAACTTCAACTGATAGACTAGTCCAGATTCTATCTTATCTCAATCAGACTGAACATTCATAGTCATAAATCAAAAAATATATGAATAGAAAACATATACTAATTAAGAGAAAGTGGCCAATGGGTATGATGCTTAGTGAATGTGATTGTTTTCATTATAGATGGGTATCTGGTTATAAATAGTGATTTCAGTTGGAATAAGAGAGACAACAACAATTTACTGTCACACCTAAACAGCAATACAAACATTGTCCACAATATAGTCAAAGCAGTTAGACAAGTTCACATTAAAATTGGAAGCTTCTAGAACCTAGATCAGTCACAAAGCAAGCTGCCACGATGCAACTGGACGTGTCATTATAACTACACTCAAGACAAGCTGTCACAGAACAGCAGTGAGGGTCATTGTACAACTCACAAGGCAAACTGTCATGATACAGCTGGCAATTCTAGGTAAGCTTAGAAGTGTATCTGAAATCCTTTACATTAATAGTTGCACATCAACTAAACGTTATACCAAGCTAGCATTATATATGATGCAAATTGTATTTCACAAGTTTGTGTTTATATGTACATAGAACACAATTAATAACTAACATTCGCTATTTATCATTCATAATGGGAGGGATTGTGTATATTTGTTATTGTAAATACCTATAATAAATACCTTAACATTTATTTATTTACTTGCGTGTGATATTGAATGACCGGAGCATGATTCCGGCAATACCACAGATATAAATACATTATCACTAAAAATTGATATATTTTCTGGCAGCAAAACATATGTAAAATAAATACAACAAAACTAATTCTTATTGCTATTGTAATATCAAAATAGGGACCAAGATCAAAAAATTAATCACTCTTCTTACAAGAACAATATAATGAACTAATTTGATTATAAATGTTTTAGTGCGTAGAATACCAAAGTAATAGTTTGAGATCATTTAGTTCTCCTATATTACAGTTTAGATTCAGGGATACTTAATTTTCTTTTAAAACTTAAAATACACAATCAATTTCTGATATACGTATTTACTAAATTTCATCATTTTAATCGGACAAATATGTTTGTCATACTGTTTATAATTTTTATATATCATAATTATCGAAACAATTTTCATAATCGAGTTTTAATTACTATAAATTTAAATAAATATCAATCTTACTCGTTTAATATTCGCTTTTGATCCAGGATGAAACGGTTTTTTGCACATATAATTTGTATAACCTTTTCCCATGTTGTATTAAAAAAAAAAAACACTAATGTTTTGATTCGTAAAATTACTTGTAGAGGATAGTTCTCCAGATCCCAAAACAGAAGCAGCTCCGCAGATCTATCGATCTGTTATGCTATTGGTTATTTTATCCAACAGATGGCGATAAGTTCTACAACCACGTGCTGTACAGATTACATATTCAACCCTGAATGTTCTGATGTTGTTTTCTGAGTTTACGTTTTAATTATAAAATCTTATTTAATTTGCTGCTGGATATGGTATTTATATTTAAAATGAACTTTGGATACCAAAGGTCATTTTTATTTTCTTTAGCAAGGTGAGAAATGTTATCGGCTTTTTATTTCTTTTTTTTAATACTTTATTTTTCTATTAAAGTATTGAATGAATGGTGTGTTTATTAATTTTATATATATACTAACATGACTGAAATATATATCTTTTTTAAAAAAATAAGGTAATATCACAACGTTTTGGATTTTCAGGAATTGATTACAGAAATACTCTCTATATATTTAATCTTTAATTTGTTTTACAGAAGTATTCTCATCTTCTTCCCCCGTTTAATAAAAGCGATGCAAAGAATGTAGTATTAAGGTAGAAGGTCGATAGATCAAAAGAGGGAGGTTAATGAGTGCAAATAAGCCTTATTATTAGTTGTGAAGTTATATTTGCATAAACTGGTTTAAGTTTATGAATTTTGTGAACAACTTTGTAAACGGTTGTAGTTAAAATAGTTTCCATCAGATCTTTTAGAAAGGATGTAAGCTCTCAGTTTAAAGCAAATGATTAATTTGTATGTCGTTATGTTTATCGGGTAGAATAGACTCCTGCCATCATATGAACACCATTTCTTCAAAATAGTTTTATCATGTGGTCGTTTCGGGTTGGACAACGATACATTCATTATTTAATTGCTGGGCTCAATCGTATCATTTATGGATTGTTCTCTTTTTTGTTTAACAATAAAATCTATTGGTCCTAAGTTCAAGTCATGTTCGAACATAAAACTAATAGCCTGATTACAATAATTGTGTTACAATAATTAAATAAGTGGTCGATTTATTGTTCGGGAGTTATAACAAGTTTTAAGTACCGTGTCAGGGCTGGACCGCGGTCCTTACCTTGAGCTCTGCCGTTTTACCCCTGCATCCAACCCATTTACAAGAGCAAACATCTTTTCTCAGCTGAAAATGATTCAAATCCTCAGTTATGAATCCATTCAAATCCTGAATTCAGTCGCTCAGAATATCCACTCCTCTTTTTGAATCTGTTTTTAGATAATATTGATTCTTATCATTCAACTTGAACTGCTGTAAATCATGATGCTAAAGAATACCTCAACACCATGTTTTAATTAATATTTGTGTACAGCTAGGGAAGGAATATTATACGTTAATCCATTATATCATATCTGATCTGTCTGTAGTGTATCCAATAGTTCTTGATAGACTGTCCATAATGTCTTGATGTAATGTTAAGGATAATTAGAAGCTTCATATTTCAAATTGTATAATATGTATAATAATCCACGATCAGAATTATTTTACTGAAAATCCTACAATCCTGTTACTATTTTAAATTCAAAGTTGTAATACAAGTTAATTTTAAACTTTGCATAGATTTGCATAACATTAGACAATCAATCACTTCACAAAGAGCTGTGATTATGAGAGCCATGACTCGAAAGTGCTCAACCTATGCTTTAATATAGATATTAAATATTAGCTTTGTGTTTATGCATTTATAGTGCTAGTATTAAATTACAGAATATTTTTAAGTTCATTTTTTTCCTCTTGTTATTCTTTTATGTATTGATATATATATCATTAAAAACCATTCAACACTTAGATAATCACAATAACAGTCAACAATTTGGCAACCTCCTTTTCACAATAAAGGTGGGATACCACCTTTATTAAGGTCTAATATACTTATATAGACACTAAAGATTGCAACTTGACCACAGAGATTGAAATTATTGATACAAAGAAGTTTAAATAAACTTCTTTAAACAGATAAACAGAATCTGTTCTGAATGAAGATTAATAAATAGTCAGTTGTAACATATAAATTGCAATTATAAATTTCAAATTGCACTCAAAGGTATTATTTAAATAATAAGTAATATATATATACCATTCATACACCATTAATCACTTTTTACAAATTAATCAAAAATTTATTCCTTGATATTTTCTTATGGCTTCAATTGACTGACAATCGTCATCAGAGATACAATATTCAAACATACATAATTATTACATTTAGTACATATTTGTATATCATATATGTTTAAATATTGCATCTGATGAAGAGTAATGGTCAGTTGAAACTAAGAAAATATCATATGCTTGAATATTGTATTTCTGATGAAGAATATTAATCAGTTGAAACTATAAGAAAATATTAAGGAATAAATCTTTATTTTTATTTGATTGCATTGTTAAAAGTGATTAATGAAGGCGTATAAATAGTATTACAATGTTGAATAGTTTAGTATGTTGTGTTTGCTCGTTTTTGCACACAAATATATTTTTATGAATAAATTTTGATCTTTCAAGAATTTATAAAATTTATTGTACACAAGTCAAGTTTTATTTTATAATTAACATAATTTTTTTTTTAACATAAAGTATTCATTGTGGAAAATATTCTCTCCAAAAAGTGTGATTATTTTTTCATCTTTAGTCTGTATATATTTATTAACATTTATAATAACAGTTAATACTTTCTTTTTCAATTTTTATAATGCAAGCATATTTCCTTCAATGTTATTTTCTTACAGTTTCGACTGTCCAGCAGTCTTCTTCAGTTAAAAAATATTTAAATATATATGATTATATAGAACAAAATATTACATATATTTAAGTATAATTATAGTAAATATGAATTATGTATATTTAATTACAATTTGAATAAAATATTTCATATCTATGTAGTCATATATATTTAAATATTTTGAAGAAGACAACAGAACAGTTAAAGCTGTAAGAAAACAAAATTATTTAAAGAAGATAATATGTTTACATTGTTTTACCAAAATCGTCCTTTCTTTTATTTTGTTATAATATCTTATAAATATAATTTATCCAAACCACTTTGAACAGTTTCTAGCAAAATCCTTTATTGTACATATATACATACACCTTACATTTCGACTGCCCTGCAGTCTTCTTCAGAGCCAGTTTGTTTTAATCTTTCCAAAATAAAAAACGTTTTTTATTGCTTTGGATAAATTGTATATATGTTTACATAAATAAATAAATGAGGATGACATTGGTACACAAGAGACCAATAAAGGAGATATAAATATGAATGTTATAAGTCAATATAGCATGGATATTGATTCTATGAATAATAAAAATAAAAATGTTGGCATTTTCATTATGAATACATATTTGGATGAAGACATAAATGGGGGGAAAAGTGATGAGTAAAAGCTAAAATTTGATATAAAATATGATGATGAAGAAGAATTAAAGAGCCATTACAATGAAACCAAAAAATAAATGTGAATTGTGCTGCTTAAATGTTAAAGAATGGGTGATAAGGAAAATCAGGTTTAGTTAATTAAATATGAAAATGTTTTGCCTGGGTAAAGCTTAGAAGACAGAAAGTATCATGAATCCAAAAAGATTAAAAACCATGGAAAAAGAGAAAAGCAACCTAAATTTGAGGCAACTAATTATTCTAGGCAGATCATCTGAAAAATTATTAAATCCAATGTAAGCAACAGAAAAAAAGTTGAGCCAGAGAACAGAAGATCCACTTCTGTTGAAAATGATTCAGAATGTCTATGAGACAGATAGATTTTTCAAGTCAACCCAAATAAGAATTCCTACATCACTAATAAAATACCTAGAAAGTGATAAAGTTTAATCTGCCTATAAATAAGGATGACCTTCTGGTTTGATGACCCTGGATCTGTTAAAAAGGCAAATGTTTTTACTAAGGAAAAATATATATTATAATGTTATAAAATTAAAATAGTAATAAGCGTCAAGGGTGAATACTAAATGATCAAAACTAAATTTAAAAAGTAATAGTAAAGATACACTATTCTGGAAAGATTATAAATTTAATAAATAATTTTTCTAGGCATTGTTTTTGACCAGATTGGCCATATTCATAGAACTATTATAAGTCTATATAAATAGAATTTATAAGTTAATAATTTATGTTTACCATTTCCATGATAATGCAATCTTTGTTTATTGTGTTGATGTTATTTGCAATAAACCATGCCTCTTTATATATTTTTTTCGATCGCGCTTACTGCAAACAACTTTAATATTAATCAAAATGTTCACCAGACTTCCTTTCATGTTCTAAAAACATAGATTTAATATTAGAGTCTGTTTTAGTGCATTTCTGTGTATATATTTGTGTTGTACTAATCTTGTGGCGCAGCTGGCATAAGTTTCACCATAATAAATTGCATTATATGTTGGTTTATTGCACTTAATTTTATAAACTATTTGAAGAGCTCTTGATTTGAAAATAATTTCTATTTAGCATTGTTCACCATTTGATTAAGATTAGGAAGGGTTCTAAAACTAACATTGAAATCGTTTGAGCAGATTGTTTTCATGGGTTCTAAAACTAACATTGAAATCGTTCGAGAAGATTGTTTTCATCATTTTAGATATATGTGGCACAAAAGGAAGGCTGATCCATGCATTAACATTGTTATTAATATTCCTAGTATTTAAAAATGAATAGACTCTTTTAAGAGTTTTATTTAATACATTAATATTATATCCTGAATTGACTAAGTCTTATATATACTTTTCAATATTGTCTTCTGTCTGCTTCAAACTTACGTAATTTATCGTTTCTATACAAAAACATTTGAAGCCAGACAATTTTTGTGAAATTGGAATATAAAAATACCGGTGAATTACACCACGAATGTTGATGGATTTTATAAACATTTTATAATTAATTTGGAGTTTGAATGTTGAATATACATATCTAAAAACTTTATATATCATTTGATGTATCTTTAATTTCTAAAGTCCAAACTAAAGAAGATAAATGAGATCTCATCCTTTATATCAATAATTGTTTTTTCTTCAGCGCAGGTAAGATCTTCTACATATTGCATATACAAAGGTGATGTTGCTGTAGCAAACTATTTCGGAATAAATGCTAATTAATTAGTTAAGAACTATACTACAAATTATTCCATTTAATGATAGCCTCATAACATCAACGCAATAAACAAGAAAGACTCATGCATTGCATTATCACGCAAATAGTATATATTGTAATGGAATATATGCCGTTACATTATTTTAAAATGAAAATAAAAAGATCGTAAATAAAAATTGATTTATTAAAAAGAAAAAAACTTAAAAACTGAAAATTAAAAGTTGTTTAATATATATAGATCGCATGATGGACAACTTTAAAAACTTTTAAAAAAATAAAAATATTTGAAAGTATTTTTTTTGTAAAAAAGTAAAGATATAAAGATTTGATATTTTTGAAAATAGAAATAATGTTGATTTCTATAATCTTAGAAAATGGAAATGATTGTCTTATTAATTAAATGATTGTTCAAAATCAAACTGGCCCTTGAGGCATTTAAAATAAATTAAAGGGTCAGATAAGAGAGTACAAAGAAATTAAATGACCAATGCAAACACCAGAAATGTCAGCACGGACCGTAATTGAAACACCAGAGGATTAGTGACGTCTTGCCGTTTGAATCTCAAGATCTAATGATAAGAGACTAATAAAAATATAAAAGCCAAATTATTATTATAATTGTTATCTTAGAGCTGACTATGAATAGATCGTTATAACTAGCTATATTGCAGATTTTCACGATGTGGAAGTCTGCAATAAATTTAATTTTCCGGACAAACCAGCTGAGGCCTCTGGATGACAGTTCCTGACCAAATGCATGGCAAGACGCAGTTTCATTTCAAAGAAGGACAAAATCTACGAAAGTGATCACGAAGATGGACTTCTCAATCTATTAAATCCGTAAAGTATGAACTATTGTGTCTATCTAATAACTTTCCTAAAAACTGCAAGTAATTAATAACTGAAAATAAGAACTCTTATCTGACTTAAAGAATGCAAATTCAATTATTGATATTTTTTTATGTAGATGTTTAAGCAATCATTTCCATTTCGTTTTTTTTTTTGTGTGTATTATGTTTTAACCATTTAAAGTTGGTTGTAGATAGCTGTATGGATAAAGATTAATAACTATGTTTAAATTTGTTTATGTTTAATTTAAGGGATTTTAATTTCAGGCTATTTGTTTCGTGGTTGTGTCAGTGCTAGTGGAGAGATATATAGACGTTTATATTAATGTAATGTGAAGCGTGTTTAGCATACAGGGCAACGTGCCCACCTGAATGCATAACCCCAACAGTCATACCGTTGCAATGGTTGCAGATGTATTTCCTGCACCATTAACCCCTTCTAGCTCTATGGACAGGGATTTATAAGTCGGCAGAAAGACCGCTCTTCCCCCATAAGTAGCACTCTTTAAAAAAATATATATATACATGATTCCTTAGTCTGACAGATGCACTTTCCTGTTCTAGACACGGATCATTTCCTTCAAATAATATCACGATGTCAGATGCACAGGCCTGTCTGCGTGGTTTTATGCTAGCATCTTCATATTGCATCGATTGCGACTATATATCTGGAAGCAGGCATTGGATTGACTATGAACTTTTAGTCTGAGATTGAATGAATGTTTTGATAAGTTAAGTGAAAAAAAATCTATGTAGACTATCTATGCTCGACATGCTAAAGTAAAATATAATTTAAATATCCATCTGTGCGATCTATTTAAAATAGTAATTTAAATTTTAAAAAAAATATTAATGTTAAAATCTAAAAATAAATTTATTCCTCAATTTTAAATGTGCATTAATAAAAATCTATTTGTGTGTTAATTACTGGCAGTGGCTTCTTTTATTTTATTGTTCTAAATATTTAATATATACTTTGAGAATAGAAATCTATTGAAACTTATAAATGTTTAAAATCTCTGCTACCCTATGAGCTAGTGACCTTGGGCAAACGGTCAGAATAATATATATATATAAGAAAATTTTTTGAATCTTAACTTACGTATCTGCCTACTATATGAATTTTTCTAGGTTCAAATGCCTAGATGGTGCCCGTGTAGTGCGGATACGTTTAAGACACCTTCATTGACCGTTAAAATATAAATTATTAACTTATAAATTTATAAACTTATAATAGTTCTATGAATCTGATTGACCTGGTCAAACACAATGCTTAGAAATAATATTTCATTATAGTGTACCTTCACTATTATTTTTTGTATTCAAATTAAGGGAACAAGTATTTTACTGAGTTATAAATAAATTTAATGAATTTATAAGAGAGTTTGTTGAGGTTTGATTTTTTGCTTTCAGTAATGATGATGAATGGGAAGGGGGGTTGTCATTAGTTTGTGTGTGCGCTGTTTTCATGGTACGAGTTTTTAATTTCAGCACTGCATCCACCATATTATATTTATATTTAGCAGTCTATAAGACTCAAAGTTGAGCCAGGCCTAACTCCAATAGTGTATATTTATTAGCCTCGAAATGAGTAAGGCATGATTGTGGTTTTAGTTCATGAACATTTAACATAGCCCTATATCATGAACCACTTTCTCTAAGAATCAAATTAGAACAAGACTTTAGTTGTACAGATTGTTATTTTTTATCTGTAGAGTGGTAGATTGCATATTATGCCTCTCTTCTTGGTAATCCTGTTGTATTATATGCTCGTTGCTAGTGACAGATTTTTCATGTACTCCTGCATTATGAGTGAATAATCAAGTCTATGATTAAATCAAAGTCCAATCTCTTCACGGGAAAATTATAAATATTATTGAGTATATGAAAAATGTGTATTACTTATACAGCTTCACAGATGTGCATTTCAAGCGCAATATATAGATTGCAAACTGTAAGTGAAGTAAGCTGCTTATTACTTATACCAAAGATAACTTTTTTTTTATGAATACGAGTTTGTAATTCCACTGTTAAAAGAAGTGTTGGTATGATATTATAAGTTTAAAAGAAAAGTTGAGTTGAAATAAAATCATCATCATCTAATACTGAATTGATTCTATTTTATTCCTCAGTGGAGGAGGGAGAAATGTAACCTCTCTGTCATGGATCACGTATATAACATAAAAATAAAGAAGAAAGCTAAGGTTAAAACTAAGATTAGCTAATTTTAATGTATAAAAAAAAAGAGAAATTGTTTAGTGTTTTACAACTTTCTATAAGGTTTGTTTTGTTTTTGATTTGTTTTTTTTTTAAAAAAAAAAACAAAACAAAAACAAGTCATAATGAGATAACAAATTAAAAAAAATAAATAAATTTGAAAAAAATGAGTTTTGTTTATTTGTTTCCTTTTAAAATATGATTTGAAAATAAAATTAATTATTTTCAAAGAAATTAAATGCTAATAAAAAAAATAAAGCAAAAACATATTAAACAGACAAGAGAATATCCTGCAAAGACATTTTTTCCTGTTATTATAAAGATTGCTAAGGAAATTTTGACTGTTGCTGGTCAACAAGAAAAAAAAATTTTTTTAATTGGATTTTTTTAAGCTTATCAGTTTGTCTGCTTCACAAATTAGCAGCTATGAATATGGTTTTTAATCTAATTCATACTTGTTTATTATGGTCAAATGGAAGTTCAGCTGTGAAGTGTTCTTTTCAAAGATGTAGCCTTTATGGTGTTGTGTGATGCCAGAATACTAATAAATAAATGCATACTTGTGCCTATCGTTATCAGTTTTATTTGCTTCCCTCTATAAAACACAATATTTATTTAAAAATAAGAGATGTAAACCATGGTTTATAAGAAGAATATAAACATGCACACCTACTAAGAATTGTCTGTTGTAAGGAAAAAATTATATGATAACAGTACAAACCATAACAATGAGCTGTTAACATTCTGCATAACAATTTACTTTCCATATAACTCAAAATTCTTTCAACAAAGTCAAGGGGTGGCCATGTGCTCTTTACTGTCACCCTTGCTTAGCAACATTTACTTGGCAGAATTTGAAATCACAGCCATAAATACTACATTTCCATTTAAAGTTTGGTCTCACTCTGTTGATGATGCATTTATTGTATGGTCACACGATGAAGTATGGTTACAGACATTCTGGACATCAACAACATATCTTCTGCAATTAAATTCACAATGGAATTGGATCAAGAATGAAAATTGACATTCTCAGATGTTCTTATGACAAAATTTCCCCAGGACAAAGTAAAAACAAGAATATATAGGAAAATAACACACACTGGCAAGTTATTGGCATATATATCCAATCATACCAGAAGCACAAAGCATGAGGTTATATTATCACTATAGAACACAGCAAAGGAAGTTTGTTCAGAAACTAATGATTTGGCAAAAGGTAAGATTACATAGAATAAACCCTCCTGAAGAATGATTATCCATCAACTAGAACCTTTAATAGCAACAAAAGCAGACACCCAAACAAAAATAATTATTGATACAATAGTGTACCCATGCATATTAGGAATATCAGATATAGAAAATCTGCAATCAATATAACAATAGCTTTCCAAAGCCATACCCTTCTTAGAGGAATTCTAACATATACAAAGCTTAAACTTGAATTGCTGAAAATCAAAAACTGTGTCTATGAAATATCGTGTGAATGTGGAAGGAAGTATATTGGTCAGACTGATACTCCTGTCAAAAAGCAGTTGAAAGAATACAAACTAATGCTTAGAAAAGATATTTACAGTAGTGGTCCATATGTATACTATATATTCAATTGGGAAAATACAAAAATATTAGTTGGAGAGGAAAAGATGCAAAGAAGAAAAGTCAAAGAAGCTGCTCATATAATAATGGCAAATATTCCTGCAAGTCAACTCAGTGTGGAAATAAGTAATAGTTAGAAGCTTTTAATTAGCCTTGCTCTTAAAAAAAAGGGTAATATAAAAGGTAATAATAATGAAAGTGAAGGAATCCGAATGTAAACCCACACTTATAGCTTGTTTAGAGTCATTGTCTTAAAATTTGAAATCAAGACTCTAAAGGTGTGAATTTACTCCTATACTAGAATTGTCATTAGTCTAGCCAGCAACACCTGAAGAAGGGTGGAGAATAATACCCCTCAAAACTTTGTGTAATTTACTAACCTGTATTATCTTTTTGTGCTATTACTAACAATTGTTTGTATTTGGAACAAGTTGAAATAAACTTCAAAATTTTCTAAACATTCAACTTCTAATAGACAATGGAAACAGTGCAACATATTATTGCATAGAAAGTTTTTATTTGTTTTTTTCCATTATTGAGCACAACTAAAAGAAATTTATTATCATCTGAAAACTTGTTAATTTTATCATTTATTCAAGAAGCCATGATAATCTGTAAGTAATTGCCAGAGAACTTAACATTAAGTTGATCTTTAATTAAATGTGGGGGGGGGAGCATTGTGCGTGTATTGAGCTCAACAGACAAACAAAACAAAGAAAAATTTGGTAAGAGCTTTTAAATGAATCCCTTATAAATAAATAATAACTTTGCTTACAATTGTCAAAAGTATTTTTTTTTGCCAAGAGACTTAATTTCTTCTTAAATTTATATATTTTTTGTTATTATTATAAGGATAAATTCACTTTATGATCTGAAAAGAATGGAAAAACATTCATTTTAAATCTTATAAGATTTGCTGATTTGTTAATTATAATTATTCATCTTAGAGCCATAAGGTCAATCAAGTTTGGGGAAAAAAGGATTTTAAATGAGCTTATGTGGAATTAGGTCTCAGGGTACATTTGAAATAGGTTAAGAAAGACTATTCTAAACCAGCAAGGGGGAAGGGGGGAGATGACAGTATTAAATTCAGTTTAGGAGGCATCAACAGCTATAGCCAAATGAAAAAAAATATTGTTTTAATGAGATATTAATAAGATTTTTTTTAAATATATTAAAAAATAATTTTATTTAAATTTATTTTTTATTTAATAAATTACAAAAATAAAAAATAATTTTAGAAATTATTATCTAATGTTAATACAAAATTTAAAATTAAAATACTTTTAAAAATTATTATTTTTTTGGAATATTAAGTATAAATTTTTGATATTTTTTTTTAAATATAGATGTTACCATATTCATGTGTTATTTTCACTATTTGGGTTTTTTTTTTAAAAAATAATTATTGACACAAATATTTATCACCAAACTTTTCCAAGAATCTTATAGCAGGCAAGCACAATCTAGAGTGTAAACTTTATTATAATTTTCTTTGAATACTTGGAGGCATATTTTATTTAATTTTGTCTGTTACGGATTTGCTTCTTATATGTTAAAAGGAAACGTCAAACAAAATAAAAAATTATTTCCACATACTTTGGTTCTTTTAAATCAATTTTTAAGTTCAAATCGTATATTTAGGAATTGTGATCTGTAGCTGAATTTATGATATTTAACTTGTATTTGCATTATTGTAAAGACACATATATAAAAAATGTCTAGATAGTTGCATTTTATAATAAAGTTTTATGGCTGAATTAACGATTTTGGAGGATTTTACCCCAGTTATTTGAGTATGTATATTTTAAATAATGTAAAATTTGTTGAGGTATGGGAATGAATTATTATTAATCTTACTGTTTGATTGACCTACGGATAATTCCATGACTTCATTTCAATTTATTTTATACTTTACTTTGGACAAAACATTTACTAAATTTTATCATTTTTAAAAGGTGAATATTCATTATAAAAGATTCAGTTATCTATTTTCTTATGTTTATTCTCGATATAGAAAAAAAAAACAAATGTAGAATGACTAATCAGTGTTCCTTTATTGAAAATTCTTATTCATTTTATTTCATATTTCTGCACCGGATAACAATTATTAATATTTATGAATCTCAAGACCTTGAAAATCTCCGTGATTACATAAACATAAAAATATGGATAAATGATTCTTAAAATGTGTTATCTTTTGTGTACAATATTCTGTGAAAATTATTACAAATATTTTTTTCTTCATTAAATCATGTGTGCAAATTTTTTTTATATAAAGTGCAGATGTCAAAATTCTCTCATAAAATGTAAACTATAAATAAGTAATTTCCCAGCATGCAATATGATAAATAGCAGTAACTTCAAACGTGTGATCTATTCCATCCTATATTGTGACCACAAATAAATGAACATTTTCCGTCATAGATAATGAGCACAAATGACTTGGAAGAATGCATAGATAATAGTGTGCATTGCTATTTTGCTGTCACATTTTTCAGCAGAAGGACTACATGGGACTGCCATAGCTCCTGTGATTTGCCTGCCATTCTGTAGAACTACAGTAAGAAAAAATATCAATGGGGATAAGTTGGAGCTTAGTTTCAGCTGTATGAATGGTTTCCAAAGGTGGAGGAAACACTGCAGAAGCCTACTGAAAACATTGAATAATAAACTAAAAATGTTCTATTACATATATATATATGTTTTTCCCATGAAGAAACTGAATTTTAGAATTGTTTATCCAAATAAATCCTAAGAAATTGTTATCCAGAATATTCATCCTAGTTATTGCCACTGCTGATGGGAGTCAAAAATGTTTCCATTTTACTTTACACTTATTTTCATTTCAAGAAAAATCCTTCTCAATTAGTTTGTTACAATTCTATGACCATTCAGATTATGGTTTTGATTGTTCTCATTGCTAAGTTAATTTTCTTACAAATTGGGGAAGAAAACATCCAAAATAATAAATAAATCCTAGCCAAAAACCCTCATTCACTTTGCCCCACTTGTCCATTCATGAAGACCAATTTGATGATTGTTGTTGTTTGATTAAATCTTTTATAAAGAGAGAAAGAAACCATCAAACATCACATAATCACCATTTCTTATGCTTGCTTATAACTTATTAAAATAGGCAAAACTCTCCATGCCGTAGTACCACTCAGTGCAAGCCACAGTAATCAATGGCTGCCAGAAGGCTTGTGCATAAAATCCCTATCTAGTACCTACTTATCCATTATCCCCAGACTAGCCTTCATCAGTGAGGAGCCTTGGATAAGGCTTGTGCATAATATTTCTATCTAGTGCCTACTCATCCAATATCTTCAGACTAGTTTCTGGCTTATGGCTTTCATCAGGCTCCTCACTGATGAAAGCCACATGCCAGAAACTAGTCTGGGGATATAGAATGGGTAGGCACCAGGTAGGAATTTTATGCACAAGCCTTCTGGCATCCATTAATTACTCTGGCTTGCACTGAGCAGCACTACTGTATTGGAGAGTTTTGCCTGTTTTAAAGAAAGGCAGAGAAAAAAATGAAGAAAAAAAAATCCACAGCTTTGTTACTGTAAAACTTCACAGCAACTTTGTGTTTAGTTTTTGTTAATGATAAGATTTGTTTTAACAATTACCCATAATATTCAAATTGTTTTTCTTTATTTCTGGTTGGAAACACTAACCCAAATAATGCATCCTTCATAAATATTTTCGTAACAAATGTGGAAATAATGAAATAAAATGTTATATTTATTATTTGTACTTACGTATTAATCCTGTGGCATGGAGCATATACTAGACGTGCTGCCCCTTTCCACATTTGTATCACTCCACTGATAATTTTCTTATCTTGTGATCTGATCAAAATAACCTGTACACGGACGGATCTTGTACACGATATTTTTCGCAAGATTTGCAAAAGAGTAACATACACAGATACATAAGTGCCGACACTGCTGATAACTTTGTAAATCTTGCGATAAAATATCATGTATAAGATCCGTGTACATGTTACTTTTTTGCAAATCTTGCAAAAAATAGCATGTACAAGATCCGTATGCAGAGTTATTTTGGTTGGATCACAAGATAAGAAAGTTATCAATGGATTGATACGAACGTGAAAAGGTGTAGCATGTTGCCAGAATGAAATCTTAAACAAAAACTGGGCCAAAAAAAAAAAATTGGTTTTGGAAAAAAAAATATTTTCTTACCAGATTGGAGATCGGATAAAAAACACATTTTGATACAAAATCAGAATTAGTCAGATTTATTTGACCTAATTGCAATGTTACACATTTATCGTGGATGTGAAAAGGTGCAATAGGTCTAATACATGTTGTGTCACAGGACTAATATGTAAGTACCTTATTATTTGCTACTTTCAGTAATGATTCAGTAGTGGTCAGTGACTCCTCCAGATAAGTAAAAAAAGGCATAGAGGTCAACTAAATAGTTAATTAGATGACATGGTATTAAAAGAAATATGTGTCTACATGCTTGATAAACAAGTTTTTTAATAGATGTATTTAACTAGTTTTTACATATGGATTTGAGACCTGGTTACTTAACAGAAGGCTAACAGAGTTTTTCATACCATTCACCAAAATATAGAGTGATTAACAAGAATACAAGAGTGATAGAGCTAACAGGATATCATTGATCGTAATTGAAGAATTAAGAGATTGAAATGAAGCTAGGTTGGGCATATTCTTATAACAATTGATAATAGGATAGCTGAAGTTTAAATTGGATTCAATTGATTGTAAATGTTCTAGGTAGAGACTTTGTATGAGTGCATTAGATAAAATAAGAATGTTAGATGGTGAGATATAGAATATATGCAATATATAGGAGGATGTCAAGTGGATTAATATTGGAAAGACCTTTAGTCAATTGATCATGGTTGAAAATGACAATCACGATTTAATGTATTTAAATTTATATACATTTGTAAAATACTAGCTTTCAATTCAAAATTTGAATTATGACTTCTTTTAAATACAGCAATATATATAAACATTACAATATTGGAATAGTTCAAAAGTTTTTCCAGTATATTTTCACACATTTTAAAATTACAATTATGAAAATATGGATTTAACATACATATAGCAAAGTACATTTGATGGGAGCATTATAGGTTTTCAAGTTGTCTTTTTTTTTTTTTTTTCATTTTTATCAGTGCATCGTTTGTCTTAGCTTGATTCTATTACAAGTATCCATATCAAAGTACGCGGAGTGGGGGGGGGGGGAATGCCGTTTTATAAAAAGAGAAAAAAATTAACAGCCATAAATATCGAAATTATAATCGAACAAGTAATTTCAGAATCAGTATTAAAATATATTTTCTCTATCGATTTTAAACTTATACATAGAATCATTAAATCCGCTCATAAAGAAAATAAATTAGGAAATCTTAAACCTTAATTTTAATAAATCCAAAAATCACAGCTGTATAAAATCAACGAATGCTAAATTGGTTTAGGGAATGAGAACTTATTGGTTTCGCCCCCTTTTAAGTAGTGGTCAGCATCTTGACGGTAAAATTCCAAATTATTTTTATACATTGAATTGAATACAGATGGCAGCACTGGTTACTTATGTCAGCTGGGAATTACAGACTTTTCCTATATTTTTGCATATTATTTAAAGAGAATTTTAAATAGTATTTTGATTCTCATTACTAAAGTATTCAAATTGTGTCCGTGAAGTATATAATGAGACCTGCTTGCTAATTTGCACTTAAAACCTGATGTTCAGTAAATATTCAAGCCATAAGATAAAATTCAAGACTAATTTAAAAGACATTTACCATTGTAGATTATTAAGTAATCTTTACGTGAAATACTGTGGAATCTAGAATCTGTAGTAATGATCTGGGTATCACGGTACGTGTTGTTCGCGCTCTTTTTGTGGTTTAAAATATCTATAAAAATGTTAATATTTCCTGGAACTTTTTCATTTAGCCTGTCTTATCATTTAGAATATTGCATTTGACTGGATTATTGTATGAGGAACTTTGTTTTATTCTTTATTTGTGTTCCTTAGACTGACTTCCTGATGCTAGCCCTATTTTAATATCTATGTTGTTGTTGTTTTGATTGCTAAAATAACTTTTTGTTCATCTTTATCATTATTTTCAACCATTATCAATCCACTTCAGGATTAAGATCTCTCCAAGTTTATTGCAGATTCTCTTGTCTCTCTTTTCCATATTATACTAGCAAACTTCCTTATTTCTTCTATCCATGTACCATGATCTGTTTCTAGATCTTTCATAATCTCCTGGGATCCAGTTGCAGACTTCAACTGACCATCTATTATCATCTCTTCTAGCAATACATCCAACTCATCTCCCTTTCAGTTTCTTTAATGATGTCAGTAATATCTATTTGATCTCTCACTCATATATTTCATTTTCAATCTCTTCTTTCCTAACATACATTCATATTTCATGGAATGGTCTGAAGTCTGTATTGCTCTTCTGTTAAGTGTCCAAATCTCATCTATAAATAAGAACTGGTAAAACACATTTATTAAACATCTTTCTTTTTAAACACATATTAAAATATTTGTACAAAAATAACTCCATCCAAATTTAATTCTATGATTGATTTCATCCATTATGTTTCCTTCTATATTATTAATCTGACCAAGATATTTATAATTGTTAACTTCTTTTATCATTATTATTCTTTATTTTCTTCTGATAAAATTCATTGAACATTTGTCTCTAACATTTATGTTTAGCCCTATTTTTTTACTTTCATCTGATAACTTTTACAATATTTCCTGAAGTTTTGAAGCATTATTTTCAAAAACAACTACACATCAGCAAAATCTAGATACTTAAATAATCTCTTGTGCCGGTCGGATTTGTATGTTCACGTAACAAGATCTAGCATCTAGGCAAAAGTACCTCGAATCCAATCGTGCGCAAGATACCCAGGTCAGGAACACTCATGAATTCTGCCCTATTTGCCTATCCCCCAGATCTCGAACATTATGAGTAACAATCCCGATGACATCGATTAATCCACTTCTCATCCGCCGGCATCGATCATCGGAGACACAAAAGGCTCAAGGCTAACTCATGATAGAATAACTTAATGACGAGCATGTTAGTTATGTGTAGAGCGGAGATCATCTAGTCATATTTAAGCTTAAGAAATAACTTAATATTTATCTTAACTAAAGAAAGCGCTGATTCGAGTTTGAGGTATATATATTTACGATTTATTAATAATAATTATGTCGAGTCATTTAACCGACACGAGCCTCAGGATTATTATAGATCTTTATTTGAATCATTTTATACAATAACATGATAATTGCGGCTATGCCAATAATATATGTATGTGTTTGAGTAAATTAGCGCTATTAGAATAGATTATTAGAACGCTATCGCACCCCCAGAAACGAAAAGAGCATTTGATTACTTCAAACAATAATTTTAACACAGATAATATTTGATTACATTTAATATGACAGTTAACTGGGAATTTTAGATAATTAATGCGCGGGATGGGTAATGAAAAATTTACACAAACGATACTAAATTTATCGTATTAATACTTATATTAAAATAAGGGACATATGTTTGTTTAAATAAATCATTTCATTACAGCTTATGAATACTTCTAATGTTTGTTTATGTTTGTTTAAATAAATCATGGTGGCTTATTATCGGTCCTTTTTATGGATCCTGGAGTGTGCTTCACGAATTCTAAGAAGTGACCGATTTCCTCTGCAAACTTTGGCAGGGTCGGTTTTACGAACGAAAAGAGTCCAGATTCCCTGGAATGAGGTAGAAGCGAATCGTGGATGACAAGGAGTGGTCGGCTATGTCAGTATCGGGCTGGTTTTTCCAGAGCGATCCCCGTATAAAGCATGCACGAACCAAGGATGTCCCCAGGGTGGTTTTACAGCCTGGTTCAAGGACATTGAGATGACGATGTGGTCCGACGCTGCGGTTGCCTCCATGTAATAAAGAAGCATGAACATATATAAAATAGAATGGCCTTTATGCACTAAACGCTTATTAATAAAACATAAATATACTTCTTAAAGATTATTGGGACGTATTTATTGCCCACGAATGATGAACTATTTAGCGTAATGACATGGCTTCACTTTAAGCAAACAGGGATAATAATTATACATATAAACATAGAATAAAAGGTTAAGGTCCCCCTTTACATTATATTACTTAATATTATTCATTACGTTTTACACATTAAACCTCAATTTTGGTTGATTTATGCCCTTGTGGAAATACATTAATTGATTGCAAAATAAAAAGGGTGGTCGTAATAGCTAAGATGAAATTTACATATATAATATAGTTGAAAGATAAAAGATAGCGCATTATTTAGGAAGGAGAATGGGAAAAACACGTCAAATCTGTTTTTCAACAGTAAACATGAAAAATATAATTAATTTATTTCTTTAAAACTGCGAGCATCTGGGCAAGCCGAATAAGACTTGTTTTTATCAATTATAAATTATTTACCCAGTAAATGATGGGTGGGGAAAACAAAATAAGTTATATGCTGGCGATTTTAGAATATTATTGGCATTAACTTTAAAATATAAATACGTAAAAATGTTAATAAAAATTATTGGCTGCTTTTAAATAAAATAAAAGAAAAACATTTTATTAGAGGCTTAGCATAGATTAGTTATATAGAATTATATATATTTGAAGATATTTAAAAGATATAGTTTAAAATATACACATTACATAGAAGGCAGGATTTTAGGAATTATAAGTGGTCTGAGTTCTTTACCTTGATGATTGAGAAAAGCATTTCACTAGGAGTCAGTCCATCGGTATTGTCACTAGATCTAGGGTAGCGGGATGATTTGAGATAGCACTTCATTTCATTGGAAAGACATATGTAAAGTTCAGTAGCACGGAGTACGGAAGCTTCGTTCATGGGATCAGCATGTTAGAACGGAGGGACAAGGCGAAACTTACTACTCACAACACATTGCGTGAAAATTACATCGGGCATGGATTATGTTCAGCAGCATGGCTATTTAATGATCTCCCCTCCTTGTGGATTCAAATCCAGCAGTATTTATACTTTTAATTTGAATTTGTAACTAGGCAACTACTGCTGGACCTGAGGCAGTTTAAGCACTTAGATTTCATTTGGAATCATTTGGCCGGATACTCTTATCTGGTAAGATGTTTGAAACAATGCAAGTTTGTTATCAGTTTCTCAAACGATTGTTTTAAAATATATCTTGTGATTTTAAAACAAGCTAGCGTGGACAATTTCCACTAATGGGTTACTTCTATTATTACTAATTTGTAATCTTCTATTTTAATCTAAAGGGTCTTCCAGGTTATTGTTTTTCGAGAGACTTACTAACAAGATTGCATCATTTCTGGCTACAAACTTATATATGGAAAATATAACAAGTATCATATATAATATCTTATATATATAATATACTATTAATTCAATCACAATCTCCTACGCTAAAATATACATATATATTTATTATTTACGCCCGCATACACATGGGAATATTATTATTAGATTAAATATTAAATTAAGACACATATGTTTACATTATTTTATACTATTGGGTGAAGAAATTTATTATTAGTTATGTGTATACGTGCGTAAGGACGAGTTTGAATACGGTTAGGTGGTAGGAGATTGGATGTGGGCTGTGAAGCAGGATCTGAGTATCAGATCATCTGCTTCACTCTATTCCTTTTTACTCCCATAACTTCTCATTTTAATCTATAATGTACTTCTGATAAATTACTGTAAACAAATTTGGAAATATGGATTCATTCTGTTTATACAATGTTAATCTTAGTAAGACTGTAATCTAAATTGTTGCTGTTGCATTTATATAAATATTATTCAGAATATGACTGTATTAAAACAGGCAAAACTCTCTAAACAGTACTGCCGCATAAAATCCCTATCTAATGCCTGCTCAACCAATATTCCCAGACTAGTTTCTGGCTTGTGACCTTCATCAGTGAGGAGCCTTGGATCTGAGAGCACTGCATCTAGTTCTTAGGATCTAATACAACCCTCCAGAAGTCACTTTTGATCTCTACTTAGCTACAAAACTCTGAGAAAATTGAAAACTCAATAGTATTTTCAATCTAAGCTCATTAACTTATATAGTCATATAGGTCTGAATTCAATTTTAATAACATTTATGAGCAAGCATAAGAAATGATCATGTGATGTTTAGTGGTTTAATATGCCTGTATTCTGGATCAATATCTTGATGATCCAATGCTTTAATCACTGAAGAAAATCAAAGATCTTTTCATAATCTATATATCCAAAGTGTAGTGGCAGCTCATATTCATGGGTTCTTTCTATAATTTCTGTCAATTCTTGGATCTTTTGGTTGGTTAAAATCTAAAGTTTATTGTAAACAAATTGTAACTGTTTTTAATAAAAATTTTGTATTAAATTTATAAAAAACTGATAGGTCTGTAAGTTTTAATTATAATTTTTCTTAGCTGTCAATATTATTCCTGCAATATTTCAATTGTTTGGTACATCTTTTTCATTTAGAGATTCAGTATATAATTTTGCCCACAATTGTTTTATTTTTTCACTGGCTTTTTTTAATATATTGATTATAAATTCCATCATTTCCTGAAGATTTTCTAATAGATTTGATTGCATATCTTGCTTCTTTTGTTTAAAATGCTGGGAAATATAGATTATCTAGTAATTGCAGAGATTACTTTGCAAGCTCTCTATTGATCTGTATTTTTTTATAGAATTTTTCCACACATTTCATGATTTTTTCTGTGTTTCTGTCTGTTCACATTTTTATCTGTGTTTTTATTGGGATGTCCACATTTTTGAATTTTTAACAATGAAAAAAAATTGTTCCTCTTTAGAACTTGAGCTCACATCCTTATGCTTTCCAGGAAAAATCTTTAATAACTGAATCAACAGAAATATTACAGTTGTTGAATTAAATGTTAATATTGATTTAATTCATTATTAATTAAAAGTAAATATTTTCTATAATCTGAATTATTCCTCTGAAATAATTAATACTTCATAAATATTTTGTAAAAAAAAAGGTTAGAGAATTATGTTTTCATGTCCAAAATCAAAACGAAGAATAGAACTGTGGAAATTTGTTGACAGCAGGTGCTCTCTTATGGAGAGAACAAGAAACATAATAGAGATTATATTTTTATATTCGACTATTTCCATCATCTAATATGTGTATTGAATGTCTTTAAAAAATTTAACTTTATTTAAATATTCTCAATATATTCAACTGTTAGTAATAGCACATCAAATGGGTTAGTATATGCACAATGTTTCGAGAGCAATTTTTCTCCCCTCTTCAGGTGTTGCTGGCCTGATTAGTGACAGTACTAGCATGGAATTTGAACCTGGATCCTTAGATTCTTGATTATTGAATTTTAGGTTTTCCCAATTGGATAGAGAAGAAAAGGTATAAAGAAGCAAATTTAAAGAAGCTGCTGTCATGACAATGGCAAAAAATCCCATAAGCCAACCTAGTGTGACAATACATAATGTATGGAAACCACTAATCAACTTTGTTCTTAGGAAAAAGTGGAGAAATCTCTTAGATAAGTATATATTTCTACTGACTTGTCTTTGGCAGGATGGCTGTTGGTTAGAGTGTTACCTTAAAATTCAATATATAATCAAGAATTTAAGGATCCAGGTTCAAATCCCATGCTAGTACTGTCACTGGTCAGGCCAGCAACACCTGAAGGAGAGGGGAGGAAAATACCTCTCGAAACATTGTGCATATACTAATCTGTTTGATGTGCTATTACTAATAGTTGAATGTATTTGGAATATTTAAATAGTTAAATTTTTCTGAAAGACATTCAATACGCATATTAGATGATGGAAATAGTCCAATATAAAAATATAACTAGAACACCATCATCACAAACCTTCAGGAAAAACAATAATAAAAGAGATTAATGAAGACAATTATTTTATTTAAATTGAAATTATGTTTTATTTATAACTAAAAAATAAATTATCTAAAAAAATTTTTTTTAACTATTATTTTATTTAGTAATAATTCCATTGTGGAAATAACTTTCCTACCGAAATCAAGATGTTGTTTTACATATTTGAGACTTAGTCTCATATAGTTTCCCTTCTTAATTCGTAATTGTATTTTTTAACTTTTGTATATTTTTATATCCTTTCTTGTCATTTTGAAATTTTATTTCTAATATATCAAGAGTAACCCTTTTTAGTATCAATTTAACAAAGTCCACATATTCAGTTTAGATAATGTATCGCGTTTAATAATTCTTGTATTCTTTCTTTTCTGTATATATTGCCTTGTGTCAATACTTTATAAAATGGATTTAAAATTGGTTGCTAGATGTGGAACTACACTACTTCTGTCTTTGTATCCCAGGTCCTTATTGATAAAGGGAAAAGCAAAAAACCAGATTGATGATGGGAATTTAAGTGTACTGTCACTTGGTAATCACTGATTATTTAAACTTATCATAGATGGCAGTAGTGTAGCAAACTGCTGTTGTTTTATCAAAAAGTTAGAAATAATGTATTAGTGTTAGTAGAAAACTTATTCTTGTTTTAATGTTCCAAAATTCTGTATAGTTATGCCAATAAACATCACATGATCACCATTCCTTATGCTTGCTTATAACTGTTATTAAACAGGCAAAAACACTATACGTATTGCCACACACAGCAAGCTAGAGTAATCAATGGATACCAGAAGGCTTGTACATAAACTCCCCATCTAGTGCCTACTCATCCAACATCCCCAGATTAGCACTACAAGCCAGAAACTAGTCTGGGGATATTGGATAAGTAGGCACTAGATGGGGATTTTATGACAAGCTTTCTGGCATCCCTTAATTACTTTAGCTTGCTGTATGTGGCCATACATATAGTGAGTTTTTGCCTGTTTAATATCTTCTTTTATCTTCCTATTGGTCTCATTTTAAATCATCATCAAGGCATTTAAAAAATTTTAAATGATGTATTTTTTAATTTAAATTTGTTATGATGTTTTAGGAATATCGACTGTTTGAATATTTTTTTTTGTAATCTTTATCTTCACCTTTGGCAAATCTAATTCTTAGAACACTTTGATCCACTGTATTATGAATATTGTTAGTGTAACCATATGGTTTGGCTCAATGATATTAAGCTTTATTCAAGTGATCCTGAGAGTGATGATGATTTGGATTGTTTGTGACACTGGAAAATCTGATAGAGTGGATATGAATTTCATAACATTTTTATCATAGGGTCTAGTGGTAGTTATATTTAAAATAATATTTTAATAGTATTAAACCAATTTAGAAGTATGAAAATATTTAGCATTTTATTATTATTATTATTATTATTATTATTATTATTATTATTATTATTATTATTATTATTATTATTATTATTATTATTATTATTATTATTATTATTATTATTATTATTATTATTATTATTATTATTATTATTATTATTATTTTATTTTATTATTATATTATTATTAATTATATTATTATTTTATTATTATTATTATTATTATTATTATTATTATATTATTATTATTATTATTATTATTATTATTATTATTATTATTATTATTATTATTATTATTTTATTATTATTATTATTATTATTTTTTATTATTATTATTTTATTATTATATTTTATTATTATTATTATTATTATTATTATTATTATTATTATTATTATTTTATTATTATTTTATTATTATTATTATTATTATTATTATTATTATTATTATTATTATATTATTATTATTATTATTATTATTATTATTATTATTATTATTATTATTATTATTATTATTATTATTATTATTATTATTATTATTATTATTATTATTATTATTATTATTATTATTATTATTATTATTATTATTATTATTATTAATAATTACAAGAAAAGAAAACAATTTGTAATTCTTCTAAATTTTGTAAACATTCTTCAAATATATTGTATCGCAATTTAAAATATGAAATAGTCTAAGTAGTTATCACTAGATGGAGAAATATTAATTTATTCACACTGTTCAGTTATTGGTCCATTTAGTACCATGGGGGGGGGGGGGCTATCAAGAAAGAAAATCAGAATCCACAGTACTTCAATATCTACACCTATAAAATAAAGTAAAAAAAAGAAGAGCTGAAAAGTAAAAACCCTGTGGATTGAATTGAATAAGATTACAGGATAATGTGTATTTAAAAATATGGAGTAAGAAACCTTAAAACCTTGTATTCTTTCATCACTTTTTTTCATCAATTTTATAATTCCTGAGATGCATACTGGAGAAAAGAGGATAACAGCCATATGGATAATTATTTGCCTCAACAAGAACAAATCCAGAAAGTGTAAGCAATTACTTTTATTTTATTTATGTTAGCCAATTTTCATATTTAAAAATGACGTGTAAATCATTTAGATTGAAAAGGAAAAGGCGAAAGTGTTTTGTTTCCGAGGTTTTTATAAGAAAGAAAATAAATACGTTTGCTTATAAATTATAATCTTCATAAAATATAATTCGAAATAATTTTGAAGAAAAATGTGAAAATATAAAGTAAACAAATTAAAAATTCATTTTAAGTCATATAAAGTTCAATCAATTTAAAAGAAAAAATGCGTGAACTTATTCCCTATTCTTATTAAGAAAGAAAACTCGTCTGCAAAGTTTGCTTTAGCGCCAATTTGCTTAGTTATTGAAAATGAAAAAGTTACAGATTTAAAAAAAATGCCAATGATATCGTATTTATAATTGCTCACAATTGAATAAATTCTTCTTAGTATTATTAAACACATCTTAATTTTCTGATAGAAATGAAAAAAAAAAATATTTCTTAATCTTTATGGTGCAATATGTGAAGTAAAATCGCCAAGATCATTTAAAGTTATTACAGATATCACCGCGGATGGAAAAACAAAACAAATAAATCAAAAAATGATTTTAAAAAGTTTGTTTTGAAGATCGTAATAAACCTATAAATTCATTTAAGGAAAATTATCTATAGAAAGTGTGGATAAACCTATTTTAATTGTGCTACACTTGGAGTGTTAGAATTTTATTTCACTATGCTGACATTGAATACAATAATCAATATATATATATATATGCATTACTTATGAGTGTTTGCTCATGATATCAGTTTCCTTATCATTCACCTCATAATGATGGAACAAACTTTGAACTAAGGGGCATAAGATAAATGGGAATAAAAATTTTCTTTTTTTCTTTTTTTTAGTTATTGCTATGTTTAGTATTATAATATACTTTTTGTCATGTGTTATTCAAGGATTTTTTTATTATTTATTTATTGTGGTATAAAATATATTTAGTTAAGGATGAAGAGATGTATAAAGATATATACATTTATTACACATATTTTTATTATTTTCCCAGTTGATGGAAAACATAATATTAAATATCGTTTATCTAAACAGAAAGAGAGAGAGATTTATCTCTTGCACTTTTAAAACAGATTTTAATATTTTATTAAAGGGTAAACAAACAGACTAAATTTGTCAAAGATATACTATAATGACACAATTGTTTTCTTATATGAAATAATTGATATAAGCATTTTGCATTTCTTAAATTTTGCCTATGAATGAACATGTCCACTTTAAATATAAAATGTAGGCTAATCTTCATTGTCTATATGTGTATGGATTGTTATAACAAAAGTATTATTATCTTTAAAAATAGTTAATAGTCATTTGACTTACATGTTGGTTTGTTTAAAACACTAATAGTTTCTGCATTGTGAAATGCAATATTTATGTTCCACTTTTATTGTTAGAATTATTTTATCTTGCTATTGTATTGATAAGGATTTGTGACAGCTTTCAGCTGATAAGTATGTGCCACATATAATGGCATCAACTATAGTATCATTGATATTGGGCATGGGCAGATGGAGAATTCTCCCATTGCTGATTCCATGAGAGGATGATATTGTCGAGGCTGATCAATAGTTAGTGCTTAGTTAGCATAGTTAATCCCAAGAGAGGATGATATCCATGGTCTGAATTCTATTTCCCTGTGATGAGGCAATGCCCACACTTTTATACCTATGAAAAGGTATTAGAATTGGCCATATTATTGTACAACTATCATGTTGTTTTGTAGAGCCTCCCTTTATTGTTTGATCCCTCATGAGGTTATGTAGTTAGTTTTCCACCATGTATGGTGAGATTTTAGTGTTTTAAAATTAAATAGCAAGGATAAGATAAAGTTAGATTCAGGGACACTTGTTTATCTATAGTGTTTGCCTAATTGGAATAGTGTCTTTATGATGTTGTAGGATCTTCATCAGTTATAAACAAACCAACCAAAACTTACTAGTGATTGTAGAACTTCTATATGAAAGAGCAAGAGATACACATGGACAATGTTGATTTATTTTCATCAAGCAGCGATTCGCCGTTGGAGTGATAATATAGGTTAACTATTAGAATGATTATGTTGTGGACATAGGCAATGTTTTGGTGTCATGTGTGCATTTGACTTCTGATGTCTGTCCCCACATTAATACAATAAATCTCTTCATATTGAATAATAATAATTGTTAATTGTGCTGAATATGATAATTGTCCTTATCATATTCTGATAAATGAAATAGCTTTAGTATAATGCACTACTTTATAATTTTGAGTTCTAGATTTAAAATTTGCACATATCCCAAAGATTTAAATACACTTTTGTTTTATAATTTGAGTGCTAATTTAGTTTAAATAAAGTTTAACTATCTTATTCTATAAGATAAAATAATAGAAACATAGCCAATAATGATAGTGATAATATGAATATCACTATACTAGTTTATCTTATATACTATGTGTATAGTCAATGGGATACAAATTATTTTCCATACCTGATTTGATATAATGTCTGTCTTATTTCATGCAACGTGTCTGAAATAAATTTGTAAGTAGTGTAAATAAATCTTGTTGTGTTAAAATTTTTATTTAGTTGTCTGTAGTCTTATTGCTAATCACCACACACATTATTATTGTTATTGCTATCGACATATCATCTGATTATATTGAAATCATGATCAATCAATATAGTATATTTGACTATATGTTGGTATATCATAATAATTTTGTTAAGCCCTATAATTTATGAGTACCTCTAAGGCATCATCACTTAATAATCAAAATACTATTAACCTAGATTGCATTTTATTTTAAGTGGTATACTAAAAGATAAACACTTAATAGTGGTTTAATCAGTTTATTTGAACCTGCAGATCTATCTTTCATTGATCTTGATCACATTGTTTGTAATTATTTGAGAAAAAGAAGTTGGTAAGTTATTGTGTTTAGTTATTAAAAAGTTATTCCTATTTCTTGAAGCTTAAAGTTTATAATAGTTAGGGAGTTTATAAAGTTTCTTTGGATATTGTTTGTTAATTCGATTTTGTATTAAGAGATGTTTTGTGCATTATGTTTGGGTAGTGGCAAAATCCCTCTCACTGATCTAGGTATATCCTGTATAACAATCTTTTTAAGTTGTTTGAACCCTGAGAAGAATAAGTTATTAATTTGCAATGTAGAATTTGAATTTATGGTAAATTTTATATCTAGTTATTTATTGTAGTTGGATTTGAGTTACGTTATATTCACTGTTTTATGAAAGTCAACCAAACTTTAAGATGTAAATTGCTTCTTTTGTCTGAAAATGTATAGCTTGTTTTGACTTTATGGTGAATATTTTGTTTTTGTCAAGCTTGGAATCCCTATTTTACTTAGTTTATTTTATTATCAATTAATACAATATTAGTTTATAGTTTAAGATCTCAGTCTCCATCATCAACATTGTTCTTCAATTTCATCTTGATCGTTCTTTTATTTATTCATTCTCATTTGACCTTAATTCATTATCATAATTGATTATTCATTCATTAACTTCTATTCTATCATCATCTTAATCATTCATTATTCTCATACATCTTCTTTCTTTTCTCTTCATTCTCAGACTCATTTCATTTTATTATTTAATTATTACTTATTCTCATCATCCATTTAGTCATCCACATCCTAATTTATTTATTACTTAATTTATAATTTTAATTTCGTATTCATTCCATAGATCTAATTATTATTTATTTATTGGTTTGATGAATATTAAATTTATTTCATCACATTTTGTTTGTTTGTTTATTTGTGGATTTTAAAGCTAGTTTGACCAGAAGTTATCTTAATTAATCACCTTGTAATCTTCTTTAGATTTATAGTTTCAGGCTAGCTTAGCTCAATAAAGAAATCATCTCATTAGTTTAACATTTTTTTGTGTTTATATTTTTGATGATTCAGGTAGTGTAGGTTACAAAAGGTGGATTTAGCACCTAAAATGTGGAGCTTGATTAGTTACAATTGCTAGACATTCTAAGAGAGAGTTACATAGTTTAATTTATTTCAAACATGTAGGCTGATTAGTTAATTGGAGGTTGCAGAATACAATATAGTAGTGTTTGAGACAGGTTGAATGATGATTGCTAGCTAGGAAGGTTACATTAGGAACCATAGTGCACTTATTTACTCTAGATCTATCTGTTGTAAGCTTCACTTATCAATGGATTCCATCTAATAGTGTCATTTCTAAATATCTGGACCAGTTTGTGGCTGCAGGTCTTCATTAGTGAGGAACATCAGATTGCACCCATACTACCCACTATACATTATTGGTTGTTTTTTTTTTACATTAGGCTAATGCTTTGAATTTCAAACTTTCTGGTTGCAAATGTCAAGAGCAGGGGAAAGTCATTTGATATTTTGATATATAAGGAATATAATTCTTATTTTACCAATATTTTGAAAAAGTTTATCTGAATATTATATTGCCTGGGAAATGAAAGTTGTTAGATAAATGTCTCACCTTTTTTCTTTAACTAATAAATATTAAAACCGTTTTATAATTGCTAGGTTTTGTCATCATAAAATGTCTCAAGAAAGCAAACGGGAGCACATTAAAGTAACAGCTAACCAGTTCAGACATAATGTAAGTTCATTTTAATATTTTCAAAAATAACAACAATATTAAAGTGTAATGATTTTTAATGATTTTATAAATAATTTTACGACCTATCAAATAGTAACAATATAAATCCGTTCATGAAACAAACAAGTTCTGAAACATTGCCAAGATAATTTGTAAGGAAGATTCTTGAAAAATCATTTAAACGAACTTGCAAACAACACCTACCTTTTGCTATATCTATGCCAAAAGTCAAACTAAAGATCTTTTATCTCACAAAATAGATTGGTATTAAACAATTCAAAACAAAGCAAGACTCTCCATACAGTAGTGCCATCTTGTGCTAACAAGAGCAATCAATGGATTAAACAATTATGTGCTAGTATGAGATAGTGATCATGTGATGTAAAATAGATTGGTGTTGATATATCAAAAGGTAGGTATTACAAGTTCATTTAAATGATTCTTTATGAATCTTGCTTGTACATTATATTCGAACTTGTTCATTTTGTGTATAGGTTTAGTATTAAATTAATAAACTCCCTTTCTTAAATGCTGTAATTGTTGACACAGATTGACTGAAGTTAGTTCATTCATTGAGTGACTTTTGGGAAAATATAGGCTCAGCATTCATAGGTACATGATATTTTCTTCATCAGGAATGAAATGTCATAATTAACACACCTTGATTAAAAGTGACGTGGCTTGTTTTGATATTGAATTTTCAATAAACAATTTCAGAACTCATACATGCATGAGATTTCGCTCATCAGGGATGAAGATAGTCTCGTATTACAATTGTAAACAGTGATCTAGAGTGAAATGGTTCATTCTATTTCGACTCTCAAATAGATATGGATATAAAATCGATACTTTGCTCATATGCAATGAAAGCTTCATCATCGTATAATTGATTTTTATTACTATTAGAACATTGCCACTCAGAAGGGGCAAATGGGGGTATGTGAGGTCTTTGGTTAAGTCAGGTAAATTTCAGAATGGTCATACAATGATTATTTAATCATAAATACGCTTGATGTTCATTAGCTTTTTATGCTATACATATTGAATTATCCAATGTCTTGATTGAAAATATATATGGAATAATTAATTATGGAGATAATGAGTTGGTTGGTAGAGGGCCCTTAATGCTTATTTTCACTTAAAGATAAAAGATTTGCAACTTTACAATGCTGTCTGTCATCTGGAAGTATTAAATTGTATCTAAACTTTATTTATAATTTCTGGAGTTAGATAAAATTGAAAAGTAGAAAATAAAAAATTCTAAAGAAATACTTTTATTCATATAGTTAATTGTTTTTTACAAATTAAAGCTAGGGTAATCATAATTAGAATTTCCAAGAATCATTTAAAATAAATCGAGATACTGCCAAATCTCTAGCGCTCGTTAAATACTTGACTGACAGCCAATCAGATGTCAGGGATAGCTGTCCAAATGACATCCAAACCCAAACACACAACAAAGATTTTGTGAGAAAAGGGCTTACGACTGGCTTAGATATATAGAAAAAAAAGTAGAGAAAAGGTTGGCCACCCTTTTCTCGTAAAATCTTTGTTGTGTGTTTGGGTTTGGATGTCATTTAGACAGCTATCCCTGACATCTGATTGGCTGTCGGTTAAGTATTTAACGAGCGCTAGAGATTTGGCAGCATCTCGATTTATTTCAATTTTCAACTATCTGCACTTCGCAAATTAAGAATCATTTAAAAAAAGTTTCAACTAGTATCCATTTTGAATAAATTGGCATTCACACATGAAAATAGACTGATTCTTTAGGAATCTGACTTTTGAATATCTAAATATGATTATCCCGCACTTTTATTTGCGAAAGCTGAAGAAAATTTAGTTTTTAATTCAATTAAGCGAATATTAGTGATTCTTTAATTATTATTTTTTAAACATTTTTTATAGGTAATGAAACCCACCATAGAACATGTTGTCTATTTATCACTGCGTATAGTTATTTTTCTAACTTGTTTATTGATATTTATCTTGATTATAATAAAAGTTATAGAACATATATCTTTTGTCATAATTTTATGAAAGCTTGAACGGTAATTCTCCGGACGAGCTGACACGGATAAAGTAAAAGACAGGAAAATATATTACTGATTAATTGTTATAATTGTAGGGCAAAATATATGTTAACGGTTGCTGACTATTAAAAAAACATATTCTTTTATTATTAGGGTAGACTTAACAAATATTCTAACCTATTTCTCTTAGTCATTATGTAATTATTAACACGCTGAGTTTTACAGCCAGTTCATTATGCCATCCCACTTAGGCTACGAATAAATAACATTCTGTTAAGTAAGAAGCTATAGAGTATATCCACTTATTCTTTAAGCTTTTGCTATTTCTAAGCATACCTTTAATAACATTGATGGAAATTCAGAGTGAACTTGATATGTCAGTAAGATGTTGGTAATAATAAATTTATAATCAATTATACAAGAATGGAGATTGAATCTCATTTTTGATAACCTTGAATTTCCACCAAGGTTGGCATGGTTATGCTTAAAGAATACATGAATCTATTCTACTCTTCCTTTGCTAACAGAATTTATTCATAGCCTGAGGAAGAACAGTTTCCTCCGCTTAATTATACTATGCTAATTACATGTTTATGTATAAATTGTTTTGCAAATAAAAATATATCAAAACAAATCATTTTTTTATTGTTTGGAAAATACTACATTTGAAAATAAGTTGTATATTATTGTTTAATAATCGATTTGCTAAGAAATATCTGATTGTAATTTATGTTTGCTTCACAGTATTTATAATTAAAAACATCTTTTATTTACCCAATCGCTTCTAGATGATATGTTCTTCCCAAGTTGTTGATATTCACAATTTGTCAGACACGGTAAAACATTTAACTCTACGAATAGAAGACCAACGATTTTCCTTCAAGCCAGGCCAGTGGTGAATAAATATTTTGAATTAAGTTTTTCTCAAAAATTAATAATTTATCAAATGATTACATTTTTTTTTATTAATTGTTATCCTATTAGTTTTATAAATATTGTCAAATTGTATTTTTTTTTTCCAGGGTTGATTTTTTCATTCCCGATCTTGACATGATTGCCGGATATTCTATTTGCTCTAGTCCGCTTCTATTAAAAGAAAAAAGGATTATTCATCTTGCAGTCAAAAAGAGTTCCCACCCACCATCTCATTGGATTCATAGTAAAGTAAGCTAGAATTTCTATAAAATTATATATGATTTTAACTGATTTTATCGTAGTTTTATCGAAGTTTTAATAAGTCTGATGTTTACAGTAGTGTCATTGAACGTATTTGACAAATTCATACATGCAAATCAATAATCCATTCTGTATCATCATATTCTAGAACTATCTTTGTAAGTATTACTACTTAATAGACACCAGATAATACTGGCCAGTCAGATCTTCAGATTAATTTCTGTCCGTTAGGCTTCACAATAGCAAGAAGGGCGAATTTGCACCTATCCATTTAGCAGCCATAGAGTAGCTTAAAATTTTTCAATATCCACAAGTTTGGAACCCAATCAGATATGTTTATCTGACTATGTAGAAATGACTCAAGAAACCATATATTTTAGTGACTATATATTAATTGTTTTGGGTTATATGTAGTTCAGTGTTTGTTGTTAATAAAGGCTAATAAAAGGGAAGTAGTCAGAGAATCTGACCAGTACAATAGATGTTAAATATTATGTAAGAAAAAAAAGTCATATGGCAATTATTACTGAGGTGTTCATAAGAAGTTTAAGCAATCAATCCTGGAACTTCCTGATCCCAAGTTGAACGCTCTATCATCTACGCCAAACCATGAGGGTATTATGTAAGAGACGTCTTATGATGTTTTGTTTTTGGTATATATCTTTTTTTTGATAAATTATTCTAAACTCAGTGAATTATTCTCATATTAGGTGCTGATATAAGAGAAATTTTCACAGACTTATTTGCTAGCATAAATTGTGTTATATATTAACTAGTGTATTAATATTAGCAGTTGAATGTATTTAGAAAGGATTGAATTTTCCTATAACCATTTTATATTTAAATTAGGTAATGAAAATAGTTCAATATATAATTATAGATTATTACTATTTGTTTTTGTTTATTCAGTGCCAGTCAGGAATGGATATAAAGCTCCGAGTTGGTGGAGACTTCTTTCACGATTCATGCAGTAATACAACCGATTTACTGCTTATTGCCGGTGGAGTTGGAATTAATCCTCTGAGTTCTATTATATTGCATACTGGAGATTTATTAACGTTTTATAAAAATGGAAATTTGCAAAATCCTCCAGGAAGGGCGCATTTACTCTACAGCGCAAAGAATTCTCAAGAACTAATTTTTAAAGTAATTTGAATTTTTTTAATATTATTTTCAGTATGATTTAATATTTATATACTTTATATTTTTATTAATATTCCCATTTAAGACTTCACTGAATGTAAATTTGGGTTTAATTTGGATGTAAAAGTGAGTAGGTCGCTTAAAAAATTATTTTTTTAAAATATATGCAAATATAATAATAAAAAGACTTTATGCAAATTTTTATTTAAATTTTTTATGAAATAACTCTATACTTCCCCAAACACAGTATAAAATACTTCTCATTAAATCATTTTCTCATCATAACTCTTAATTAAAACAGGCAAAGCTCTCCATACAGTATTGCCACCCTGTGCCAACCAGAGTAATCAATGGATGCCAGAATGCTTGTGTATAAAATCCCCATCTAGTGCCTACTCATCCAATATCCTCGGATTAGTTTCTGGCTTGTGGGCTTCGTCAGTGAGGAACCTTGGATCTGATAGCACTGCACCTGGATCTTAGGATCTAATGCAACCCTACAGCACCCACTTTTTATCTCCACTTAACTACAAAACTATGAGTCTTAAATTGAAAACACTATAATATTTTCAATGCAAGCTCATTAGCTTGTATAGTTATATAGGTCTAAACTCAGTTCAGTACCTATATATTTTGGTGACTTTGATTCTTTAATAACCACAGCCACCACTTTTCTTTTAGGCAGGATATTTAGTCTGGGGATATTTGATGAGTAGGCCCTAGATGAGGATTTTATGCACAAGCCTTTTGACATCCATTGATTACTCTGGCTTGGCAATATGTATAGAGAGTTTTGCCTGTTTTTGCAGTTATAAGCAAGCATAAGAAATGGTGATCATGTGATGTTTATTGGCTTATAACTTTTAATTGTGGTTAAAATTTTCTACTACAGTTAAAATTAATGAATATGGTGAAAATACATTTACAGTTTAATTCTTTCAAATAGTTGTTAAAAAATAAATTCTGTTGCTTCCAATATTATGGCGAACAATGTTTATTTGAATCATTACATCAAACTGGGTACGGCAACATAAAGAAAATAAGCCCATACGTTTATTAATATGATATTACAATATTAAAGAGAAAATATTTAAATCCTGAAGATCATTGATTATTTGCATGTTTCATTCTAAAAAAGAAAAGAAATAGAAGGAAATAATATTTAATATATAAATTAAAATGAATAATGTTTTATTCATTGTCAGCCAAGGACTCTTTCACATGGTTGTGAGTTGATTCAGAGTTGTATGGATTGCTAAATGAAACAGTTACAAAGTAAAAAAAGAAGTAAACAGTGAGGATTGCCAATTCCTCTACAAGCTTTATGATAAATGCTTAGCCAGAGCCAGCACTTAAAATATCTCTGTCAGGAACCCTTCCCCAAACCCCTGACCATGGTTTCGTGCTTTGGCACTCCTGAGAGAGGTGTCAGGGTAGGTTCAGACACTAGATCTAAAAATACCAACCCAAAGCTAAGCACTTAGCTAAAAGTTAAGTGCTTAGCTTTGGGTTGGTATTTTTTTAGATCTAGTGTCTGAACCTACCCTGACACCTCTCTGAGGAGTGCCAAAGCACGAAACCATGGTCAGGGGTTTGGGGAAGGGTTCCTGACAGAGATATTTTAAGTGCTGGCTCTGGCTAAGCATTTATCATAAAGCTTGTAGAGGAATTGGCAATCCTCACTGTTTATAACTTACAAGCTTAAGAGATAGGGTCATGTGATCTATGAATTGATCTATGACTTTTATTTTGACTATTTATAAAAAAAGAAGGTTTTAAATATAATAATATGTATATTCAAATGTTAAAATTATTAAATGTCATATTACATAATAATATTAAATGTAATAGTTTTGTTATAAATATTTAAATTTATGAGAAACTGATAAATTATGTTAAAACTCTTTTCAAAGAATGTAAGAAATGTATTGCAAAACAATTCAGTTAAGTAATAGAGTATAAATAATTAAATTAAAAACAAGTTAATTTAAAAAAAAGAAGATTAAGCCTGTTTTATATGAGATTCGAAAACAAAAAAAAAAATCAGGTAATTTAATAATTACTGTGTTTTGCAAGTGTAATCAATTAAATAATGAAAGTGTTTTTGAACTTTTTGTAATTAAAATAAGAACAAAATCAAAGGTGTGAAAAACAAGATCCAGGGATATTAAAAACAAAATATCAAAACTTATATGTGGTCAGTTTTTCTTGAAAGCGGTCAATCTGGATTCTCACTTGATGACTGAGTGGAAAAATGGAAAAACTGTTGGCTGCTGAAATTACCCTGGATCTCTGGAATCTGACCAGTTATTTTTAAAATGAATCTAATTAAAATGAAGAAATGATGCTTAAACTTCAAATTTCAAGAATAGAAGATTGTTGAAGAATGTAATGGCAACTTATAAATGGGATCAATTAATAAAAGCCATCGTGGGAGAAATATTAGACTGAAAAGAAAACCCCAACAGTGAACTGTAGAAGAAACCAGCTTCAGAACTTTTCTTCGTAAGTTGAAAGAAAAACTTTAGACTGCGACCCTAATATAGTAACCAATTTTAAGTTTTATTTTAGTTTATATTTAATGCTAACAAACGATATTATATATTATTGATTGTTTAAAGCAGGAAGCTGAAGTTTTGTTTTTTTTTTTTTAAAAAAAAAAGTTAGTTGAGTTTTAAAGCAACTGAAGTAAATAAATAAAACAAAGATTTGTATATAAAAACAAGGAAATTTGCTTCAGCTTGTATTTACTATATATATGTTATGATTTGTTAATTTTTTTTTAAAGGTGAAATTGTCAGATAAATAATTGAAAGTGTGATATACTTTAAAACAAATATGCATGCTTGTAAAATAAAAAAATCTAAGTGAAAAAACTGAAAGAAGATGTAATATAATTATTAGTATTTTAAGTTAAAGATTTATTTTGAAATTCGATTGAATGCATTTGTGCATATATGTATTCTCATTAATTATTGGGAGTTAAATTTTATGTATATTATTAAAACGGAAGTCAATCACCGATAATACGTTATTTCTTAAATATAAATTTCCACGCACTCGTCGGCCGGTAAGAGTTGAAAAAACTTAAATGAATCACTTAAGTTTAGAGTGTACAATCTTATGTTTTTTAAACTTTTACCGGCGGGCGAGTGCGTAGAAATTTATATTTAAGAAATAGCGCATTATCGGAGATTGATGTCTGTTTGAATAATTTCAAAGTTTTCAGTGCTTTATAATAATAGATTTATCTTATGTATATCAATTATTAGATTTCTGTTAAATGATTTATTATACACTATATCTATATGGTGGATTTATTCATGGTTTTTGTTCTTTATGTTTGGGAATTCGATCGAAAGAATTACCTCAGTTAATTAAGGAGTATTATTAGTAAACCAGAGTCTGATTCAATGAACAACTTCACATAATTAATTTATGTTATTGTTAAATTGGGGTTCAAACCTAGAGTGGTTATTTTCTAGAATTATCATGATAAGAAAGGTGTATTAACAATAATTATACCACATTAGATATATATGTGTGTGTGATGTTAAGCTTATGATATAAATAAATGTATTATATAGGGTCAGCCGTACATATGATTGTATCCAGGGTATATTAGAGGACAGTGATTTATGGCAAATGCGCTCGATCATAAAAAAAAAGTGTTTTGGTAAGATTTAATGGAAAGATTAATGTTCAAAATTAATCAAAATAAACTGTAGACACTTTCTAAATAACTATTGTTTTGTACGGTGTGTATGAACTAAAAAAATGGAATGGAGAAATGGTTTTATTGAAAAAAAAGGAAAATTATATTTGTCTGGCAGTTGTGATATTTTGTAAAGTTTATTTTAAATATGTACTTATAAAAAAATATTATGTGCCGATCTATTTTCAGTTGTTTAATGTCGTATAGCACCATAATTTTATTGCTTTCTATTGTAGATTTATACTTTAATATTAGTGATTATTGTCTAACATACAATAAGCAGAATGATTCTTCATACTACATATGTATAGGCTATGACCAGTATTATCAGGTTTGCTAGAGATCTCAACAGTTGTTATTCTCATCAAATCAGTGACTAGAATTCTTATGAAAATAAATTTATGCAATAGGTATTATTTTTGAAGTGTGAATACATTATTGCTTTGTACATTTTGTCAGATATGTTGAAATGTAGTTTGTAATACCATACAACCAGTATATAAAACAGAGACAGTTGCAGTATCATTTCAAACTTTGCAAGAATTAGCAATTACTATAAATTCTGATGTGGCAGGTTTAGATGCCAAAATATATAAAAAGTCAAATAAAACATAAGCTTATCAATTAAATCACGTGATTTATGACTTGATTTTATTTACTAATATAAAAAGTCAATCTTAGATAAAGATTAAGGATATTAAATTATAATTTCACAATACAGAGCACTAAACTTTGCTTCTCATTTATTATACGTTATTGGTGATTATTTATCTTTTCAACATATATGTGTTTAAGTGTATCAGTGTTATTAGATAGACTGGGGAGTGATGGGTCGTGTGAAAGTCTGTGCTCATATACCCTATATATTACATATAAAAGGTCTTAGTAAATTGTTTTATTTGTTTGTTTTTTTAAATTGTGTTTCCAAAACCATATTATGATTATAACTATTATTAAATATCCTATTTGGGAAATTCTTTCACTTAATTGAAAACAAAGTAGAGATTCTTTGTAATTTATAGAAAAAAAGCTCAACTGTTTTGTTTTGCTATCCTATTTAAATTTTACGATAAATGGAAGAACAAATCTTTCTGAAATTTAATGTTGACCAAACAAAAAATTAATGGGAAATGTATATAATGTGTTCTAATTAAAGTATAAATATATATATATCGTCTAATTTTTATTCCAAGTTGTGCCAATTTTTGCAAATGCCACCTGAGAGTTGTTAAACATTGCTTAATTTAATCTTATTAATTCAAGACGAAAAGTATTAATTTATAGTGTTATACAATATAATATCCATCGATTGCTCAAGTTTGCAATAGGGGAAGGTAGCTGCTTTTGGAAATGGCATATTATGAGAAATCATGTGATATTGGTATTCGTGTTATGAAAAATGTTGGTAAATGAGATTTGGATCTTAAACTCTTTCAAGTAACATTTGCTATTATGGATGAGCATTAAAATTAAAGATAGTCATTTGTATTTTCAAACTTTTTACTGTATTTATTAGATGAAGGAAGGTTTGGAAAACCAGATACAGACTATTCCATGTATTATCAATACATCATGGCTGAAATTTGCTCTTAAGTTTATTTCAACTTTTTCAAAATCGCTTCAACAAGCTTCTTTATCTCATCCATCCATCTCAAATATGATTTCTTTTTAGGTCTTTTATAATAATTTTATGCTTTCAGTTGGCATCTTTCTTAATGACATATCGATTCCATTTACCTTTCAACTTCTTAGTTCTTTCCAAGACATCGATGATATCTGTTTATTTTAATACTCATTTATATTTCATTCATTATCAAACTCAAGATCCTAATAAGAAAAAATACCAAATTTAAAAAATTCCACTGTATTCCCAACAAGTTCTTATTTGGAAGCAGAAGCCACTCACAAATAAGTATGACCATTTCATTTTCAAGAAAAGAAATAATCTGCGAGATAAGTTTTGTGACAACTAAACAAACCAATCTGTGAATCACAAAATATATCCACATATAGAATATGTTAATCCATTCTGTTTATTTGATATTTTGTTATTCCATTTTAATTTCTTCTACGGAAAACTTTTTTATCTGAAACATTTCAATGCCGAGTTTAATTGTCATTCTCCAATGAATTCTTTTCTCTAACCACGTTTTTCAAATGAAAAGAGCTGGCATTGTGCTATTTTAGAGCGTTTTTGAACTATTTTTTATAATGTAACTGGAATCTGACTTTCCGATGAAATGTTCAAATTTACCATAAAACTTCAATGAAGTTTTTTATAGTTCATTTATTTTACACGTCCAACCCAACAAAGGTGTGATTTTGCAATAGTGGACTCTGTAGTAACACTCCAGAAAGTTAAAGAATTCATTGTTTTTTATGATTTTGCCATTGTAGTTTTAAAATTTTTGGCACCTCCACAAATGAAGGTTCATTGATAATGTCCAAGTCTCATTTCCATAGAATAAATGAGGTGAAATAACAATAGTGGTCTCGATGATATTACATTCAGCAAATTTATGATCTTGCATTCTTGAATGAAATTTTTCTAATGTTTTTATGTTTATCAATGTGGTGTTCATGTTTCACATCCATACAATAAATTAGGAAATAAAATAACAGCTTTGTGCACAGCTAACTTAGTTGCAGCAGTTATTTCCTTATGATGAAGTACTCTATCTTTTAACTTGTTAAAAGCAACAGCAGTTCGTTGGAGTCCTGTGTTGGACCTCAACATCTCCGTCCACCTTTTTTCTTATAAAATTAACAAGGTCTTTAAATTGGTTTACATTCTTAAATTTATAACCATGCACAATAAAAGTTGGTGACGTTGTTTTCTTCTACCACTAACTGATAATACTGATTTTTCCGCCTGTATTTGTAATTCAAATTTGCATAAGTTTGTTCGTCTGCTTAACAAGTGGTTTCTTTTTTATAATCTAAAGATGAATGTACTTTCGGTGAAGTTCATCAGCTATAATTATTGTAAATTTCACTGAAAGTGTACTCAAAAATTATATTATAAAGAAGAAAGAAACTATTTCATTACACAGTTGAACATCGTATGTAAATTTCAATCAGTAACCAATAAAGAACATGTGTTTTTTATACATTGCATTCAAAACATCAAGTATGTTCTGTAGATCGTTTTTTGTAGTAACAAAAATAAACCAAACATTTGTATACTATAAATCTAGAATTTAAGAAAATGAAGTTCTTGATTTTACTTTTAATAGACACAAATTAAAAATTTCATCATCAAACCATATCACTTCTTAAGCCATCTGTAAACAGTACCCAAGACCACTGTTCCAAAAATTGATGACAATTTTGGAGCCAATTCACACCCTTGTTTAACCGGTGTTTTTTTTTTCAAATGCGCTAGATTTTTCATCTGCAGTAATAACACTACCTGTCATTCCATCGAGTAGAAAGTCACATACTTGAAAGAATTAAATTATAAATCATCATGCATATTAAATTGTTGTTAATAGATTAAGAATTTTGTATTAATATTTCCATTTTAAGAAAGATTTTTATGTATGGTGTTGTTTTTTCAGAAGGATTTACAACAACTTGCTAACATTCATTCTGAAATTTCATGCAGTTTATTTGTTACACAAGAAAATTCACCAGAGAAAGGTATTACCGGTAAGTTAGTATCATAATACACAACGAAACATTTTTTATTTGTTAGATAGATTAATATATTTCCAATTTTTTTAAAACTTGATTAACTTTTAATTAATTTTATTAAAGTGATTAATATTTTTATATCATCATTGGCAGTCGCTCGCCATTCCATCTTCAAAATAAGAAAGAAAAAAAATGAAAAAAATCAATTTTGCCATCATTGGATAAAGCAACAATATGTTAGTCTGTTATTCTGAGTATTTGATATTTTGCAATATCTTCTAACTTCTTCTGCAGCATACTTTTCTTCCTAAAAGACTTCGAACTCATGTGTAATTATAATTCTACATTTTATTCCATCCTCAATTACATCATCCCCTTGAAAACAATCAAAATTGCATTTCTTTAAAGTGTCTTTAAGATAACTTTTAAGCCAATAAACATCACATGATCACCATTTTCTGTGCTTGCTTATAACTGTTATTAAAACAGGCAAAACTCTCTGTACATATTGCCACTCAATGCAAGACAGAGTAATCAATGGATGCCAGAAGGCTTGTGAATAAAATCTCCATCTAGTATATAGTCATCCAATATCCTCAGACTAGTTTCTGGCTTGTGGCCTTCGTCAGTGAGGAGCCTTGGATCTGTCTTGCACCGAGTCGCAATACGTATAGAGAGTTTTGCCTGTTTTGATAACAGTTATAAGCAAGCATAGGAAATGTAATCATGTGATGTTTATTGGCTTATTAAAGAACCAAAGTCACCAAAATGTATAGGTACTGACTTGAGTTCAGACATATATGACTATATAAGCTAAAGAACTTGGATTGAAAATATTACAGTGTTTTCAATTTAAGACTCATAGTTTTGTAGTTAAATAGAGATAAAAGGCGGCTGCTGGAGTTGCATTAGATCCTAAGATCTAGGTGCAGTGCTCTCATATTCAAGGCTCCTCACTGATGAAGGCCACAAGCCAGAAACTAGTCTGGGGATATTGGATGAGTAGGCACTAGATGGGGATTTTGTGCACAAGCCTTCTGGCATCCATTGATTCCTCTGTCTTGCCCTGAGTGGCAATACGTATAGAGTTTTTTCTGTTTTAATAAGATAACTTTTATGACATAAACAGGATCTGTTTCTCCCATGAAAATTATACTCAAGTTCACTATAAAAAACTTTTGCAAGGAAGTGATTCATTCTTTCACATGCCCACTCCAATGAAGATGTGATTTTGTAATAGTAGATTCTACAATATCACATCCAGCAAGTTGAAAAACATTTAATTGGTCTTATGATCTTCCCATTGTAGTTTTAAAATTTTATAGAATATCCTGAAATGTTATTTTTCTAGTGTCTTTTTGTTATGTGGTAGGATATTCAACTTTCATTTCCATACAATAAAAATAATCCAAGTGGTTTTATTGTCAATGAATTCATAAGAAGTCCGAGTGCTGGAAATGCCAGAACTGGAATTAATTCGAGAATCTTATCCTCCAGAATCTGATCTTTTACTATTGCACTAAACCATATTCAGCAAAAAGAAATCAAATGATTTTTATTTCTTGGGAGTTCATAAGAAGTTCAAGCACTGGAAGTGCCAGAAATGGAATCCAACCAGAGACCCAGAGTCTGATGCTCGACCAGAATGCTAAACCATGTATGTCGTATTTCCATACATTAAGCTCCATATTCAACTAATTTGTGATATTTATACCCTTATGATGAAATCTATGCTTCAACTCAGCACCTAAGTCCACATTTCTACTTATAAAACTACCAGGATATTTAAACCTGATTTGCATTCTCAAATTGATATCCACCCAAACTAAAAATTGCTGAAGATTTTTTTTTTCCCATCACTGGCCGATAAAGAAACAACTTATTTTGAAAATTAATTATCAACTTTTGAATTGGAAAGGAGTATCATAATCGTCAGGATATTGAATATTCAGAGCTAGTCTTTTGATTGAGTATGGGTTATGTATATTATATGCTATCATCATCATCAACAACTATTATTAATCCACTGCAGGATAAAGGTCTCTCCAAGTTCAATCCATCTTCTCCCATCTTTAGCTTCTCTTCTCCACATCACCCCTGCACATTTTCTTATTTCATCCATCCATCTCACATGTGGTCTCTTTCTGGGTCTTTTACAATCTCTTAGAATCCAGTTTAAAATTTCAATTGTCCATCTATTATCATCTCTTCTAACATATGTCCAGCCCAACTCCACTTCAGTCTTTTAATTTTTTCAATAAGGTCAGTAGCACCTGTTTGTTTTCTTACCCATTGCATTTTCGATCTCTTCTTGTTACTCCCAACATGCATCTCTTCATACTTCTTTGAGTGGTCTGAAGTCACTGTATTGCTCTTTTATTAACCATCCAAGTCTCAGATCTGTAAGTAAGAACTGACAAAACACATTTATTAAAAACCGTCCTTTTCAAACACATAGGCATATTTCCTTTTAGTATCAAGTTATTTCTACCAAAAGCACTCCAACCAAGTTTATTTCTATGATTAATTTCATCCATAATTATATGCTATACAATATCATATTCTTCCAGAAAAAGTAGGAAGGATAATAATAAAAGCTATGCAAAAAAGATATTTATTCTGCTTATAACAGGAAGTAAGTTCTTTTTACAATGAAGAATGATGACTCATATTAATCACATTGCATTGGAATTTAAAATCATCATGGTGCCAAAAGCACATAGTGGTTTCGAGTTCATTAATTAACCCCATTATTTCTGATCACTTACCAACCCATTTTTTTTAATCAGTAATGTATAGCCTGGAAATTAATTGATGCTTAAGCAGTTTGACTTCAAACCTTAGCTATTAGTCTCAAAGATTTAATTTTTTACCTAATTCTAAGCCCTTTGAGATTTGGGATAGGAAGTTATTTATTAAATAATGAAGTTTCAGTATATGCTATTCAGCATCTGAAAGGAATTTAGATAGTCACCATTTTCCATTTGGAAATTTTTTTCTACGACTAGTATGCATTGCTGATTAGCCATGTGGCAGTGTTAATTTTAACAGTAATGATTTACATTTTTATAGAAAGGGATGATTTGTGATAAGTGGAGCAATATTTTAATTGATAAAATATAATACCAGCTTCTTCTTACATGAAATAAGACGTTTCTAGACTTAAAAGGCCATATGTTTAGAAATTCTGTTAGACAAATTCTTCTTTCTCTAAAACTTTTTTGTTAACCATTTCTTTCTATCCATTACTATCTTCCAAATTACTATTACCAAGTCTTTCTGCCAACTTTGACAAATTTATTTTTTCTTTTATTCTGTAATAAAAGCTTTTTAATTAAATTTCATTCTTATTCCTATCTTAAAAGTCTAAAGAAAAAAGTCATTGTCTCTTTTATTTCTCTAACTTTAATAGTTCTCCTATTATAACTTATCCTATTTTCTTTTAAGCATTTTATATTCCACAAGTGAAATTTTACATTTTTCCTTCCTCCATATGTGTAAATTTGTATCATTTTATTTGTGTGATGTGTAGTTTAAATAGCTTCTATTTCTTCATAAATATTACCAAAATCATGCTTTTCTTTATTTTTGCCGTAATATCCTATAAATAGAATTTATCCAAACTGCTTCAAACACTTTTTAGCAAAACTCTTTATTTACGTTTCGACTGACCTGCAGTCTTCAGAGGAAGTTTATTTTGATCTTTTAAAAAAACGTTTTTTTAAAAGATCAAAGTAAACTTGCTCTGAAGAAGACTGCAGGTCAGTCGAAATGTAAATAAAGAGTTTTGCTAAAAAGTGTTTGAAGCGGTTTGGATAAATTGTATTTAGCTTCTATTTCAATGAAGTCTGAAGTTTTTGTGCATAGACTGTCATGCATGGTGAGTCTCTTAAAAAATTCAGAAAATAGGGAATGCTTTCAGGCTTAGAACTATGTAATATTTCATTATTCAATTTGCTGCCATGGGAATTAATTAAATGACTGAATTGGGAAAAAAGTGCTTAATGATGATTTGAATGATGTTAGTTGTATGTAAAAGAAAATTTTATAATTTTATGTTTTTAATCAGGAATTCGTCAAGATGATGTCTGATTTCCATGTGGAGATTATAAACAACATAGATAATGATTTCCAAATGTATGGTTATCATAAAGGGAATAAGTTATGAGAAAATACAGTTTTGAAAATAGAAATGAATGTAGTTTGAAAGACATTTAGAATTTGCTTTAAAACATGATGAGATGATACACAACACAGTATACCAGCAAAATAAATTTGTGAATTTGAGCAGTAGAAAACAAAGAACATAATAGGCCTTCTATTAATAGATGGAAGATGCACAAACAGAAGGGTAACATTAGATTGTAATTTAATTAAAAAAAGAAAATAGGTATAACTGGGCAACATAGAAAGTTTTTTTCCCAAGCTGTCTACAGTGCCCTCTCTAAATCAAAATATATATTATATAACCGTTTACTTTAGCTATTTACCACAAAAATTTTAGACCATGGGCATGTGTGAATCACAAATTATAAAGTGAAATATGACAATGTGTTCTGTACCACTGTGGATTATCTTCTTCACTGTTAACAGAAAATAGGGAACTGCTTTACTTATTTATTTATTTGATCATTAAAAGTTCCTTAATAGATCCTGCACGTAGCGGATAATAAAAGGTAGGGAACTGTTTTACTTATTTATTTTTATTCATGCTAAAATGATCCTGCACTTGGCGGATAGAATAAATTTATATGAGTGGAAACGAATTCGCAGCAAATTATACTTTAATGAATCCTGCACTTGGCGAATTAAACAGTTAAAAAAAAGGTATTTATGAATGAAATGCACGCACTCAATGGCCATTATATTATATGGGATAGTAGGCTGGATTACCTTTCTAATGAAGATATATTCTTAAAGAAAGAAAAATGTATTAATTATACTCTGATCTTGCCTGTAGCGGATAGGTGTTTAATAAAACAAGACTAAATTAAGCGAATAAGCTAATGCCTACCAATCGCATATATATATATCTTTAAGAGTAAATCTACTTCCCATAAATGTCCCTGGGTTAAGTTATTTGTGAAATATTAAAATTTACATTTGCGATTTAAATACTCCAATGAATCACACACAATTAACGAAAATTACTAATAAAATATATACAAAAAGATTACATAATTAATTGGTTAATTCGACAATAGCAAAGAATAAATAGAATTTTAAAAAAATTATTAATAAGAAACAAACAAAAAAAATAGATAAATATAAATGATTTTATTTCCCGAAGGCTTCATTCTTCTCTGGGCTAGGGGCTTCTGAAGGAGATGTAAGTTCCATAGGGTGTGGGCAAAATTGTTCATGGACAGCCATACTTTACAGGAGCGGAAAGTCACAATTTGGTGGCTACGTCAGATTTGAACCATGCGAATGTACTGAATGGGGTCCTCTACTCCATATTTGTTTGTGCAGTACAAACAAATTTTGATTTCATTCTTCCAGTGATATTAAGCTTCAATTTAGACTTATCTTAGATTTCAGCTACTTTCTTTTCATCTTTCGTACTGTGTTTTGACTTTTTTTGTTTCTAATGCAAGAGTGTTCTGGTCCAAGTTGTTGGTATCGCCAAAATTAATATATTATTTTGGTTTAAATATTTTGGAATTTCTCTCTGTCATATCTCTTTCCTTCTGCTTTATCTTTTCTGGTTACATTTCCATATCCATTCTAAATTTCTGTCTGCGATTTTATTTCTTCTGATTTGATATAACTTCAGCTTGCTATAACTCGTAAATAGCTAAACTATCTCACCACTTAACACATGCTTTGATTCAGAGATGGCGCTGCAAGCACCTTCAAGAGAGAACCAGTCATATTTCCACTGGGACACAGTGCGATAATTTCGAAATCAGTGGTAGTTTTGACTGCCAAAAGAAATTGAAACATCACATGATCATTTCTTACGCTTGCTCATAATTGTTATTAAAACAGGAAAAACTCTCCATACAGTTGTGCCACTCGAGGCAAACCAGAATAAACAATTGATGCCAGAAGCTTTGTGCATAAAATCCCTATCTAGTGCCTTTTCATCCAATATCCTCAGACTAGTTTCTAGCTTATGGCTTTCATCAGTGAGGAGACTTGGATCTGACAGCACTGCACCTAGATCTTAGGATATAATGCAACCCTTCAGCAACCACCTTTTATCTCTACTTAACTACAAAACTATGAGTCTAAAAATGAAAATACAATAATATTTTCCAATGCAAGCTCATCAGCTTATATAGTCATTAGTTTGAACTCAGTTCAGTGCCCATACATTTTGATGTCTTTAGTTCTGTAATAACCATAGCCACCACTATCTTATTAGGCAGGATTGGTATTAAACCACTGAACATCACATGATCACCATTTCTTATGCCTGCTCATAACTATTATTAAAACAGGCAAAACTCTCCATACAGTAGTGCCACTTACTTGTGCAGTGCTCTCAGATCCAAGGCTCCTCACTGATGAAAGCTGCAAGCTAGAAACTAGTCTGGGGATATTAGATGAGTAAGAACTAGAATAATGGCTATGAATATGGAGTAAATATACCCCAAAAGCACCAAGCTAAACATTGTTATTTGTGAAAATTTTATTAACTTCACCAATATACATTTAAAGCATATTATAAGTATAGGGATTTTATGCAAAGCTTTCTGGCATCCATTTATTATTATGGCACTACTATATCGAGAGTGTGAAAGTTAAAAATAACAGGAATATGTCTTCATGATGTAGATACTAGGATTTGGAAAAGTAGATATCAAGTTGCAAGCAAAGTTAGATATACTTACTGGTCATATTTACTAATATACTATATGGTTGTAAAATGTGAAGAATGGTAAAATGTTAAGTAAGAAAAATACTAGTATTTGAACAAACATGCTGCAGAACTTTATTAAGAAGTGACTAAAATATAAAAATGTTTCAATGACAAATTATTCATAAGTGTAAATTGGAAAATTTTTTTTGCCAAAAGTTATAATGAGAGGAAATGCTGTTTATAGATGATGAATGAATCACAATGGTAAATTTAAAAAAATGATAAAATTTAGGCATTGATCCCATAAGGTATATTTAAAAGATAATATAAATGATTTTAAAGAAGGATATGGATCTAGTTTACATTCATTTAGCCTTTGAATAAAGAAGAGACAAATGTGAAGAGCTTATGGTAAAGAAACCATCCTCTTCCTGCGGGTAAAAAGTCTGATATTAATTTTTTTGAGGGGGGGGATTAATGCATGATATTTATCTGATCAATCCATATGGTCATGGAATTTTTTCAGCATAGAATAGTTAAATTCCCATTCATTGACCACTATTGGATATTTGGGTTAATTGGAGGCTACATAACTGAAAAAATTATTAGCTTATTTGGGAAATCATTATTTGTTGAATAAATTACCAATGACCTCCTAGATTTGAATCTCACTTCAAACAATACAAATGTTGCTGTTAGCGGATGGTGCAGGAGATTGATCTTTATTGATGAATTATATTTATTAATATATACTTCAGAGTGCATTAGTTTGGCTCATTAATGTCCCACTAATGCTTACTTGATTACTAAGTGTAAAGGATAAGATTTCTTCGACTGGGTTGGTAGAATTGTGACATAGGTGGTTTAGTTTCAGCACCATATTGCAACTTCCTGCCATACAATCTAATTTTTTTTTTCAATAGTCAATGGATGATCAATCGCTGATAAATAGATTGGTACCCAAGTATTGTTAGGTAAAATGTAAAGCAATGAAGGAAAACCATTAAATCAATCACCGCGTGATTTTTTTTTTTGGCTGGCAATGTTTTTTGCTGTTCCTGTATTGATGGATTCTGGAATGGTCTTTGTCTTGTAGACTATTTAGAGTTCATTTAACTATATATGCATTGTGAATTTGTAAAATATCATTTATACATAGGTATACATCATATGAAAGCAAGTTATATTTCCTTACAGCAGGGATCTTTAATCTGCTATCAAGGCAATGTTTTGTTTATAAGAAAAATGTAAAAGGTTGCCTTGGCAACAAGTGGAAGATTCCTGGCATTGATAAATATAGCTGCTTTCATGTGATTTAGTTTTATAAACCAATTTAGCTTTGAGCAAAATCATCTTTATAGATTATATGTAAATTCGAACACATAAGCAACAACTAAATTTCTTTTTTTTTTTTTTGCAGTTGGCCGTTTATCTTCCTCAGAAATTCGTGAAGCGTTATCTAAACTGAATCGTAAGAATTTGCTATGTTACATTTGTGGACCTTTTTCAATGATTTCAAACATCGAACAGTATTTACTTGACGAGAATATTTCTGGTACCCATATAAAATACGAGAAATGGTGGTAAATTCCTGAGATAAAGAAATCTGCCGGGCAGATCTGACTTAATATTATTCATAATTAGTGCAAAAAATAATTTTGTACATAAGATTTATTTTTTATACATATATGTAAATACAAAACATATATAAATTATTTTAATGAATATTTATTTATTGAAGTTTTTATTTAAGTATTAATAAGTCCAATGCTTTGTTTTATATTTTAAACTTTTACTAAATAATGGAGAAATAAATAAAAGTCCATTCCTGTTGCAGTTGAAATTAAAAATAATCTTCCATAGTATGCACTTTTGAATTAGATGAGAAGCATATCAGAAATTTTTATTTTTTATAATAATTTCTGATTACTTATGTTGTATATAAATCAACTACTTTAAATGATAAAATTCCAATGTTAAAATTTGTCCATAATATTGCCTTCTATATATAAAATTAAAAATAATCAATTTAAAACAAAATTGAAACAGACAACTCACTATAAATAAAAAAAAATATTTAACTCTTCAATCCGGCTTTCATTCCTTAATGGAACCGTTTCAAGATGTTTCGTTTTACACAATCACATGACCAATTTTACAGTAACCCCCTCCCCATGGACATTATTTACAATAAATATAATTATTAAAATGCATTAAATATAATGAATAAAAGGTTGTTTTCTCATCCCTGGTGTTCGCCATGGGATGGCGTTGATGCTAATCAAAAACATATACATATAACGATTCCGGGGCCGGACCTAAATGATCGATTTGATCTAAAAAGATCTGATTTCTTAGATTTGTAATAAAATATTCTAACTAATACTATTATATGATGTTACTTTTTTCATTTTTGTAAATGTTTATTAATCTTATCTTGTTTTTGAGTTTGTGTGTCTTAAAAGTTTCGGTGTTTTTCTAACTTTTTTTTGGACTTTATGTGTGTCTTTTTAAAGTTACAGTCTTTTTTTTTTTTTTGCAAGAGTAAATCAATACTTTTATTCAAAATCAAGATGTAATAAATAAATGTTTATTAATGTTATCTTGTTTTTGAGTTTGTGTGTGTGTGTCTTTAAAGTTACGGGGCTTTTTCTAATTTTTTTTTTTTTTGGACTTTGTGTGTCTTTTTAAAGTTATGGTACTTTTTTTTTGCAAGAGTAAATCAATCATTTGATTCAAAAGCAAGACGTAATAAGTCAATGTTTATTACTCTTAGATTGTTTTTTAGTTTGTGTGTGTGTGTCTTTAAAGTTACGGGGCTTTTTCTCATTTTTTTTGGACTTTATGTGTGTCTTTTTTTTAAAGTTACGGTATTTTTGGTCAAGAGTAAATCAATCATTTTATTAAAAAAGCAATACATAATTCTAAATCTATCAAAAGTAACGTCATTTATATACTACAATTTAAAATTGATACCCAACTACTATTAGTAAGGACCGTCATTAAAAGTCTCAATTGAAAAATGATACCCGACTAATTTCCGTTTTTTTTTTTTGGGGGGACAGTAATGAATCAGAAAGTGGGTTGTTTTTGTTAACTCTGTCTATATAAAAAGGGTACCGTTATTGAAATACTAAATTTAAAAATGATAGCCGACTAATTTGCGTTTCTTTTGACAGTAATTAATCAGAAAGTGGGTTTCTTTTTTTTTTTTGGTAAATCTTGTGTATATATATATATAAAAAAAACATAATTCAAATACTCCATTGAAAAAATCAAACCCTGTTGAATTTGCTTTCTTTTTTTTTAAGACAGTAATTAATCAGGAACTGAGTAGTTTTTGTTAGTGTGTAGATATAAAAACTAATCTTATTTTTAAATAATAAATGTAACAAAAAAAAAAATACCCGACTAATTTTCTTTTTTGGACAAGTAATTCCTAATAATTAGACATTGGGTTGTTTTTGTTTGTGCGTTTTATATATATATAGCAAAAGTAACTGGTCACGGACGAATTCTCGCGAAAACGGTACTTTTCGTGTGATCCTTGAAATTTTTTCCGTTCCGCACCCTTAAAAGCAATTTTTGAGGGTTACCCATTTGTAATGGAATCTTCAGGACATTATTACTAAACTTACAACAGTAAAGTAAGTTGCAACACATTAAAAAAAATAGGCGGCTTATCAAATTTTAAAAAACTACAACTGCTTCAAATACACACACTCTCACACGAAACTACAGAGAAAATAGATATTCTACTATTACGAGAAAATGATGAACAAAATCAACTACTACGGCAGCCAATCAAGGCATTTCTTTCTCTTTGCTTTTAGCATAGAAAAAAAAAAGCCATAACCGGCAGCCGTCGGGAACTCGGTGCAAATTTAGTACGCGATCTCTGCCATTTTGAATTTCAAAATAGCCAAAAACATCGTCTGACACATCTAAGTGATAAAAAACTACGCAAAAACAGAAAAAATTTAGAACTTGGGTCACGTGACTTGGGAAAACCCGCCAAAACGCACAGTTAAAAAAAAAAGCCAAAACACGAAAAATTAACATTTTCTCATTTTAAATTATAAATCAAATAATTTATATATAGAGAGAGCAAGATTACTATATTTAAATCTTAATCAATAAATGCTAGTTATCATTGCCTAAAAAAGTACTTGGTAGCATTTTCATGTGGCTGATATGTGATATCTAAGGCACCCCCTTCCCCCCTTATACAAATTAAAGTAATATATATGCGATATATATATTTCACACAAATAAAATTATGAGTGCGTAAAATAAACAAATAAATGAAATACGATAGATAAATAAATAAATGGCTAGTATTTTTGAAGGAATACCTTCATTATCAAAGCTGTGGCTAAATGAATTGCGAAGTAAAACTGTTGCTATAAGAAATGCAAAGTGTATGCAAATTTAGCACATAGCTTTGATAATGAAGGTAAATAAACCCAATAGCCATTTATTTATTTAGCATATTTCATTTATTTGTTTTCTTTACGCACTCATAATTTTATTTGTGTGAAATATTTATCTAATATATATTACTCATTACAAACACAGACACAAAGCGATTATTAATTAAAATAAATATTTTTTTTAAAAAAAATAAAATATTTAATTTATTTAAAATATGTTTTTGTTTTCCTTTGTTGGTAGTAAACCTTATTTCAATGTTAATAGATATACAGATTATAGTGACATAATCAAGAGTAGATCTGATATAGATGAAATGCAAATGAAGACTTTAATGAGTTTTATCTTCTTATATTTTAACGTGTATATATATTTGTGTACAAGTAAGCTGTATATAACTAACTTTAATAGTGACCGGGGTAATATTTATATGTACATCCGCACATAGTAAGAGGCTTAATGCGCCTTATTCGTTCTCCCCATCATATCAAGAAAGTTACTTTTAATTCTCAGAAGTTGTATACAAAATAATTATAGAGTGGTTTGCGTATTTTTCTAAACATTTTTTAATTTATTTGTTGAGGTATGATTTTATATATTGAGGCGGTGAATATCATCTGTATGCAGATATACTTGCTTCATTTTACTTAAAACCAAACTATCTCCCATGGTGTATAAAATGTAATATTAAAGTCTGCACACATTTGTAATAGGTGCGTGTGTATATATATATATTATGGCATCTTTCTAAAGCTAAAATCTAAATTATTTAAGTTAGGCGTTTTACAGTTAAAAGAAACTTATATAAAAACTGAAAACCATTAAATAAGAATGTAAAAGTAGACAATGGGAGAGGGGAAGAAATATAAGTGCGGTGCATCTTTATCCACAAAGGCAATCTTGAAAATAGCTACAGTCAAACACCTTTGGATGCTCAAAGGTGTCAAATGTAAAATAAAACAAAGAGCAGGAAACCAAATGGTCGACTAGTAGGTGGGAGGAAGTAAAGAGCAAAGAGTACTGTAATAAACATAATATATATTAGAAATATATTTCACACAAATAAAATTATGAGTGCGTAAAGAAAACAAATAAATGAAATATGCTAATTAAATAAATGGCTATTGGGTTTATTTACCTTCATTATCAAAGCTGTGTGCTAAATTTGCATACATTTTGCATTTTTTTATAGCAACAGTTTTACTTCGCAATTCATTTAGCCACAGCTTTGATAATGAAGGTATTCCTTCAAAAATACTAGCCATTTATTTATTTATCGTATTTCATTTATTTGTTTATTTTACGCACTCATAATGTTATTTGTGTGAAATATATATATCGCATATATATTACTTTAATTTATATAAGGGGGGGGGGTGCCTTAGATATCACATATCAGCCACATGAAAATGCTACAAAGTACTTTTTTAGGCAATGATAACTAGCATTTATTGATTAAGATTTAAATATAGTAATCTTGCTCTCTCTATATATAAATTATTTGATTTATAATTTAAAATGAGAAAATGTTAATTTTTCGTGTTTTGGCGGGGGTTTTCCAAGTCACGTGACCCAAGTTCTAAATTTTTCCTGTTTTCGCGTAGTTTTTTTATCACTTAGATGTGTCAGACGATGTTTTTGGCTAATTTTTTGAAATTCAAAATGGCAGAGATCACGTAGTAAATTTGCACCGGGAACTCTTTCTGTGTTTCATCATAGAAAGAAGTCTCATTTGTGTTGGCTTCTGTCGCCGCCTCCGTCCAACATAACGTGAGGACTCTTTTCTGTGTTTATAACGTAGAAAATTTCCTCTTTTGTTGGGTGAAGGCCGGTGAAATGGTATATTTCTAGGAATTGACCTAGAAATAGCGACATCTCGAGGCGAACACAGGGATGAGAAAACAACCGAATAAAATATGTAGAGATTATGGTTATAATTTTAAAAATAAAAGGGATTATTATTATTTTTTAGATTATTTGTAAATATATATATATTATGGGGGGGGGGGGACTGTAGTAAGTTTAATCATTTTTGTGTACATATATGTATATTAATTATATTTTATAATTATATTTATTGTAATGTAATGTAAATAATGTCCATTGGGGAGAGTTGCTGTCATTAATTAATTAGTGGATTATTGGTTTTTATGTTGGGTTTGAGAAAAGATAAGGGGGATTTAGATATAAAGGCCATAAAGTTGACAAAGATTGTTTTGTGTAAATGGGATGGAGCAGAATATGGAAAACTTAGATTGGGGAATGGAAAGTAAAGTGGCTAACAGGTTTCTCTGGGCATGGTTGCTGAGAGATTCCTGACTCCATTTAAGGAGAAGTCACAGTACATCACATCACATGATAATGTAAGAGAAATATCTTGAAAATTTCCCGTTAAGGAATGAAAGTAAGATTAATGTATTAAATAATTTTTTTATTTACAGTGAGTTGTCTATTTCAATTTTGTTTTAAATTGATTATTTTTAAATTTTATAAATCAGACTAAGACAGATTTTATTCTCTAATTTAGTACATCAATAAACTAAGCTTAAATACCAACGAAGCTAAAGGAAGAAATAGTATCTTTTTATTTCTTTTCATAGTTTACTGACATTTGGCATTTAATTTATGCATAGATTGTGGGGAAAAAATTTTGGTTATCGTCGATTAGCCACCAAACACTGCCTGATGTTGCTGTTGCTAGTCAAAACTAATAGATATAACGTTACCAGGCTGATTTACAATTTACTTTTTTTACACTACTACATGTCAGCGCATAGCGCTGGAATTCAAAGGAAGGGGATCCAATGTTAAAGTTGGAAACCATTATAAATATTATATCCTCTCCTCCTTTCATCACTTAGTTTCAAGCCTTTCTTGTGAATACTTGAAATGTAGATGAAAATGAACTAATCGTCAAATATATGGTTAACATATGTACACACATCCTTACAATAAAATTTAATTTTTAAAACGTATACATTAAGACAATATAATAATTAATTGAATGATTTTAAAACAGGCAAAACTCTCCATACAGTAACAGTTATGAGCAAGCATAAGAAATGGTGATTATGTGATGTTTAGTGGTTGAACGATTTTACTGCTCGGGAATTCATAGAAAGTAATGATCATCAGAAATCGATCAGAAGATCTTATCTCCAAAATCTGATGCTTTAACTACAGCACTAAGCTACATAGGACAATAACAATGCAAGATAAGAATAACCAAGATATTGAATGTTACTGATGAAAAAATGGATGGTTGAGAGAAGATCCAAGGTAACACGTACTGGCTGGCATGCATATAAAATTTATGCATTCCGATTTATTGGGTTTTTATATATATATTTCCACCTATGGATGATGAGCATATGATGAGTTGGGGGGGGGGGGCTGCATTATAAGTTTAAAGTGATATAATATATTTACATAAGTTTGGGCATTATTCTTTTCCATTTTATGACTTGAGGGCCAGTCCAATATTCTGCATAGATTTGCATTTTTGATATATAATCAAGATTCCAAAATAGTCTTAGCAGAGTTTGTAAAATGTTATTTAGAAAATACTTCCTTCGAAGTTTAATTGTAACTGTGGTAATCAACCTCCCCTTTCCCCACTCAACTTCTTACAACATTAGCAAGGCATTATTATGAACTCAGATGAACAAAAATTGCTAAATACTAATCATATTTGATCCAGTTGGATTCTTTTAAATTTTCAGAATTAATAGCCAATGATGGAAAAAGGTTCACATTTTTAATTGGCGATTGAACAAATGGTTAAATTTCTAGTGTTTCGCTAAATCATGAATCAGCAAGTTGTCATGAATAAAAAGATATGCATGTAGCATTATGGATTTGCCGTAAAATTAAAATAGAAATTTTTTTTGACAAATTCTCTTTTATTATATAAAAAAGTTTTTTTTTTCTAACAAATAAAATTGATAATCCAAGTATGTATTTGACTGCCAAAATAATGAATTTGTAACACAGAACATCTGCAAAGTTTTGAACGATGCATTTTATATGAAAGTCTATAAACCCGAGAAGTTGAAATAAATTGTGTTAAGAGATTGACAACAGTGGCTAACTACTAGCAATGATGATCAAGGGTTACAGTTTGACCAAAGTACTCTGATGTATAGTTGTTTGACCTGCCTTTGGACAAAATACATATGGAATTACCAACAACTCATCCGCAAAGTTTTTGCTCTTTAGTCAATTTCTTAAAATTTATAATTTTCACATGATAATACTTTCAGAGTAACAAGAATCAAGTGCACAAACCATATTGAAGAATGGATTTGACATATTCTTTTTTTTTATTGAATGCCAAATGATGTCCTACTTACTTCAGGACAGGTATTTCTTTCCTATTTGTGAAATCTAAATATTATTTCTTGACTATTCTCTTATTAGATAGGCCTCATCTATCGTTCATTTCTCAGACTCATTTCATAACTCGAGGTAATTTTTGTCTTTTCTACTGGTTATTCTTCTGAATTCATTTTGCTAATTCTTCTGGTTTCTAAAATAATAATCTTCCATTGCTTTTTCTATACATTCATTCAATTTATACCTTCGATAATAGAATACATAGTGATTGGATAATATTTAATGATTCTGGATTAAAATATAAACAGAGTGCTCCAATAAAAGGTAACTGATTAGTTTTCTCGCCTGCAGAACCATTTCTGAATTAAAACTCATGTTATGTAATGACATAGTTTACCACAAAAACTTTAATGGCACTAAAATGTCTGGACCATGATTTGCATTAAAAAATATAGTGCATTTTATACCTTTGCAGATCTTTTAACGTTCAGCTTGTCATCACAAAATTTTGTAACTGTTTGAAAATATTCTAGTAACTCATGACTTTACTACAGAATATAGTTTGAATCATTTCAAATGTTTCTGTAGCAATTTTGCTCAATTTAAAACAAAGTTTAATGTTAGCACCATTGCCCTATCCACGAGTTAAGGCACAAATTACGCTGCCATGTTTCATGTCATCATTCATGATCCAGACACACTAGTATCTTCAAAAGTTTTGTGATGAATAGTTGAATCATGTTTCTACATAACACATATGTTGATTCATAGATGGCGCTGCAGTTTGGAAAATCACCAAGATGAGTGAGAAAGGTAATGCGGTATGCAAAAGATTTGGATAAAGAATTTATATCAGTATACTTGTACAAAAGGTGGGATGATTGTGTTAGGAAGAATGTTGAGTATTATAGTGGTAAGGAATGGGATAAAAGAATAAATGCATTAATAAAGAATAGGGAATTGGAGAGATGGAGAGTAAAAAGAGTTAATATATATAGAAGTAAACAGAACATTGGGTGTGAGTTAATTTATGATAATAGCAAGGAAAGTAGTTTATTGTATAAGGCTCGAAGGGGATCTTTAGCAACAAGAGAATATGGGTGATTTAGTCTGCAAATTGTGTAAGGAAGGCATAGAAAATGTTAGGCATCTGTTAATTGAATGTAAATGCTTGAAAGCAGAAAGGGTACAAATAATGAAGTTATGGAAGAATAAATATGAACAAAGTGATTATACAGAAAGCGGGTTATTGATTTTTATGCTGGGTTTGGGAAAAGATGAGGGGGATTTAGATATAAAGGCTGTGGAGTTGGCAAAGATTATGTTGTGGAAATGGGATGGAGCAAGATAGAGGAAAATATGGAAAAACTTTGGGCAGGGAATGGAAAGGGAAGGTAAAATGGCTAACAGATTTCTATGGGCATAGTGGCTGAGAGATTCCTGACTGTATAAGGAGAAGTCACAGTGCATCATATCAGATTCCTTCATTAATAAGTAATTTCATATTTAATAAAGTTATATATATATTTTTTTCTTTTCATAAATTGAAGCAATCAATTTAGTAGACAACTATATCACATGATCACATCTCCAATACTAGCACATAGTTTATAAACAAAGCAAAGCAAAACTCATATAGTAGTGCCACCTATGCTAAACAGAGTAATCAATGGATGCCAGAAGGCTTGTGCATAAAATCCCTATCTAAAGCCTACTCATCCAATATCCCCAGACTAGTTCCTGGCTTGTGGCCTTCATCAGTGAGGAGCTTTGGATCTGAGAGCACTGCATCTAGATCTTAGGATCTAATGCAACCCTCTAGCAACCACCTTTTATCTCTACTTAACTACAAAACTATGAGCATGAAATTGGAAAACACAAAAAAAATATTTTCAATCTAAGGTCTGAACTCAGTTCAGCACCCATACATTTTGGTGTCTTTGGATCTTTAACAACCATAGCCACCACTACCCTATTAGGCAGGATTGGTGTTAAACCAGCAAGCATCACATGATCACATCTCCAATACTAGCACATAATTGTTTATAAACAAAGCAAAGCAAAACTCCATATAGTAGTGCCACCTGTGCTAAACAACTCTGTTTAGCACAGGTGGCACTACTATATGGAGCTTTGCTTTGTTTAGACAACTATATATTTAAATCATAAATTTATTTCTATCTAATTGACTTTCATTCAAAATTGAACCTTGTCAAGATGTTACAATAATTCAAAAACATCATGTGATTTACATATCAACTTAGCATACCCTCTATTGGTCAATATATATGTATGTATGCAAACCTGGACATTATAGGCAGTATTGTGTCACTGTAGAAACAATATGCAGAAAAGTAAAATTAAGCAAACTGCTAATAATTTACATGTTCTAATCTACATAACAAATTGGCTAACAATATGCAAATTTGGGAGATGTTAAAAATGCCAAAACTTCTAGGGTGGGTGGGGGATGAGCAGAAAAATGATAATAGAAAAGCAGAATCAAAAGAATTTAATAAGTGTAGTATGTTGCAGACCAGATAATGCAGAAAGAGATGCATTCAAATCCAATTAGACTGACTCAGATATAAATGAGCATTATTAAGTTTCTTTTTAAAATCGAGGTTGAAAAATTACAGTAAATGTTAAGGAAATCACGAACATGGAAAGTTATAGAATTGAAATGATATATCTTAAAGCTAATAAAGTGTAAAAATAGAGTCCATATATGAGCTGTTTGTGATTAATACTTTCAACCAGCAAGTCGCCCTTTGAACATACTAATATATTACTAACTTATACATTATTCTGAGTAAATAAACTTATTAAAACAGTGTGTTATTTTCTAAAAACAACCAATGAGTGTGCAGCTGCTTAGATTATAGTCTGGCTTGATACATATCACAGTCAAAGCTAGAATTAATGTATCTTGCATTCACGTCCTTCTATTACTATTCAAGATAATAACCTAAACTTACAAAGAAAAACCTAAGGTTTTGAACTCATGCCAACTCTCTTACATAGTTATATAAATATGATACCAGGTCTATTAATTTTTATTAGTCATTCATTAGACTAGAGATTTTCCAATAATGAATATTTCTATAGTAATCTAAAATTTAAAAAAAACCTAAAGTTTTGAACTTGTGCCAACCCTCTTACATAGTTATATAAATCTGATACCAGGTCTATTAATCTTTATTAGTCATTTGTTGGACTAGAGATTTTCCAATAATGAATATTTATATAGTAACCTAAAATTAAAAAAAAAAAACCTTATGATTTTGAACCCATGCCAACTCTCTTGCATATTTATATAAATCTGATACCAGGTCTATTAATTTTTATAAGTCATTCATTAGACTAGAGATTTTCCAATAATAAATATTTCTGTAGTAATCTAAATTAAAAAAAAAAAAAACCTTAAGATTTTGAATCCATGCCAACTCTCTTACATATTTATATAAATCTGATACTAGGTCTATTAATTTTTATTAATCATTCATTAGACTAAAAATTTTCCAATAATGAATATTTCTGTAGTGTAATTTTTAGTACAGAAATATGGTACCAGGTCTGTTTCTCTATTTTAGAGACCAGTTTTATGCCAAATATAAGCTCTTTATATTTTTTGACCATATCGTTATTTTATATATATAAACACACATGGATCTCATCCCAAATATCATTTCCTTTTTAATATTTTCTACTTAAATTACGTAAATTATTTTAATATCAAAGGAAAGAAATTACTAAGAAGGAACAAAATAGAAAGTAATTCATACAAAATAGAAAGTAATTCATAACAAACAATAATTATATTAGTAAGAAATGCAGAAAAATATAAGAAACAAAACAGTTTTATTTCAGGGATCTTTTTTTTAAAAAAAAAAAAAGTCAAAATTTTAAACATCGGCATAAATACCATTCAGAGTTATTTGTAATAGAATATAATAAAAAATACATATTATAATTCAAAATATTGTAAACATTTTTTACAAAAACTACTACAAAACTAAACTTTATTTACAATTTCATCAAACTCTTCATCTGGATCTCCATTCTCAGAACATTTGTTTAATTTTTCACGAAATTTTGCTCGAAGAGTGTCTATTTCCATCTCGTGTTTTTTGTGTAATTGAAGAATTTCTTGCTTTCGAGTTTCACTTTTATCAAACATGTCTGCTTTTACTTTGTGAAGTTCTTCTGAAAAAAACAACAATTATAAAAAAATATAGATATAATTCTAAATATGTTGGAACAGATTAAGTCACTAAACATCATACGATCACCATTTTCTATGTTTACACAAGCTGTTAAAACAATGACAAACTCTATACAGTAGTGCCATCTAGTGCAATCCATAATAACCAATGTATGCAAAAAGTTGGTGCATTAAACTACCTAGTGCATCTAAATATTTGGATCTAATGTAACCTTCCAGTAGCCACATTTTACCCTTTTTAATTAATTATGAAACAATGAGCCCAAAATGAAAGCCAATGTTTCAATCCAAGCTAATTCATATTGTAGTCATACAAATTAAACTCAGTTCAGTATCTACACATTTTGGTGTCTGGTTTTTTTTAACAACCATAGTCATCAACATCCTTTGGTCAAGATTAGCTGCAGTAGATCCAAAGATCTGATCCAAGGCTCCTCACTGATGAAGACCACAAGATAGAAACTAGTCTGGGGATATTGGATGAGTAGGAACTAGATGGAGATTTTGATGCACAAACCTTCTAGCATCCATTGACTACTACGGCTTGCATTAGATGGCGCTACTGTGTGAGAGAGTTGTTATTGTTTTAACAGATTGTGCAAGTATAATGGCTGATCATGTGATGAAACTCATGTTTACTAAAAGGAAAATCCTGACTGGTTTTCTGGTAAGAATCATATTTTTTTCCCATCATAGTTATGCCATCTAGTGTAAGTTTTAATAACTAATAGATGCTAGATAGTAGTGTTTAATAAATCCATACCCAGTGCTGTCCTATTCAGTATCTTCAACTAGTTTGTAGTTTATGACTTTCATCAGCGAGAAGCTTTGGATCTTGGAGCAAACACATCCGGTCTACTGCAACTTATAATAAGTGGCTTAATTGGTAAGAAAAAGAATTTGCTTCTGACCAGTACTGTGTAAACATGTATTATGTGAAGAATCATATTACTATTTTTTTTTTTATGTTGCTAAAAAAAAAAACATTTTCCATTTAGAAAATGAACGTGGAACTTCCTGGGCAATGTAGCTATAAGTTACACAAGCCCAAAATCTAACACCCCCAACACATATAAATGGGCAGGTATGAATGAGTTCCTTTTTAGAAATCACCAATTACGTAAATGTATAGCGGATAGGAAAAACAATATAGACAAATATACAAAGGAAATGACCAACATAGGCTTCAAACCTAATACAATCAATCAGAAAATAAAAATATTTTATAGAAAACTAAGAAATAAATTGCCTAAAGACAATATGAAATACCTAACAATTCCTTTTGTACCTAATGTAACACCAAATATTGCAAAAACATTGGCTAACAATTTTAAATTTAGTTTCAGATCACCTCCCAACGCTAACCGGCTGATAAATAATGCTCAAGATAAAACAGATAGAGATCAAGCCCCTCATGTGGTCTATAAAATGGCATGCCCTCAATTAGGCTGCCATGCATCATATTATGGTGAAACTCGGGCTAACCTGAACACAAGAATTTATCAACATAGGTATGTCTACAATAGGGTCAAAAATAAAAATGAAGGATCTTCAGTATTCTGGGACCAGCAAGCAGCTACAGGCCATGTATTTGAACCTAGTTCTGCCCAAATAATTTGTACAGAAAGAAATGATGCCAAGGGAAAAGTTAAAGAAGCTTTCTATATAGCAAATGACATTAATGCCATTAAATAGAAGAGAGGCATGTTTTGCTCTCTCTAAACAATGGACTAATTAAAAATTCAAACGCATTTGCATAATCATAACAATCGTTAGTTACAAAGCTATGGGTATGAGATTCAAACATGAAATCTCAAAAGCGCTTAGCAAAGCTATTATAAATTAGAGTAAAATTATTAGCTTCACTATTTAATGCGAAAAAAAAAAAAAGTAGCATACTTATAAGTTAATTTGGTAAATTAAATTTGCAAAGGAGGCACAGTAATTTGCTGATCGTGGTCATTTTAGATCTATTTCCAATTCCTTAAAAACTATATGGTCCTAAAAACAAATCTATTGATGACACATTTAATGATATTTTTGGCAGATGGAGAGAAAAGAGAATAATGATACATGAATTGGAGTGTTGACTTTTAGTGATGTATCTATTTTATCTACTCAATTAGATTATGAGCAAAGATATCCAGCTTAGTGAAGTTAAAACAGTTTCTTGTAATCTTTAAAATGGAAAAGCTTCATATCCTGATGAGATATTTGGGGACATTTTAAAATATGTTTACGATACATTAGCTTTGAAAAAAAAAAGTATTGGAATGTTTAGGCATATATGGACCCATAAAAAGCCAATAAATCTTTTGGATACGTTTTTGCCTCAATTTTTAGAAATGAAAAGTATAGAAAACACCAATAATTACTGTGGAATATTGCTGTTATCCATTATGCAAAGATACTATCAAAGATTTTGTGGAATAGATTGCTTCCCATTGTAGATAAGTGGTTGCCAAAGCAACAACATGGCTTCAGAGAATTGAAGCATTGTACACATAGTTTTTATTGCCAAGAAAATATATATATATATAAAACAATTAGAAGTAATGAAACGATTTATATATTGTTTTTATCAATTTGCTTAAGTCATTTGATTTGGTTAATTTAAAAGGTGTTTGACAACATTTGAATTTTAATTATTCATTGAAGATTGTGTTTATTATACAGCTTTTATGTGGTAGAGTAAAAAGAGGCATTGTTGCTGGTAGTAGAAAATTTGAAGTGAAAATAAGTTCCTACTTTGTGTTCCATTTTTATCGTGGTCATTTTTCGAATGATTTATAAATCATTTCATAAAGCAAATACCATGATGTGATGATGTTGAAGTTTTTAATTTCAACCAATTAAAAAGAAGATACTGATTTACTGCAAGCCTGAATTATCAATAGGTATCAGATAGTACAGTGCTATAATATCCTCAAACCCAGACCTGTTCTAGTTTTTGCTTTCATCAGTAAGGATTTGAGATTTAAATGGGGGCAATTATATACTTCAGTCAGAAATTCAAAAAACCTGTAAGATTTTGAATCCAACTTGTTTGCATACTTAGATATATATCTAACAAGTCGGTTTTCTAAATATTTTAGAAATCATGCCAATTGTAAACCTTTTTTACTCGACTAGAAAAATGAATACCAACCACATCACATCAGAAAGTTGTATGATATTGTTGTTAGCAAAAAAGAACTTTTTCATAACTTCTAAATTTCAATATGCTGATGATTGTACTATTCATGATAACTGATCAATAGAACATTCTTCAACATGTGGAGATCTTTTTGCTTTATTAGTTAATAATCAAAAAACTTGAATCCATTACAGCCAGAGATAGGAGAAAAATCAATAGCAATTTCTCAAAGGGTTGTCACTATGAAAATGTAATTCAATTTAAAGATCTTTTCAGACAGATAAGCAGATTTGGATAACGAGATGCAACATAACTGTTGCACATAACAATTGAAAACATGGGTATTCCATTGTAGTGATATGACTATCTCAAATTAGTTATGTTGTCATTTTCAACGATTACAGACATATTGCATGATAAAGATCTTCCCAGCCCATATGGTTATTTTATCAAATTTATTGTCCAGAAGTGAAACATGAATCTACTATCAACTTATCATAAAGATATTGGGGGAAAATCATTTAAAAATGCACTTTAAGATTCTAAAACTTTGATGGTAAGTTCATAAGAATCATTGATAAGTTCTTCAGCTTTTAAGGGCATGATGTCATTGAATTTACTATTGTAAAGATGTCTTGAGCATGGTAACATAATTTCTATTAAAGTATTTTACGTTTAGCCTTAGAATGGTTGTCATGGGATTGGCAGGTCTTATTTGACATTACAAGGATTATTTCAAAGTATAAACAAATGCAATATATTGTTCTTATTTAGAAAATGTAGTCGTGGAGAACGTATAATCAAGAGCAACAATTAAGATGAAATCTTTCAAAAAGAAAAATTTGTTATAAAAGCACAAGATATCAAGATCTAAAGTGTATATGTGGACGTATTTTTATATGGGACTATTTCTATCATCTAATATGTGTATTGAATGTCTTATAGAAAAATTAAACTTTATTTAAATATTCCAAATACATTCAACTATTAGTAATAGCACATCAAACAGGTTAGTATATGCACAATGTTTTGAGAGGTATTATTCTCTCATCTCCTTCAGGTGTTGCTGGCCTGACCAGTGACAGCATTAGCATGGGATTTGAACCTGGACCCTTAGGTATTATTCTTCCCTCTTCAAGTGTTGCTGGCCTGACCAGTGACAATACTAGCATGGGATTCGATCCTGGGCCCTTAGAGATGTATTATTCTTCACTCTTCTTCAAGTGTTGCTGGCTTCACCAGTGATCGTATTAGCATGGGATTCAAACCTAACCCTTAGAATAAGGTCCAAGTTCGAATCCCATCTAACCTGGACCTTTAAAATAAGAGTGCAGGTTTGAATCCCATGCTAGTACTGTCACTGAACAGGCTAGTAACACCTGAAGAAGAGGAGAGCATAATACCTCTCAAAATGTTGTGCATGTACTAATCTGTTTGATGTGCTATTACTAACGGTTGAATGTATTTGGAATATTTAAAATAAAGTTAATTTTTTCTAGACATTCAATGCACATTTTAGATGATGGAAATAGTCCAATATAAAAATACAACTAGAACACCATCATCACAAACCTTCAGGAAAACACTATATGTGGACATGTCTGCCATTTCACAAATTGGTTTGTAAAGTCATCACAAACCCATTTCTAATTATTTTTCATGAATCAAAATGACTATTAATGATGAAGGTGTTTTGGTCATTACATTAACATCTCTGTCATTTTGATTTTGTTATTTCCATTATTTAATGGAGTGGGTGAACTTTTTCAGTGGATAAACTAAAACTTATCTGGTGTAGATGTTGACTTAAATTTTTGAGGGTTCAAAGTAAAATAACACAAAATGGTATAAAATTATTTAATTTTGATATTTATTATTTCAAAGATTTATTAATCACAGCAAGATTATAATTATTCTTGTCAATATATTATTTATTTTTACATTTACATATAAATACATAACTGCAAACAAGAATAAATAAAAGACAATGTAAATGCATAATCACTAAATACTACTACTATGCAACTATGCTAGTTGATGTGTTACGGATGTCGAGAATCACCAGAAATGTAAAATGGCTCTGCTCTAACTATATCGACTTCTTATTTCATTGTCAAAAATAAATAAACTGTTGATATATTTTATCAAAGAATTGCATGCAACATTGTAACTGAATTGATGTCATCAGAAATAGATGTTTGATCAATAGGAATTATAAGTGACATGACATTTTTTAAAAATATTCTACTTAAGACTATTTTCACTAAGCATATTTTGAAATTGAGGGCTGAATTATGGACTTTTGAAGGATGGAGTTACCTGTAGGCCAAAAGTTTTTCATTCCTGATCTAATATATTAGCTGTAATATTTCTTGCTAATGCTAGTTAAATGTCGCATCTTTTGACATTTGCAACATGTTCTATCCTGTTGCAGATGAAATTATCAAGAATTTAATCAATTTTAACACTGGTAGTAGAAAATAGTTCAGTCCACGTAGGAATTTATATGACATTATAAAAAATGGTGTAGAAGAAATGTTTATCTTACAGACCTATTAACTTGTCATGTCTTTTATCATTTGCAACATTTTCTATCCTGTTGCAGATGAAATTAGCAACAATTTTAAAGTTGATGGTAGAAAATAATTCTGTTCAATTTGGGATTGTGTGGTGTTATAAAAGATATAGAAGAAATTGCTTATCTTACAGACATTCCGGTTCCTTCTAACGCAACTTAAAATTTCTATAAGCAAGTAACCAATTTTTTTTATTCTTCTTGTCAACATTTCTATATTAGATATAACTTTTTTGATTTTCCAAGTTATCAAATATTTAAAATTACTAACCTCTGTCAAGTTCTTGTCCGCTTTTGTAACTTCGTATAGCTATGTTTCATTACAGAAGTTAAAATTGTGTACAATGTCGAAAGGTGTCATTGGAAAAGCTTTTATTAACATTTAATTTATTCAGTATTCTTAACTATATACAGAAATAGATTTGGCGGTAATTCGACCATTACAAATTATAAATATTATTATTTCAAGTAACAATTAATTGAATGTTTTAGACATTAATGTAACTGACAAAATAAATTTTGACAATTGGATTTAAACATGAAATAATTTCAAATGACAAATCTTAGATGCTTTAAACATTAAGATAACTGACAACATAAATGTTAAGTACCATTTTTGATTCATATCGCAGAACACTCTTCCAAATACATTACCCAGGATTATGTTGCAGACAAAGTCATAATGAGTTATTTTAATAAACTTGCAAATAGAATTTTACTTTTCATTTAATGCCCGTGGAATGAGAGTGTGATATTATAATCCTAAACATTACATATTCAAACAGTTGTAAAAGTTATTTACATGCCGTCAAGCGTTGTTAGCCGAGAGGTCAGTGCAGCGCCTTGCAAGCAAGCAGTTGGTTGCAGACGGTTGTTGCTGATTACATGCTGTTGAAATTAGTAACATATTTGATGTATAAGAAATATAGTTAAATAAATTAATGACGAAATGTCTTTTTTTAATCAACTCATTTTTAATGTACATGACCTTTGATCTTTTTAAGACATGCACACAAATAACTGTAATGACAACTTAAATTTTCAAATTCACCTATTCTTTTGATGAGCGATCTATTCCAAAAAGATTGGGGGAAATGTATTCCTATAAAGTGTTTCAACTGAATCAATTACTTCTGGGAGTCTAAGCATTAATGATTTCATAATTCTAAAATACAATCTTAGATTGAATATTTCGTTCATCATTCTTGAGGTCTGTCTATTCTTTTTACTCCCAGGAATTCATTGTTTCAAAGTCTATTTTGATAGTACTATGAAGTGAATTATAATTCACCCAACTATTTTGATTAAATTGGTTTAATAAACAATGTTTTGCAATATCTCTAGAAAATTCATACCAAATTTATCTGGATTTTTTTTTTTAACAATTTATCAAAAATTGGTCAAAAATAATAATCAGTTAAAAAAGTTGTCCTTGTTTCTGGTTAAAGGAAGCGATTCTAATTTTTAAAAATAACTTAGTGAATTGTGATTAATATATCCCAACTCTTTCCAAGGAACTTTATGCCCTCAATTATTTATGTTTTTGTTCCAGATAACTATCACATTTTTACTGTTCTAATTTATTCATATTTTTTACTGTTCTAATTTATTCATATTTTATACCAGCTTTATACTTTTATGGACCATCTTCTGACATGTTATAGACATCCAGTTATTATTTGGAAACTACTTTCCTTAATTTGCTTCTATGGATATTTTTGGGAGGATGAAAAACTTTTACCTGGATGTATTCATTTCATAGCCACAAAATATAATGATTCCATATCTCGTAATAACCAAATTTTTATTTTTCTATCTCTTCATTAAAGTTAGAGAAAACATTATCACTTTTAAAGTTTCACTACATTTTGAATGATCATCTTTAAATGACAAACTATATAATTTTTCCATTTTATGGATTTATGTAATCCATAAATTTAAATAATTCTGTACAGCTGGGATAAGTCCAAGACTTTTGATAGTTTGCAGAATGGTTCAAATTACAAAGGATGATATTTTAATTAATATCTTCCCTATTAATATTTCCAATTATTTTTTTATATAAAATTTTCTTTTTTTTACCGAAATTCCTTTTACAGAATTATTCACTGATTATGGTTTTCTCATCATTCTAACTTACCTTTTACATATTAACCTTCATATTTACCCATTCAATAGAAGACTGTAGTCTTCGTTAAATGTTATTCTAAAAATGATTACTTGAAGCGCTACTAAATTATATAAATCTTCTGAAATGAAATCATCTCTGTAATTTTAATGAAATTGTACATCTTTTCAATGATTGTTCATCCAACTTCGTATGAAGTTTGAATTCTCATGTTTTTATATTTTGGGTGAAGTATTTTATATTCTTCACTTGTAAGGGTATGCATCGACTGCAAGCCCAAGTAATGAAAAACACCAAGCAGTATACTGTAAAACCTCTATTATCTGATTACCTGATTTCTTTTGATTCAATGAAAACAAGGATCAAAAGCTGCATTTAATGCATGTATGCTTCTAGAAATCACCTTTTATTCTTTAAAACTATTCAACCTAATAATATGAAATGTGGAAAACATAAAGGTTCCAAATGGTCTAATTCACTTACACATGTTTACATATCTGACCCTGGGGCAGTTTTTATACATTTTTTCAGTCGTCCATTTCTACAATAATTATAGACCCTTTCTATTTTTAGGCAAGAAAGGTTAATTCCACTTACAACATCACATGATTTGTCATATAAGTGCACTACTTTCAGTTTTGAATCCTAATCTCCACTGATAAAGGCAAAAGTCAGAAACAAGGTCTGGAGATTGGGAATTTATAGCATTATACCATCCAGTCTCCAAACATTCTTCAAACTTACAATAGATGCCTCTAGAATGGGGTAGAAATAACAGCTCATGGAAACATAGAGATATCATGTAATTTTGTTGTAAGTACTATTTTTCAATTACCAGATTCTATTCAATGATTTCCTTTAAGTTATCTCATTTTTCTTTCAGTCTTTGTGATATACACATTTTACTAATCTTTTGTTTTTTGTTGCTGTGATCATTATTCTTTCAATTAACATGATCACCATTTCTTATGCTTGCTCATAACTGATTAAAACAGCCAAAAATCTTCATACAGTAATGCCACTCAGTGCAAACCAGAGTAATCAATGGATGCCCGATGTGCATAAAATCCCTATCTAGTGCCTACTCATCTAATATACCCAGACTAGTTTCTAGCTTGTGGCTTTCGTGAGTGAGGATCCTTGGATCTGAGAGCACTGCACCTAGATCTCTCAGATCCAAGGCTCCTCACTGACGAAAGCCACATGCTAAAAACTAGTCTGGGATATTGGATGAGTAGGCACTAGATGGGGATTTTATGCACAACCCTTCTGGCATACATTAATTACTCTGGCTGGCACTGAGTGGCACTACTGTATGGACCTCTCTCTCTCTCCCTCCCTCCCTCCCTCTCTCTCTCCCCCTCTCCCCCTCTCTCCCTCCTTCCCTCTCTCTCTCTCCCTCCCTCTCTCTCCCTCCCTCTCTCTCCCTCCCTCCCTCTCTCTCCCTCCCTCTCTCTCCCTCCCTCCCTCTCTCTCCCTCTCCCTCCCTCTCCCCCCCCCCCGCTATCGTGAAAAATCTTATAAACCGCATGAAAATATTCTTGCAATTCATGGCTTCATTGATGTACATAGTTTGAATCATTTCAATAGCTGTTTTGTCCAATGTAAAAACAATGTAATGTTTGTGCAGTGTTCCATTGTGAGGTACATGCTATAATACGTCGTAACTTGTGATTCAGACATGTTAATGTTTTAACATTTTTATGATGAAGAACTAAACTGTTGCTATGAAACACATCATTAACTCTGAGACGATGCGACAGGACCAACTTTTGATACTCAATCTCTGAAGTTCATTCTTATACAGAGATGCTTCAATTAACAATCCTATATTTATGTTAGATATTAGTAATCAAATCTGTTGTCACCAAATGTTTACCTTTATATCTTTGTATTCCATCAGCACTGCTGGCATTATTCTCTTTAAAATCATCTTTATCCTTCTTTTCCTTCTTATGCAGTTCCACATTGTCAAGTGACGTCAAATGAGGAAGGTGATTACTGACTTTATCTCTAAAAAATAAAACATATATACAGCTTATTTTAACAAGTCTAGTTATATCAAATGACTTAAATGTAATATCTTTGACAGTGTAAGTAGATCTTTAAATATCCCACAGCCAGGCAAAGTGTCTCCAGCAACTATTCATCAAAGGATACTAAAAGAGATGTAGTACTCACCACACTTCCAATTCCAGATGGTGAAGGCTTGAGCATTGACCCATGTTTTACTCTTTAGCTTAGAATAACTAGATACCCATTTTCTGATCAGTATTGGATAATGAGCTGGGTTGTCTATAGTTTTAGTACTTGGAAGGAAAATTTCTGCTTGTTGAAAAAAATATTTGGTTTGGATTCAAACTCAGACCAGAGGCATGATAGATGGATGTGCTATTATCATACCATGAGGCCTTTCAGCATGATAAGTACACCTATCAAAATAATGTATATTTTATAAACAAATATTTTAAGTTTATTTGGTTTGGGTTCAAACTCAGATCACAGGTATGGTAGATAGATGCACTACTATTGCACCATGATCCTTGTACATGATAAGTGCACCAATCAAAGTACTGTATATTACATAAATGAATATCATCAAAATATATTTAAATTATTAGAACTACCATTTGGATCCATAAACTATAAGTTTATTGTACTCAGTTTTGTCACTCATATTTCAGTTTTTTTCTCATATTTCCAATTAATAGTTTGCCTTGAAATGTATCTGATACTAAAAAACTTAAAAGAATTCGTATGATTAAAATATTGATAAAATATCCTTCTTGAAAGCATTTGAATGAAATCTTTAGGGGACTTTTTTGCACTCAAATATATATAAGTGAATAAAATTCATTCTCACGTGATCACTATCTCACACTAGCACATAATTGTTATTAAACAATTCAAAACAAATCACTACTATATGGAGAGTTTTGCTTTGTTTTGAAAATTCATTCTGTTTTATATTTTTATAATGTTTTTTGTTAAACTGTCTCACAATTTCAACTGTCCAGCAGTCTTCATCAGAGTTGTAAAATAAACAAATAATGAAATACAATTTCCCCAGTTCTGAAGAAGACTGCTAGTCAATCAAAACTGTCAGATAATTTAATAAAAAAAACATTGTCAAATGGTTAAATAACTGCACTAACAAGTAAAAATAGTCAACCATTGGTGGTCGAGAGGTCAGTGACTGCTGCTATACAAGCAGTTGTCCCGGGTTAGCGGGTTCACTTCCTGGCCGATGCTATGACACATGAGAAAAAAAAAAACAAGTAAAAATAAATTATCTTCACTTTCACAAATAAAAGTTTAGGGTGCTCATGTTTGGAAATATTCTTAGTTATCCTTTACTTAAGTGAAAATTAGCCTCTGATTTTAACAAGCTACCATATAGAGGAGTTGTGAAGTATGCACATTTTGTTTCAAACACCCCTCTTGTTCAAATATATAGCATATAATAGCTCATGTTTTGTTAATAAAGACTGATTAGAATAGAATACATACTGTTTATGAACTGGAAGTGTATAGTAAACACACATAACATGCTTTTTATATGTACAGTGTATATATATATATCAAAATTATAATTTAAACAAAATTTTCAAAAATAATAGTTATTAATAAATTGAGGACATGTTTGTATATATTTTACGGAATGTGTATTCACTCATTCACTGAAGCAATAATAATAATAATAATAATAACAAACTAACAGCTGTATTGTTATTTTTAAAATAAAGTAAGTAGCAAAATGTCAACTTTCATTTTGTTGAATATCTTGGCGATATTTTTTTTCAATTTTTTTTTTCTCTTGTAGTAACATAAATGACTAGTCTCTTTATCAAGAAATTATAATCTCTAATTATTTTTTCATGTTTTAAAATTAGTTTTAACTTTAAGGATATTCTAAAATTTTGTAAAACTTTTAACATTCCATTCAGAAAATATACTGCACATCAAATTTGGAAAGAATAATAAAAGAATATATTTTTAATATAAACTGAAGAAATTGTATTAATATGCATAATTTCTCAGAGATTTAAAAATGGCTACTGATATATTGTAAATTTATTAACAAATTTTAGTTTTTTTTAAACAATAATGGTCAAAGAAGGAAAAATGGCTGCTGAATAATGTAAAAATTGCGCATTTTAATTTTTTGTTTTATTATTTGCACTTTTCTTTGGATAGCATATAATTGAACTTATATAGTTAGGTACAGGGTAGTTCGCTACTCCATTATAATTCACAAATTAGATTCCCAAAAAATCATTTAAATAAATTTGCAAATAGTGTTCACTTATTATAAATCAATATAACCATTCTAAGACCCAAAAAAAAGAGATAATTATCTATTCATAAAATCAATATTATCTACTCCTTACAATTCAAGTACAGATCTCTTCACCGTTCGATCATTGTTGACCAAAGTCTTGTCACAGCTCAACAAAATATGGTTATTTCTTTTATTTCCATCTTTCTCTGCAGTATTCAAATAGCTTATTGCTTAGGAGTTTTACAAAGTTCGAAAAATGACATAACTAGGTTAGGACTTTTACAAAGTTCAAAAAATGACATAACTGGGTCATGATTCATAAACTTTTAGCTCCAAACTCGACCACTATGGCCATTGCATTAAACCAAATAGGGCATTCTTTGCATTTGAGACAGTATAGTAGTTTCTATTGTATGGCAATCCTAACATTTCTAAATCCAGATACATGTTTCTCTATATACAACATTCAACTTTTATTTAAGATGTTTATTGAAACAGGGTTTAAAATTATACTTAATGCAATGGTTCTAGAAATAAATAGTTACTGGAGTGGTCATCTGCCATTCAGGTACTGAAAGTGACTGTTGGAGCTTCCCCAGTCCGTCATTCTACCTCCATACTAAATTGTAGAGAGCATACTAATTTTATGAAAAGAAATGGGAATAAAACAACACAAATTAGGTGGATGCTTTTTCTGTACATACATAAACAGTGTGAAGCTCACAGAATAAGATTTCCATATGGTTTTGTCTCTGCAACAAACTAAAACAAATTTCTTTTTTCAATTATTTTAAAAATTATTACTATTACATAAATAAACATTCGCGCTATATAAAATAATATCTCATTATATATGTTTAATTTCAACTAAAGAATGACGGTTCGTAAATTGTAAAGATTTCGCAAAGTGTCATTCGTTCAAACTTACTAAATGTAATTTAAAGTGATCATGTAACATCTCACACTCTTATTTCCACACACTTAAGATTTGCCCATACATAAACGTTTGGGTCTGAAAGAATGGGTGGATTCATTCCATTCTTTCTAAAATACTATATCTCGTGTCTGGAAAATTGAGTATTCATTTATATAATCTCTTTAAAGTGCATGTGCATTGGCTTAATCGCTAATACTATTACATCTATCATTATAAACCAAATAAGGTTAGTAATCAAATTAAAGTTGTGGTTTTACGATTTACATTTGTCTTCAGAATATGTATGTAATTATGTGCAATGTTGATACGTCTGAATCAGCTTCATCTTTTCAAACTTCATTGAATTTGGCCTACGTATTTTCTTCTCCCTTATTTAATGTTTGTCATTATTTTAGAAAATTTTTAATATAAACTAAGAACTATTGACACTTTGGAAGGGTCTCTGCACAGACTTTTGTTTTAAATGGGAGTGAACAGAGAAGGCATTACAGTGAAGTAAGTATTAATTTTTGGATAAAGTAATTCAGTTTTGCCTTTTAAAACATCAATATAAATCCAGTCTGTAATCTGGTTCTTAAGCACACACAGATTCCCTCTTAAAGATAAAATGGTAAGTAATTTGGGCAATTCAATCTAAAAAAATTAAACACTAATAAGTTTTAAGAAAAAATTAATATATGAAATATAATTCATTGTGCCATTTTCTGTGTATAAATATATTAAACAGAAATGGGTTATATAATAAATATTATATTTTTTAAGTAAAATAAATAGCAAAATGTCTGATTTTCACCTCTATTAAAAATGCTTTGAACAATCTTTTTATTTTTCACTAACTTTTTTCTCTTACAGAAACATAATAATGGTCATTATCAAAAAATTAGGATCTCTCTAATTGTTTTACTATTTTTAAATCAGTATCAACTTTTAATATATTCTAAAATTTGGTAAAACTTTTAGCATTATGTTTCAGAAAATATTTTATTTCATAAAATACTGCACATTAAATTTAGAAAGAAAAATAAAGGAAGAAACATCCTTTCAACATAAATTGAAATTTTTTTATTAATAATTATAATTGTGAACAGTGCTCTGAAATGGAAAAGCAACTTCTGACGTATTGTAAAACTTATTTACAAATTTTATTTTATTTTTAAATGTGATTACATGTGGCACTTGGAGAAGGAAAAATGGCTGCTCGAATATCATAAAATTTGCAAATTTTAATGTTTTTATTTTATTTACATTTTTGTTTGTTTATATTTTTCTTTGGATAGCATACAATTGAAGTTGCATAGTTAGATAGTGCAGTTCATGTGTACATTGTATTTTAATTAATTTAATTTATAATATCAATTCATACTTAAAGAACTATTGATACTTCAGAGGATTTTCTGCTTAGAAACTTTTTGGATGGGAAGAGACATGGGAAATGATATGACTTCTGTAAAAAAAAAAAAGTAACCATTGTGATAATTTTAGGACAAAATAACTTTTTTCGATGAATTTTTAAAACACCAACTTTAGTCCTACCTGTAATCTGATTCCTGAGTACACAGGTTCCCTCTTAAAGATAAAATGATGAGTGATTTGGGCAGTTCATCTGAAAAAAAAGTTAAGAACTTAAGGTTCTTTTCATTCTTAATGCTAAATATCTTTAAAAATATTTAACATCAAATATAATTCTTTTATAACAAATACATTAAATAGGAAAAAGTTCTAATTATTAGCACCTTTCTTTTTACACTTTATACAATGCGTGTATATATCCCCCAATTAATTTTTTTATCTCCTTTCCTACACTTTCGATTCTCCTGCAATCTTCCTCAAAGCTTCTATTAGCTGCAAATTTCACCAACTTGAAACTGTAAGAAAGGAAGTGCAATTATTTGAAGAAATAACGTTATTTGCCACTATATAAAGTGTAAAAAAAGGTTTTATTAATCTTAGTTATAGATGTTAATGATCAATTCATAAAAGATAAAAAAAGAAAGGATAATGAATACAAAAAATTTACAATAATATATTTAATAATAACGTGAAAGCTAAACACCTTCAAACAGATACGCTTTAAAAATGCTTAAGTGAAGGTGTTTAGCTTTCACGTTATTATATATTATCTGTTTACACTTAAATTTAATATATTTACATTTAATAATATATTTATTACATCGATGAGGGCAATTAAATATTTCTGAACAAAGGTCTTTCAGCAATAAAATATAGTACTTATTATATAACTTTTTGCAGTTTTGTTTATTTATTGGGTATATACTGTCTTAAAAATCAAAGGAGCTAACCCAATTACCTTTAGACTTTAATATTATGATTGTGGAATGTTGGCCTATATTGGTTTGCAAGACATTGCTCCAAAAATAAATTTTTATCACATGTAGCATAGATGGCATGATTACATTGTAGATTTGTGTGTCCATGCTCAACATAATTAAAGTGAAAGGGTTCACAATCATAAATGCTAATTGGAACCAGCTTCATAAATATATGACAAAATATTTGGCCAAGCGATTTTGCCTCATTTTAATAATTTCTCTGCATACTGGTGGTAATATTATTTATTTAGTATATGAATTTTTTTTAAATAGCTGACTATTAACAATATTAAAAAAATCCATAAAGATTCCACACGGAAGATAGATCACTAATATCTTTATTAAATCCATCAATAGAAAAATAGATATTTTTTAATACTAATAATGTTTTGCCATTTTAAAATATATGGGGTGATTAATGAATAAATTATATTTGTTAGTAATATCTCCAGAAATCCTTACATTCTAAAAAATGTAAACCAACAACAAATAGGTGCATTATTACAACTAATAACATCTTTGTTCCAATCCCAGAAGCTATCATGTCTGTTATAAATAAAATAAATGAGCTCTAAGTGGCGGTACAAATCAGACTCCTAAGATTGATTCCTAGTCAATCAACTTCTTTATGATAGAAGACATATAAGATCCAGATGTAATAGGGCCGAGTCATGATCCATAGATAGACCTTGAAATCTAGATTCCATTATTCTATAGTTACAATGTAAAGTTTGTAAAAAATACATATATATGTAGTACTAATTGTTATTATCTGCAAAAGGATATAAAACTAGTAAGATATCCCCATGTTCTTCAAAGGATGCATGTACACTGTTACCAGATCCAAAGCTCCTCACTGATGAAAGCCATAAGCTAAAAACTGTCTGATGATATTGGATAGCTCAGATACAGATTTACTAAACACTACCGACTGCCATCTATTTATTACTAAATCTTACACTAAATGGAAGAACTGCGATGAAATGAAATTTTCTGCCAAAGGAGTGCATACTTAGTCATTCCATCGTTTTATCAAAACTGCCTCTGCTAATTTAAAACCGATACCACCAAAAAATAGAGGGGTAACTAATATCATATTTCTGTAGTAATACATGATGGTTGTTATAGTTTCAAAGCCTTAGATTATTTGGATTTTCAATTTGTTAAAAAAAATTGAATGGCTGTCTCTTGGAAGGTCGTGTCATTTATACATAGGTAACAACAATGTTGAGCTACAATCCCAGGATTTTTAGTTCTTGACTCCTTCACTGCATTTAACTATTGAAAGATTCAATTCAATAGCTCTAATATCAACATAAGATTAAAAGCTTAGCACTGAGTGGAGAATAAAGATTCCAATTCTGCCACCAAAACAAAAACTAGATGACCAAAGTCAGTTATAGTTTTCTGGTTGACAGATAAGTAGATAGCTAGATATGTGGTTAAATAGATAGACACATCATCTGGCTTCATTATGCAAAAGTACGTATCAACCATTGTCTATATCAATAAAACCTCTTCTTAATCAAGGTTCAAAATGAAATAAACCAATATACATATAATTGGCATATGAAAGTGTGTGGGCAGGGGGGGGGAGACAGCTTAATTATAAAACTAAATATCACAAAGTCATCTCCAGATTCCAGGAAGGTAGATTTACTAATGTCTTTGTTAAATTCGACAGTCATTAATTATTATTTGACCATATTTACTTAGATCAGTGGCTGTTAAATCCCATTTATGAAACAAGTGAGTGCAATGGTCATGGATTGTCCTTAATCTGTTGATGAGACTCCAGAAAGATCAAAACCAGCTGGCTTTATTATTGGATCTGGAATAGAAATTGTTTAGAACCTCATAAGAATTTCATTTTTACACCATCATTCTTCAATTGTAGATTGACTGAACATTCACAAATGAAAATCTTGATTTAAGTCATGCCGTAGATGATTAAACTATATCTTAAGTCATTGGCAAGTCATTCTGTTTACAAGCTTTTTAATACATTTCAGAATTTCAAAACAATGTGACTATAATATTTATATTTAAACCATTAAAACATCACATGATCAGTATTTCTTAAATGTGCACAATCTGTTAAAACAATAGCATCTCTCTCCACACAGTATTGCCACCCAGTGCAAAGCATAATAATCAAGGATTGCTAAAAGATTTGTTCATCAAACCCCTATCTAATACCTTCTCATACAATATTTTTAGACTAGTTTCTAGCTTGTGGCCTTCATCAGTGATGACCCTGGATCTGAGAGAATCACATCTAGATCTTTGGATCTAATGCAACCCTCCAGAAATCACCTTTTAATTTTTTAGTTTATATGTATAAAGCTATAAGCCCAATACCAATGATGGCCAAAAGATGATGGTAACTATGGTTATTAAAAAAATAAAAGACACCAAATGTATACATATTGAGCTACTAAAAAGATAAAATGGCTACAGGAGAATTGCTTTAGATCCAAAGATCTAGGTGCAGTACTTTCAAATTCAAGGCTCCTGATTAATGGTTATAAGTTGGAAACTAGTCTGGGGATATTGGATGAAAAGGTACCAGATAGGGATTTTGATGCACAAAACTGGCATAAACTGGCATCCATTGATTAGTATGATTTGCACTACTATATGAAGAGAGTTGCTAATATTAACATTTCAAAGCCACTAAAGTCTTTACATCCCCTACAAAAAACAAGAGCTGGTAATGACTGATTGGAGGTATCTTATATAGTTACAGTAAAATAGTTTATAACTGATAAATAGCTTGTACAGATTCTTTAAACATTTGGTGACAGCAGTTACTTCATGGCAATATCATCTTCTAAGATCATAAGTCTTCAACCCATCCAATCCACTATTAGTTTGATGGCCATGAGGACAGTACAATATGAAGCCTATGATTGTCCATTCCCGCAATTCAAATATTGACTTCTATAAGTCATTTCTTGAAAAAGTATGGCATTGATGTTCTCCAATGACTTATTTTCAAACAATCAAAGATTCTTCTTGATATCTTTCTCATAGAATAAGAGCAATTTTTGAGTAATCTATAATATAATACCAATGTTCCTCTAAATTTTGACTAGCTCGTCTAGGTTCATCATTTTCAATTATATCAATCCATTACAGGATGGTCTCCAAGTTTGTTTGTTTTTTTCATGTATCAAAGCATCGGCTGGGAAGCAAACCCACAAACCTGGGACAACTGCTTGTAAGGTCGCTGTGCTGACCATTTGGCCACCAATACTTAAAAGTCTCTCCAAGTTTTGTTGAGTTTCACCAATCAGCATCTCTTCTCATTGTAGTTCAACTTACCTTTAGCTAATAGAGTTGTCCATATTCCATCTTATCTTAATCAGATTGAGCATTTATCGCTACAAGCCCCATGGATATATATAAATAGATGATATATCCAATAACAGAAACAGGCTAATAGGTGATGATGCACAATAAATCCAATTGCTCTCACCATGGAAGGTGATCTGGTGATGAATAGACAATATATTTGAAGGTAGAGGTGAACAATACTAAATTACTGTCAGAATTGAATGGCAATAAACATGTTGTTCACTAAATGGATAAAGCAATGTGGCAAGATCATGGTTGAAAGCTTTTAGATCATAAGCCAAATAGGAGGCAAGCTACCGCAGAATTGGAAGTATTACCATATCTACACACAAGACAGCTGCTAATAATGTTAGATAAAAGGGCACCTAAAGTCTCTTCCTTCAATATATGAACAGCAATCAAAAGCTATACCAAGTCAACATACCAGGTGTCTGGTATAGCAAACATTATTGTATATATTTAAATAAGTGTAACTGAACAGAAAGTAACTGAAGCTTCCAATGAGTTATATCATGTTTGCTATCCTATCACAACCAACCAGCCCAGAAATTAGACCAACCTCTTATACCATAGATACATGGGAAACACTTTGTCAAGCAATCCATACAGAACATATCATATTTCAACTTCATATACACATTATTTCTAGAGAAACCCAAACTACATCATTACTGTATGTATGATCAAAGACATTTGGAAAAAGATAAATGTATCTATGGTGCAAGAGATTGCTCTGACTTCTTGGCTAATGGATGGGTTATAATAGGATGGCAAACATGATATTGTATAGATTTGTAAATATATTTCATATAAGCTAAATAAAATATTTAATCGTATTGATACGAGTCCGTGTTTATTACATTCCTATATAAACACAATACTTCAGATTATTCCAACAGATTATCTTATTTTATACCATCTCATATACGGTCTCTTTCTAGATGTTTTACAATCACTTATATATATGTAAGAAGAAAAAAAACTGCTAAAATATTCTTATAAAAGTAAACGAGAATTTCTTAAATTATCAATTTTCTTATATCTGTATTTCCACTTGACGTAACTATCTTCACTTTCATGTTTGATTTTTTAAATTTAAGCAAATCGGAGGGAAAAAACTCTCACGTTCTTTTAACTTACTAAAAATGCTCCGCTAATGATTTTAGAAAGCTTTTTACTTTAGACTGTCAATGGGAGGTAGTCATTTATAAATATTTCATTATATTTTCATAAGAAGAGTCGAGTAACATTTTAACACGTTTCGTCGCAGCTGCGCTTGACTTTAAGTGGGGAGCTTTTAAGACCTCTTTGAAATAACTTTTTCATGAAGCGTATTTTTTTAAAAAAGAAAACCATTTCACAACCAGAAATACTAAAATGATAAATTGTATTAAAATAAAAAGATTTTAAAAGGAGATTTGATAATAATTTTCTTGCAAAAAAAAATCTATTTTTAATATTAATTATTTTCAACTCAATTATCAGATAAGAAACGATAAGTTTTGAAATTTAACGATATATTTAAAAAAAAAAAAAGATGTATCTGTTGATCTAACGTACACTAAGAATTTTTGTGTACATGTTTGGAAATAATATTAAATAAGTTGCGGCTAGGTTCCTAGAATGTTACCTCACGGACATTGGTTGCGGCTCAGTTATTACATGCTGGCTTATGAGCTAAAAATTGTTCGATTTCACATGGAATTCGCTCATTTTGATTTAATCATTCTCTAGACTGGTTTTCGTTTGAATCTGGACAATTATTCATCATCATTTTCAACCATTATTGATTCACTACAGGAAGAGTATGTAGACCCTCTTCTTTACATTATTCCAGAACATTTCATCCATCCATTTCACATGTGGTCTCTTTCTAGATCTTTTACAACTCCCAAAATTCTATATAAGACTTCAACTGTCTATTTACTATTTCCTCTTCTAGCAATATGTCTAGCCCAGATGCACTTCTGTCTATCAAATCTTTCAATGTGTTTGTTTATGCTTCACGTTTACAAGATGGTTAACACATTTTTTGATAGAAAATAAAGCATTATAAAAATAAAAGATAATTAGCCATTACAAGAATGTATGTCATGGTTGTAGTTTTGTGGATGAAAGGCTTCAAGGTTTGATGACTCATTGCAAAACAACTGAAGAAATGTCTATAAAGATAATAATCGAATTGTTTGGTGTTCAGGAGTTACTTGAGCACTAAAAATTACAGAACTGAGTCACATTGCATTATACTAATCAGGGCTACAAAGAGATGAAAGATTTTTTTAGATGAGTTAATTTAAGTTCTGCAGATCAGTTCATGCAATACAAATTTCCATTGATATCCTTCAGTGATTAAGTGAAAATTCTAATTTTTGAAAACTGACAAATAATTATTTTCTGAGATGGATACCAATGATGCTGATATGGATTAGGTCATTAGAGCCAAAGAATAGCATCATCACAACAAATAATAAACTCAAATTTAAGATCATTGTTAGATAATCAGAATGTGTTGATCACATGAAACAGATAGATGGCTTGGTCATGTCAAAAGGATCAAAGATAATAGAGAATCTAAGGAGATATGTAAGTGGCCAAGGAGAGTATCAAAACCAAGAGTGATTAATGAGATAAAACAACATCTGAAAGTATTGGGAATGGTAGGTTGGAAAGAAATTGTGGTTGCAGCAAGCATTTGGAATTGCTAAAAGCAATGTCACAAAAATACATTAGAAAGAGATAAGATTGTGATCTCAGCCAACTGATGAGTGCTGGTTCATCAAGAAATGTGTATCTGGGGATCATACATTTTTTCAGATATCTTTGATCATGTATGATTACACACCTCCACAAAGTGTTAAAAGTGAATAGAAACCAGTTCTCATCTTGAGTGAGTGGTATATTAAATTGTAGCCATTGGCTATCTATACAATACTAAACATGATAAAGGTATGTGTAAGAGAGTGTGATTTCAGCTGATTAGTGTTGGTGCATCTTGAGAATCACACATTTCCCCCATATTTTTGGTCATATGTTTATAATCACATCCCTCCACAAAGTGTTAAAAGCAGATAGAAAACAGTCTCTACTTTGTGTGAAAGTCATATAGTGAAAATTACACTACAGAAATATTATTCATTACTGGATAATCTCTAGTCTAATGAATGACTAACAAAAATTATTAATATACTTCCATCAAGTGATTTGTGTCAAAGTTGTGACAGCAATAAGTTTGACACTTTTCGATTAAATTGTAGTAATTGGCTAGTACTAGTTCAGCACAAAATGTGTATCATTGGGATCATACATCTTTTTCAAATGTCTTTGGTCATGTTTATGATTATGTCCCTCCAGTCTTAAAAGCAGATAGAAACCACTCCCTTTCTCACACCACTCCATTTCTTGCACGAGTGGGGTAGTGAAAATTATACTTACAAGTATATTATCTCTACCCTATTAATAGTGAAGATTGAATTGTATTCTTTAATATTACTATCAATATTCAAACACTTGCCAATTTGATTCAGATTAACAGTTACCTTTTATCCTCTAGTTAAAAAGTTTATCAATTTGATCGATACTTTGAGAAAAAGCATAAACTTGCTCGTTACATGGAAAAAACTCTACCTTTCATCCAACCTGGATTTGAACTCCAGGTTTTGAGCATGATAGACAGATGACCTAACTCACAGTATCATAGGGTTTTCCCTAGAGAGTTAATTGTCTGATTCTTTCGAATTCATACTAAGCACCTTACTAATACTCTTACTATTTTTATTTTTTCATGGAATATTAATACTATTTTTTTTTTATTAAATGCTTTTATTCTGTTTAGATCAAATCTTGTAATTCAAGGTTCACCACATCCAATTTCTGGTCTAATTGAAACTTTGCATACATATGTATTATTCTTGATGAGAGTCTAGCAATGGCTCCTTAGTGATTTAAAACTAAGTCATTAAAAACATAAATTTAAAAATGAATATATATATATATATTTTAAAAAAATGCTTTTATTCGTATAAATGCAAATTAACACACACATACCTATGCGGCATACAGAATGGAACAATTTAATGATATTAGTAATATTTAGCTGAGACAACTTTTGGTACTGTGTGCCAGACTCATGATGACTTAACTAAACTGACTGGTTAATATTGCACTGCATGTTCAGTGGGCCACCAATGTTTCTTGATTGATATTAGATTTGGCAAGAAACCAGGTCTCTTTTATCTTCCTCTTCATATCATTAGGCTAGTTGCAGACAGTATTAATTATTTGAAGTCTGGTTTATTGCTAAGTCTAATAATGTTATCAATCAAAGAAGTGTCCCACTAAATCTGCACTGGAATATTAACTGATTGGTTAAGTTGCCACGAGTCTGGTACACAGTAGCGAACGATGTTAAATATTATTAATATCACCGAAGGGTTATATTCTGTACGACCCATAAATACTTGTCTGTAATTTACATTATAGAGTTAGATTTATTTATTATCATTATAAATGCAACAAAAAGCAAATTTCCCTTTACATTCACAAATAAAAGCACCTGTATTTAGAAGTATTCTTAATACTTTACATAACTAGAAATTAGATTGTAATGATTTTAATTTCAACATATTAAATACGTAACACTGATAATATAAACTGATTCCATGAAACCCCAAAATCCCAAAACATTACAAGGATAATTCACAAATCACATTTCCAAAGAATCATTTAAGTAAACTTGCAAAGAACATCCTCTTTCTCACATCAATATCAATTTATTTATCAGATTAAAAATGACCTTTTTATTTGATGAATAGATCAACACTGATATGAGAAAGCGGCATTATTTGAAAGTTTATTTAATTGATTTTTTGTTAATCCAACTTGTGAATTACCATAGCAATATTTTGGGATTTGGGTAATCCACGAATAGATTTCTATGGTCAGTGTTACATCTTTGATATGTTGTAATTAAAATCATCACAATCTAATTAAAATCATCAAGATCTATTTTCTATTTATGTAAAGTATGATGATTATGCCATTTTTTCCAGTCGGAAAGATGATTTATAGAATGCACATAACATTCTGAATGCAAAGTATATAAAGACTTTGGTTAAATAATCAGCCAGTGATGAAAGACAAATCCTCAAACTTTTTTAGCTTGGATAGTTACTTGAGAATGTATAACAATTTAAATACCTTGTTATTTTTGGAGTAGAAAGGTGGACTTAGATACAGCATGAAATATTTCATCTTAGAAAATAACTGCTTCAACTAAGTTATCTGTATGTAAAACTGTTATTTTACCTAAGTTATTGTATAAGTATGAAACTTGGATGCCCTTTGGTACAACATAAAGGCATTAAAAAAGTCTAATTTAAACACACTCCATAAAATTTTTAAAATATAACGAAAAGATCATGAGATGAATCAATATTACTTCAGCTTGCAGAATATGATGCTATTAAGTCCACTATTGTAAAATCACACTTTGATAAATTGGAAATGCAAAATAAAACACCAATTCAAGACTTCCTAAAAGGATGTTTTACAATGAACTTGAGCATAATTTTAATAGAAAGACTATGGGGAGCTACAATTAGATATAGTGTTGAAGTATTTCAGAAAGAAAATTTTTCTGCCAAAGAAATTAAAAGACGGCATCACACAATATCAAATAAAGAGAAAAATGGACCAGTATGTTTTATATGTAGGCATATTTGTGTTTCCCAGATTGGTTTGTACAGCCATTGCAAAGCTAATTTCTAGAGCAGTTTGGCCAAACTCATTTATAAATGGCTGCTAATTATATGCATGTAATTAAAAATATTTCTAAACACAAGTAACATCGATATAAACATTATCACAAACAGTACAAAACTGACCTCAGTACTGAAGCAATGGATCTGAAGTCCAATCCATGCTTCACATCTTCCTATAAACTTAATTAGTATTGTAGACCTAAATTAAGTTTATAGTCCAATATCAGCAGGGTTTTGCATTAGAGTTAAAAATAATTATGCTTATTAAACGTGTATTACATTTAAATATTTTGTTTTAAATAAATTTCATTCTATTAATAAAAATTGCTTAACCTATTAGTCAAACATATATATATACATCTAGCGTATATATATATGAGTTAATGCAAAATTCTGCTGAAATAAAATGCTTATTCTACTATAAAAAAATAATAATATATTGTTGTTAAAATTTTGTTAAAATATTTAGTATGATTTGATTTTGAGATAAGCCTGCCAACATTTTCTAAAAGAATGTATAGTTTTAATTAGTGAGCCATTCAAGTGTAATTAAAGATGGCCTTCTCCTTTCTTTCTTTTTAATTAAGAGAATTCAAACTTTGAAGTAAGAAAGTTAGAGTAAAAAAAAGTTAAAGTTATTTTTAGAAAGTGTTGCTTTGAAACAAAGGAGCATGGGGAGGCTTATCAAGATCTCAGATCATACAAACAATAGAAGGTAGCTGACAGAGAGGGTATAAATAGAAGGGAGAACAAAAGATTGATTATTCAGATTTTTCCTTTTGAAGGATTCAGTTGATTCTGATTTTCCTTGTGAAGGTGATTCTTTCAGAGTTTGCTATTGCAAGATTGATTCAGATTTTGCTATTGCAAGGTGCATTCAGATTTCTCTTAGGAGAACTCTGTCAGATTTTGTTCGTGATTTTATTCCCAAAAGTCTACAACTGTTGTCTACCAATCATGAAGAAGTTTGAACCTGCTCAAGCTAAAAATCATATAAGTTTGATAGATTCTACTATGCTCGGCTAGGCAAATAAATAGCTTTGCCTATCGCCGAGGTTCCGGAATACCATTCAAAATGCCTTAATATCCACTCAATAGTCATCTGAACTCTGTGCCGTGTCTGGAGAACTTTTCGTGAAACCATACTACATATTTTCATTGTCCGGACAACTACATCTCGACGGTCGGATCAAGCCACGAACGCCGTAGGGAACATGACCAAGGAAAAAGGAAGGTAATCGTATCTCCTCTATTGAACTATTTCTTATGCTACCTTTTGTTCATTTTTTTCTAATTGCTTCAGTGAATTTATATGTATTTGCTATGTAACCATTTTTCTTAGACTAGTCTTAATTATATATATTGTGTGATCATCTATCTATATTTAACCTTTTTCCCTTCGCTATTCTTCCTTACTAACCAGTGTAAATATTTAGTATTCCATTGCATTTTGTTCATTTCAAAATCTCTTTCCAATTTTATTTATGTTTGTTAATTAAATACGAGTCAGTTTCTTTTGTGTGCCAACTTGATCTCTTTGATAACGCCTCTTTTGTCCGCCATTAGCTTATCACGTATATCTGAGTTAGCTATATACGTTTTAAATAATTTTTAAACACTGTTTTTAGCGCAAAGCAATTAGAATTGCTTGGTGAAAGATTCTTTTTTGTTATCGTACTTTATCGAGAAGATCGAGTTGACAATTTTTGATAAAGTTGGGAAGAAAAGATTTAGACCGCAAACCTATTAATCTGTTTTTATTGTATAGTTATTTTGTTTCATTAATTTAGGGGAATAGCGGAGGCCATTAAATCATTCCTATTTTAAAGTCATTAATTAAAGATCTATTATTTAACTAACAAGCTTGACTTTTGCTAAATTTGTTATAAATGCTTTATTTTACTTCTCAATGATCCAGGCACGCAAAACGCAAAATACCTATTTCTTAGGACCTTTGCACATTTTTAACTATTTAGCTCCTTAGGATTTCCCGTCCATGTCTCTACCGCTGTTGCTAAGCTTTGTGGCCGGTTGAAAAATAATTTATGTGTGGCTCAGATGGTGTTGTTGGTTCGTAAATTAGCCTCGAGAATAGGCGAAATAGGGCAGAGGTTATAGTATTCTTGATTTAATATCTCGCGTATGGGTGGCTTCGAGGTACTTTCGCTTAGGATTCGAACTAGGTTAAACCAGCATACATAATCTGACTGTCACAGTACCTATACCCCATAGGACAATTTCCACATTACAAATGCATCTGACGTTAGCATATAAGTCCTTTTTCTTATATCCTACTAGGTCAGAGATACATGAAACTTTCAAAACTATGTTAAATAAAAATTTAATTTATTGTGACAAAGAAGATCCAAAATGTGAGAGGTAATGTATAAAGAAAATTTATTAGCAAATAATAATAAAAAACTAAACCAAAGTAATATTTATACATCTAGATTTAAACCAAAGATCATTTGCATTTCTTATAAGTTAAAATGAAATGGAGAGTTTTGCCTCTGTGTAAAATAAAATTAATTAGTGATTAAGTGGATTTACTATTGCTAACTTACATAGAGTAGAAGAACTATAGGCATATGTCTTAATAATCAATGAATAATTAAACAGGTTTAAAATGGAAATATATACTTAATTACATAAAATTATAATCATGAACAGATGACCACCACATACTTTAAATTATGAGACTGCACGCGTTTAACATCAGGCTTTAAAATACATTAAGAAACATGAAGCATGGTGCTACATTATGAAAACAGAGTCATATGGGGGCAGGAATTGACATCTGCACCTACAACCAGTAATAAACTGATTACTACCAAGTAGAAATGAGAGCCTGCATTGATAATAACATGAATAATGGCAAGGAACCTCGGAGTATAAAATGAAAGATATTTCTGCCTTTAGTGTTATCACATCCGAAGAGAAATACCTGGCAAATCATTTCACCAAAGCAGGAATGAACGTCTGCTTGAAGACACTATACAAATTAATATATATATATATAAAATTCAGCAATGCAAAATTAATTATAAAAGCCTGAAATTAAAAGATCAACAAAGTTAAGCTTGAATGGTTATATTATAAATTTAAACAAGCAGCCATATATTACTTTACTGGCAAGCAATCAAAGATTCTAATATCCCGCTTAATTGAAGGTCTATTCTAGATCTTATACATAGTTATTAAGAAATACTTTATATAATATGATTTTTCTATATAATTGAAACATTTATGAACTGACCTTAACTTATCTCTGCTAATGTACTAAATGACATTTTTGTCCCAATAAAATGAAAATTCTGTTTAATTTTCAGAGAGACAAGATCTTGGCTTCTCCCGGCATTCATGCAGCAACATGGAGCCTTTTATATTACCCAGTAGCTACTAACCTTGGACAAAGAACTCTCTCTTGGCTGTTACTTCAAATTGCCCATATGATCAAACCTTATATTAATCAGTAGTATGTTTCACTTTTGTAACCACTAGTCTTAATAAAGTTCTTTATTTTTATATAAAAAAATGAAAATTAATCGTAATTTTCTCATTTATTTATATTAAAAAAATGAAAATTAATCGTAATTTTCTCATTTATTGACTCAACTTATTTTATATTTATTTCTATAAAAGAAAAAAAAAACTGGTTTTCTAATTTCAAAGTAAAATCTCAAATTGAAACTCATGATTAAAGTTTAAAGATTTGCTATCTTAATATAAACCGAGCACTGATTGTATATGTGTGGGAGATGGTGATCTGGACCAACTGATGAGTACTGCAGCACGAAATACGAATATTGAAGATCATTTATCTTTTTCGCATGTATGTGATCACGTGTATAAGATGAAATGAATGACTAAAGGGAGCTTGAAAGTCTGAGTTCAAATCCCCTCTAATTACGTTTAGCTTAGCAGTATTATAATATATTTGTATTTAAATATTAATTATATATTTAGAAAATCTTTGACAAGTGAGGAATGGGTTTAAAACGTTTTTTTCCCTTTTAATTAATTAGCTTACTTTTAAAGGGGAAAAGAAAGCCAATTCTGGAATTTTAAGAAATAAAATGTGTTCACAAAAACTTGCTCTTCGCGGTCACCTGATTTTTAGAACAAATCTAACAGATATCTAAACGTCAAGAATGACCGTAACTAGCAATCTATTCGATCATTTTTAATAATATAGGTTAATTAAAGTAAAAGAAAATGAACAAAATAAAGTATATAAGTAAAAGAGAAATATCAAATACCTATGAATTGTTTTTTTTTTAAACCCGTATAAGGTGATACTGATTCTCATGTATAGAATTCAAGTGTCCCTGCTTTTTATTATCTTCGTGAAGGACTTGAAAATACAGTAAATATACGAAGAGCAGTGTGAGATGTAATGGCGATGCATAGCTTTTATAGGGAAATTCACATAGTCCTAGATAATCCTTTTCTCGGATATTAATAATTGATTGAAGACAGGCTGGTTCTTCCGAAAGCATTTGGCTGAAGGTGGCTTCTTATTTCGGGAATGATGGCATGGCAGGTCAGCTGGCTGAATTTCTTTGTGATGGCAGCAACGTAAGTACAGGTACACAATAGCTTTACTTCATCTGAGCAACAGCAGTTCACCCAGTCTATCGGGATTCAGAACTCATGCTGCCTAGAAATGGTGAAGCGGAAGCAAACACAAGCTTGCTACTCATTTGGTTAGGCTTCTAGCAGCCAATATTTCAATAATCTTCTTAATAATGATCTTAAAGAATCTTCTCGGAACAAAGAATAACAATTTTAAATTTATTAGTATATAATATAGTAATTTAGAATAACAATTTTACATTTTCTGAGGTATTTATAATACTTTCGACAAAAGGCATCCGGAATAATATTAATTAAAACTGATTACAATTTTGATCAGTTTAATGACAATTTAATCTTGTATCTATTTATTAATTAGTAAAATTTCTCAAATTCCTAATGCCTTTTGTCTATGGCATTCCTGGCAGTAATTAAATATAATTAACACCTTTTACGGCGAGGTAAAATATTGAAAACATTTTTGTAAACATAAAATACAAAGAGATTCCTTTTTTCATTACTTAAATAAGATTTCTTTACCAGTTATAAATCTACTTATGCTCTGAAATTAATCTGCCTTTACCAATTAAAAATGTTCAGAAATTTTAATTACCGAATTTTAACTTAATTGTACCTTAGAATTTTCTAGAATTGAATATACAATTGGAATGTTAATTATTTATCTAATCTCAGCTCTCTATCTGACACCCACCTCCACTACACACATACATGTGCCTTTAATACATTTTAATGAATAAAAAATGCTTGTAATAGATTTTTAATACATGAATTTCCTATAAATTTAAAATTATTTACTTATAAATCGTGACACAATTTAAAAATTACTTGTTTATGAGTGGGAATGAAGCCTATATATATGCGCATATATATATAGCTTCAATAAAGATTATAATTGTTTATTCTTATTTTTTTTCTTCATGTGTCATAGCATCGACCGGGAAGCGAACCCGGTACAACTGCTTGTAAGGCAGCTGTGTACACCTCTCGACCACCAATGCTTGACGATTGTTTTTTTTTTTTTAAGTGTCATAGCATCGGCCTGGACGCGAACCCGCAACCCGGGCAACTGCCTGCAAGTGCAAGGCAGTCGCGCTGACCTCTCGACCACCAATGTTTATTCTTATTTATCTCCATTTTACAGTTTACTATTAAAATGAAACATAATCTCTGGAATTGATCAACTTTTTCAAGCGCTGGCAACAACGGACTGACTTCTTTTGTCATGGAAACATGAAAGGAATTCGTTTATATATGTTTTTCTAATTCTCATAATAATAGACCTAATTAAAATCACTTGCCCACTCCGCTATCCTTATAAGAGTCAGAAAAGCAAATGTAAACAATTTCACTTTACATCTGTGTGGCAAATCTGACAAAAAAAAAAAAAACGACCGGCATCTTATGTGTTTCTAGTGCTTAGAAATTATTCAAACTGAAGTCAATCTCCGATAATGCGCTATTTCTTAAATATTATAAATCTCCGCGCATTCTCCCGCCGGTAAGAATTTAAAAAACTTAATGAATCACTTAAGTTTAGAGCGTACATTCTACCTACACCAACTCTTACAGACCATGTTTAAATCAGAGCTTGGATCTATTGTGTACCTGATGTTATAATCAAATATTCAATTATACAAATCTATATAGTGCTTAGAAAAAAAATTACTATATATAAGTGTGTATGTACTTTCCTTGCTATTATCAAAAATTAACTCGCACCCAATATTCTGTTTACTTCTATATATATTTAAACTCTTTTTACTCTCCATACTAGTTCTCAATCTCTCCAGCTCCCTATTTTTTATTAATGCATCTATTCTTCTCTCCTAATACAATCATCCCATCTTTTGTATAAGTATACTGACATAAATTCTTTATCCAAATCTTCTGCATACCATACTATCTTTCTCACCTATCTTGTTGCTTGTCCTTTTACTCATAACCCAATTAAATACTTTTTTGACTATTCTCTTATTTGCAATCTATTAAAAACTTGACCATCCCATTTCTTCTTGAATTGCCTCCTTTGCCATCCGCACATCTGTATCTAATGCATGTCTTCCCACTTCTCTTTGTTATTTTTTCTATGTAATCTAACACCCCTTTACTAACACATAACATACTGTTACTATAAGTTAACCCTGCTACTTGCCACTCCCATACAATTCTAGCTATATCATATTTATTACATGAAAACACTGTTAATTTCTTATCAGTCCATTTCTTTTCTTTGCTTCATTTATCATTTTTTTCTCCCATTCATTCAAGCAATTTCTCTGATACTTAAGGTGATTCCCAAATAGTTATACCTATTCACCACATTTAACCTTATATCTCCCAATTATCATCATTACTTTTGATTTTTCTTCACTAAATTTAACCTCCATCTCTTTACACCTTTGTGCATGTCATCAGCATAACTTCCATATCTTCCCTACTTTCTATGCACAAAAATATATCCGCAAATAAAAGACCCGATAATGTATATACTCCTTTGCCACCTGTTAATAGTACCTCTATACCTCTTCCTAGTCTTTCTATTACTCCATTTCTCTCAAATATAAAAAAAATAAAATAGAAACAAAAGCAAAACTCTCCATACAGTAGTGCCATCCTGTGCTAACCAGAGTAATCAATAGATGTATGGAGAGTTTTGCTTTTGTTTACAACAATTATGTGTTAGTATGAGATTGTGATCATGTGATGTTTAGTGGTTTAAAAACAAAATAGGTGACTATGGCATCCTTGCCTTAGACTCATTCCATTTTTAACTTTAACTGATTCTATATTTCCTAATTGATACACATAGTAATTATTTTCATATTTTTCATTATTTAATCTACAATAATAGCAATAATTTTTAAAATTTGACTATTAATAAAAATCAATAAACTGTAAAATAATATAGAAAGAAGAGAATCTTAGAATTGACTTTGAAGTAGAAATCAATAAATGGTGTCTGATTTTCTTATAAGAAATAGAATATTTTAAATATTTTTTACAGAGAAAGCAAAACAAACTTTTATTATAACAGTTCTCAGTACATATGAAATAAACCTCAAAAATGTTTGGTGACCCATACTCAACTTTAACATGTACAAAAAAAAAAAGTAAATTATTGAACAGACTATCAGTGAATAATATGAATCTTTTATTTAAAAAAAAAATTGAAATTTATATTTTAAAAAACGTCTAAATCATGGTAAAATTTCTACTGTTGCCTTGTTTTAAAATACTGAGCTTTGATTGTTTTGATATAGAAAGTATCTAATTTCACATATCTCTGAAGAAATTTTATCATTCATAATCACATGACTTTTATCACATGACTCCAGCTTACATATTGCTGTTTATGTTTTCAACATGTCTACACCATTTACTATAAACTTTAATTAAGTTTAATAAGTAATAATAGATAACAGATTCAAAATCCTGACTAGTTTCAAGTTTATGGCTTTAAATTCAAATTTAATTATCAGTACCCATCTGCCATTGCTCGCATCTCTATTGACACAATTTATTCAAGTAACTCAACTTTAGGGCATATCGTAAACTTTAAGGTCTTTACGTCATATAACAATTGTATATGAGTCTATACCATTGCACATTCTCTGAATGATTTACGCCAGTTGTAAAAGTGTGTTTGTGAAACAATTCCCAACTGAGTAAAAATAAATAAGTAATGAAATTATGTACGTTTGGGAGGTTATATGACATTCAAGCACCGGAAGTAATGGAATAGGGCCATGATCTGAGAATCTTTATCACTCGAGTCCACCACTACATTAACCTGCACAAGAGTAAAACTACAAAATATGCATGCATGCTGAAATTGAGTAAAGTAGATTAAGAAAACATCAGTTCAATCAGCTGCATGGAACTGTTGTGCTCAATCTTCCACTTCGATGCTCGATCACCATAAGACATTCCTAAAGAACTAACCATATTATAAATAAATAAGTACTATCATTAATAATAAATATTGTTTTGCTTGAAGACATTAAAAGATGAAATAACTCTGTTAATAAAGGAACGCTTTACATAATATGCACCCATATACATAGTGTATGCCAATGAAAAGATGAACTGGTTCTCTCTAAGGTGACTGCAGCACCATCTCTCAATCAATAATTGTATTATGTAGCGACATAGTCTAGCAATTATACCACAAAAATGTGAAGGTGCTAACATGTCAGGATCATGAGTTATGACATGAAATATGACAATGCTGTTCATACTTTAATTTATGATGTCACCACATGCTAACATTAAATTTAAAGGTGAAACTGTTACCGAAATGTTTGAAATGATTCCAATTGTGTAAGCAATGAAGCTATGAGTCACAAAAATGTTCTCAAGTTGTTTTCCAAAATTTCATGATAGCAAAAACAGTGTTGAAAGGCATCTACGAAATTCCGAAACATACTCCCATTTTCAGTCATAATTTGTGATCTAGACATATCATTAATGGTGAATGGTTAAAGTATGTCACTACTTGGTTCAGAGATGGTACTGCATGAAGTCTGGAGAGAGATAAGCTCTTCCACTAGAATACAGAGTACATCTAATATTTAAAGGTAACTCAGCATCTTCCAAATTTCTAAGTACATCGTAAGTTCTATTATATTACAATTATCCACTAATGCATAGGCTTCAGAATATCCCCTATTGCTACATATATTTTTATGGATAACCTTTTTTTGACAGGTGAGCTAAGAGTTTGACATGCCATGATCTGCATGCCCACAATGGAATTCCACTTGACTCCATGTATTGTTATAATAGTATCATTGATTGTTACACATATATCTCTTGTGTAATATCTGCTGTTCTACATGATTTTCAAAAAGTGGCTAAAAATTGTCCCCACTCTGGAGGAGGGCGCTCTCATAGAATAAAAATAATAAGTAATGTCTTCTTGATTATTCTGATGTTGAAGGAAAGGGGGGAGTTACTGGTGTTGAAGAGGCTTTAGTCCTGAAGAGAAATACTAAACAATCAACAATGCAGATAATAATACACATTCAACAATTAATAAAAGCAAACACATTAGTATAACTAGTCAAAATAAGAGTCATAGATCACATGACCTATTATCTCAAGCTTGTAAGTTTATAAACAATGAGGATTGCCAATTCCTCAACAAGCTTTGTGGTAAATGCTTAGCCAGAGCCAGCATTTAAAATATCTCTGTCAGGAATCCCCCCCCCAAACCCCTGACCATGGTTTCGTGCTTTGGCACTCCTCAGAGAGGTGCCAGGCTAGGTTCAGAGACTAGATCTAAAAATACCAACCCAAAACCAAGCACTTATCTAAAAGTTATCTATTGAGTGGAAAATCTGAAATTTTCAGACATCTACATGTCTTCAAACCCAGTTGTTTCAAATGGTATTATTCTCCACTCTCCTTCAGGTGCTGCTGGGATGATCAGTGACAATATTAATATGGGAATCAAACTTGGAACTTTAGATTCTTTAATATTGATGTTTAAGATAATGCTCCAACTAACTGAGCTTGAAAATTTCTATATTCAAGAATATAAAAGTCCAGGTTCGATACCCATCCTAGTACTATCACTGGTTAAGCCAGCAACACCTGAAGAACATGTTAAATACAAACGTGTGTGTTATTAGTAACATGTAATATGTATAAACATTATTTACATATTCACAATGTACTGTTATCCAGTTGAGTGATCAAGTTATCTGAGAGATCTAAAAATTCTAAAGAATATGGGCATCAAACCCGGATCTTTAGATTCTTAAATATTAAATTTTAACGTAAAGCTCTAACCAACTGAGCAATGTCCAGGTTTGATTCCCATGCTAGTACTATTACTGATCATGCCAGCAACACCTGAAGAAGAGCAGAGATGAATACTACTTGAAACGTTGTGTAGAATACTAACGTGTGTGCTCTTACTAACAAATAATAATGTATAAATATCATTTACATATTCATAACTTACTGACATCCAGTTGAGCGATCAAGTTATCCGAGAGATCTAAAAATCCCAAAGAGGGCAGTACTAGTAGATTTTCGACTATTTTGATTTTATTATTAGATAAAGTCAAAAAATTAAGATTATGAAGAAGATCCAAGTTTTCAATCTTCTCTATGCAGTTCTACACACAAAAAAAAATTAAAACCTACTTCATTTTATATAGAATGATATAATGAAATATAAAAAAAACTACAAATCTACATCTAAAAAAATTTACATGGAGAAACATCATTATGGCATATTTAGTATTAAAATCTTTCACTACAATTATATTTTTTATTTTCATACAAAATCCAGCTCAAAGTTATAACCCCATTTCTATTATTTTTGCAAAAAATTTTAAGATGCTAGCATGTCAAGATCATAATTTACGATATAAAACGTGAGTGTTAACTCGTGATAAAACAGTTAAATTTCATGTGCAATCGGTCAAAATTGCTATTGAATTGCTTGAAACGATTCAAACTATGTAGGGCAGTGAAACCATGAGACAGAAGAAATGTTCTCAAGTGGTTTCCAATGAAGACAATGCATTTTGTATCATAACTTATGATCCAGACACACTAGCGCCTTAAGGTTTTTGTGGTGAACAGCTAAAGTATGTCACTAGGTAATATAGTGCTAATTTAGAGATGGCACTACAGACTATTTGGACTGGGACATGCTGTGTATAAATACAATCTGAATTATTAATTTAAAAAAAAAATACAATTTTCAATGTCAAATATTAAAATTTCAATAATAATTAGAATAGTCATGTATTAACTGACAAAATATATATTATTCATTAACAAATAAAAATCAGAATTGACTCAACCTGAATAAATGCATATCATGACAGATAAAATGTCCTTTTATATATTTTTTTAATCAGAAAGGATATCCTGTAACTAATGTATATATATAAAAAATTGTATCTTTAAATTGTATGGTATTTTGTTCTTAACAAAAAATTTAATGTACCTAATATGGATTATTTGTAGTCTCAATGTTATTAAACTACTACACATCACATTAGATCCCAATAACTAGGCGCAGTGCTCTCATATTCATAGCTCCTCACTGATGAAAGTCATAAGCTAGAAACTACCCTGGGAATATTGGATGAATAGGCACTAGATAGGGATTTTATGTACAAACGTTCTTGCATCCATTGATTACTATGGATTGCACTAGGTGGTACTACTGATGGAGAGTTTGTCACTGTAGTATCATTATTATAAAGTGAATATTTATAAACGTACCCCACACAGTCCAAAAGCACTAAGCAAAATAATTTCTTTTAGTGCTTCTTAATACACTTATACATTACTGTTTTCATTATGATAATAAAGTAAATGGTTAAATGGCTTTATTTCTCTGAAGTTAGTAAAAAGTTCGAACATTGAAAGCGCCTGAAGCAGAATTGATTTGAGGATAATAAATTCCTGAGTCCTGACACTTTATCACTGCATGAAACCTTATAAGTATTGTGATAATGATAAATTCAATTCACAATTGCTACCAAACACTAATATAGTCAGAATCCACTAGATGGCAGTGTTATCCAGATCCATGACCAGTTTTTATTTTACTTGCCTTCATCATGTTCATTTATCCAACAAATTGCTTTATGACTCTACCTAAAATATATTCCATAAAATCTTCAAGAACATAAAATTTGAACTTATATTTCACCTTGCTTTCAAATGATGGATTAGTCCGGATTCCATCTTATCTTGATCAGATTGAGCATTTACCATCATGCAGTATATTGACTCTTCAATTACTGCACACAAAAGTTAATTTGCGAACTAGTTGGTTTAATTCTCGAAACAGATCGATACTAACTGATTTACAGTTTATACAAAGTTCTGATTCCCGCCGAGCAGTGTTAGAAAAATACACTATGAACACACGATAACGAACACTCGCACGATAATTCCGAATGTATAGTTTCTACGTCTAACTTCTCCTTTCCCCACGAGGGTAATATGCAATTCTCATGCTGTTCTTTGCAACTAATGCTCTGCTCTGCTCTAATTCACTTAAAACGCTCTGTACTCACTCTGTTGATCTTTTCAAAAATGGCCTCCCTTTTATATGTTTTCTTTGTTTCCTGGAGTAACTTATAAATTAAGGTGGGATTTAATTAGATTGGGTTTTGCTAATTAAATTCCTTCATTATCTGTTTAATTAGTTTGTTACAATTGATTGCATTTCAAGCTAACGTCTATGATTAGAATATCAGTAGCAAAATTTAAAGATTTAACAATAAAATAATATTTTAGAATAAAGATACTTTCGTATGTACGTTTAATTTAAACTGCATATATTACAATACCTCCCCTTACTCCAGAAAACCCCATGATGCGACTCCTCGGTGCTTTATTTTTTCTTTTTCCAAACTGGAGAAAACTTTATTTTTACGATTAACCGATGTAACCTAGAAATTTGTGCAAATTCTTTTTCCTTGCCGCCCTGAATGCTTTTTTCTCCCGCTTGGAGAGTCTGATTTTTTCCTTGCTCTACAGTTTTTGTATCTGGCAGCTCCCTGGTTAAAGATTGCCGCTCTTCTAAAAAATCTTCAGAAGTGTCTTCTTCCTTTTCACTTTCGGCCATTTTTTCTTGTGGTTCCATTTCATACAGCTGCCAATTCTCTACCTGTTCGGATAATTCTGACATTGCGTGTTTACTTTGCAATTTTTCACTAAGTTCTGAGTTTTGTTGTTCAAGTTCTATTACTCGTTGTCCAGAAGCCTTCAATCTTACTTGAAATTCTTCGAGTTCATCTGATTTCTGTTTTATGATCTGCTGATTTTGTGCTAGAGATGACTGCAGCTTTGTTTTTTCTGCGACCAACATATCTATCATCCATATAGGAATCTGGAGTTGCTCTTTCATAGAATCTTGCTCTTTACACTGCTTCTGTTCAGACTCTTTCCGATCATCTTCAAATTGATTTTGTAATTTAATGATCTCTGTTTGTGCTTGCGTAATGGTCCTATCTCTTTCCCCCTTAGTAGATGTTTTGTATTAATATGTAACAAAATTAAATAAATAAAAAGGATTTTTACTACAAATAGAATACAGCAATTTATTTATATTTTAGTTTATAACAATTTTGAGTTCATAACACATATAAGAAATTATATACATAATCGCGTGTCCGATTTCCCCACTAACAGTTCTATTCTAATATGGCCGGTTTGCCAAAACCTCTTCTTAAAGTCTATTAATATTTTACTTATTCCGTATTCTAAAATTAGCCATTTTAGGCGTACAAAAATAATAATAAGATCGAGAAGATCTGTAATTACCTATACGGATCTTGGAACCTTCAGACTCCGCTAGTTCTGGGTTATACCTCCATTGATCGTATATCCCTTTCTCTATATAAAGATTTCCACTCCGGTCCCACAGCAAGCTGGAAATATTCTGTATTTTAAAATTACCCGGCTTCGCTTTCTTTTTCTCCTTTGTTCTGTTTTCGCTTGATCCTTATCAGTCCCCTTAATTAATTAATTGTACTTTCAATTTTAATTAGAAATCGTTACTTTACTTCAATTAGTAAATCCTTATTTAAGACTTTAATTTGTGAATGTTTGATTTAGATTTTAATTAATGAATGTTATCATATAAAACAATCTGTCTTATTTCCGTATTTTAATCAAAAACCCCATAACGTTTTTTTACTTGTATTTTTAAATTCTGCCTTTTTATTTTTACTTCTGGAGTACACTATTATTATTATTATTCCAAATACTATAGTAGATATATATTTAATACTATATGCTCTACCATTTGTGTCTGGACTATATTTCCTTTGTCGATCATCCCCTTCTGGTGATTGTCTGCATGCGCGTGCCAGGTGGCCCTTAGTTCGGCAATTGAAACATGTTTCTTGTTTCCATTTGCAGTCTTTAGCTATGTGGCCTGTTTTCCCGCAGCAGTAGCATTTAATTCCGTAATTTCTCTGGGGTTCCTGTTGAAACGAACGTATTTCTGCTTTATCAGTTTTGAAAACTTGCTCGTAACTTTTCTCTTTTGATCTGAAGGCCTGTGCCTGTTCTAGAATTAGCTCAAACGTTATTCCTTTCTTTACAGCGCTTTCATAGGTTAGGTCTGCCTCTGTTAACAGCTGTTGTCTGAGCCTGTCATCAGACATTCCCCATAACAGTTGATCTAATAATATTTCTTCCACGAAATCATCGTACACACAATCTTTCGCTAGCTCCTTGAGAGCTAAATTATACTGTTTGATTGTTTCACTATTTAGTTGTTTTCTATTTCTTAATTGTAGTCATGCTATATGCCGGGATGGACAAGGGCTAAAAAATTCGTTTAGCCGTTGGGATAATTCCTTGAATGGTACATTCTCATCTACGGGATTTTGGTATAATTTATTGCGATTTCAATCATTTTTTCCCCGAGAAACATAAGAGGGTGGCTACTTTCCGCTTGTTGTCTTCAATGCCATTTAATATGAAGAAATTTTCGATTTGGGACAGGTATAGTGGCCAATCAGCCGCATTTTCCACGTTGAACTCTCCAATAGAGTTTTGTCCGAAAACTGATATTTTCTTATTAATAGCTGGTTATTCACTGTGGTTTTTAGGTTCGACTGCGCCAGATTGCGGTATATTGATTCTTCAATTACTGCATTAATTTGCGAACTAGTTGGTTTAATTCTCGAAACAGATCGATACTAACTGATTTACAGTTTATACAAAGTTCTGATTCCCGCCGAGCTGTGTTAGAAAAATACACTATGAACACACGATAATTCTGAACATATAGTTTCTACGTCTAACTTCTCTTCTTTCCCCACGAGGGTAATATGCAATTCTCACACTGTTCTTTGCAACTAATGCTCTGCTCTAATTCACTTAAAATGCTCTGTACTCACTCTGTTGATCTTTTCAAAAATGGCCTCCCTTTTATATGTTTTCTTTGTTTTCTGGAGTAACTTATAAATTAAGGTGGGATTTAATTAGATTGGGTTTTGCTAATTAAATTCCTTCGTTATCTGTTTAATTAGTTTGTTACAATTGATTGCATTTCAAGCTAATGTCTATGATTAGAATATCAGTAGCAAAATTTAAAGATTTAACAATAAAATAATATTTTAGAATAAAGATACTTTCGTATGTATGTTTAATTTAAACTGCATATATTACACATCACAGACCAATGGATATATAAATAAGTAACATAGTCCAATAGCAAGAATGGGCTAATAGGCAATGTTACTCATTGAATCCAATTACTCTCATTATGAATGGGGATCTGGCCATAAATATTCAATCCATTTGAAGATAAGATCAGACGACAACTTCCAAAAGTTGAATGGCAGTAAAATGTCTACTATCTGGCTGAGCAGTGAGGTAAGTTCACATTAGAATTGGAAGCTACTAGATATAAACCAGGCATGAGGCTTATGAGGGAAGCGGTCATGGTATAGTTGGAAGTGGTAGATAAGTTTAAAAGGGTACTTGAAATCCCTCACAGAAATATTTGTACAACAACTAAATGCTATGCCAAACCAATAGTATCAGGTGAAGGTATAACATTATATATTGTAAATACACACTTTTACACTTTTAATAAATAAATATTAATTAATAATTCACGAGTTTGTGTTTATATATAAATCAGACAGTAAACTTAAGACAACTTTCATATTGTCATACGATAAAGATAAAAATTAATTGAATAGCTGTATATTTTAATGTCCTCCATTTTTAGTTTTTTGGAAAAAGAACACTAGATTCTATATCAAATGTCATATGAAATAGACAATGATTCTAAGTTCATTCTCAACTATTATAAGAGGTTTGGGTTCAAATTCTTAGAGTATTGATCTTTTCGAATCATTTATATTAATAAAGTGATTGCTGGATGAATTACACTGTAATAGTTTTCTTTAATCTGCAGAAAAATCGATAAGCTATAAAAAGTCTATAAGAATTTAGTTGGTGCAGCCATCTGGTGTCAGCTGTCAAATTAGTACTTCCATACTGCATATGAGAGATCACTTTGTGAAGTAGGATAATCAAATCATAAAAAAATGTATACTACATGCAGTGAATAAATAATGAGGGTTAGATAATGGATACAACTTTCCTTTTTTATTATAATTAAATAAAATTCACATGACCATCATTTCCTATGGTTACACAAGATGTTAAAACAGTTATCAAATTCTCCATACAGTAGTACCAACCAGTGCAAGTTATAGCAATCAATGAATGCAAGAGGTTTGTGCATAAAATCCCTATCTAATGCCTACTTATCCAGTATCCGCAGACTAGTTTCTAGCTTGTGACTTTTATCAGTGAGGAACCTTGAATCTGCGACCCTCTACAAGACACTTTTTACATTTTAAGTTAACTATACTTGAGTCCAAAATGAAGAACACAATAATGTTCGCTTATATAGGAATCCAGATCTGAACCCAGTTCAGTATCTATACATTTTGGTTATGGAGAGTTTGCTTCTGTCTTAACTGGTTGTATAAGCTTAGCAAATAGCAGTCATGTGATGTTTAGGGGTTTAATACAAAACTTTCCCATGAGATGGTGACTATTAGTTACTAAAGAACCAAAGCCACCAATATATATATATATATTGAACTGGGTTAAGATTTGTATGACTATGCATCACATGATCACCATCTCTTATACTAGTAGGCATTAGATAGGGATTTTATGCACAAACCTTCTGGCATCCATTGATTACTCTGGTTGGCACAGGGTGGCACTACTGTACAGAGAGTTTTGCCTTGTATGACTATGCAAGTAAATGAATTTGAATGGAAAACATTATTGCATTTCATTTTGGACTCACAGCTTTATAGTTAACTAAAAAGATAAAATGTGGGTGCTTGGAGGGTTGCATTAGATTCTAATATCTATCTAAGGCTTCTCATTGATGAAAGCCACAAGTTAAAAACTAGTCTGGAGATATATTGCTTATAATAGTCATGTACACTTTAATGCAAAAATTTTTTTAATAAAACTTCTTTATTTTCCTGACAGTTTTGACTGCCCAGCAGTCTTCATCAGAACTTTCTCAATTTTCTCTACCTGACAGTTTCAACTGTCCAGCAATCTTTATCAGAGCTTTTTCAATTTCCTCAACCTTTTAAGGTAGAGAAAATTGAGAAAGCTCTGATGAAGACTGCTGGATAGTTGAAACTGTCAGGAAAATAAGGTATCCATTTTGACTGTCCAGCAGTCTTCATCAGAGCTTTAGAGAAAATTGAGCAAGCTCTGATGAAGACTGCTGGACAGTTGAAACTGTCAGAAAAATAAGGTAGAGGAAATTGAGAAAGCTCTGATGAAGACTGCTGGACAGCTGAAATTGTCAGGGAAATAAAGAAGTTTTATTAAAAAAAATTTTTGCATTAAAGTGTATATGAAAAGAGTTATTATAAGCAATATATATGAATATATAAAGAAATGCAAATAAAGTAAAGGAGAAGAATAAGAGTATGAATGACTAAACACTAGAAAGGGTTTTTTTGCACAAACTTTCTTGCATCCATTGATTACTGAGACTTATACTAGGTAACAATACTGTATGGTAAGGAGAGTTTGCTACTGTTTTAACAGTTTGTGTAAATATAGGAAATAGTGATCATGTGATGTTTTAATGGTTGTGTACCAATCCTGTTTATAGAATGAGGCTGACTGTTGTTTTGAATAAACCAAAGACACCAAAATGTATAGATACTGAACTGGATTCAGATCTATATAACTATGCAAGTGAATGAGCATGGATTGAAAATGTTATTGTATTTTAATCTTAGACTCAAAGCTTTATACTTAACTAAATAGATAAAAGATAGCAACTGGAGAGCTACATTAGATTCTAAGATCTAGATGCAGTGCTCTCAGATACAAGACTTCACTGATGAAAGCCACAAGTTAGAGATTTTATCTGGATATAGTGGATGAGTAGGCAGTATATTTTATGCACAAACCTTCTTGTGTCCATTGATTACTATGACCTGAACTGAGTGGCATTACTGTATGGATAGTTTGCTACTGTGTTAAATAGAATTAATGATCGCTTTGATATAATCTATTATTATTAGTTTTTTCTGATTAATTATTACAAATGTACTTACATGTTGCAAATACAGATTAGTCATATTACTAAAACATTCAAGATTATCGATTTGTGAAATATTTTCTCTATCCAAGCGCAGGTGTGTCATTAGCATCAAATAAGATACCCTAAAAATATTCAATTATATGTTTTATATTAAAAATAAAAAATGTAATTTTTTAAAATGTTTTTATTCTTATAAATGTACTAAACAGGTAAAAAAAAAAACAACCAAACTTCAGCTTTCATAATATTTTTAATATTTACGACCAAAAATAAAAACTCACGATTCAAAATATTCAGTGACTTTAGGAAATATGAGAATTCTACACTTTTATTTTTGGTCACATAATATTAACATTATGAAAGCTGAAATTTTATTTTCTACTTTTTACAGGTAATGATATAACAGAAGGTAAGTATTACTTTCAAGTTCATTTAAATGATTCATTGTGAATTTAACTTGTAAATTATAGTAATGTATTTAGATTTGTTCCATAAATAGGTTTAGAGTCCTAGCATTATATAATTGAAATGTTTTATCGTCACCATATTTTGATATAAAAGATTTTGATCAAACACAACAGAGAGTTGTTAATCTTGTAGAGAATGATTTATATTACAAGAGAGTTGGAAATATTTAGTAAAGCTGTTGTGTTCGCTGGGGAGTACGTTCAGGTTGACAGAAGGTAACGCTCTCTGCCTTGCCTCCAAAAAGGCTATTTATTGTCAGATCCCCTACCTTAATGAGAACACTTGGATTCAGAGCACGAACCCAATGAAGGATTTAACCCACTGGATAGCAACTGGGTGCTAGCCAATCAGGCAAGAAATCTGGAATAATCCACTTCTTAAGGCAAAATCAGATATGACATTAGCCATAATTGTTTCGTTTTGTGATAAAACAATTTTGTTTACTGAATCCAATCATTTAAATGATGAGTAAAAAAGATGTCAATTCGTTTTACATAAAAAACTTTTTTAGTTAATCCTGCACAGATAATAATTTTTCACAAAAACACAGCTGGCCATTTTGTTACTAAGGAATAATAATAAAAAAAAGACATATCACATTACTGCTCGAGAGTTCACAAGAAGTTCGAGTGCTAGATGCTAGCAAAATTCTATACAAAAAAAGAAAAAATCATGCAAGATTCTTTAAGATTGCTGAAATGTTTATTAAGTTATAAAGTTACAAACAAACAAACTTTCACATTTATATAGTAATATAGATAAAAGATTAAAAAAATAATAAGCCAAAATAAGAGTCATAGATCCCATGACCCAATTCTCTTAAGCTTGTAAGTTATAAAAAATGAGCATTTGCCAATTGCTCAACAAGCTTTGTGATAAATGCTTAACCAGAGAAAGCATTTAAAATATCTCTGTCAGGAACCCCCCCCCCCCAAACCTCTGACCATGGTTTTGTGCTTTGGCACTCCTCAGAGAGGCGCTAGGGTAGCTTCAGACACTAGCTCTAAAAATACTAACACAAAGCCAGCATTTATCTAAAAGTTATCTATTGATAATTGTTTGGTGTATAGTCTTTCTTTTAAAAGTAAAGATTTAAAACCTATTATTAGACCTGAATACTATCAATCAGTGATTCATAATTGTTTTAATAAGTTTTTGTTATAAAATAAGAAATTAAATAATTCTAAAAATATAGCCTTGTCTCAAAAAAAAAAAATTTATAAAGACTTTTTAGAATTGGTTATTCTGATAATTTGATAAAGTGTATTTGGTTTAATAGAAATTATAATAATATTACTATAAAAATATGATTTTATTTCTTTATCTATAAATTATCTTTTTATAAGGTGTTAAGGAGAAATCACAATGTTTGGTAATAAAAAAATAGAAGGAGAGAAGGATGTTATTCAAAATAATTTAATAAATAATACAACAGAGAAAATTAATAGAAATATCATTCCTGCAGTTTTTAATATTGTAACAGTCAGAATCGTCTATCTCGCTAACACACTGCAGAATTCAAACCCCAGACATGAAACTGAACATTCTAGGAGGGGTTGCCTTCTAGATATACTAAGTTTGAATCTAAAGTCCAAATTTCACAGTGCCATCTATGTGATAACGCATCTGATGCCATTACTAGTATAACCTTTGACCGGTGCCTGGTGGTCAGGGAGAAACAAAAGACTCTATACTAAAAGAAGCTTGGGTGGCTAATTAACGTCTATGGATTTACAAAAGAAATACAGAAAATATATATATATATAGACCGAGACAGTGATAGGAATCAAATAAAATAAGAGATCAAATTTAGTTTTAAATAATTTCACAAAATTTATTCATATAAATTATATATATAACGCCACTGTCTGCTTATATGAGACAGGGACGCGTATTAAATAATTATTGGCATTAATTTCAATAAATGACAAAAGGTTTTAAAGCAAAGTGATATATTCTATTCCTCGGGCTAATAGCATTACGATAATGTGCTTGAAGAGATAGGAACATGTGCGAGGTGCTTTGAGTAATTATACAAGTTTAAGAAAATATTTGAAATTAAGTGTTCTAACATATTTATTGATTTCGAGAATAGCACGGACAAAAGCTTACTAAGCAACAAAGTGGGAATGTGATCAAAGCATTTATTTGAGAATAATAATAATAGAGTTGCATTGGGAGGTCAGTATTGCTGATAATGAATTTATTAAAGTTGGAGGGTGTGACACGTTTAAGTCACAGATGCTTTGTAAAATAAATATAAAATAAAACAATATTGAAGATCCGGAATAATTACGGAGGGCATCTCGCCGCTAACCCGTAGGAAAGTATTTTATGAACAGCCGAAACTTAGCGACTGTGTGACGATTGCGTTTAATTCCCAGGGGTGTCATTTGGGACACTCTCTGCCTGGAAACTTGCAATAAGCGAAAAGAATGGACTTTGCCGTGTAAAGAATCCTTGGAAAAATAAAACAAAGCGGTCTCAACAACCAATTCATTTACCAGCAATATGAGACTAGTGTATATAAAACATACTGAATGGGTTTTACTCGGATTAAGAGAAATGCCCAATCAAATTCCCCGAAATTCATTTAAAAGGGTCCGCACATTCTCGACGTCAATGATGAACTTTATAATTGAAGTAGAACACGGTAATTAAAATAGGAAAATGCATGCTTGCGGGTTTGAAAAGTAAGTACAGATTTATATACGCAATCATGCATTAGGGGACACATTCAATCATTGACCTCGCACATACTCTCATATTAGATTAAAATCAATAACATGTAGATTTTAAACTATGTGATTATATTATATATTAAAGAATAGAATTGCCCTCAAACAAGTCATTTGCAAGATAATAAAATTGGAAAATTATAAATTTAAAATATGCCTTAATAGCGGCGTCTTACTTTCAATAAAGGGAATAGTTCACTCGGTCAAAGACGATTCTGACACATTATCATAATAAAATAAAAAAAAGCTTTATAAATAGAAAATATTAACCCAAGGATAGAGCAAAACTGTTGATTATATTATATTAACACGATAAAGAAATACATAATGAAGTTATGTGAAATATAAGGAAAACAATTTTAAATAGCTGTAGCATGTTAGTTATCACAAGAGCTCTTGGGTTAATTTAGGGTTACCTCTGGAGAAGCATTTAGGTAGATTGATGGTCGGCAGGTTTTTATATAATTTAACAGCAAAATCTGGAAATGTTCATATTTTTGGCAGCAGCAGCAGCAGTTCCGGGGTTCCCTGTGTGATAACTTCCGATGGCCTATGACAGCAGATGACCATTCCGAAGAGAAATAGTCTTCTCGCACTCTACTCTGTCATGTCAAGATTTATGAATTACTAGAATAGAACTCAGAATGATTTCTCTTAGAAACATTAGAAGAAAAAAACTCCAGGACAAAAGAAAACCCTTCTTTTTATAGTAAACTTTAACAATAGAACTGCCCTGGAGCATTACAAAAATATATCGGACTTATCAGCTGTAATTAAATCTATCCGAATGTCTAAAGGAATTCAACATTAATTAATTTCTTTAGTTAATTTCCCTGTCGACATTCGGATTACAAACTAGATTTAATTAAAAATTACTTTTACTAATTAAAGAAAACCTTAAGTGGACATCTGCTGTTTTTAGATAAACTTATATAATATTAACTAATTAAACTATTGTCCCTCATTTATTTTAAAGAAATATTTGGGATAACTTTTATTAAATTAAACGAAAGTTATTTTACTTTTAAATTGCAATATTTCAATCTATTTACTAAACGAATATTTACTAAATGAGTGTGTGCGCAATTACGACTTATATAACCTACTTTTTAATAAATCAAAATTATGTGAACATATACATAATCTATAATCTTTTATTTATTTGGGAATGACTTATATATATAATACGAGCATTGTACTCGTGGTTTAAAATTAGGCGGAATTTTCCTTATATAAGCGTATTGCAGACACACTACGATAGATTGGGGTTCAAACCAAGGTATGAGGTAGGAAATAGGTGAGAAAAGGTGAAACGAGGATCCCGAGGATCTGAAAAGCAGACCATACTATTTCAATATTGGATTTAAGTTTTCATCTCTCATTCAAATTGTTAAAAACTTCTATTATAAAATGTGACTCCCAACAACCAATGATAAACCTTGGTTATCCCTTTCCTATATACCCAAAATCACTCATTTGATCCATAAAATTATCATTCCATGTTATCGAGTTGGATTCCGCACTCCTCCTCTTTTGTATGGTTAATCAATAATTTGAAAGATAGACTACCACCGGATCTTCATCCTCAAATTACCAGAGTTCTTTGTGTCATCTGTTTACTATGGTGAATCTCTAGCTAACCTATCCAACTGATTGGCTCAGCATAAATACATGTATAACAAGATAAAAACACATTCGCATGCTAAATGTTTTTTTTCAAGCGTTTCACTAATTATGGCAATCGATTCGAGCCCGCGTTTCGGTGTTGTTTATTTGGAACGCAACGATGCCGAGCGAAAGTTCAAGGAGGCTTGAAATGATTTCTAAGGGCAATAATGCCATCAATAGGAAAGAATCCTGCATTCCCCTTTCCGAAAAGTGGCTTTCTTTAACCAATTAAGTCACTATGCAAACAATATGCTAATTTTTTAGCATTTAAACGATATTATCCGCTCACCTCTGTTACAAGCTTTGCTACTTTTGTAACGATTATCAGTCAAAAGCATGCTGGGAACTACAGTATTGTTTATGTTAATAAAGCTTTGCTCATAATAGTTTTTGCATTTGTATATATATATATTACATTATTCGTTGTTTAAGTACAAAATTATTATATATGGACTGAAGTAGAGTTAAAGTTCATATAAGCAAAAAATAAATCCTAGTTCTCAATTATATACCCAAGAAAATATAATTTGTAATAGCTCAAATATAGATGAAATTTATGCGGAAGCTACTGAAAACCCCCAGCGCGCTATATGAAAGCTAATAAAACTCTGTCAATAAACAAAAAAGTACAGCGTTAAATTTACTGATGTACTACAATGCAGAGCATAACTTAAATTCAGAACAAGTATATGCTATTCTGAAGTCACTATAACTGATCGAAAGGATAGCACCTATTTAACAACCCCTGAATATTAAATTAGGCTTCAGTTAAAAGATGTCAATATAATTTGGGATAGTTCAAATATAGATAACATTTATACATAGGCTACTGAAAACCCCTAGCAATCTATATGTAAACTAATATAAGTCCATCAATAAACGAAGAAGTACAGAATCATATATAACATTCAGTTTATTGCTATGATACAATACAGAGCATGAATTATATATTAACATATTTTCAGGACAACTATGCATTAGTTTACAAATAACTTGCCGGGTGTTTTCGTTTCCACACAAATTTCATCTATATTTCAGCTATCACAAATTGTAATTACATCTATTAAATGAATATTAATATTGTATCATCCATGCACTTTACTACTGTTACACAATTCTTTATTTACCACCCTCTTTTACAGTTTCTATTGCACCAGCAATCTTCTTCAGTTGAGGTTAGGAGATATAAAGTTCTGAAGAAGATTGCTGGGGCAATCGAAACTGTAAAAGAGGGTGGTAAATAAAACATTATGTATCAGTAGTAAAGTGCATGGATGATTTAATATTATATGATATACATTTGGCAATGCAATAAGAAAGAGTAGTTATTATACTTCTTGAAGAATATTAATATTCAGAGGTTGTTAAATATGAGGATCAGCCCTTCCCTGTGATTAGTTATAGTGACTTCAGAATAGCATATAATTGTCCTGAAACTACATTAATATAAATATAATTCATATTCTGCATTGTAATACAACAATAAACTGAATGCTTATATGCGGTTCAAGTCAAACTATAGATGGGTTCATTCTGTACTTTTTCATTTATTGACGAACTTGTATTAGTTTACATACAACTCACTAGGAATTTTCAGTAGCTTCTTCCGCATAAATTTTGTATACCCATGGACTAAATAAAGATTATAAAATTATGTTTGAACAGATTAAAGTTGTCTTCTTTGAAAAGAAATAAATAAAGACAAAAATTAAAGAAACTTTTTTTATAAATATTTACAATTCTGAAGCTATTAACTTATTAAAAGTTCTTTCGATATTAAAGGTAATTGGATTGAGAGTCGGAATTATGGGTAGTTAGAATAGAATATATATGTTTTACATTGTTCCTTTGTACTTGAGAATTCTGCCTTGGTAGGGAAACCATTGATTAGTGATATCTTTAGTTACCTAGTTTATTATAATGGTTTATAAACATCTTAAATAACCTCCATAACAACATCACATATTCTTTTTATAGACGACTTTAAAAGAATATCTGGTAATATTGAGGTTAATTAATATATTTATAAAGATATTACATTAGGGACAAAGAAATGTGAATAACACCATGTGCGTGCGTTTAATTAAAAAAATCAGATATATTAATCTTTAACTGAGGTTTAAAGTTTAAATCTGTGCTAGAGACAATCTCTAGTTTAATAAATGGTTAGTGGTAATCATTGCTCTATTTATATGAAATGGACGGTGTCAAAGTTTTGGGTGGAGTAAGTATGGCACTTGTAAATCAAAATGTAACAATTTATTTGATTGGCTGCTTTAGCTTTAGGCATTTGACATTTTACATATACAGACAGAAATACAGATATATATATATTTATGTGAGCGTTAACATATTTCATACAACTGAAACCTTATTTCAAGACAGATATTTTTAAATCGTAGTATTTTTTTTCCATTCCATACCTAGCAAATTGTTCCGTGATACAAAAGTAATTTTTTTCTCCCGAATACTCTTGACCACATCTATTGTTACCAATAACATGTTACATTATTGTTTTTATTAAGCACTAAAAAAAGATAACCATTTAATGTACAGTGGAGGTTGTGAATACTACTATGTACAATTCCCATCGTAGAAGCTCATAAAGCACCAATCCAGCAGAATGGTTTAGCAAACTTTATGCTAGGAGCTTATAGAATCAGATATTATTTTCTTATATACTTGGTAATATTTTGGGAGACTTTTCCATCATCATAATGATACCAATGTAAAGGATATTCAGTAATAACTTTCTGTCCAATTCATGCATAATACAACAGAATTAAAGATCTAAATTGAAGTCAAGAGTAAATTTACCTTCTGTTTAGAATCACTTCATATCTCTTTGTGAGTAGCTATCTTATAAAATTCCAAAAATAAGCTTTTCTTTCTTTGTAAGGTTTTAATTTATATTGGACTATCTTCATTATAGGCTTACTTGTGTCCAATGTAGCTAGCTTATTATTATTATTATTATTTTGGTATGGAAAAATAACTGTTGATGAAAACATTTCCAATCATATTATTAAAAACAAAATACAGTTTAATTCTATTTAGAAAATAATAATCCCTCTGCACTAGCATCATACAATAATATTAAATCAGACAAAACTCTCCATACAGTAGTGCCACTCATGCAAGCCAGATTAATCAATGGATGCAAGAAGGTTTGTGCATAAAATCCTTATATAGTGCCTACTCATCCAATATCCCCAAGACTAGTTTCTAGCTTGTGGCTTCCATCAGTGAAGAATCTTGGATCTGAGAGCACTGCACCTAGATCTTAGGATCTAATACAACTCTCCAGCAGCCACCTTTTATCTCTACTTAACTATAAAACTATGAGTCTAAAACTGAAAACATATTTTCAATCCAAGCTCATTAGCTTAAATAGTCTTATAAGTGCGAACTCAATTCAGTACCCATACATTTTGTTGTCTTGGATTCTTTAATAACCATAGCCACCACTATTCTATTTAGGCAGGATTGGTATTAAACCACTTAACATCACATGACCACCATTTCTTATGCTTGCTCTCAGATCCAAGGCTCCTCACTGATGAAAGCCACAAACCTTGCATCTATTGATTACTCTGGCTTGCACCGAGTGGCACTACTGTATGGAGAGTTTTTCATGTTTTAACAGCTTGAGCAAGAATAAGAAATGGTGATCATGTGATGTTTAGTGGTTTAATAACATTAAATCAGCGATGTTAAATGTGAGGATACTCTTGTCTGAACCACAAAATAAAGACTTCGAGAAAATAAGAATGATCGTCTTATTTTCAAACCTAAACAGACTTATATAGGTTAAGTTAAATGAATAATAAAAAAAAATACAATAAAATAATTTATAAAACAAATAATTATTAAAGCCAGGGAAGTTTCAAAGTACTTATCATCCGTTGTCAAATCAGCTTCCTCACAGTTCCTCCGCAAAATAATATCCAGTGTAATGGGCGTAGACATAATAAATCTGAAAATTAATTAATTTCACCACCATATTAGCTCTCTATTACATTATATTATTGACTATATATAATTATATCTATATACATTGTGATAAACTATACCTATGTTGGAAACTTTTAATTTCAAAAATATAAACTTTGCTTTCTTCTTGAAACAATATCATTTAATAAGACCTATAAAAGATAGACTAAAAATAACATTTTGCATAATTTGACAAGCTGCAGTGAATGATGGATTGTTAATTTAAAACGATGGCCAACCTGCACCAAATTCAACACTTTGATGCATCAATTTTGATACACTGAATCCATGATTATAAAATGGTCAGATTTTGTACAATAATACTGCAAATGATACACTGAATCCATGATTATAAAATGGTCAGATTTTGTACAATAATACTGCAAACAAAAATAATTTTTATTAATGGTTCAAAAAAGAATAAAATAACAAAATTTCAAATTAAATGAGTCGAGCTAAAAAAAATATTTAGTTTCATTCTGTAATTAGTTGCTTTCTTCATCTGTCTAATTTTGAGAATTAATCTAAAGTAAATCCATAATTGATTTAAATTTTTTAACAGTTTGTTCTTTGTAAGACTGTTTTTTAATGAAAATTATTATTAAATAAATTAATGAAAACTAGTATATATAAAAAATCATTTTTTAAAAAATGCTAAAGAAAATAACTATTTTTTACATGGATCAAAATTTTGGTTTAAAACAAAGTATAGGGCATCCATAAATTAATTAATTCAAACAATACAGTTTGTGATCAAACCAAATATTCTATTGCTTTTATTTGAAGTTACATATAACAATGAAAATTGTAATCTAAGAAAATTTTTTAACTTTTTAATACATTAGACTTCATATTAAATAAAAGCATTTTTTAAAAATATATTTTTTTATATATATTCTTTTTTAATGTTTGGATATATATATTAAAATCGTTTATAGTTATAAATTTTTGTTTTATAAAGGTAGAATTTTAAAAGAAGCATATAAACAGTCCAAAGGAAAATTAAAATTTCATCTTTCACTTCTTTTTCTTTATATTTTAATTAATTATAAAGGTCCTTAAAGTTTCTTCCTCAAATTAAATGAAAGGGTTTTCTTAAACAATATAGCGCCATCTAATGTGCAAAAGTACAAACTCACTAGACCAATTTGAATGAAATATAGAATAGACCTGCTGATACTTTTCTGCTGGGCAATTTTAAAATATTGTATTAATATATTTCACATCAGTACATGTAGAAAATATGAAGAAAATCCGTTGTGCTGAAGTAGGTTAAAAATTGATTACAAGATCTGACTCAAATAAACAGAAGTCTTAAGTTAAATAAACAAACTTAATGAAAGAAGATCATGTCGGATTGATTCATATTTAAAAAATGTTCCACTTAATTCCACATACTAAAAGTTCAGCAAAAGCGAAACAGACTCACAAGTCTTAAGTAAGCGATACTTAAATTTAAATTTTAAGATTTATAATAATGTACTATAGAAATCTTTTTTATGTAGTACATTATTATAGTGTGAAAAAAATACCAGATTATAGTTTATACAAAAACGAAAAGTAGAGCAAGGGTTATACGGCCATTGTAATTGAAGATGAATGACCAAAAGTTTGTTACCTTATTTATATTAAAGCACCGACTGTAAAGCATTGGAAACTTTAATTTAAAAGGTAGAAAATCATAGTAAGGATTATACGGCCATTGTAATTGAAGGTGAATGACGAGAAGTTTGTTACCTTATTTATATTAATGCACCGACTGTAAAGCATCGGAAACTTTAATTTAAAAGGTAGAAAATCATAGTAAGGATTATACGGCCATTGTAATTGAAGGTGAATGACCAGAAGTTTGTTACCTTATTTATATTAAAGCACCGATTATAAAGCATCAGCTTTAATTTAAAAGGTAGAAAATCCTAGTAATATTATTATTGGTTATAAAGCAATGACATCTATCTTTGTTTAGTGCAGATTCTTCAAGTCCTAAATCTAGGACAACATTGGTACTAAGAATTAATGAAATATATTAAGATGGACAGCAGCTTCTTTTAGTAAAATTCATCCTTTCATGTACTTCGTCAAATATCAAAAGTTGAATCTAAAAATGCATAAAAACTGTGTAACCCTAACTTATCACTAACCCAATACATAATTTCACTACCTAACCTCAAATCAAATCCTTTTTTCAGACTTAACAAAAAAAAAATAATAATAAAAAAAAATTATGGCATAAAAAATAGACTTCTTGTGAGAGTTTAAACAAGACTTTTGGGCGCTTGTAAATTTTCAAATAAACCAAGATGGCAGCCGGTATTTTTGATAAAAGTACAACTTCGAGGGCCTATAATCTACTGAAGATGTATAAGTTCTTAAATTAAAACAAAATTAATAAATCGTTAAATTAAAAAAAAGGATTAAATTCTGATAAATTTCATTAAGAAACTTTATTTCATTTTTTTTATTTATTTATAACATGGGAAGCAAGGAGACTCTCTCAACTTTGGCGTACTTTGGTTTAATTCAGCATGGTTTTTTTTTGTCAGCAGATTCTTTTGTTAAATTATCATAGTTAAATTATCATAATGATAAAAATTTAGGACCTTCCTGTCAAAGAAAGTGATGCAGTGGACTATTTCCAAAGCTACAGGACGACGACGACATGAATAAAATATATTGTATTTATATATATTTTTCTTGTTAATAAGTTAATTTTAAAAATAATTAGTTAATTTTTCCACAATTTCTGTTTTTAAAATAATAGTAATAAAAAACAAAATGTGATTATTAAATATGTTTCCTAGCAGGTATTTTTTATAAACATTTTTTAGGGATCCTTGAAACTGTAGATTTATCAAAATTCAGGCTGCCATCTTTGTTTACTTAGGCATCGACATTTCTTTTTCCAGATCCAATGATTAAAGTTGACTGCACTTGATTTTCCTAGTCATGAGACGCAGGAGCATTAACTTTTTAATTAAACTGTACATAATTAATATAATACACAATGTGTCCCACTGAAAAAGTGACTAGTTCTCTCTCCAAGTTGCCTAAAGTGCCATCTTTAGATAAATGCATGTTATTTAGCAATATAAATCGATTATTCAGTACAAAAATTTGAAAGTTCTAGCACATCTGGAACCCGAGGTACGACATAAAAATGAATATATTTTATACTTTCAAGGATAGTCTTCAATGCTCTCCCTGTTGTCATCATTAAATCTTGCCACTTGAAAACCTTCTTGCTATTCACAACTTCATTGCTATATACAGTTTGCATCATTAAAATTTTTTTGCCAATTTAAAACAGAATTTAACATTAGCATGTTTTCTCATCATGATTTAAGTTAGGGAATATTCTCACATTTCACACCATAACTTGTGATCCAGAGACACTAATGCCTTAAAATTTTTGTAGTGAAAAGCTAATCTGTAGCACTACATAACAAGTTAATCCAAAAATGGTGCAACAGGAGGTTTGGAGAGTGAAGCAGTCATAAGTCACTTTTTCACTAAAATACACCATGTAGTAAACGATTGTCTAATTTATGCATTCAACAATAAAATAAATAATAAAAGCATGAGAGAATTTATCTCTTATTGAAATTTCTAGAATTCTTTATAAGAATTAAAAGTTGCTTTTATAATTCCAATATTGCTTCTTCTTCTTTTCAAACATAATCCCGTTTCAATAATTATAAATACAAACTTAATTTTAAACTTTGCATGTTTGGTAAATAATCTGTAATTCAATACTAGCACTATAAACGCATACACACAAAGCTAATATTTAATATCTTATTAAACCATAGGCTGAGCACTTCCAGAGTTGCAGCTCTCATAATAATAGCTCTTTGTGAAATAACCGATTGTCTAATGTTATGCAAATTTCAAGTATTCCATTTCCTGGATATGGAATAACACGTTTCCTTTTTGTTAATGGTGTTGCTGTCTATTGCGATTGAACTTTGTATAAATTTGCATAACATTAGACAATCAGTTACTTCACAAAGAGCTATGATTATGAAAGCCATAACTCTCGAAAGTGCTCAGCCCATGGTTTAATAAGATATTAAATATTAGCTTTGTGTGTATGCATTTATAGCGCTAGTATTGAATTACGAATAATTATGAATATTAATTTTCCCTTTCTTGCATATGTAATTCTTTAGTAGTGCATGTATGTATGCATAATGAGGCAGTTTCTTTTTTATCTTTATATCATAAAGCTGAATGCATGGTGACGAGCACCACAATCATAGCTTTCATTGCTGCTGTATTTATACTTTGATCTAATTATGCATGTTATGTAAATACATGCTATATGTATGGATCATGACTAGAAAAGGAAGGTGAAAGAGTAGTTTATCACCAATGATAATGATGTAATAAACTAAAGACAAAACAGCATCCAGCTACCACATAAATATTTAAATGACATAATTTACATCGCATGTATTTTCATAAGATGCATAATTAAATCAAAATATAAATACAGTAACAACAGCTAGCATGAGAACTGATTATTGTTCTCACCACCAGTGCACTCAGCCATATGATATAAAGAAATTGCTTCATTAAGCATACATACATGTATTGCTAAATAATTTTATGTTTCAGTAGCAGTTTTTCCCAAATTAAAACAAAATTTAATGTCAATGCATTGTCCATCATGGATTAAAGTGTGAAACATGCAATTTCATTTCGGAGGCAAAACTCTCCGTACAGTACTGCCACTCACTGTATGAAGCGTTTTACCTCTGTGTTATCAGCTTGGGTAAGCATAATGATCATGTGATGTTTATTAGTTTAATTCCATTTCATGTTATTACTGTTGATCCAGGCATCTGAACGCCTCAAAATTTTTGTGAATAGTTAAATTATATTGCTAAACAAAAAATACATTAACTCAAAGATGGTGCTGCAGAAAGTTTAAAAAACAGTTACTAATTATCTTTTTACTAGAACACAACTTGTATGCTTGATATAGACAGGCACTTCATACACAATTGGGGCAGACATAATTCAATCAAAATAAAATTATTATAAGGCAGTTACAAAAATAAACATCTTAATTGTTTAATAATAGTAGTAAATTTATTCAATTTAATTAATTAAAGGATCTGAAACCAGACTTTTATTCTCCCTTCAGTCAACCATTCCATTTTATATAACTGATACACATGACCACATGTGAAAAAGTACATGATCTCCAATATACATATTTTATGCTAAACCAGCTCTCATCAGTTGGTCCAGATCATCATTTCCCATACATATCTAGGATGACCAGACTGGTTCGATCAAAAATCGGGACATAACGATTAATCATTTTTACGGCAGTGTGTAAAGCTTCATTTCTGTGTATATTTATCATTATAAATACACTTCCTCTTTGGCATGTTGTCTATTGTTTAGGATTATTAATTTTATCATTATAGAAAATTAATATCAACAAAGAACTCGCAAAACTACACTGTCAATCAAAGCAAGTGCAATTCAATTTTTAGACTACAAAATTTCAACTGCACATGCTCCAAGGTGAGGTTGAATGTGTCTAGCTTGAGAACCCGACCATATAACGTAATAGCAATCTTTGTTAGGTGTTGAAATTTGTCTTAAGTTTTTACACTATTACTATAGAGACTGAAATGGACAAAAAGAACCAAGAAACTATCATTTTTGCAATGAATCATTTATGTAAGACAAATAATAATTATGAGTGTTTGAAAATCAGGACATACAACGGTCCCAAAAAGACATTTCAGGGACACTGGGACATTTAATCAAAAATAGGAACAAATCCTAAAAAATCGGGACATCTGGTCACCCTATATATATATCTATAATCTGTGCTCAATTTATATTAAGATAGCAAATCTTCATACTTTAATGGACAGCTTTCAATCTTCTCCATTCTCCAGCCATCCATATCATTGAAAATCTGATGGTGGTATGCTCAAAGTCCTTGTTTACCAATTTTGTTCTCATACTCATGTTGACCATAAGTCATTCTGACCTCTCATATGTAGGATCTTAAGACAATTTAAATAAATGCAAGGTTAATTCTCTGCTAAAACATGTTGAGTAATATATAAAGTACAACAACAATGCTTGACGTCCTCTTGAAGGATTTGCAATCTCAAGATTAATATGTTCAAATATCAGGCATTCTACAAATTCAATTATATCTTACTAATCTTTATTAGCTGTAACCCCCTCCCCACAATCACTAACTACCTTATAAACATCATAATGTACCAGAACAGGATTAAATTTGTTATGCAATATTTCAAGCTAAACTGATTTAAAATGAACAATCGAATGATTTTACTGTTCAGAAGCACGAATACCAGAGATGACAGAAAGAACCGCAACCAAATAGACTTAAGCTTAAAATTAACACACTAAACCACGTGAGCTGCTAAATTGAAAGATATAATTAATTAGCTGCTAAATTGAAAGATATAATTAATTAAATTTTAAAACAAACACAATAACAATACCTTTCACTTCTACATTATTAATTTATAGCTTTTTTTTATTTACATAAGGCAGTGGTTAATTTTATGTTATTAAACTCCAAACCTGTTTAAATGTTGACAGTTGCTAGGAAATTGGAAGATCTCGCGTTAGGCGAGACTTTGAAAAATGCCATAAAATATTAAATTTTACATAAACAAGATTTAATTTTCATGTAATATATAAAGATTCACATTAGTAAAAAATTATATGACATTTTTACTTAATCACATGGATTTATTTACGTCTGACGTTTCGTAATGACAATGTCCAAGGGTGTTATATTTCGTAGGCAACAACAACATGTGTTCTACGTCACAGAAAAGGTGCTAAAAGCCTTTATTTGATTCTGATGTCTTTGTAGTCGTACTGCGACTCAAGTTAAAGTATATGCTAAGATCTTAATTTTGTCATTTAATGTACAAAACGAATATACTTTAATCATTTAGTGATTTTTTTAATTTTTTTTTATTTCTGCAGTTTAAAAGATTAAAAATGTGATTGAAATATTGATTCCTAATTTATTAATATTTTTTTACTATTTCCTAAAAGTTTTTACTCCATGTAGTTATGTCTTCGGTTGGTGGACAATATCTTGGCGATGGCAAGGATTCACAGGTAAATGTTTTTTATTTTTAAAATTAACATTTAGGTTTAATGAACTGTAAAATTTCTTGACCAGTTTTTATACCTGACTAAATCTCGGCTCAGGTAAATTGCTTCCGATTTTTAACCCGTAATTAGATAAATATACATAAAAAAATTTTAAAAATTGATTGAATTAGTAAATCAATTAATTTTATCAATTTTAGAAAATAAGTACATCGATTACGATATGCATGCTTTATATACGGTATAAATCAGATTAATTTGCACATTGACCGAGAATATTGCTCATATCCGGTGTGTGGTTGTTTGTAAATCGACCTAAATACTACCAGGATAAAGATGAATGCACTTTTAACTTTTTGACAATAGTACGAGTAGCGAATATTATAACATAGCTTCACCTAAAATACTGGTTTACTTATTCGTAATAAGATTTAAGTAATTGACCTATTACGAATGTTATTAGAAGATATCTGTATTTGCATTCTAATGATATTTTTAGTGATCTGTATTACGCCATAAGCTAAATCTTATTTTTTTTCCAATTACAAATGTCGGTAAATTTTGAGGCCTATCTAATGAAGACGTTAAACAGTTATATGTATTCTGTTTTTGTTTTTTGTCAAAAGACAGGTAAAATAATTGGACATGTCAAGCGTTGGTGGCTTAGTAGTTAGCATAGCTGCCTTCCAAGCAGCTGGTCCGGGTTCGCTTCCCGGTCAACGCATTTGACATATGAAAAATAATAATAATTATCAGAATATTATGACCATCATTGGTGGTAATTGGGTCTTTACCCATAGCTTTGTAATATCATTAGAAACCGTTCTTATTTAAACGAGTATTCACACTCAAAAAGATAAAAACGAATATATAGCTTCGTCGAAAACTTTATTAGACTTTACATAGTTATTTCTTTATATTTCGTTGTGCCATTTCACTTAGTATGCATACTTCACTTTTATTCTTCTTAGTTGAAAAAAAAATCAGCAAAACTTCCTTATTTCATTTTTTTCCTACAAAGGAATTTTCCGAAGGCATTTCTGATCATTATTTTTTCTACTGAAAATCTTTCAAATCCACCGATTGTCTCTTCAAGCTATGAATAGGCCATCTTCATTTTAGTTCTAATTTTTTAATTATGTCCCCAAAACATTTCTATTTTCTTGGCTATTCCCGAACGATATTTTAAGACGTTTTTACATATACTGTTCATATCTACAAAAACCTGTGATAATATATATATAGGACCCCTCCCTCCAATATTTTGTGATCCCTTTTGGGGTCACTATCCACAGGTTGGCCTACCAATATTTAAAATTAATGAATTCTTGGAGAACAATATTGACTTATTTTTTGTACTAAAGTTATTCATCAACATTTTATAATGAGAACTATTGGCGTCAAGTAATTTCTGACTATCTTAGTAAAATCTATTTCTTCACTTGGGCGATTAGAAATTTGAGTATAAATTGTAAAAGTCATGTATTGGTTGATGTCTTGACTAGAAGATCAGTTAATCCATCAGAAGTAGAGTACTATATTAATAATTCGTTTTTATCCATGTTGATAATAAACTGTCATTCTTTGAGGTATTTCTTTTAACATGCAATAGCCCTGTGCAGTTTAATTTAGTTCAATGTTAGACTGGCAAACTTAGGAGTTAAAGATAATTTAATACTTAAAAACATTTCTCAATAATCTTTTAGTATCCTCTTGAGTTTGGATGTATATCTTTGAATTATGAGTATATAATAGAATAGTAGAAATCAAGACATCTAATATTTTATGAACTGTTCATATAATTTTTTTAAAATAAACAAATATCATGATATTTGAGAATTGACAAAACTGTTATAGACACGTTGAAGTGGTTTTATATATATTATTTTTTAATGATTTATCAATAATATGAATTTGTTTATATTTCATTAATATATATTTTTAATGTATGCAAGGTATATTTTTATGTACATGTTGATATATTTGTATATGTAGATGTTTCCCTCACATATAGTGTAGCTGCGTTATCTTTTATATTTTTGTTCCAAGTTTCCCTCACAAACGTCATACATCCTATATAATAGCTAAAGATTTGTTGATAAGCTTTGATTCCAATAGAATACTTCTTGTTTATTCAATTGCTAGTATATAGTATTTTTTAACATACCCATATACATACTACATGTCTATAGTATATTTAAATTAAGATTATAATATAAACAAAATTTTAAAAAATGTTATTGTCAAGCATTGGTAGCCGAGAGATCAGTGTAGCTATCTTGGAAGCAAGCAGTTTGCTTGCAGACAGTTGTCACCAGTTCGCTTCCCAGCCGATGCTTTGATATATGAAAAAAATAATGTTAATAATAATAAATTGACATAGCACATTTACATATATATTTATTGGCTATGTATTAACTGATTCATATTCTCTCAAAAAACTACATTTTCCCTTTTTTAAAAATAAAATAAATATCAGTTGTTAGCCTTTCATCACAATTAAACATGCTGTGGATGATATCTTTTTTTTTAATAACTTTTTTCACCCTATAGAAATATAATAGCAGTCTTATTATCAACAAATATGGCCTTTATAGTGTTTTCAAGTCCATAGCGATCTTACAATTTATGCAGGTACCTGTACTTCTCATTACCCACTTCAGATTTTCTGTTTAACTCTTTAAACCTTCTAATGCAATACAAATTTTCTGCCATTGCATTAAATCAATAATTTTGATTTTATCGCTTAAGAAAGATACTTCATTAATTTTTTTTTAATTTTATAAAACTTTAAGCTTGGAAAACATTTTATGTGAAATACAAATTAAAATGAAGAATAAAATGTACATGTTTATAATACAGCCTGAAGTAATATTATTATTAAATATGATCACATATAGTGTTCTGAGATGGAATAATGGCTGCTGCCATATCATGAAATTGATTAAATTTATAAATTCTAATATTTTTATTTTAACTTTGTATCATCATCATCATCAACCATTATCAATCCACTGCAGGATGAAGGTCTCTCCAAGTTCAATCCATCTTCTCTGATCTTTATCTTCTCTTCTTCACATCATCCCTACACACTTTCTTATTTCATCCATCCATCTCATATGTGGCCTCTTTCTGAGTCTTTTACAATCTCTTAATCCACATTAAGATTTCAATTGTCCATCTATTATCATCTCTTCTAGCAATATGTCCAACCCAACTCCACTTCAGTCTTTTAATTTTTTGAATGAGGTCCGTAAACCTGTTTGTTTATGGGAGATTATTTTTGGATAGTGCATGCTTGAAATAGTCTATGTTGATAAAATCCATAACATAACTTCATTGTAATTTAATATGCAAAAGCATTTTTCAATGATCTTTCAGTATGCTCTATGTATTAGTATGTAGAGCACTAGAAATCATGACATCTATATTTTATTTTTTGAACTATACTTGTATATAAACAGTGAGCATTGCCAATTGCTCAACAAGCTTTGTGATAAATGCTTAGCCAGAGAAAGCATTTAAAATGTGGGGGTGGGGTTTCCTGACAGAGATATTTTAAATGCTTTCTCTGGCTAAGCATTTATCACAAAGCCTGTTGAGCAATTGGCAATGCTCACTGTTTATATCTCACAAGCTTAAGAGAATTGGATCATGTGATCTATGACTCTTATTTTGACTATACATATATATTTTTAAAAATATATAATATCATATCTAATAAGGTCTTTGAGCTTTCCATTTACGGTTTTTCAATGAAATGGATGGTTGAATACTTGGAACAGTGAGAAGATTGAAGCCTGTCCAGTAAAATTTAAGAAATTGCTTTCTTAATATAAACCAGACACTGATTGTATATATGGGTAGTAGATTGTGATCTGGCCCAACTGGTGAGTGCTGGTTCTGTGTGAAATGGGGATCATTTATCTTTTTCGTATGTATAGGGTCATATCTTGGTTGTTTGAGATGGAATGAAGGATGAATATAGGCTGAAGGTTTAAACCTCTCTTTTTACATATATAAGAAACATTCAGTATGAGCAAATTATAAATGTAGTATATTTATTTGAATATTACATAGAATAAATGAAACCATAACGAAAGACAGGTTGGAGTGTTTTTATATATATTATTTTTTAATCCTTTATCATTAATATGAATTTAATTACACATTAAAAATACATTCAGTGTATGCAATATATATCTATTTATTTATACATACATATATGGAAAAAATATATAACTAACTAAAGAACTGTTTTTTATCAGAAAATACAGTTAAATGATGTTATCTAGTCTTGCATTGGTGGTCGAGAGGTCAGCGTGACTGCCTTGCACTAGCAGACAGTTGCCCGGGTTGCAGGTTCGCATCCCGGCTGATGCTATGACACTTAAAAAAAAGATGTTATCTAAAGATTAAACATGAAAACTTTCCATTTCTGATAAAAATAAAAAGTTTCTACAAGTTATTAATTCTTTTTTAGAAAGCTTGAACCAATCAACTGCTGATCTTTTGTAATTAAAATTTTTTCCCCAAAAAACTTATTCTTATCAAAACTTGCGAAAACTTTTAAATAGTTAGTTAATTCATTTTTTATTCTACATTTTGAAAATAAAATCATTTTACTTTTTTCCAAAAAAATCTTAATTTTCTTATCCAAACTTTACATAAAACTTTTTAAGTAGTGGTTAATTCATTAAAATATATATATTTGTTTATGCAAGGAATATATGTATATGTGCAAAAATTAATAATCGTGATGAACTCGTCTTCAAACAAATTTGTAATTAAACACTGAATTAAAAACATTTACAATCTTATAATATTAATATCATCTATGTTCTTTATTACTTTTACAATGCTTTTTTTACAACCTAATATGACAGTTTCGATTGCCCCAGCAATCTTCTTCAGAACTACAACAAACAAAATACATGAATATAAATATACATGATAATATAATTTTACATTTTATATATATACATCTTACAATCATTATTTAATTATTATCTTTTATGTATTATAAATAATATTATATGGATTTGGCAGTGCAATAGGAAAGAAAGTTATTTACAATCTTCTAAAAAGGAAAATAAATTATTTTATATGATTTATATGAAATTATTTAAAATTTAAAAAAAAAGTTTAATAACTTATTTAAATAGTCATAAAGATTTATTTATATACCATCTTGTTTGTGAGATCGATTTTCAATTGCAACAGTTCTAAACCCAAAGTATCTACATATGCAAAATGATGTGTGTACACATTAATATTAAATCTTACATATAAGAGAAATACATTATTGTTTAACATATTAAATAATAATGAATGAAAAATAAAAATATTGCATTAGAAAATTAGATGATTCACAAATATAATAAATGCCTATGTTCATGTTTATACCATGTGGGTGTACGATCTTACATTTATAAATAAAAACTTTTTTTTTCTTTTCTTTCTTTTGTGGAGGAAAATTTGTTTTGTAATATGATCACTTTTAAATCATCAATTGACTGAATTTAGCAAATTGAAATGTTTAGATAATGATATGTCTTCATTTTTAGGCATATGATTAATTATTCTAATATATGGACTGTTTGCCAATTCAAGTAATGATTCATGCATCTGTTACATTCTATTAAACTTATCCATCGGCAGTTGACTTGGTTTGGAATATACCATTTAAAATCCTAAATGGACCATTTTGAGACTAATGTTTGCATGTAAGACTGTCTTTTATTTCAATATGAAAAACATTCTTTGTCTAATATAAAATTAATTATAAAATTTGTTGTGGAAGTTTCTCGTTAAATGTTCTGGGTCTTTGATCTATGAATGTAGGTCCTTTGGCAAGACTAGATTTTAATTAGTTAGTGTAATTTAATATGTCTAAGGGTTTATGCAATATGGGTAAACCATTATTAAAAGTAAGAACTAGTGAAAGACTTGTGCTTTGTTCTTAGATAGATGTATCTTTCTCTCAGTTTCTGAATACTTTATTTCTGCATTATTCGCTTTAGGATATTTCATATTTATAAAAGTATTAATTACTTATAATCTATATATATATTTTATGAAACATGTTTTTGGGAATAGCTGTGTTTAATAATATAAAATAGTAATAATTCCATTTGAGGATAAATGTTATCTTATTTAAACATCGGTAATAAATTTATTTTATTTTATTAAACATGGTTACCTGAAAACATGCTTCATAAAACAACTTTCAGCTGTGAAAATGTTAATTTCAAACATATATATTTATTAAATATTTTCTTATATTAATTATGATGTAAATAATGGAATGGGTAGGGATATTTCTGTGTAATAACTAGATAGATGTAATTAGTAATAATGTTATTAGGTAACTCAGTTACTATTGACAGCCCTAACTCTAACTACTTGCTCTAGTAGACAATAATACTTTTTTGTCTTGAATTTACTTAAAAACAAAAGAAGTCCTCTTATTTCTTATCTAAGTCTTTATATTGATTTAAATTCAGACATTTTTATAAGTATGATGATAGAAGAATTATATTTTCTCTTGATATCTTGTAAATAACATTTCATCTCTCTTAGAGAGCTGATATGTTAGATGAACTTTTCAATATTTTGGATATATTCCCCACATTTACATATACATCTATAAGCTGGAATATTTTATATTCAATCAACAATAGCATTCTGTCCTATGGACAGATCCAGAGAGCAACCAAATAACAAATTCATCCATTTCTTCATTCTGTTCTTTTTATTGCCCAGCTCTTCAGTTCCATGTATTTTTTCCCATCTCATATCCAGTAAGGTCAGTTTTTTTCCCTGTTTTCTTCTTGTTTCCCCTCATTTATTCTTTCCAAAACATATTTCATTAAACTATTCTTTAATTCTTAATATATATCCAATCCAGTTTTTCTTTCTATCTCCAATTTTTTCATTCAGTTTTTTTTTATTTACTCTGTTCACTACTTTATTTCCTATTTTATTCATCCAACTGATTTTCTCCATCCTTCTTCATGACCCATCTCAAAGGCTTCCAGTCTTCGCAATCATAAAATGAAATCATTGAATAACTTGATTACTTAGGAGTTTATAAGTACTTTGAGCCTTGGAAATGCCAGAACTTGAATTGATCCATGGGCACGACATTCCAGAATTTGACAGTTTACAATTTCACTTAACCATGAAGTTAACTTTTTCATTGGCCATTTTTTCCATCCATATCCACATCTCAAAGGCATTTGTCCACATTTCAGAAACTATAAAATAAAATAATTGAATAGCTTCATTGTTTAGGAATTCATAAGTACTTTGAGCACTAGAAGTGTCGGAACTTGAATTGATCCATGGGCACCACACTCCAGAATTTGCCACTACCATTCCACCAAACCGTGCATTATATACTCGTATGTAAAATATTACAAAGATCTTTATTATAGATAGATGTATAATATTCTATTTGTGTGATTTATTATTATTGTATAGCCCTATGATAGATTGTCAGACTCAGGCTTAAGGTCCTTGAATCGATTCCAATTTTGACATCTCTACTTTTTATGAATTTCCTAACAGTAAAACCGTTCAATTATTTTTATTATTATTATTATTAATTATATAAATGGCTTGAATTTGTTTTTTTTTGTTTTTTTGATAATTTAACGTATTGTAGTGTAAGGATTTCATATTTTTTTGGCAATTTATATTTTTTGGTCATGTGCATCAGACAGCAAACTATTCCCAAAAATTGTAAAGCATCGGCATGTCTGGATCATCGGTTATGACATGAAATGTGATTCATTCCTTAATCCATAAGGGAATAATGCACTAACCTTAAATTTTGTTTTAAATTGGGAAAAAATGCCACTGAAATGTTTGAAATCACTGAAATTGTGGAAGGCAGTGAAGTATTCAAGAACGTTTTCAAGTTGTTTGCAAGATTTCTTGATGGTAGGGAGAACATTGAAGACTTATCTACAATAATTCTTCACATTTGATATTGTAATTCATGATTTAGACATGCTAGCATCTTCAAATTATGTGTGATTAGCTAAATTGTGATATTACTTAACATATGCATTGATTTAAAAATGGTTGTTTCAGTTGCTTGGAGCCAAAACTAATTACCTTTTTGTGGGATGTACTTTGTATTTAAATATTAATTTATTAATATAAAAAAATATAGATATGCCATTTTTTTCATTTTAAACACATACACTTATATATTATACATTTGTTGGACACTTTTCTTGGTAGTTTTTGAATATCATGCATTATACAATATGACTTTGTATTTGATTATTCATTAATTTTGAAATGTACAAAAGATTATGTGCAGTTTTGATTTTTCTCTTAATTTATATTTGTTCATCTGCGTATCAAAGTGGTTTTTTTATCACCTAAGTACACCTTGGGTGAAGTTCATCATAATTGAGTTATGATTATGGTGAGCGTCACCAAAAGTGCATTTAGCATTAGGTGATAAAGAATAAAGAAACCACTTCAATACTGAGATGAACAGAAGTTTGCAAATTTGAATTGAGATTGTATGTATGTGTGACAAGATTTCTAAGTTTTCTCCAATTTCTTTTTTCAAAGACTTCTGTAACAAATCTCTTCAAGATTTTCTCTTTTTCTTGCTAGCTTTTCTAGTTTTACCTGTTATATTACTGCTCTGCTAGGTTCCACTTCCTGGCACAGACAGACTGATTTTCTTGAGGCATTGTTCACAAGTGTTTATTTTTTCTACGTTAAAATTTTTTATCCATCTCCATTGCATCATTTTTTTTTATTCCTTAAAACCCATGTTTTAAATCCATAAATAGCGAAAATAGATATTTTTATCTTCTTGTCTCCTAGTCATTGTATGTTTGTTTCTGTATTATTTTTTCTTGTACTGTATCTTCAAGGTCTTTGATTCTCTAACTAGAGTATACTCATTGCACATCATAGTTTAATGCAGTGGTATCAGATTCTGAAGTATGAGATTTTCTGATTGATTCCACTGCTCACACTTCAGGGTTCAAACTTCGTACGATTTCATAATTATTATTAATTTTTAATTGATATTTATTCTTTATTTGGAATATTTTTTAACAGAATTTTTCATATTTTGCATTTTTTTGATCATCTGTAATTATTTTCTGGTCATCTGGATGCCCATAAATATATAAGCATTTTCTTTTCCATATTTTCATATTTGTTGGAGCTAAAACTTTAGTACATGCGCCTTGAGTGCTTAATTTTAGCAAGAGAGACCTCTACAAATCATAACATGAGATCCGACTTTATAAAGATAAGAGGGACCCTCTTATCTCTAACCTATTTTTTCTAATTATATAGGCAAATCTAAAGCATTTTGATTTGGGAGCATGAAGCTAATAAATTCTTCACTGATTAAGTCCACTAATAAGAATTAATATTTATATTTGTTGGAGGTAAATTTTCAGAAAAAGATACATTATACCAATATATGATATATTGTATACAATATATTCATATAAGATTGTATGATTTAGTCACCATGCATATTCCCATTCATTAATCCAAATCTTTCTTAAAGTCATTTATCAATTTCTTTTTTCTTCTAGCACTTTTTTCAGTAAACATCCAATCTAATTTCTTTTCTTATTTTTTCTGTATTTATGATATTCTTAAGAGCAAATTTTATTTTTCCACATTCCAGTTGTGCCACCTAGTGTAAGTCTGAATAATCAATAGATGTAAGAGAGTAATGCTTAATAAATCTCTATCCAGCGTTATTCTATCCATATCTCCGACAATTTTGTACCTTAAGGCTTTCATTCATGAATAGTTTTGGCTCTCTATCTAATGCACTTGGATTTTTTGGATCTAATGCATTTCTCCTTTGGCAGCCATCATTTAGTTCATTTTTTAATATTGAGCTATCATCCTGAAATTGAAAATGATATAATAACTTGAATCACAAATCTACTTGACCTGTTTATAGCGACCTGGTACCAGTTTGATATCTCTATTTTTGATATCCCTGGCTTAAATTCCAAGATGTTTTTCAGACTGATAGCTTGATAGTCAAAAAAAAGGAGGAAATGCTTTTTACTGGATAAAAGCTTTATTAGATCAAAAAAAAAACCCAGTTGTGCTACATCCAGATTGAAAACTCTCATTAACAAAAGGCATCAGCTAAACACTTTTCTGAAGATAGGATTAAAGTAGTAATGGGCACTGTTTTTTAAGCACTAACATTTGGTAGTCATTGATTATTCAATTTTACATCAGGTGGTTTAACTGGAATTGTAGAAATAACATTTGCTATGGAAAAGCATTGTGGAAATTGGATCTTGTGATGTTTTCTTGGTTTTGTATTTATTCTATTTAGTACTATTTTAATATGTTCTTTCAATTTATCTTTTATTTTCTTCAAATCAATTTCTGATGCTTCTAGTCTTTTTTTTAATCGATCAAGTCTCTGCTTCATATAAAGCAACACTTGGAAAAAAAGATTTTATTTAATATTATTTATATACCTTCATTAATTGATATTTTCTTACAATTTTCAAATATATATGACCATATAATCAGTGCATAAAAAAATAATTAACAGAAATTATAATAATTCCAGAAAAAGATTTTGCAAGTCTTTTTCTTAGTTTTTACCTTAAGAATCAATAAATCACTTCTTACTCTTATTAAGCGATTACCTATATCCTGCACTTATATGTTGTACCATTTCTATCATCTAATGTTGAATGACTTTAGAAAAAATTAACTTTATTTAAATTTTCAATTACATTCAACTGTTAGTACTATTCTACCCAACATTTCGAGTGGTGTTATCTCTTCTTCAGCATGGGATTTGAACCTGAACCCTTAGATTCTTGAGTATTGAATTTTAAGATAACACTCTAACCAACTGAGCCATCCCATCAAAGCATTACTTTAAAATTCAATATTCAATAATCTAAAGATCTAGGTTCGATTGCCGTGCTAGTATTGTCACCTGAAGAAGAGATGAAAATAATACCACTCAACTTGTGTTCTACTAGTGACAGTTAAATGTAATTAAAAAATTTAATGAAATTAATTTTTTCTAAAATCATTCAATATTTAATATTAGATGAATAAAATAGTCCAACATGTAAGTACAATAATACCATCACGACAAACTTTCAGGCAAACATTACTTATACCCTATAGTTTTCTCTCATTATTCTCAGTTTTCACTACATCCATTATTAGTAAATCTAATTGTTAAAGTACTGAGTTCCCTAACTTATTATTTGATGATATTATTTCCTTAACTTTATTTTTTTTTTTTTTTTGTATATCAAATGCGTTGACCGGAAGCAAACTAACCACTAGGCCACCAACGCTTGACTAACTTTATTTTTATATTTTTAATTGCATTTATTCTCGTTCAAATGTATTACAAAATCCTTTCTTTCATACTTGAAGTTCTCTTTAGTTTATTATCACCATCTTTATTAAGACACCACATCATTGTTTAGCACTTTTCTTAAATAACTTATATGCATAATGAATGAGACAACATCCTTATGCAGGTTATCCTAAATTAATGGAACCATGCCCTATGCAATCGAGAGCAATGGCAGAGTGGTGGACTTAATCATACAGGGCAGAGTTCTAATATCACATGATTTATGAATAACTGACCGCTTGCGTACTCAATAAACCAAGGATTTGGATCTAAGAACTGAAATACTGTTGAATTGTTTTTTTTTTTTTTTGGAATAAACTTTATCTTTTATGCTCCCTTTAAACGTAAATTGTACTACAAATGTCAAAGAAAATTCTAGTGTTGGTGTGTGTGCGTGTATGCATGTAATATTAATTATTAATCTCCACTATCTAATCATGTGCGAATTAATGTTTTCGTACATAGAATAACAATTTCACAACACATATATATATATATGACAATCTACATTTTTCTCTACTGAAATATCAAAGAATATTTTAGTGGTGTGTGTGTGTGCGTGTATGCATGCAATATTAATTATTAATCGCCATTATCTAATGTGTCAATTGTTTTTGCACATAGAATGGCAAATTTACAATGTATACATATATATGACAATCTATATTTTTCTGTACTGTATACAATTGTTTGCACGAGTGTTTATAAGCAATACAAATTAGTCGTTTTCAAAGTTATTAATTGTATAGTCTTTTTTTTAAATCTTAGTCAATAGTAAATTGATTACAAATCTCATAATCATAACTGGAAAAGTAGGATTTCGTACTATTTATTGATAAAAGAATCAGGCTGATTGGCATCTTATTAGAGTACTGTATATTATTTAACTATATGTATGTTGTTGTTTTTTCTCTTTTAATGAAACGTTCTCATTTATCAGTACCTGCTAAAAATACGAATCAAACTCTCAGCTCGATGATAGCGTAGGAAGGCCATACTACGACCATGTGATAACCCTTGATTGTCGATGATATAATTTATCAGTATTTGCTTCTTTTGCACGCAGTTTATCTAACATTTCAAGAGCTACCTCATTAATTTTAAAATAACCTATTTACAAAATTAAAATGGGAAGAGGAATGATTTTCCTTCTTTAAGTATACAGATTGAATATTTCCATTTGCTTTTTTATATATTTCATTAACCTATTTGTTTTCTAAAAGCGTGAACTATTTCTATATTTTTTTTATAATTTCCGTGTTTTATTCTACACATACTCCAGTATATGCATACATATTTTCAACACAGTTTTAATTTAGCGAGAATAATTTATGAGTTATTCATAAATAGAATACGTTATCGTCCATGTTCATACATACATCAAGCAGCCATCGTAAACGAGGTTTGCCATTCCAACTCCAAGTAAGGGAGGGGAGGGGTGATCGAACTGCTTTATTAACACAAATTTATCCACATATAGAACATACTAATTTATTTTTTCTGTTTATTTGCTATTTTGTTATGCTGTCTGCAGTGTCCTCGGCCAACTAAAATATTTTCAACTACCAATAATTAACAATAACAAATGTTTATTTACAACAAACCGACATTAACATATTTACAAGTCAACATTAATACATTTAGGTTACATATATACGCTTACTAATAATTTAATATACAATTACAGTACTGGCCTTATGATTACAACAAGTTTAATATATTAATAATATGCTTATATAATCTGGCCTTGCGGCTTACGACAAATAATACTAAAGCACGGATGGCCTCTATAAGTCCCTAGGTCCACTTTGGCATCTTCAGTGGTGGAGTTCACTGGATCACGAGTTTTGGTTTCAGCCGGCATGCTGTATTCTGGTTACGCTGCTATCTCGTGACGATTTTCTTGTTCTGACTGGGCCTTAAATACCGCTTTTCTCATTCATGCACAGGAGTCTGGGATAGCCTTGTCTTGCTTCGGGTCTGCGTTCCAAAACTGCTATTCACTCTGAGGTTCGTGAGTTTCCCGCGCAGAGGCGGGGAGGGTAAACTGGAAATGTTTATCTCTTTTCTTATCTTTAGATATGTACCTTTAAAGTATTTAACTTTCTATTACTTGCTGATATTATTACAACGCAATACAAACTTTCAATTATTTGCTGATATTTTATAACGCAATACAAAATCTCTTACTTGCTGATGTTTTTATAACGCAATACCTATACATAGCACTGTATTAATTTCTTCAGCAGAAAATTGTTTAACCCCAAAACTATTTTATTTACATATATATATAAGCATAGGTAAAAATGTAAGGTAGCCTTGAAATAACTGTCTGAAGGATAAAAGAGTCTACAACACCCCATAGAAATAGTGAATGCTGAGTCTTGCCACCAGGCTGAGCATTTTCTGGATGCTGGAGGATTTGAAGAATTTTTCATCTTTGTCATTCTCTGGTTAAGAATAACTTGTACCCATTTGCTGACCAATATTGGATGGCTTGTTGAAGTTGTTTGTGGGCTGGAAATCTGAAAGAAAAATTCTAAATCATCAGAAGCTGAAAAATGTTTCAAACAGGATTTGAACCCAGACATAAGTATGGCAAACAAATGAACTGTCTCTGCATTGAAAGACCTTCATATATATATGCATCCAGGCATTAAATGTGTCAGATTATCATATGCACTGTTTTATAATAATGTGCTAATAGATTCAGATTTTATCACCTTTATGTTTTTTAATATATTTTTTATTATAATCTCAACAGAATTATAGAAATAAAACTATTTTTTTTACTAATGTTTAGCAATCAAATCAAAACACAATGATTACAAACAAATACATTCAGTAAGTGTGATCTTAACAAGCATTCCTCAAGAAATTAAATTAATGATTAGAGTTGTATTTATTCTTGTGGTTAGTTATTTTTTTTACAAAACACATGATGATTACTTATATTAATGAAAATACAGAGAGCCTACCAATAGCTCAAACAAGCTCTTAATTGATAAGTGTGGTAAGAGAAAATATTTCAAATCTCTATCTGAAATACTCTTAACTCCTGACAAATTGGTTTTAAGGTTATGGCTCACCTCAATGAGGAGCTAGAATATTCAGACCCTAGATCTAGGGTCTGGATATTCTAGCTCCTCACTGAGAAACCCATTAGTCTGGGGATAAGAGTATTTTGGATATTAAATATTTTCCCTTACCGCACTTATCAATTAAGACCTTGTTTGAGCTATTAGTAGGCTCTCTGTATTTCATTTTTGTAAATACAAGCTTATAAAAACAATATCATGATATATATATATGACTTCCTTTATTGATAATGATCACTTATATTGGATGTATTAGTTTTATAATCACTGTACTTTTGTTTAATTTCTAAATATATTATTGTCAGATTTGTTTTTGAAATATACTATATTATTTTTAGGTTTTTAAACATATTTTGTTTAATATATACTATGTCTAGCTAAACGTAAAGAATCAGTCTTTTAAAACTTTAATTTATTAAACTTATTAGATAGTTCTGAAGAAGATTAATGGGGCAATCGAAACTGTAATTGTAAAAACAGATGGTAAATGAGGCTAGGAGATATAAACTTCTGAGGAAGATTGCTGGGGCAATCGAAAGTGTAACCGCAAAAAAAGAGTGGTAAATAAAGCATTTAAGCATACACATACATATCACTATGCTATGTGAATAATGTCTCCATCCTGTGGTGGAGCATACGTTATATTAATACTTAATTATCAATATCTGCTAATTTGCAAAAAATCAAAAAGAACAGCCTTATAATGAATAATATTTTTCTTTTCAAAATATGTTAATATTTCTGGAAAATATTTGATTGAATATAATAATTTTGAATAGAGAAACAATATAAATACATTCTGTTTAAAGCCCTGCTTACTTATTATACTATTCTTTATTTTAATTATGTTAGTTTGATTGAATCTTCTGATGCAGTCTGGCCAAGAGACAGAATCTATTTGATTTTATTGAAATTGCTGCAGACTGCATGAATAAGCAATATTTTTGCAAGATCCGCATTTGATGTGATGTGATGCACTGTGATTTCTCCTTATATGGAATCAGGAATCTCTCAGCAACTATGCCCAGAGAAACCTGTTTGCCACTTTACCTTCCCTTTCCATACCCCACCCTAAGTTTTCCCATATCCAGCACCATCCCATTTCCACAACATAGTCTTTGTCAACTCTATGGCCTTTATATCTAAATCCTCCTTATCTTTTCCCAAACCCAGCATGAAAACCAATAACCCACTTTCTGTATAATCACTTTGTTTATATTTATTCTTCCACAACTTCATTATTTATATCCTTCCTGCTTTCAGGCATTTACATTCAATTAACAGATGCCTAAATATTTTCTATGCCTTCTTTACACAACTTGCAGACTAAATCACCCATTTTTCCATTTATGTGTATATTCCCTCTTTGCTAAAGATCCCATTCGAGCCTTAAACAGTAAACTACTTTCCTTGCTAGTATCATAAATTAACTCGCACCCAATATTCCGTTTACTTCTATAAACTCTTTTTACTCTCCATATTAGTTCTCCATCTCTCCAATTCTCTATTCTTTATTAATGCATCTATTCTTCTATCCCATTCATTTTACCACTATAACACTCAACAATTCTCCTAACACAATCATCCCACCTTTTGTATAAGTATACTGACATAAATTCTTTATCCAAATCTTCTGCATACCGCATTACCCTTTCTCACCTATCTTGTTGCCTGCCTTTTATTTATAACCCAATTAAATACAATTTTGGCTATTCTTTTATTATCCATAAACTGCAATCTACCAAACCTTTTCATTTTGTTTTTTCTATCTCTCTGCATAAAAACTAGACCATCCCATTTCTCCATTTGATGTTATGATGATGTGTATAGCTTCTCCTTAAACGAAGTCAAGAATCTCTCGGCAATTATGCCCAGAGAAACCTGTTACCCACTTTATTTTCCATTCCCCAGTCTTAAGTTTTCCCATATTCTGCTCCATCCCATTTCCACAACATAATCTTTGTCAACTCTATGGCCTTTATATCTAAATCCCCCATATCTTTTCCCAAACCCAGCATAAAAACCAATAATCCACTTTCTGTATAGTCACTATTTACTCTATCTCAGAGCCGTCTAGTTAAATGTTTTGTAATTTTTTTTTCTTTATTCAAACACCAGATTTTTTTATCTTGAACAGGCGAGATTACCGAGTTTGATTGATATTAAGGTTTGGAAAAATCCAAACGATGAAAGATAGCTGAAATAATGTTTGTTTCTATACATATATCAACAAGGAAAACATTTTTTTTAAAAAAAAAACGGTCAAGGAAAAAATGTCTATTATCAAATAAAATGTAACCTACTTTTTTTTGTTGTTTAGATTAGCAGTAGATAATAACTTTATTTTATTAATTGTAAACTATTTTGAAATATTGTTGAAAAATGCGATTTTGCAATTATATATATAGTGATAATCAAATAATCAATATTGTGTCCTCTTAATATCCCTTTTACACACATATGCAATGACCTATTTTATTGTAAAGAGAGAACAATTTAACAATCGTATATCTGTAAGTTAAAGCAAGCTGGCAGGGAGAGGGAATTACTAGGCAATAAAAGATTAAAATATATAATAGCATTTCATTATATATAATTAGAAAGTAATTATTATTACTCTGGCGAGAGTGTAGTCTTTTTTGTTTACAGGTCAGTCACTCTGATTGTTCTTAGATGCCTATGCAAAAGTCGATGATGATGATAATGGTTAAATCAGCATACCTCTTTAACTAATTACTTCACCCATCTATGGTTATAAAATGTATACATACATAAAAGGCTATTTTTTATATTTTGTAAGCTCTAGCATTATATATATATATTTAATATTATTGTTGTGATGGGCTCTGGTGCTCAAGATCCATGGATTGCAGCTTCAGTTGTCACTTTTGGTACTCAAGCATCCTATAAATACTATTATTACTATTATTGAGATTATTTATATATATATTAATTTTCTCTTCGCTTATTGTAACTTTTTGCATCTGTTTGTATGCATAATGAAACAATTTCTTTTCTTTTCAGCTATCAAATAAATGAAAGATTTAAATGACTCAATTTACATATGTATTTGCATAGCATGCATAATTAGGTCTTAGCATAAATAAAGCAGCAGCAAAAACAGCTAACATGAGAACTATGATTATGATGATTGCCACTGAAAATGCTCTCGGCTGTATGATGTAAAGAGAAGAAACCACTTTATGCATATGGCAACATGGTCAAAACATTTATTATCATTGTCAACCATTAGCAATCCATTGCAGAATGGTCTCTCCAAATTCAGTCCATCATCTCTGATATCTAACTTCCACATTACTACCATACACTTCCTTATTTCATCCATCCATTTCATACATGGTCTCTTTCTGGGTCTTTTACATTCTTGGAATCCCTTTTAAGATTTCAACTATCCTTCTATTATCATCTCTTCTAGCAATATGTCCAGTGCAATTCCACTTCAGTCTCTTAATTTTATCAATGATGTCGATAACACCTGTTTATTCTATTACCCATGTATTTTGTTTTTGATCTCTTTTTGTTACTCCTAACATTTCTCCCTATTTCCTTGAGTGGTCTGAAATCTGTATTGCTCTTCTGATAAGTGTCTAAGTCTCATATCCATAAGTAAGAAACTAACGTTCCTTTTTAAACATAGTCATATTTCCTTTTAATGTTATTTCTACCAAAAGCATTCCAACCGAGTTTAATTCTATGATTAATTTCATCCATTGCATTTCCATCTGTAGTAATAATCTGACCAAGGTCTTTGTAGTTGGAAACTTCTTCTAACTCAATATTATCAATCCTTATTTTCATCTTTTGATAAAATCTTTAGTCTTTTTAACGTTTACCATTAGTTTTACTTTCTTATTTTTATCTGATAACTCTTGCAACATTTCCTTAAGCTCTAAGACTTATATATATATTAAACCTCAAAACTACTGCTAATAATTAACGAATGCCGTTTTAGAAATGGTATTTTATCCATTCTTTTACTATCACAAATTGCTCTAATTTTGAGTATTTAATGAGTCAGTATTTTCAGATATAAATATTTTTTAAATCGGAAGTTCTTGAACCGATGAACATCTTGGTTAAAGTTCACAATATTCCGTTTTTTTTTTCATATGTCATAGCATCGGCCGGGAGGTGAATCCCTAACAACCGTCTGCAAACAACTGCTTGCTTGCAAGGCAGCTGCGCTGACCTCTCGGCTAACAACGCTCGACTATTCCGTTTTGTTTTATAATCCAGATTTTATTAAAAATCATTATGAGCGATGGTAAGTCAAAAATTATAAATTTACATATTTTCATAGTGTTATAAATATTGAAATAAGGTTCTAACATATATTCCCCTCCCTCTCATTATATGAATAGATTGTGATGCTGCTTCACTTATAAAAGGATGTTGATCACTTCGGGTGTATGGTGTGTGGATTACCTTCCATAGTTTGGTATAGCAATGGAATAGTTGTCTGAAGTTTAAGGCTCATGCATGATCCTCACCTGTCACTTCCGGCATTCAAACTTACGAATTCCTGAGCAATAAAGCCGTTTGATTTTTATAATTAATTTTTTATGGTGTTTATATATGTAATTTTAATGTATTGTGTGTATGTGCACATGCTGCTAATGTGGTATCACCAATTATTGTAGACCTTCCTTGTGTCATAAAATTTGCTGTTCTACCGAGTGTTATAAAGGGGATAGAAATTGTTGTCATCTTGGGGCAAGTAATGGTATATCGTATTAATGATGGATAGTGATGATATAAGGGAGTGCAAAGTAGAAGAATGCTAAGTAGAGTTGAATACTAATAATGTTGAAAATCAGATTAGTAAAATATGTTTGACTTCATGACTCCTAATTATTACATATTGTAATGGGATAGGGGAGGGTGAGAGTGGAAAAAAGATGGTCGTACCTCGGGAAATAATCATCAACCTCAAGTAAACAAAATATAAAATTAAAATTTACAAGAAGTGTAATATTTAAGTAAGATGTTATAAAAGAAATGTTAAAGTAATGTTTAATATCCAATATATATATATAAGCAATTTTATATATTATAGGGAACATGAGATCATGTGAGAGATCAGCCAGCTAGAGATCAGTTAGTTACTACTTAGAGCAACTATAATTAACTATCAACCAGCATTATAAATAAGTGAAAGTAAAAATAAGTACTATTCAAGAGTAATAATCATCCATCATCATGAATGATCAGCAATATAATAAATCAAAATAAAATCAATAGTCCATCTTGTGGCTGGATTTGAACAATAAAAAACAAATCAACAGTCAATCTGGTGAGTGGATTGGAAATTGGTCTTCGGTAGACTAGGATAACTATTTAGCTCTTGTCAGCTTGGGGCAATTATTTAAACATTAATTTGGATGCACCAACTAAATGCTAGTCCATAAGAATATAACAAAATGATGGGACATTAAAACATGCTGCTCATCATCAATGCTCTAACCACTTGTACCCTTAAGATACTGGCCAACAGTAAACATTTCTAAGACTAAAAAGAATATACTCTTAATGCCAACCAGAATGTTATCATCATTTCATCATCATCTGGATGCCATAAGCACTAATATTCCCCATTCATATATTAACCATTATACCCAAATCTAGCTCAGAACACAAGCTCTATTACTGTATGTGATCAATAGATGATGGAAACATATTCTAAAAATATTTAGAACCATTGGAATAATTTTCATAATTGAACACAAATTTTTTAACAATAAAAATTTAAAAAATAATATTAAGGTCTTGAATAAGACTATGCATATTAATTAAGCCTTCTGATTTTGATTTACATATATGTGATTAATACAAGTTATTACATGGTGGTTTACATATATATGTGCATAGACATATGATTTATAGTATACAATTAATATATTTCAATTGATATTCAATAATAACAAAAATGATTAAATTTTACATATATGTTCTTTTGACAAAAGTTGACATTTATACACATGCATAAATATGCAGTGCAATTGACTTATATTACAATCATCATATAAAATAATAAATACATGATTAAAAATTTAAGCTACTACATTTTAATGATACAGATATCTATTAACATATATTTTAATTTATCACAGAAATATTATTAAAAATTATTTTTGCAATTCTATTTGGAAATCATATACATTGCATTTGTTAATTTATAGTAAGTTCCATTCTTTATCGATTAGTTTCTTAAAAGAAATAAATATTATCATAAAGTCAATTTTTGTTTGCAGGTACTTGTTGATTAATTATCAATGTCTTTAAATTTAAATTATAGAATCATCTATTCTTTACTCTTTTTTTTATTTTTTAAATCCAGACAAAGTTATTTGCATTTGTTTCACTTTTAGATGTCTCTTAATTATTATTTTTTAATAAATGAAAAATAAAATCATTTTTTAGAATTAAAAACATAAATTTCAAAATGTCTTTCCATTTTCTCAATAAATGATTTAAAATAATTGTTATAGATTATATATCTGACTTTTAGAGTGTCATTTTAAAATGAATTATTAGAAAAAAATTTTAAAATTTTGTTCACATTATACATAATGCTATTCACCATTGTATATATGTTTATCTATGCTTCTCTCTGCTTATAGCTGAAATAGCATACATATAGCTTTCTCTTGGTAAGCTTGTTTTTTCATTCAAATAGTATAATCCAGGCTTGTTATCATCAGGGAAGTATAGTCCAGGCAATTGTCAGCATTGGGAAACTATAATCAGATATGTTGGCATTCTCCCTTTTGTCTAGGACTTGAGCTTCAGACGAGCAAAGTGTTGTCTAGAACACATTTGTACAGGCTAATTGATCCATTTTAAGTTGACCCAGTCTTCAAGTGAATCAAAACTCAAGTATATATAACTAGTAAACTGCTCACTGCTGGATTTACTGGCTTAACTTCAGTTACATCTTCATGGGAGCTATTGTTTTAAAACTCCAAGCAACCAATTCTGCTAGCCAGATGCTTCACAAAAATATTAAGATAAGAACTGTCTTCAAAAAAATTACTATCCAAATTTTGCAACTGGCCTATTTGGCCATTGCTTCTCAAAATATTAAAACCAGACTCTTCTGGCCTGCTCTTACAAAAACTATAAGCTAAACTGAACTGATATTTTTTATCAGTCCTTTTATAGAATCATCTGAGATGACAACAACACTAATTTAAAAACTGTTTTTTTTTCATATCTCTCTTGATTGGAAACAATTTTAATCCCTCCAAAAGCACATTTAATTAAACAGCTACATAATAGAAATGCATACAAGCATTAATTAAAAAATAGATATTAAATATACAAGTTTTAATTAAAAGATTTTAAAATTAAACCTGCTTGTTTTTAAATTTTAAAATCAGAATAATATTGTTTATTTAGACCTTTTTTTAAAAAAAATATTTATTTCATAATAAAATACTGTTTTAAATCCAGAGTTATTTAACCCTTTATTTATTATTTTTTATTCCTAGTGAAAGTAGAAAATATCTACAAAAATTTGTCTGTGTTTATTTCTAATTTCCCTTTATATATATATATATATGCACACAACTATGTTGCTGTATGCCATATAACCCAGATAGTTACAATATATATATATATATTATTTTCAATGTACATATGAAAATACAAAATATAAAGTTAGAAAAAATTTTCATGTACATATATGCACTAAAAAGTAAAAAAATAAAATTTCTTTAACTTTTACACATAAAAGCATGAAGTGCTCATGCTTAGAATAGACACATGATAATTTACAAGTCAAATTCCCAAAAAATTATTTAAATAAACTTTCAATTAGCACCTATGTTTTGTATCAATACCAATCTAAAAATATATTTTTATCTGACAAACAGATTGGCATTGATACTGAAAACTGGGTGAAATTTACTGAATGATTCTGTGCAAATCTGACTTTGAATTATCATAGTAATGTTTTTAGATTTATTTCCGCTTCACACTTTTACTTGTGAAAACTGAAGAAAAATTTTTTTTTTTACTTTTTAGTGCATTTATATGAATAAAAGCATTTCTTAATTTTTTTGAAATTTATATATGGTTGTCGTTGATGAGCAGCTATATCCCACTGGATGGCGCTGTTTTCGCGGTAAAACACATAAAAATGCCGTTTCCACGGCTGACACCTTCGAACCTGCATTTTTTATAATACAACTTTTTTGTTGTGCTACAAATTGCAGGCCGCTATGTTGCGTCGCAGTACAGCATGTATGTTTTACGCCGCAAATACATTTTCCGAATTCGCTCAGTTTATAAAAGGATTACGGCTTGGGGAGAGGGTGTGTTTTTTTTAATTGGATGGAAATGTTGTTTTCATTGGATTTTTTATTTTAAAGTATTGAAATGTTCAGATTTTGTAAAGTAATAATTAACAGACTTTTTACACCATAGTGTATTGAAGTTTTAAGTAGTAAATGTTGACGAGATATATGTATAAAGTTATTTGGAATTAGGTAACGAGTCAAGTAACGTATTGTTCATAACATTCCTAAGGGACATTTTAAGATTGTACCGTGTATATATTTTTGAAATAAAAAAGAGCGTTAACACAAAAATATCCAGTAAGAAAAGTACAATTGTACACTGTTTTTTTAAATGTCATAAAAAGCATATATTATAAACATTTTATATATATATTTGTTGTTGTTTAAAAAAGTTTTAGTTTCTTTCTTTTCTCCGACTACTGTTATTCTTTGTTGAATATAGTTTACGTTTATTGTTATCATTTATTTTATAGATGTTAGTATAAAAAATATTTACAAAAATACTATTTTGATAATTTTTATTTTAACCGTAAACCTAACAAACAATAGAACACTAACCATAAACCTAACCCTAAAACTAACCCTAAACCTAACCGTAACAACTTTTACTTTTAGTTGTCATTCGATTTAAAATAAAAAATAGCAGTAAACAACAACAACAAAAAAAAGCCGTAATCCCAGTAAAAAAATTTCCGATAGAAAATTGATTTTTCTAATAAAAAGCAAACTAAAAAAAGACGAATCAAATTGTAATTTGTTTCCTAAAACTAACCCTAAACCTACCGTAACAACTTTTACTTTTAGTTGTCATTCGATTTGAAATAAAAAATAGCAGTAAACAACAACAACAAAAGCCGTAACCCCAGTAAAAAAATCTCCGATAGAAAATTGATTTTTCTAATAAAAAGCAAACTAAAAAAGACAAATCAAATTGTAATTTGTTTATTTTATTTTACATTTATTATTATCATTTAATTTGTATACGTTAATAAAAGAATAATATTTGAAATTAAATAATATTTAAAAAAGACTATTTTCTTTTGTTTTTATTTTCGCATTACAAAAAACACATCAAAATGATTATAATTAATGGCCCGGGAATGATCATATTTTATAGTTTAAGCGTGAAAAGTGCGCCATTGAATGGGATATAGTAGTTATTCGACGACAACCTTATATATAACACTGGATTATCCAAATCAATTTTCAGTGAGTAGTGCCGCTAGACACTGCTAGTCTTAATATTGTATATAAAATTATTATTTTTTAGTTTTTTACTAAAATTGTTTGCAAACTGTAAAAAAAAAAAGTGTTATTGTTAAGAATACATTATATATACAAAGTTTCAACTAGATCTTAAATCTTGAAATGGGTGAAACATTAAAAGATTTGATCTAAATGTATAGATGAAAAATAGACTTAAGTTAAATAAAAGCGATCAAAATAGATATATGTATTTATAGAAACCTTACAGTAATGAATACGGTTAGCTTAATGCCATTAAAAAAGTGGAAAAAGAGACAAAATCAAAAGTTCAGGATAAATTTTAAAATAACGTCCATGTGCTATATATTATATATAGATCATCTATTATATTTTGCCATATGTCTTTCAATCTTTTCTGTCACAGACATTGTTTCTAAAAAAAATCACTTTTCCCAATTGTTGCTCTCACCATTACATTTTCATTCTTTTTACCATGCTCAAATTTACCTAAAATATTATTTTAAGAAGATATTAGTCTTCATAACTTTATATGTTTAAGTACAGGTAACCCCTCCTCTATAACATGGCATTCCTAAAAAAATGTTTTCGCTCCAACATGGTTCAAAAATTAGAGGAAATCCTTTTATAACACTATTTCTACAACACTGTTTTACTCTAACACAGTTCAAGAGTTTTGACAATTAGGGAAATTCCCCTATAATAAGGGACATGACTAAATTTTTTAAGAGCAAACACTGTTTTTGTCAATATTTGCCATTCGAATGGTGATTAATAGTGATGACAAAGAAAACGTTTGTAATATTAATATGTAATACTTTTCATCAGATATTGTTTTAATAAAATGCAAATAGTATACTTTTTTTTTAACTTTTGGAACCTCCCCTGTTTCTTGTATAGCACAGCATTTTTTAGGAAATATACCTTTACTCTTTTAATAGTACTGTTAGAATACAGTTAATCTAAGTAACCATTGTTCTAAAACTTCTACCACCCAAAGAAAAGTTTGTGATTTTCAATCTTTTACAATAAATAATTTAGTTTATATTCACATATAAAAACAAAATTAAAACAACATTGATTACTTTATCTTGCTGTGAGTGGCAATACATATGGTGAGTTTTTCCTATTTTAATAACAACAACAAAATATTCATTAAATAACTATAAATTAATAAGCCTAACTGCAGTGAGCTGCCTGATTTTTCCTGTCTTAGCAGAGTTTGGATTTATGATGAGAGAGTAAAAAATAAAAAAATTCAAAACCCTGGAACCAAGGATTTTAGATTAATGATGTTTCACTTGTAATAGATTCACTAACATCTCTTATGATCTCAAGTGCTTAATATTCACATTACAATCTTGCCATTTTAATTTCAGAATATTATGGAACTGTCTTAAATGAACATTTTTCAAATGTTTTTATATTATACCAATCTGTATTCATGTTTCACTTTCTTATAATAAATTTGGTAGAATAACAGTTCTATAATCAATATAATCATATTACTGTAGTCTCTGTGATATTCGGTTACAAGCCATATTATAGTATGCAATTTTAACATGCATGTATATATTTGTGTATGTGTGTAAACATGTCTGTATAAATGTTTATATATATATTATATGTTCAATTATTTTTAACATTTATCATTAAATGTCGAATGTCTAGAAAATTTTAAACTTTTCAAGTACAAATGGATAACAGATAACACAGGTTACTAGACTTCACAATGATTTGACTGGTATTATTCTCTGCTCTTCTTCGGGTGTTGGTGGCCTGACCGGTGATAATATTAGCATAGGAATCAAACTCACACCTTTAAATTCTTGAATATCGAATTTTAAGGCTATACTCTAACCAACTGAGCTATTCTGTCATCTGTCAGTTGGTTATAGCGTTGCCTTAAAATTTGAGATTCAAGAGTCTAAAGGTGTAAGTTTGACTCCTATGCTAATATTGTCACTGGTTGGGCCAGCAACACCTGAAAAAGTGTGGGGAATAATACTACTTGAACCTATAATTTTTTTATTAACCTGTGTTTTGTACTTGTATTTTATTACCAACAGTTGTTTGTATTCGAAAAGTTTGAATAAAGTTTAAAATTTTCTAGACATTCAACATTTAATGACAGATAGTGAAAACAGTCCAACATATTGTAACATCCAAAGCACCACCTTCATAAACTTTTAGATGTCTATATATATATTATTAATTTTATTTGAATTATGTGAAGATTGTGTAGCATAATGAGATAGAATGTTTTAATTTGTTAAAGGCAATTACAGTACATTGGAATCTGTTGCACCTCAATATTCAAGTACACCTCTACCTTATCAAAATAAACTAATTTGCATTTTCAACTTGACAACCATTTAAGCCAAAAGTGGTAATTTTTTCCCATCATCATCAGCTGTTCATCTAATATGGGTAATAATATATTTATAAGAAGAAAATAAAGACCCATAATGAAATAGATATATCTTGACCAGATTATTAATTCAGAAATGAAGGATATTAAAAGGACAATGTTGTATGTGTTTAGTAATTTAGTTCCTTATAGAGACTTCAGACCTCTATCAAGAGACTGAGAACAAAATACCATGGGTGAGAGAACAAGATAAGTTTTAAACAAGGCAAAACTCTCTATACAGTAGTGCCACCCTGTGCCAAACAGTAATCAATGGATGCCAGAAGGCTTGTGCATAAAATCCCTATCTAGTGCCTACTCATCCAATATCCCCAGACTAGTTTCTGGCTTGTGGCCTTGTCAGTGAGGAGCTTTGGATCTGAGAGCACTGCACTTAGATCTTAGGATCTAATGCAACCCTCTTCAGATCCAAAGCTCCTCACTGACGAAAACCACAATCCAGAAACTAGTCTGGGGATATTGGATGAGTAGGCACTAGATAGGGATTTTATGCACAAGCTTTCTGGCATCCATTGATTACTCTGTTTGGCACAGGGTGGCACTACTGTATAGAGTTTTGCCTTGTTTAATAACAATTATATGCTAGTATGAGATGGTGATCATGTGATGTTTAGTGGTTTAAGATAAGTTTTACTGACATCATTGAAAGAATTAAGTGACTGAAATAGAGTGGGACCTGACATATTGCTAGAAGAGATATAGATGAAGTCTTGAACTGTATCACAAGAAATTGTAAAAGATCTAGAAAAAGCCTGTATGGGAGATGGACGATTTAAGTAAGGAAGTTTGTTGGTGTGGTGTTAAGAAGCTGTGGGTCAGAAATGCTGGATTAAACTTGGGAGAGACCTTCATCTTGCAGTGAACTGGTAATACTTGAAAGTGATGATGATGAGAATCAGTCTGTCTTATATTCTGATCATGTCATCTTAGTTTTTTTTTTTTTTAAAAAAAGATAACGTTTTTAAGTTAAAGAAATGAGAATTATTTTAAAACGAAATCAAGGAAGAGATGTAGAATTTAAATAGGGCAAAAAATTTATGCCGAAGTTTGCCCCGTGACATCAACATGCTTCGTAAAGATCTCTTTGATTGTTAAGACATTATCCTTCCCCCTCCGCATTTTTTTTATTCTTTCAGCTAAAAAAAAAAAAAATCCAAATAATGAACGTGAATATAATAGCTGTCAGATGATCTTGGAGAAGCCAGTTGTTAAATCTCGTTTAATACGTTTGCAATTTAATTAATATGTAGTTATTTCTAGTTTGTGAATGAAAGTGATTATTTTAAACAGCCCGCGGATTATGATTGACAGAGCTAGATTGCTCGTTATTCCTAATATTTGCGTGGAAAATGAAGTGTGTCTACTTCTCTCTCCTGATTGTGTGTTTAGTTGGTGTAATATGTTTAGTATGGATTGTTATCGTAACTGTGAGTAATTTTACTTATTTTTTTATGCTCTTCTTGTTAATAGGTTTGAGTAGTTTTTGACAAATTCTATATTTGTAGCATATTCTTGGTGTGTGCATGCACGCGTAACATTCAGTTATTATTAAAAATCAGTCAGCGTTTTCAATCGCGCGTGAATGATTGTCATTACGATTAAGTTTTCTTATTTAAGCAGTTTTTGACAAATTCTATACTTGACTCGGGTTATGCATATATGTGTGTGTGCACGCGCTGTAGATTTGATATTCAATTGTTTGTTAGTTGTGTGTGGATACATATTGCGTTTACGCTAGTTTTGATAATAGGCTTAAGGAGTTTTTGACAAATTTTGTATTCTTAGTACGTAACTTGATTCGGGTTATACATACGTGGTGTGTGTAGGTTTGACATTCACTTATTATTAAGAACCAGTCAGCATTGTCTGTCGAGCATGGATGAATATATCTGAAAATAGAGATATAAATATATTTTGATTCTTTTGTTAAATTTACTTTAGAATTAATATTTTTAAAAACTTTAATCAAAACAAAAAGCGAACTGCAAGATATTTAGGCATTCTGACAAACAGCAGTTCACCCAGACCAAAATTCTCAAATAATGATTATTTGATAACAAGCCCTTTGTATATATAATAGAAAGTGTATATAGAATAAAAATTGTTAAAAGTTATAATCAAGATTTGAATTTTGATAGAACTTAGACATTGTTTATTTTTAGATAGCTGAGAATTTCTAAATAACTTATGATTTTATCAGGTAACCATTTACTGATTAGTAAATGGAAACTGTGTGCTGGTTTAATAATCACAAAATAAAAATAGAAGTGTAATCCCACATGGCCTTCATCCATGGTGAGAAAGGATCTCTCTTACTGCTCCTCAGCTCTGTACTAATGTACTTTTTTTTATTTGTATACAAAAATTTGTTATTATACTTAGAACCGTAATTTAATAAATCAATACTGCCGTGAATTTCCCATTTTACTTTTTTTTAAAATGACCTACTATTAACTCCAAAGCGTTGGTGGTCTAGTAGTTAACATAGCTGCCTCCCAAGCAGCTGGCCCGGGTTCAACTTCCCGGTCAACGCATTTGACATATAAAAATAAAAAATATTGTTTTATTTATGAACCATTTTTTCCTCATATCTATACATACGATGAAATATTCGCATTTCCACCTATGTTTCTACTATCTCCAGCAGTCATTTTCAATACATACAGATCTATATTTATAGCCTGTAACATGTTTACAAAAATGATAACAATCGCAGAAAAATACAGTCAAATTTATATTTTTAAAACCAAAACATTTTATTTATATATATATTTCAATTTACTTTTTTCTAGCTATCTTCACATCATTAAATATTTCTAATTACATACAAGAATTTGCACCCAATAATTTTATATAGTAAAATTCATGGTTTTCTTCTCAATTTATGGATAATTTGACATTATTTATTTTTAATTGTGATCACATATAATTCAGTTATGTATGCTTAGCTATTTCTTTTAACAAAACCTATTTTTAAATTTATTTTTATATATTTAAAATTTATCCAGGAGGAAGGAAGTCCTGAGGATAAGTTTTAGCTAAAATAACACATTTGTATTACTCAAGGACATTCTATAACTTGTCAATTTAAAATCTGCCTATCAATATTGTAGTGAATGGGAAAAAATGTTTTTTTTTAGGCAAGTTGATAATCATCATCAATAGTATTTTGGCCCCTGGAGCGTTCCAGGGAAGTCATTTTTCCACTCCATTCTCTCCATTGCCTTTCTCTTCAATTCCATGTAACTCTTCCCATCTCTTATAGTATCCTACGATGTCAATCTTTTCCATCCTTCTTATTTCCCACTCATCATAAAATAAAAAATGTATTGAAGAAAAATGTGTGTGTGTGTGAGGGGGGGGGGCGATCTTTAACTTATTCTTGATATTATATAACCAAAATAAAAACACATTGCTCTCAAATTTAGAAATATTCTTAGACAAGGTCTTTCTTCTCTGTTGCCTGATAAAGCGGAATGAATATTTGTGTAAATAATAAATATTTTTCCAATATATACAATTATGACAGATAAAAATAAATCATGGCCCTTATTCCCAGAAGACTGTAAAGTCACCAACCAAGGCAGCGGTTGGTGGCCGAAGGCGGAGGGTGCTAAGAATATCCTGGAGGCGGACCCAGGCTGCCATTTGATGACGACTTTTTATTTAGGTACTTACAACTGCAGATCACTTTCAAGTGAAGGAAGATTGCAAGAATTAGAAAAAGAACTGTCATATATTAAATGGGACATTATTGGACTTTGTGAAGTTAGAAGAAAAGGAGAAGAAACAATTGATTTAAAAAGTGGACATATACTCTATTATAAAGGCACACATATTGGAAATACAAGTGGAGTAGGATTCATTATAAATAAAAGTGGAAGAACAATATTGTGGAGATTGATGGTGTATCGGACAGAGTGGCAAGATTAGTTATACAACTTAATAGCAGATACCAAATGCAGATAATTCAGGTTTATGCCCCAACAAGTTCTCATAGTGATGAAGTAGTAGAAGATTTTTATATGGATGTACAAAAGGCTTTTGATCAGAGTAAACAACATTTTAAAATTGTTATGGGAGACTTTAATGCTAGAATTGGTAGACAAATGAAAGGTGAAATTGCTGTAGGTAATTTTGGTTATGGTAATAGAAATGAGAGAGGACATAGACTTGTGGAGTTTGCAGAAAAAGAAAAACTTTATATTATGAATTCATTTTTTGAGAAAAATGTTAAAAGGAAATGGACATGGAAGCATCCAAATGAAGGTACAACAGAATTGGATTATATTTTGACTAACAGAAAATACCTATTTCAAGATTGTAATGTTCTTAATAAATTTAACACAGGAAATGATCATCGATTAGTAAGATGTAAGATATGTATTAATGCAAAACTAGAGAGACAAAAATTATTAAGAAAAACAATATTTACAGTTGATATTCCTAATCTTCAGAAAAATTCTAATGAATTTAAATTAGAACTGACAAATCGATTTCAAGTATTAGTAGATTTTGAATATAATTCAGATTTGAATGAAATTAATATGAAAATAACTGATACACTTTTAAAAATTGCAACAAAGATAGCTGGTAGAAAAAAGCAGCAATTGACCAATAAAATTTCTACTGAGACTAGAGAATTTATGAAGAAAAGAAGGAATATGAAGATATACAAAAATGATGCATTAAAAAGGATTGAATATCTCGAATTTTGTAAAATGGTGCAGAAAAGGTTGAAAATGGTAGAAGAGAATAAAAGTCTCAAGAGTGTAAAACAACATTTAGGTATTGGTAGGAAATTTATATCTGCAATAAGAAAAAAAGATGGAACTATTACTAAAAAGAGAGATGACATCATGAAATGAGTAGAAGACTTTTATCAAGAATTATATAGTAATAAAGAATAAGTACCTCCTATATCTATTACATCTTCCAAATTGCCCAGAATTTTAAATGAAGAAGTGAGACATGCAATTAAATGCACGAAGAAAGGAAAGATTCCAGGTAATGATGGAATTATAATTGATATATTAAAAGAAGCAGGTGAAGAAATAGACATTTTTTAGCAAAGTTATATACCAAATGTCTAAATGATAAAGATGTACCAGATGATTGGAAGAATGCAGTATTAATATTTAAAAAAGGTGGTAAAGAAAATATTAGAAATTACAGACCTATCAGCCTTTTATCAGTTTTATACAAAATTTTTACCAAGATAATTACAACTCGTCTACAGAGAACATTGGATTTTCACCAACCAAGAGAACAAGCTGGATTTAAATATGGTTTTAGTACAGTAGATCATATCCAGGTATTGAGTGAAGTTATAGAAAGGACAAATGAATATGAGCCGCCATTATGCTTTGGATTTGTAGATTATGAAAAGGCATTTGATTCTATAAACATTTCTTCAGTGATTAAAGCATTGGATCATTAAGGTATAGATCCAGGATATTGTCATATTTTAAAGAATATTTATAAAAATGCAACAGCAACAATTAGATTACATAATAATACTAGGATAGTCAACATTGAGAATGGTATAAGACAGGGTGACTCCATATCTCCAAAACTTTTTACAGCAGTGCTGCAAGAAGTATTTTGTGGTTTAAAATGGGAAGCTAAAGGAGTGAAAGTAAATGGAGATTATTTAAGTCATTTAGATTTTTCAGATTATGTAGTTGTTTTTGCAAATAGTGCTTTAGAGCTGCAGGAGTTATCAGATGAAAGTAGGACTAAAGATAAATATTAAAAAGACTAAAGTAATGTTTAATGGATTAAACTAGATGGGGATTTTGTGCACAAGCCTTCTGGCATCCATTGATTACTCTGGTTGGCACAGGGTAGCACTACTGCATGAAGTGTTTTTCCTGTTTAATAACAGTTATGTGCTAGCATAAGAGATGGTGATCATGTGATGTTTAGTGGTTTAACACCAATCCTGCCTAAGAGGATAGTGGTGGCTATGGTTGTTAAAGAGCCAAAGACACCAAAATGTATGGCTGCTGAATTGAGTTCAGACCCATATGACTATATAAGCTAATGAGCTAAGATTGAAAATATTGTGTTTTCAATTTCATTCTCATAGTTTTGTAATTAAGTTGAGATAAAAGGTGGCTGCTGGAGGGTTGCATTATATCTTAAGATCTGGGTGCAGTGCTCTCAGATCCAAGGCTCTCTCACTGACAAAGGCCACAAGCCAGAAACTAGTCTCTGGATATTGGATGAGTAGGCACTAGATGGGGATTTTATGAACAAGCCTTCTGGCATCCATTGTCTTCTCTGGTTGGCAGTACTGTATTGAGAGTTTTGCCTGTTAATAACAATCATTATCTTGACATGGCAGGATGAAGATCCTTCCAATTTTGATCCAATTTCTCCATCTCATCATGCCTACTCTACACATCACCCCAGCCAACTTTTTATTCCATATATCTCACACCATTTGTACAATATCTTGGGATCTACTTTAAAACATCAATTGTTTATCTGTTACCATCCATTTTAATTACATTAACAACTTCATTTTAGTCTCTTCATTGTTTTCAATGGTGAGTGTGAACCCATATATTTTACTTTCAGTCCTTCATTGCATCTCTCTGTACTAGTCTGTATGGTCTGCAGTCTCTTATTATTTTTGCAATCATTATAGTAAGTAATAATGTTTTTCTAAACAGTACCTACACATTTATATCTCTCCCTTTAACAAATTCTCAAATCAAAGAGTCCTTTTTATGAGAGAATCTTAGCAGACTGATAACGATATTAAAATAGCTAACAAAAGAGTAAACAGCAGTTTACAAACCAAACCAATATTTTATTATGAATTATCTAAAGGGGAAGACCAAGAAGCAGATCAGAAGGGAATAAAATGGTGTCTTCATTGGCTTTATCATCTGAAAAAATTATCTCGGGACTCAGCAGTAGTGAAAATCACCTGCTTCAAGATTTAACATCTATTGAAAACACTGTGGAAAATAAAATAACAACTGCAAATTCACAGAGGTTAGAGAACATTGCTGACACAACACATCAGCCATTAAGAGAAGCTTGTTTAGTTCTACTGCTATTATAATTATCAAAAGTTTTTATTAGCTTTGGCCATTAACAGCAAGCTGTGATTGCCATCTTTAACACTACCAATATTCTCTGCTGATGGAATACTTATAGAAGATTCATCTGTAGCAGTCTTCAATTGGTTAGATGTTTATCCACAATTATCACTTCATACTTACTGTTAATTGCTCTATAGTAAGCTATTATGCCACTGGGTTACCTGTCTGGTAGCAAGAGCTTTACAATTGAGACAATTGTTCACCAAAGTATCCTATTTCTGTGATGTCTCAATATTCATCTTTTCTCGCTGAGCTGACGTCTGCAAAATATTCTACAAGTGTCTTTGCTTAGTGGGTTACCTGTCTAGTAGCAAGAGCTTTACAATTGAGCAATTTCTGTGATGTCTCAATATTCATCTTTTCTCGCTGAGCTGACATCCGCAAAAACAAGTGCCTTTGCTTAGTGGGTTACCTGTCTGGTAGCAAGAGCTTTACAATTGAGACAATTGTTCACCAAACTCTCCTATTTCTGTGATGTCTCAATATTCATCTTTTCTCGCTGAGCTGACATCCGCAAAATATTCTACAAGTGTCTTTGCTTAGTGGGTTACCTGTCTGATAGCAAGAGCTTTACAATTGAGACAATTGTTCACCAAAGTATCCTATTTCTGTGATGTCTCAATATTCATCTTTTCTCGCTGAGCTGACGTCCGCAAAATATTCTACATGTCTTTACTTAGTGGGTTACCTGTCTGGTAGCAAGAGCTTTACAAATGAGACAATTGTTCACCAAAGTATCCTATTTCTGTGATGTCTCAATATTCATCTTTTCTCGCTGAGCTGACGTCAGCAAAATATTCTACAAGTGTCTTTGCTTAGCTGCTTGCTACTATACTGCTGAGATAATTAATTTGTTAGCAAGCTTCTTACTATTGAAGTAACTATTGACCAGAAAGCTATTTTATCAATGAAATAAACTGCTGATTAGAAAGTTTCTTTCATCGCTGTGCTTTGTTTTCAATTTTAATTAGATGTATTAATAATATAAACATCAAACACTAGTAATTTCCTGAGTGCATATTTTTTTCAAATTATTGTATTATTGAAAATAAATAAATTATTTTTCTTTCACAGTTTATGCATTCACGTGATTGACTATTTATTTTTTTTTTTTTGTTATTGTCGTCCGTCCCCCCCCCCCCCCTCTCCACTAAGAAAAACAATAAAGGGAAATTTCAATTGAAATCTGTTTTTCCTATAATGACTTCGTTTTGGATGTTAACGATGAGGCTGTAAATAGTAATATACCAGAATAATATTTTAAGAGGGTAGCAAACAATTTCAGACTTTCAGTAACAACCATTCTACCCTGATATCCCAACTGGTCTTTAGACAGGAGTTTGTAACATCTATACATACACATTATATTCTAACGATTTTTTGTAACGTTCTTCAAGCCCTTTTTTTAATTTGAATTTGAAGACCAGCATAATGACTTCTTACATTATTGAATGAATTAAGAGGTTCAAATAAACACAGAGGCAAAACTCTCCATACAGTAAAACTACTCAGTACAAGCCAGGGTAATCAATGGATGCAGCAAGGTTGGTACCTATTCACCCAATATCCCCAGACTAGTTTCTTACTTATGGCTTTCATCCGTGAGGAGCCTCGATCTGAGAGCACTGCACCTAGATCTTGCCTCTGTGAAAAATATCTTGTGTAAGCATAAAGAATGGTGATCATGTAATGTTTGATATGAGGTTCGAATAAACTTGTAACTGGCAATTTTAATAGATTAGGCAATTTAAGTTTTAATCTAAATGCCAACAGCTCGTAAGGGAACTAGAGATGGAAGAATTATATAAGGATATTTCTTGAAGTGGTGCAAAGAATATAATACATTAGGAAACTGAAATCTTAAACTGGATCTCAACATATTGTAAGAGATCTAAAGAGACCATGTGCGAGGTGGATGGATGAGATGAGAAAGCTTCCTGGAGGGATATAAGCTAAGGATCGAACACTTTCATTAAACTCGAGAATACCATTATCTTGCAAGAGATTGACGACAGTTGAAAATATTGATATAGTTTGTGTGAGAACATTTTAATTTTATTGTGCATAACAATCAAATATTTCATAGCTTAAAAAATCATGGACGTTCAAATAGTTTCGATTACGTGACCTTTGTTTTCAAGTGCGTCATTCTACCACTGCGCCAAAACACAGTGAATTAATGTATTTACAACCCATTTTTAAAAAGATTGATAAGACTATATTATCCCCATTAGTTGGGAATACTATAATAGGAGTATAAGCCGTATATAGACATAGAAAGCAGTTTTACAATTTATTGACTGTGAAATTATAAACTACAATATACGAATGATATTGTTCAAGGACAACCGCATATGTTATTGCACTTTTTTCTTTTGTATTATTAATTCTTTGTGTCTGTTTCATCGCTAACCATTATCAAAGTTATTGGATTGTAAAATTTCTAATAGTTATTTTCTTTATAGTGATTGTTTTAGGTGGAGGCGGCTTTTCTTCACGCTCTGATATTTTCCTATCAGCAATAACTTAAAAGATTTCATCAGAAGTCTATAATCTTTGTAAAATATTGGTGCGAAAGAATTTTAAATATTAAAAAAAAAATTGTCGATTTAAAAAAATATGAAGTAATTTTATAAATGTATTTTTATTTATTATTATTATGAATGAGCTTCGCGGTGGTGACGTCCAAAACTTAGAGTTCAAATCCGGTTCGGATAAAACTTGAAAATTTTTTCAAGTTTCAGTCAGCTTCATATTTTATATATAGCCGGATGAAAAGATAATCTAGTTAAGTATCCAATATTGAATGTTAAATCGAATTCAGTTATTCTCGATTTGATTATCATTAACATTAGCATCGTAAGTGGCACTCGCAAATGAGTATGGTCATTCCAACTCCAAAAGGAAAAAAAAGTTAAAAAGACAAAATATTAAAACTAATAATAATACTATATCAGAAATGAGTTTTACAATGATTATATAAAGCAATCTGTGAAACACAAACATATCTATATATATTTTCTCTGCGGTTTGGTACAGCATCCGACTTGGAATCGAGAAGTTCAAGGATCGATTCTGGTACTCGCAATTCTGATATTCAAATTTCTGAGCAATAAAATTGTATCCTTTTTTTTTTCAATGTCTACATATTAAATAAGCCAGTCCGTTCTTTTGACGATTTTGCGATGATGATCTTTTAACTCCTGCATATTGATTGATTTATGATTTTATCTCTATTTTTAAAATTTTGCATAACATCCTTAAAATGAGCAAACAGTTTAAACTTTGTGGCTAATTGTTCTTAAGTGCAAAATATAAAATGCGATAACACGCACAAGCACACAAAGCTGAAGACAAATAAAGAAATGTATATATATTTATTTTATTTTAATATATATATTTAATTAAGTGGCTAAGTGCTTTCAAGGTGCATGTTAGCGCATTTTATATATAGCATCCTTAAATGAAATTTTTCTAATGCTTTTAACTTACATTGTTAGATTCTAATATATGAATTTTTTTTTTTTCACAGTACAGGCGAAAAAGCCTGTACTCCAAATACATATATTGATGATTATTTATCTTTTCAACATGTGTGTGATCAAGTGTGTCAGCAGTATGAGATAGCATGGATAGTTGAGGGTCATGTGAAAGTCTGAGTTCAAACTCCCTATATTGTTGGATTCTCTAAATCTGCTTCCAAACAGTAAATTAAGTAAAGTAATGTTTTTCTGAAGGTTTGTGATGATGGTGTTCTAGCTGTATTTTTATATTGGACTATTTCCATCATCTAATATGTGTGTTGAAGGTCTTTAGAAAAGTTTAATTTTAGTTAAATATTCCAAATGCATTCAACTGTTAGTAATATCACAGCAAACAGGTTAGTATATGCACCAACTGTTAGTAATATTACGGCAAACAGATGTTAATAATATCACAGCAAACAGGTTAGAATATGCACTAACTGTTAGTAATATCACAGCAAACAGGTTAGTATATGCACAACGTTTCGAGAGGTATTTTTCTCCCCTCTTCTTCAGGTATTGCTGGCCTGATCAGTGACAGTACTAGCATGGGATTCAAACCAGTAATCAACTTTGCTCTGAGGAAAAAGTGGAGAAATCAGGAGGAACCTCATAGATGGCAGGATGGCTCAGTTGGTTAGGGCGTTATCTTAAATTTCAGTAATCAAAAATCTAAGGACCCAGGTTTGAATCTCATGCTAGTACTGTCACTGGTCAGGCCAGCAACACCTGAAGAAGAGGGGAGAAAAATACCTCTCGAAACGTTGTGCATATACTAACCTGTTGCTGTGATATTACTAACAGTTATTGCATATACTAACCTGTTTGCTGTGATATTATTAACATTTGTTTGCTGTGATATTACTAACAGTTGGTGCATATACTAACCTGTTTGCTGTGATATTACTAACAGTTGAATGCATTTGGAATATTTAACTAAAATTAAACTTTTCTAAAGACATTCAACACACATATTAGATGATGGAAATAGTCCAATATAAAAATACAGCTAAGTAAAGTAATATCTCTCTGTATGTGGCTGATTCAGTTGTAGTAGTTATTTCACTGTGATGAAATATTGTTTTTAACTTGTTTCATGTTAGAGTCTGTGGTGCAACTCAACTTCTTAAGATCCCCTTTTTTTATATAAAACTGCTAAGATGTTTACATCGACTACCATTCTTAAGTTGCTGAGGATTTTTTCTTCCAACAGTGGCTGATAAAGAATTAGAACTGTTCAAAAATGTATTCTCCAGAAATTGGAAGTATAGTGAGCACTATCTTCCTTCACTGGACTTCTACGAGGTGTTACCATTGTGTTGCAGTGGGCTGTTTGAAGGTTATTTTATTCTTATATTTTATCTCTTATTATTGGAATCCACTTTATAGTCAATTTTTGTCACCAAACTATAATATTTATGATTTTCTACTAGAAATCAGTCCAAACAAGTACTGTCACAAGTTTATAAAAGGTATAAGACCTTCTAGTGGTCATGAATTCTAATTGTTTGTTTAGAATACCCTATTGCACTGTAACCATGACCTCTTTGAGTAGAGATCATAAATACTACTATAGAAATTGTTCTGGCTTTCTTTAGTACCTTATTGTCTAGTTCTGTTTTTGGATAGAGAAATTAACAATACACAATACAGCACTAGTCTTATATATATATTGTATTTTAATATATTTTCATGATGTTTTACAATTTGTCATCATTCTGACATGGAGATCATGGTGATATCTATCTCCATTTTTAGATATTTTTGTATTGACCAACTGGATTTTGTTTAGACAGAAGGAATTATTTAGCATTTACTCGCAAAATGGCTAATGGTCTTATATTCTATTTTTCTAAATAATGTAAAAACTCATCAGAGAGTTTGAACTCAGGACAACTTGCTTATCTAGAATATACATAGGACTGAAACAATTAGAACTAACCTCAATTCTAAGTAATTTTAAGGTTGATATATTCCAAACTATCATATGAGTCACAGCTTATCACAAACTACATTAGACAGCTTGACTACTCTGTCGAATTCAATCAGTTGTGAACAAAGTGTTCAGTTAAAAGTATGCAATACTTGTGTAATTGTTAAATTTTTTATAAAGACAGGCTCTTTTTTTTCATAGAAGAAATAAAAAAAAAATTATCGGGTCTTTTTCACAGAAGAAATAAATAAAAAATTATTGGGTAAATGTATTCAAAGATTCAGTGAGTATCATTCACATAGACCTGTTTATTAACAACCCCCACATCAATGCTCAAGATTATTCTGTTCTCTTGTCTGATATTAAGTTTATGATTGAGGTTCATTGTCTTTAAAACAATATTTTATATTTGAGCCTTGCAAAAACGGGAATGGTTTTTGATGATTATCTCCTGAACCAATAAACGAATTTTGATAGATATTCCAGAATGTATTTTAGTTGATTGAAACTGTATTCATTTGATAATTAAGAAACTGAATTTACTTATTTGAAGCTGAAATTAACAAACCCCCACCCTGTTGGTAGATTTGCAAAAAGTCAATGTTTGCATTAATGACAGTGAATGAAGAAAGAAGACATTGCTAATTAATGTAAACATTTCTTTACTGTCTATATTTTTGGACTTCTTTGCGGATCATCTGTTGCTACAAAATCGAGTTCACATAATTTCTAGTTGCCATCTTTTTAACTTATCAAATATTCTACTTTTCTTTAATATGGTCAAAAAGAATAAGTAATTATTTTTGCTACAAGAATGTCTTGAGAATTTTAGGCTAGGAGTACGGATGATAGGCCAAATCTTTAAATAAGCTTTAATATCACCACTCAACCATATGATATAAATTATTCAGTGTATATATTGAGGTATAATTAAAGAAAAACCAACTTCTTTATAGTGGAAATAGGAAGGAGAATTACGATAGGTGTCACATTTTTACATAGTCAAAATTAATAAAACAAATAGCAAGACTGGGGAAAGAATTTTTAGATAATATTAAAACTAGTAGGAATCGCCACATGATCAAAAACCTGATTCTGGAAACCATTACGAGAGAAAAAAACATACTGTCATCATCATCAAATTTCAACCATTATCTACCCATTGCAGGTCGAAGGTCTTTCCCATGTTTAATTCAGTTTTTTTGATACATAGCCTTTCTTATTTATATCATACCAGCACACTTCTTCATTTTATCCATCCAGCTCACATATACTTTTTAAATCTTTTACAATCTGTTGGAATCCAGTTTAAGATTTCAATTATCCATCTATTCTCTTTTAGAAATATGTCAATCCAAGTTCCCCTTCAGTCTCTTACTTATTTCAATGATGTCATTAATATCTGTTTGATCTCTCATCCTTGTATTTTGTGTTCAATTCCTTTTTGTTACTCTTAACAAATATCTTTCCATATTTGAGTGAATAGTCCGAAGTCTGCATTGCTCTTTTAAGTATCCAAGTTTCTGGACAATAGGTAAGAATAAGTAAATGATGTATATTTAAAACCTTTCTATTCAAACTTAGGCATATTTTAAGAAGTTTCTACCAAAGGCACTCCATCCGAGTTTAATTCTATGATTAATTAGTAGTTAATTTCTTCTAATTTATCATTATCAGTCTTATTTTCTTCTAACAAAATCCGTTGAACATTACTTTAATCTTTTTTAGTATTTATTCTTAGTCGTATTTTCTTAATTTCATCTGATAATTCTTGCAAGGGTTCTAAAGCATTCTTTGCAAAAACAATTCCATCGTAAGCAAAATCTAGATGACTTAAGTAATCTCCATTTACTTTTATTCTCTTAGCTTCCCATTTTAATCCATAAAATATTTCGTGTAAAACTGTACTCTATGTATGCAAGTTAATCAGCATAGACAAGGCAATATAATGTTCCAAATGGTTCTTGCTTATTGCTTTCTTAACTTTTATTCTAAAATCTCAGTTTTAGTACTGCGTCTTGAAAATACAATTTGAATAATAATCTTTTACTTCAAGAGTCTGTAACATAATTTGCAAGGGCTTTAGACCCAGCTCTGACTATTTAGATGTTTCAATTTCTTCACTATTCCCCAACAATAAACCATTCACTTGTCATCATCATCATCATATGAACCATTATCAATCCATTGCAGGATAAAGGTCTTTCTAAGTTCAATCCATCTTCTCTGATCTTTAGCTTCTCTTCTCCACATCACCCCTGCACACTTTCTTATTTCATCCATGCATCTCACATGTGGTCTTTTTCTGGGTCTTTTACAATCTCTTGGAATCCAGTTTAAGATTTCAATTGTCCATCTACTATCATCTCTTCCAGCAATATGTCCAGCCAAACTCCACTTCAATCTTTTAATTTTTTTCAATGAGGTCAGTAGCACCTGTTTGTTCTCTTACCCATACATTGCGTTTTCAATCTCTTCTTGTTACTCCCAACATGCATCTCTCCAAACTTCTCTGAGTGGTGTGAAGTCTCTGTATCGCTCTTCTATTAAGTGTCCAAGTCTCAGATCCATAAGCAAGAACTTGTAAAACACATTTGTTAAAAAACTTCTTTTTCAAACACATGGGCATATTTATTTTTATCTGAGGATTTGCACATATATTAATTATTCCTGCCGAAAAATTATTAATAATGTTCAACTTTTACTTTTCAATAATTGTATTATTGTTCATATTATCTATTTTATGAATTTATTTTTAGGAGGGGTCAGGCGTTAATTTTTTTTTTTTAAATTCTAATCAAAAGTTATTCATAATCAAAAGTCATATTTAAATAAATAATTGTTATTTCCTAAACATGAAAATTATTTTCTTGATAGCAAAAATGGGGGGGGGGGGGCAGGGAATTGGCCATCATTATTATTTTAAGCGGGTTGGCATAGTTGATAGAGTATCCGACTTGATATCGGAGGTCACGTGATTGATTCTGGTGCTCAAAGTTTCTAAGAACTTCTAACCAATTGTGCCGTTATCATTTTTTACTTTATTTTAATTTTGATAGAAAAATTCAATATTCTTATTTCATTAACTGCTGTTTTAACAGTGGATGGAAAAAATAAATGTTCTATTAAAATAAGTCCTCCTCTTCTCTGTTACTTTGAGAATTATTATTTTTAAAAATCTCAATTTATTGCTCAGGAATTGATATGTACTTTTGGGTCCGGAAGTGATAGCATAACTACTAACTAGGTACAGATATAATTAAAAAAGAGGCAAAACTCTCCCTACAGTAATGCCACTCAGTGCAAACCAGAATAATCAATGGATGCAGGAAGGTTTATGCATAAAATCCCTATCTAGTGTCTAATCATTTAATATCCCCAGACTAGTTACTAGCTTGTGGCTTTCATCAGTGAGGAATCGTGGATCTGAGATCACTGCACCTAGATCTTAAGATCTAATGCAACTCTCCAGCAGCCACCTTTTACGTCTTTATTTAACTACAAAACTATGAGTCTAAAATTTAAAACATTATATGAATACTGAACTGAGTTCAGACCTATATAACTATATAAGTTAATGAGTTTGGATTGAAAATATTGCGGTTTTCAATTTTAGACTGGGATAGTGATGTAGTTAAATAAAAAGATAAAAGGTGGCTGCTAGAAGGTTGCATTAGATCCTAAGATCTAAGTGCAATGATCTCAGATCCTAGGTTTCTCACTGATGAAAGCCACAAGCTACAAACTAGTCTGGGGATATTGGATGAGTATGGACTAGATAGGGATTTTATGCACAAACCTTATTGCATCTCTTGATTACTGTGGCTCGCACTGAGTGGCACTACTATATGGAGAGTTTTGCCTCTCATTTAACAGCTGATGATCATATGAAGTTTCAGTTCTACATTCAACGTTGCATTTTTAGACACTGCATAGAGTTAATGAAACCGTACTGGTATAACTCATCAATAAATCAAATTTTTTTTTTAATTTGAAAAGTTATTTATTGTAAATTTTGAAAAATTATTTATCATATTCTATATAATACTGACTTACAAATTAATTTATAAATTAAATGTATAATTTCAAACTTCTTATTAAATTGCAGTTGACATCTTTGTTGCAAACTTGTATTATTTAGGTTTTAAATTTTTTGGTTTTGAAAAGTGCTTCAAAAGTACATGAGTTGTGTCAAATTTAATGAAAGCAATATTACAGATCATATATATATATTGTAATGCTATAAATAAAGAATGCAAAGTTATTTTTAGATTGATTTATAAAAACTAATGAAATATTTAACATAATGTGTGAAAATGTTTCATTTTTATATTTTCTGTTCTATTGCATTAAATATTTCCGTACACTTTAACATATGTAAAATATACTGAATCTTAATTTATTAATTAACTTATCCTTGTGTGGTGATTTCATTAGTTTGATATAGTGTTTAAAGCAACTATTGATACCTGACTACCAAGTCAAAATATTGTTCAGAGAATAAAGAATAAAATTATCTTAAAAAATCAAACAAGAATGCTTTTGATGTAATCATGGTTATTAAACAAAATATTTTTGCTCGAATGCTATTGGCTCTCTGATTCATCACCCCCCCCCCCCCAATAAACCCTCTTCAGTCTTTCACTTATTTATATTTAAAAGTGTTGTATAATTCAATAATAAGTACTATTAAACTTTGTTGTTGTTTTAGTTTGACATTTTTGTTTATCTGTAAATTTTATATATTATTTAATTAATTACTATAAGATCTTTTCTACTCGTGTACTTATATGAAATAATAAATTTATACTTCTGAGATTATTAACCTTTCAGCCAATACTTGCGTAATACAATGATGATATTTCTGTCGCTTAGGCTTAAATTCACTGATTTGCAGCTATCTAGCATTTGTTTGCCAGTTTTGCATTTATTTGGTACCAAAAACTGGCATTTAAATAATATGGATTTATTAATTTTAAAAAAAGACCTCAAGATGTCAGTATTGTGCTGACATCTAATACAAACGAGCCAACATCACCATTTATTGGTAGTTACTTCATTCTCTGGCTCATAATTATTGAAGAGAGTTTTTCAAAGAGCTTGTGAATTTATTTAGATTTTGAAAATGAAACATGCATTTTTTGTGTATATATATTTATGATGATTATTTTTGCAAAATACTTGTGAAACACTTTTTTTTTTTTTTTTTGGTATTTATTACTTAGCCTGGCTTGGCCGCTTGGTGGCATTGTTGCCAGGCAAAAGCAGTACAATGCAATGTTACTGGGCTGCGATTTTTAACAACTTTTCATTTTCTTTTTTTAAAAAAATACGCAACTTTTTTTTGCTATACAGCGATTTTTATTACCTTTTTTAAAAAAGAAAAACAAACCAAAAATACTTTTTTTGTGTCTAACTTTTATCTCAGTGAAGACAAAGTATTTCTCACCCCCAAATGAAAAGAAAAGATAGAAAGTTTTGACTTAATTGTTTTCTTTCTTTTTTTTTTTTTTGGCTTTATTTGTATACTGCTGATATAGTAAAACTTTTACTTTTAAAATCAATTTTTATTGCCTTTTTTAAAAAAGAAAAACAAACCAAAAATAACTTTTGTCTCAGTAGCGACAAAGTATTTCTCAACCCACCCACCCTCTAAAAAAAATTCAAATAAGATCAAAACTTTTAACTTTTTCAACTTTCCTTTTTTTTTTTTTAAAAAAAAAAATAGCAGCACCTTTTTTTTTTTTTTTACTATATGGCGATTTTTTTATTTTTTGGCTTGATTTGTATTACGCGATGTCTATTTTGCCATTTTTAACAAAGGAACTTTTACCATTAATTCCATTTTTGGATCCTTTCAATCCACGCCCAAAAAATTTACAATAAGATCAAAACTTCATTTTAAAATATGGCGACTTTTTTTGGTTTGGCTATACGGTGATTTGTATTACGCAATTTCTATTTTGCCTTTTTGAAAATTAGAACTTTGACTATTAATTACCTTTTTTGATCCTTTTATTATTTTTTTCTACTACGTCTTTAATATTTTATTTTTGGGAATCGAATACAGGAGGAGCCTGACTGACATCGGTAACTGGCACAATTTCAAAATCTGCTTGCCACACTGTTTCGGCCAGTTGATTTGGTCTCATCTATTTTTTCACAAAAGCGTGAATTTTTATATGAACTTGGCCAAATCGTGTTCGACCTTATCTTTTGCCAATATTTTACACATTCCAAGTTGTGTAGAGAAGGGTGGGGTTGTTGTGACAATTCTTAGTAAGACTGTGTGATTTAAGTAGAAATGAAATTACTCTGCTATGGAGATATCAAAAGTTGTGGCCACTTGAAATCCAGACACCGTTAGACAATATGGTAGCTACCTGTGAAATGTGGGAATTCACATAAAGTTTCATGAAGCACAAAACAGGCCATAATATTTCTGTGCAATGCCATCAAGCAGCCTGAAATGGCTAATATAAACAACTGTTTTCTTAGCTGTAAGTCAGGCCATGTAAACGGCATTTGTAAGTGTTTTTGCCTGGCAACAATGCCATCAAGCGGCCAAGCCTGGTTAAGTAATAAGTACATTTTTAAAAAAAATAAGAATACCTTAAATTTTATTTAAAAATATGTATTTTAAAAAAATAAAAGTCAAAAGATTGTAATAGCGACAGAGTAGCAGGTGATAATTGATTGAAAAGGGAACATTTTCAAAATGACCATAGCAAATATATTTGTCATTTAAAAAAATTATAAGTACAATTTTAAATATTAAAACAGAATTTCATTGCTTTGTGCGGTCTGAACAATGATTCATTTGGGTTTTAGAGACTGAGTTAAAACAAAAACTAATTTCATTTGTTTTTTTCTATATTTGCAAAATTAAAATATTTTTAAGAGTGATTTTTATTTGTAAATTTATATTTCTAAGAAGTAATTTAAAATTGATGAAAATATAATAAAAAGTTGGAATACTGTCAAAAAAATATGAGCACCAGACAAGAACAAAATATCGCAATAAATTTTCAAAATATAGTGGAGACTGCTACAGCTTACATTTCTAGAAGGAACAAATAAATTCCTTTTTTTATTAGTAAATGCAATTGTTACACTTATTGCTAATGGCCAATATAACACATGCCTTTTCACTTTAATTTAGTTTATGCATCTACTTGTTTACAGTTTTAGCAGTGAATATCCACTACTGTGTTTTTCTTTGCTTTGAAGCAGACCATCATAGTTAGAAAACTAATTATTATAAATGTTATTAAAGAAATAATTTCCATCTCTGTGTGGATTTTTATTAGGGAAAGTTTGTTTATGCTTTTTACATATGATTTCTTCTGTACTTTTAAAAGTTTGGGTATAGTTTTCATTAGGGAAATATTTATCTCGGCTTTTTAAATTTTTTGTCAGTGATTGGAAGTTAGTGCAAAGTCCCTTTTTTATTATTTTTACATAGTATAATGATCAAATGAAAATGTTTGCAGCACTGGGATTAGTGGTTACTTTACTTCAGTTTTTTTAGTTTAATTAAGGAAGTTTGGTCAAGCATTGGTGGTCGAGAGGTCAGCACAGCTGCCTTACAAGCAGTTGTCCTGGATTAGCGGATTCGCTCCCGGCCGATGCTATGACACATGAAAAAAAAAAGATTAAAAGAGTTTGTTTATGCTTTTGATGAGTGTAAGATATTTTTTTTGCTTTTATTTTAAAAAGTTTGATTATAATTTTCATTGGGGAAAAAATATTTTTGTTTTTCAAATTTATGTATACACCATAAATGTTAAACAAGCTAATTTTATCTTTTATGCATATGTTTTTAATTTTATATCATATGGTTGTGGTGAATGGTAACTGTCTTTCCGAAATGAATTCCTTCTAAATAAATGTATTTTAATATAACTGGAATGAACAGGTACAACACGAAGTACCTTCTGGAATCAGTTATGAACATTGTAATAGATCTCTTTATATTTTTACCCCTCTGTGTTGGACGTAAGATTTGCTGTCTAAAGACTAGTTAAGATGTTTACGTGTTAAGATATTTTAAACTGTGAAACAATACTTTACTACACGACTCTTTTAAAATGGCTTGCAAACACGGCAAATTCTTTCATAATATAACCCTCACAAATCTCTGAATAATTTTTGTACTAATTAATATTATTTATTATTGGTTAATACCATTTATTATTCGTTGTCATTATAAATAATAAACCAATAATTTTTACTTTTATTGTTTGGATCCGTTCATTTAAGCTAGTTGAATTCAACTAAGATGAGCTCATTTAAATTAGGGGTGTTCGGAATATTAAAGTTGAATTTGGTTTTTTTAATGTACATTTTGCAATCGATATAAATTGCACATGAGGAATAAAAATATATATACATAAGGGGGTCATTTAATTGAATATCCTACTTTTCACGTGTTTTGCGCCTCCTCCCCCACCCATCATATCTTGCTCGTCGCATTTGCTGTTATGGTTATTATTTAGTTTTTACTTTCCAAAAATGTATAAACATGAAAAATTTGGATTTTATTTTAGCTTATTCCATATCACATTTCCAAAGAAAAATCCAAAATGTTTTTATTTTCTGCTCCTATTTTTAACGTTTCTATTGCTCACCCCCCCCCCCCCGGCTGTTATAATCAATACATTAATTTCACTCTAATAACTTTCAATGATTATTAGTCCACTGTGGTTATTTCAGTTTGTCTATACAGTACTTGATTATATGTTTCATTAGGTAATCACGCTATTGTTGTGTGTGCGCGCGCATTTGATTATCTTATTTCAAAAATCCGTTTTCGTTATCATTATGAAGTTTTCGTTTCGCGCTTTGCTTATTCTTAATGGTACTTGGGTATTATTCGCCAATCCAAAAATCTACTAAATTGATACATAAATGATTTTAGAAACCTTCAGCTGTTTCTATTTTCTCTTGATATTCAATTCTAAGGTTTAAAAATAGTTGACACATTAAAGTAAGATGCATGAAAGAGAACTTGCAAGTACCGAAAAACTACCTATAATGATGACCAAACATTGTCAATTGACAATACTCTACGTCAGGTGTCCCCAACCCTATGCCCGCGGGCACCATGGCGCATGCAGACCATTTTATGTGTGCCCGCCACTATCTGGACACGATAAAAAATTGTTTATCTGATACAAATAAATTTAATTTTTAAAATTTCTTATAAATTATTGTATTATATTGTAATCAAATTGTAGGGCATACTATACTTTTACAGCGTAAAAATTAATTATATATTAAAATTTTATTTTTGAAATAAATATTTTTTTGTACATTATGTGTATTATTAACAATATCCAACTATAAATTTACATTGAAAAAATAAATGGTGCCCGCCACCTGGCTGGTATTATAAAATGTGCTCTTAAGTGCAAAAAGGTTGGGATCCCTGCCCTATGTGGTTTAGTGCAGTGGTAGAGAATCGGATTCGAGAATGAAATGTTTACGAATCGCAGGTCGGCTCGACTATTTATAGTGCTTCTATGACCTCTAGGCGGCATTCGATTACTTCCTTTCTTTCCTTTTTTTTTTACGTGTCAGTGATACCTGTTTATAATATCATTTATTATAATTTGCTTTTAGCCAGAGAACGCATACACACACGAACTCTAATTAATTACAGAAAGATGCAGATACGTAGAGCAAGGTTTAATAATCTGATTTGATTTTTTGCCATCTAATAAGTAATTAGGTCAATAGTTTGCTGGATTATCAATATGAAATTTAGGATGAATTTAGATGGGTTTATCTATATTATATTATTGTATTTTAAAATTACAATTTCACACTAATATTATCACCGCCTTTATTAATTATTGTGCCGTTTAAAAAAACAAAGGTTTAATATCGTTCCGGAGTTCATATGGATTTGTAATACCGGAAGTGATAGTACAACCCATGGATCTTGAGCTCCAGAATCTATCCCTAAACCTTGCAGGGCAGATTTCCCTTTTTTATTATTATTATTATCAATCAATCAATAAGCTGTCTATCCCATGGACATATACAGAGAGCAGTCACATAATCCATTTCGCCATATATATATATTGTAATGCTATAAATAAAGAATGCAAAGTTATTTTTAGATTGATTTATAAAAACTAATGAAATATTTAACATAATGTGTGAAAATGTTTCATTTTTATATTTTCTGTTCTATTGCATTAAATATTTCCGTACACTTTAACATATGTAAAATATACTGAATCTTAATTTATCGATTAACTTATCCTTGTGTGGTGATTTCATTAGGTTGATATAGTGTTTAAAGCAACTATTGATACCTGACTACCAAGTCAAAGTATTGTTCAGAGAATAAAGAATAAAATTATCTTAAAAAATCAAACAAGAATGCTTTTGATGTAATCATGGTTATTAAACAAAATATTTTTGCTCGAATGCTATTGGCTCTCTGATTCATCACATCCCCCCCCCCCCAATAAACCCTCTTCAGTCTTTCACTTATTTATATTTAAAAGTGTTGTATAATTCAATAATAAGTACTATTAAACTTTGTTGTTGTTTTAGTTTGACATTTTTGTTTATCTGTAAATTTTATATATTATTTAATTAATTACTATAAAATCTTTTCTACTCGTGTACTTATATGAAATAATAAATTTATACTTCTGAGATTATTAACCTTTCAGCCAATACTTGCGTAATACAATGATGATATTTCTGTCGCTTATGCTTAAATTTACTGATTTGCAGCTATCTAGCATTTGTTTGCCAGTTTTGCATTTATTTGGTACCAAAAACTGGCATTTAAATAATATGGATGTATTAATTTTAAAAAAAGACCTCAAGATGTCAGTATTGTGCAGACATCTAATACAAACGATCCAACATCACCATTTATTGGTAGTTACTTCATTCTCTGGCTCATAATTATTGAAGAGAGTTTTTCAAAGAGCTTCTGAATTTATTTAGATTTTGAAAATGAAAACATGCATTTTTTGTGTATATATATATTTATGATGATCATTTTTGCAAAATACTTGTGAAATACTTTTTTTTTGGTATTTATTACTTAGCCTGGCTTGGCCGCTTGGTGGCATTGTTGCCAGGCAAAAGCAGTACAATGTTACTGGGCTGCGATTTTTAACAACTTTTCATTTTCTTTTTTTAAAAAAATATGCGACTTTTTTTTTTTGCTATACAGCGATTTTTATTACCTTTTTTAAAAAAGAAAAACAAACCAAAAATAATTTTTTTGTGTCTAACTTTTATCTCAGTGAAGACAAAGTATTTCTCACACACCACACACCCCCCCCCCCCAATGAAAAGAAAAGATAGAAAGTTTTGACTTGTTTTCTTTTTTTTTGGCTTTATTTGTATACTGCTGATATAGTAAAACTTTTAGTTTTAAAATCAGTTTTTATTGCCTTTTTTAAAAAAGAAAAACAAACCAGAAGTAACTTTTGTCTCAGTAACGACACAGTATTTCTCAACCCACCCACCCTCTAAAAAAAATTCAAATAAGATCAAAACTTTTAACTTTTTCAACTTTGGTTTTTTTTTAAAAAAAATATAGCAGCACCTTCTTTTTTTACTATATGGCGATTTTTTTATTTTTTGGCTTGATTTGTATTACGCGATGTCTATTTTGCCATTTTTAACAAAGGAACTTTTACCATTAATTCCATTTTTGGATCCTTTCAATCCACCCCCAAAAAATTTACAATAAGATCAAATTTTCATTTTAAAATATGGCGCCTTTTTTTGGTTTGGCTATACGGTGATTTGTATTACGCAATTTCTATTTTGCCTTTTTGAAAATTAGAACTTTGACTATTAATTACCTTTTTTGATCCTTTTATTATTTTTTTCTACTATGTCTTTAATATTTTATTTTTAGGAATCGAATACAGGAGGCGCCTGACTGACATCGGTAACTGGCACAATTTCAAAATCTGCTTGCCGCACTGTTTCGGCCAGTTGATTTGGTGTCATCTATTTTTTCACGAAAGCATGAATTTTTATATGAACTTGGCCAAATCATGTTCGACCTTATCTTTTGCCAATATTTTACACATTCCAAGTTGTGTAGAGAAGGGTGGGGTTGTTGTGACAATTCTTAGTAAGACTGTGTGGTTTAAGTAGAAATGAAATTACTCTGCTATGGAGATATCAAAAATTGTGGCCACTTGAAATCCACACCGTCAGATGATATGGTAGCTACCTGTGAAATGTGGGAATTCACATAAAGTTTCATGAAGCACAAAACAGGCCATAATATTTCTGTGCAATGCCATCAACGGCCTGAAATGGCTAAGATAAACAACTCTTTTCTTAGCCGTAAGTCAGGCCATGTAAATGGCATTTGTAGGTGTTTTTGCCTGGCAACAATGCCATCAAGCGGTCAAGCCTGGTTAAGTAATAAGTACATTTTTAAAAAAATAAGAATACACCTGGGTCTGTTTTTACACGGACTTATTTAACATGATTTTGAAGTTACGTGATTTTGAAATTCACCGGAAGTCGAACTCCGATAATGCTCTATTACTTTAAATAATAAATTTCGCGCACTTATGTTATATTGAAAGTAATAGCACATTATTGGAATTCGACTTTCATCTTAGTAATTTCAATATTTTCAGTGCTTTATAATAGTAAGATTTTATGCAATAATGAAATTAAAATCATGATTTCCACGTTTTATGTATACACACATTAAATTTTACAAGATTATAATGTAAATTTGTTCAAACATTGTGCGTGTTAATTTTGCATTTTACATCACATTCTGTTTTTCCTTTTTAAAAAAGATCGTAATCAATTATTAATCATTTAGTGTCCACAAGTTTATTTTTAAAAGGTGAGTAATAGCAGTGAAACGAAATTTGATTTTTAAATGGAATTGAAAATTAAAGACAAAAATAAGAATTTAATTTTTAGTTGTTAGTTTTAATTAAATTTTTCCCAGCAGTGGTGAATAAATGTCTTTTTATTATCGTAAGTCTAAGTTCATAAACAATTAATAAAATCATCGTCTCAAAGATTAATTACTAATTACGTTGTCACCAGAAATCCATTGACTCAACATGAGTGTGAAGTTAGCGCTAGTTGTATTTCCTCAGTTTGCAAATGAACTTGTGTTTTCGGCAAATATCGATAATAATTAAAACGTGTATAAAAAAAATGTAAATTATCCATAAAAATATATTATTTTGAATAAAATTAAATATTATATTTAAAAAAAGTTTGTCTTGTATCAATTTTTTTCAAATTTGAAATTTTTTATTAGTCATATTTTATTTCCTTTTTTTTTTTTTTGTGCGAATTTTAAAGTAATTTTACATTGGTGCTTTGCTTTTACACGAATTTTGAAAAATCACAGACCGCATCCCCCCCTTTTCAATGTAAGTTACGTCTATTTTTGCGCGATTTCGTTTGCGTGTGTTTTCTGAGGAACTTATCTATCGCGTAAAACGAGACCCAGGTGTACCTTAAATTTTATTTAAAAATATGTATTTTAAAAAAATAAAAGTCAAAAGATTGTAATAGCGACAGAGTAGCAGGTGATAATTGATTGAAAAGGGAACATTTTCAAAATGACCATAGCAAATATATTTGTCATTTAAAAAAATTATAAGTACAATTTTAAATATTAAAACAGAATTTCATTGCTTTGTGCGGTCTGAACAATGATTCATTTGGGTTTTAGAGACGGAGTTAAAACAAAAACTAATTTCATTTGTTTTTTTCTATATTTGCAAAATTAAAATATTTTTAAGAGTGATTTTTATTTGTAAATTTATATTTCTAAGAAGTAATTTAAAATTGATGAAAATATAATAAAAAGTTGGAATACTGTCAAAAAAATATGAGCACCAGACAAGAACAAAATATCGCAATAAATTTTCAAAATATAGTGGAGACTGCTACAGCTTACATTTCTAGAAGGAACAAATAAATTCCTTTTTTTATTAGTAAATGCAATTGTTACACTTATTGCTAATGGCCAATATAACACATGCCTTTTCACTTTTAGTTTATGCATCTACTTGTTTACAGTTTTAGCAGTGAATATCCACTACTGTGATTTTCTTTGCTTTGAAGCAAACCATCATAGTTAGAAAACTAATTATTATAAATGTTATTAAAGAAATAATTTCCATCTCTGTGTGGATTTTTATTGGGGAAAGTTTGTTTATGCTTTTTACATATGATTTCTTCTATACTTTTAAAAGTTTGGGTATAGTTTTCATTAGGGAAATATTTATCTCGGCTTTTTAAATTTTTTGTCAGTGATTGGAAGTTAGTGCAAAGTCTCTTTTTTATTATTTTTACATAGTATAATGATCAAATGAAAATGTTTGCAGCACTGGGATTAGTGGTTACTTTACTTCAGTTTTTTTAGTTTAATTAAGGAAGTTTGGTCAAGCATTGGTGGTCGAGAGGTCAGCACAGCTGCCTTACAAGCAGTTGTCCCGGATTAGCGGATTCGCTCCCGGCCGATGCTATGACACATGAAAAAAAAAGATTAAGGGAGTTTGTTTATGCTTTTGATGAGTGTAAGATTTTTTTTTTGCTTTTATTTTAAAAAGTTTGATTATAATTTTCATTGGGGAAAAAATATTTTTGTTTTTCAAATTTATGTATACACCATAAATGTTAAACAAGCTAATTTTATCTTTCATGCATATGTTTTTAATTTTATATCATATGGTTGTGGTGAATGGTAACTGTCTTTCCGAAATGAATTCCTTCTAAATAAATGTATTTTAATATAACTGGAATGAACAGGTACAACACGAAGTACCTTCTGGAATCAGTTATGAACATTGTAATAGATCTCTTTATATTTTTACCCTTCTGTGTTGGACGTAAGATTTGCTGTCTAAAGACTAGTTAAGATGTTTACGTGTTAAGATATTTTAAACTGTGAAACAATACTTTACTACATGACTCTTTTAAAATGGCTTGCAAACAGGGCAAATTCTTTCATAATATAACCCTCACAAATCTCTGAATAATTTTTGTACTAATTAATATTGTTTATTATTGGTTAATACCATTTATTATTCATTGTCATTATAAATAATAAACCAATAATTTTTACTTTTATTGTTTGGATCCGTTCATTTAAGCTAGTTGAATTCAACTAAGATGAGCTCATTTAAATTAGGGGTGTTCTGAATATTAAAGTTAAATTTGGTTTTTTAATGTACATTTTGCAATCGATGTAAATTGCACATGAGGAATAAAAATATATATACATAAGGGGGTCATTTAATTGAATATCCTACTTTTCACGTGTTTTGCGCCTCCTCCCCCCACCCATCATATCTTGCTCGTCGCATTTGCTGTTATTGTTATTATTTAGTTTTTACTTTCCAAAAATGTATAAACATGAAAAATTTGGATTTTATTTTAGCTTATTCCATATCACATTTCCAAAGAAAAATCCAAAATGTTTTTATTTTCTGCTCCTATTTTTAACGTTTCTATTGCTCACCCCCCCCCCTCGACTGTTATAATCAATACATTAATTTCACTCTAATAACTTTCAATGATTATTAGTCCACTGTGGTTATTTCAGTTTGTCTATACCAGGGGTCCCCAACCTTTTTGCACTTAAGAGCACACTCTATAATATCAGCCAGGTAGTGGGCACCACTTATTTTTTTCAACCAGATGGCGGGCACCATTTATTTTTTCAATGTTAATTTATAGTTAAATATTGTTAATAATACAAAAAAATATTTACTTCAAAAATAAAATTTTAACATATAAATAATGTTTATATTTTTACGCTGTAAAAGTATAGTATGCCCCACAATTTGATTACAATATAATACAATAATTTATAAGAAAATTTAAAAATTAAATTTATTTGTATCAGATAATTTTTTATCGTGTTCGGATAGCAGCGGGCACACGTAAAATGGTCTGCAGGCGCCATGGTGCCCGCGGGCATAGGGTTGGGGACCCCTGGTCTATACAGTACTTGATTATATGTTTCATTAGGTAATCACGCTATTGTGTGTGCGCGCGCATTTGATTATCTTATTTCAAAAATCCGTTTTCGTTATCATTATGAAGTTTTCATTTCGCACTTTGCTTATTCTTAATGGTACTTGGGTATTATTCGCCAATCCAAAAATCTACTAAATTGATACATAAATGATTTTAGAAACCTTCAGCTGTTTCTACTTTCTCTTGATATTCAATTCTAAGGTTTAAAAACAGTTGACACATTAAAGTAAGATGCATGAAAGAGAACTAGCAAGTACCGAAAAACTACCTATAATGATAACCAAACATTGTCAATTGACAATACACTACGTCAGGGGTCCCCAACCCTATGCCCGCGGGCACCATGGCGCATGCAGACCATTTTATGTGTGCCCGCCACTATCTGAACACGATAAAAAATTGTTTATCTGATACAAATAAATTTAATTTTTAAAATTTCTTATAAATTATTGTTTTATATTGTAATCAAATTGTAGGTTATACTATACTTTTACAGCGTAAAAATATAAACGTTAATTATGTTAAAATTTTATTTTTGAAATAAATATTTTTTTGTACATTATGTGTATTATTAACAATATCCTACTATAAATTTACATTGAAAAAATAAATGGTGCCCGCCACCTGGCTGGTATTATAAAATGTGCTCTTAAGTGCAAAAAGGTTGGGATCCCTGCCCTACGTGGTTTAGTGCAGTGGTAGAGAATCGGATTCGAGAGTGAAATGTCTACGAATCGCAGGTCGGCTCGACTATTTATAGTGCTTCTATGACCTCTAGACAGCATTCGATTACTTCCTTTCTTTCCTTTTTTTTTACGTGACAGTGATACCTGTTTATAATATCATTTATTATAATTTGCTTTTAGCCAGAGAACGCATACACACACGAACTCTAATTAATTACAGAAAGATGCAGATACGTAGAGCAAGGTTTAATAATCTGATTTGATTTTTTGCCATCTAATAAGTAATTAGGTCAATAGTTTGCTGGATTATCAATATGAAATTTAGGATGAATTTAAATGGGTTTATCTATATTATATTATTGTATTTTAAAATTACAATTTCACACTAATATTATCACCGCCTTTATTAATTATTGTGCTGTTTAAAAAAACAAAAGTTTAATATCGCTCCGGAGTTCATATGGATTTGTAATACCGGAAGTGATAGTACAATCCATGGATCTTGAGCTCCAGAATCTATCCCTAAACCTTGCAGGGCAGATTTCCCTTTATTATTATCAGTCAATCAATAAGCTGTCTATCCCATGGACATATACAGAGAGCAGTCACATAATCCATTTCGCCACTTGTTCTCTTCACTGCCCAGCTCTTCAATTCCATGTAACTCTTCCCATCTCATATCTTTCATCATTGTCAACCTTTTTCATCCTTTCTTTTTGCTTCCACTCACCATTTCCTCCGAAACATCTTTCATTAAACTATACTTTCTTTCTTGTTAACGTATGTCCAATCCAGTTTCTATTTCTTATTATATATGAGTTATATGATCATTAATTTTCATATCTAAAAATATTGTTGTGTACACATTTAAAATTCTTTGCATAGTATTTACATTATCTGAAATAAATATTTATACATGTGCACACACACACACATATATGCCAGCATCATTATTATGAGCTTGCTGTAAATTATGACTATTCAAACTCAGGAAAAAAAGTTAGTTTTGAATGACTGCAAATTAAACTATGAAACACATATATCCACATATATTGAAATCTTAAACTATTATAAAAGACCTAGAACATGACCATATACAAGATGGATAGGCAAGATAAGGAAATTTGCTGGAGTGGTATGAAGAAGAGTTGCATCAGTGAAAGTAGATTAAACATGGAGAGATCATTCTGCAGTAGATCAATAATGTTTCCAAAGTGATGAATAATTATGTTACATGGTGGGTGCAAAATATGCTGCTGGCTTTTAACTTTCTGCAGTAGATTATTTCCTCCTGAAGAACCTGTAATCATAACTCCATGTGAATTCTATATATAGCCATATTCTGATAATGAAAATTATTGCATTTTTCTTATTATATGCTTTATTTTATTTACCTTGAGTATTTGCCCATTTGTGCATGTCTGCAAAATCTTGTAACTCAATTTTCTTTCAAAAATCTGGTCTAATAGAAACTTTGCATTTATATGTATTCCTAATGACAATATGTGTTTGGAGTTTGCAAACAATTTTAGCAAAAAGATGGCAAAGAAATTTTTAATGTTATATGGAATTCAGCATTCTTTACACTGCTGCCATCTAGCACATTGAATTGTATCTAAATATTTTCCTTTACTTATTTCTGGAACTATATAAAAAAAGTAGGAAAATAAAATGCAGTAAACAATAAATAATTTTTTTCCCAGCTTTCATAGAATTCTTGATATTATGCATCCAAAATAAAAACCTGCAATATTTCTGTTTAAAAATATTCTTAAACTATTACTAATATGAGTGTCACATATTTTAATTTTAATCATATAATATTAATAATATAATAAAAGTTGAAGAAAAATTTGTTTTGTTTTTTTAATGCATTTATGTGAATCTTTTATTGGTGCTAGTATTATGGACAAAGATGCCGCTCGATGGCACTGTTATTGTGCTAAAACTATAAAATATGAACATTTCCAGACCGTTGATTTTAATCATTTTGATGTGTTTTTTGTAATGCGAAAATAAAATAAAAAACCAAAATTGTGTTTTTTAAATATTTTTTTTTATTAACATATACAAATTAAATGATAACAATAAATGTAAAATAAAATCAGCAAATGACAATTTAATTCATGTTTTTTATTTTGTTTTATTAGAAAAAACAATTTTCTATCGGATATTTTTTTAGTGGGGTTACACCATTTTTTTTGTTGTTGTTTAAAAACTCATAATCGAAATAAAAAGTAAAATTTCTTAGTCTTTTAAATTTTAATTTTTACAGAGCAACAGATATTATTGTATTACCGCTATTTTTTACTTTCTTAGTCTTCGTTTTATATTTTAATTTTTACAGAGAAACAGATATTAATATCGTCGTACCGCTATTTTTTAATTCAAATAGAATGACAACAAAAAGTAAAAGTTTTTAGGGTTAGGGTTCTGTTGTTTGTAATGCTAAAATGAAAAATATCAAAATCGTATTTTTGTAAATATTTTTTTTATTAACATATATAAAATAAATGATAACAATAAACGTAAAATATATTCAACAAAGTATAATTTCATTCGTGTTTTTTTTTTTAAAAAAAAATATTTGGTTCAAAAATCAGTAGTCGGAGAAAAGAAAGAAAGTAAAAGTTTTTTAAACAACAACAAATATATATATAATGTCTTCTTTACTTATTAACTATGTTTATAATATATGCTTTTTATGAAATTTAAAAAAAGAGGGTAGAATTATACTTTTCTTACTGGATATTTTTGTGTTACCGCTATTTTTTACTTCAAAAATAAACAGACGGTAGAATATTGTTTGTCTCGTGGAATGTTACGAACAGTACGTTACTTGACTTGTTACCTAATTCCAACTCACTTTACACATATAACTTGTCAACATTTTTCCACTTAAAACTTCAATACAGTATGGTGTAAAGAGTCGGATAATTATTACTTAAGAAAATCTGAACATTTCAATACTTTAAAAAAAAAAAAAATTCAATCAAACCACATTTCCATCCAATTCAAATACACACACCCTCTCACCAACCCATAACAATTGTATAAACTGTGCGAATTTGCCAAATTTATTTGCTGCGATGTGACATACATGCTGTACTGCAATGCAACATAGTGGCCTGCAATCTGTAGCACAACAAAAAAGTTGTATTATAGAAAATGCGGGTTTGAACATGTCGGCCACGGAAACGGTATTTTTGTGTTTTAGCACAAAAACGGCGGCGTCTTTATCCATAAGACTACAACCCTTTTATATATAGGTAACCCTCCTGTCATACGGCATTCCTACAACACAATTTCACTCTAACATAATTTGAGAATTAGTACAATCTTCCCATAACACGTCACTTCTACAACACTGTTTTGCTCTAACATGGTTTGAGGTGAAGAAACTCCCCCTTTTACAACATTTGTACAACAAAGTTTTACAATTAGAGAAATTCCCACACACCCAGGAATGTGATGAGAATTTTTAAGATCAAATACCATCTCTGTTGATATTTGTTATTCAAGCATGTACGAAAACGCTCATTTAATGGTGATTAGAAGTTATGACAAATGAAACGTACAATATTAATTAGTAATACTTTTGATCAATTATTGTTTTAATAAACACATTTCTCTTAATTATAAAATGCAAATGGTTTTTTTTTAACTTTTTGGAACTTAACCCTGTTTTTTGAACTAGTTTTTCATTTCGTATAATACAAATTCACATAACATAGCATTTTTTAGAAATCTATAGGTTGTTTTATACAGGAGTTACTAGTATATAAGTATAAAAAATGTGATAAAGTTTTGAGATTGTTGTAATAGAAAGGATTTCAGGTAAAGAGTATTTTATATATATATTGTTTGGAATATTTACTGATATATTTTTTCAGTTTCCTTGATAAAGGCTATAATATTAAATAGTCGAAACGGTGTATATTTATACTGTATATTTTTATAATATTCATATAAAAACAAGATTTAAAAAAATGTTGGTATATTGAATTATATATACAGGTGTTACCTGTACATATATTTATTTAGAATGTCTTTGAGATTATTTTTATTAAATAAAGGAGCTCTACCTTCTACAAAATCATGTTCAGTTTATCAACGATATTCTCTTACTGCTATCAAATTTAATATCACATCCATTTAGTTGAAGAACATACTGATTAGTATTTGGATCTTGGTGTTACTTTGAAAATTGAAATGCTTCAGGTTTTTTATAGTATGATCATAGGGAACCCATATTGCATATCCATATTATAAATTTAGCTGAAGTAGTTACATCACTATGATGAAATACCCTACCTTTTAACTTTTTGAATACATCTGCATTCTGGAATCTATCACCTAAACATTCTTATCTACATTTCTGCCTAAATAATTGCCAGGGGTGTGTTTAAATTCACGTTTTGATGTCTATAACTAAGTTAAAAAGTTGCTCAAGATTTGCTTGCTTATGACTGATTGATAACACATTTGAATATTTTGAATATTAATTTTTAAAGAATCGTAAAGAAATTGTTACCAGGTATTGGGCTTATCAATTACCAGGTTCCAAAGACTAGAGTGTTTTTTTTCATTTTGTACACCTTTTAGCTAAGAATGATGAATTAACCTGTTTTACTTATCAATAATTGGTGTTAGCTGGATTGATTATATTCTGTAATAATTTTAAAGCTTTATGCAGCCATAATTCAAACTCCATGGGTCACCATGAGTATGCATTAAGCACCATGACACTACTAATAAAAAGTAATATCAGCTCATTCTTTTGTGGTATCTTGGCAACATAATTGCACTTATTAGGTAGTTGTTTTTGTATTCTATAGGTTTGGGATTGTTAGCTCAGATTCTTTCTGTTCCACTAGTATTCAGTTTATCAAATCTTTTAATTCAAGATTTTTGTGGTAAAGTTATCTTGTAAACTTGCATTCACATTGAAGTGATTGGTCATGTCAACAACAATGTCACATGACTTTCTCATTCTTACTCGTATAAATTTTTAAGAGCAGGTTTTTTTCACCCTCCTCATCATCTACTGTTCGAATAATCAAAATATCACATGGTACAATGATATAATATTCCCTTCCCCAGACTGGTGTTGGGATTTTGTCACTGTGGATTGAAAATCAATGCTGAAACCCTTACATTTAGCACCTATTATTTATTCATTGAGTCAATAGCCTGAAATTTAGGGTTTGAACTCAAGCCAAATCACTTGCTTTGCATTCTAATTGTTATTGTTGACAGTGGAAAACTCATCTGGAGATATTTAGAACCATACCATCCCTTGTCCATTGATTATTCATGCATACAATAGATGGCTCTAGTGTAGATAGAAAAAAACTAATGTATTGCTTCAAATTTAAGCTATACTTTTCATTCAAATTTTGAAGACGTAAAATTAGGATGCAGCGTAAATTTGAAGCACATATTCCAACATCTTATTTCTGCTGATCTCATATTTCCAACGATCATTTCTTTGCTTTATGGTCTATACATGCTCATAATATTATGATTATTGATAGCAGTTTTATTCGTGATTTCCCATTTGCATTATGAGTTAATCCAATTACTGTTTGATAGTAGCTATGTAGAATCATGTCATATTGGGCCATATTTTAATTTTGTTTTTTTATTACCCATATTAAATCCATGTGAATGTTTTAACTCTCCCCAACAATCATGCCTTTGCTTTATGCTCTATGCATATTATTACCATCATTAATTGAAGCTGTGTAGAATTATGTGGTATCTGGACATTTTAATTTTTTTATTACCCATATTCATTAATGATGGGAAAACAGTCTACATATGATGCTGAATTCGAAAGAAAAGTTTATATTAGTTCCTATTTAAGTAAATAAAAATATTTCTTATGTTTCAATAGCATACCTATTATAAAATCATTTTTAGATTTTTTTCCCAAGCTTAAAATTCTACAGCGGCTTAAATTCAGGAGCTGCTTATATTCAAAGTAATACAGTATTATCTTTATCTTTGAGTTTTATGATCTTTAACTAGTCCTGAGTCATGGCCATGATGACTTATCACCAACATTAAAGACAGTTAGGAACTCAATCTTGGTTTTTAAAAGATCCCTACCAAATACGAAATATTAATTTATTTAACAATACGTTTATTAAATCCCATGGTATCCATAGTTCATTAGGGTTTATGATATATTGTTGAATGTTAAAACTTAGAATAAATTAAGTTAAAGTAGCGATAAGCAACCCATATTTGTTAGAATGACCAAAGAGCATATAGCTTGACTTTATAGCTAGGGAAATGGCGGCTATAGTATATTAAAAATCCAGACCCTCACTTCTGAGGAGAAAATGATAACGTTATTATTTGGTTGTCTAATCCAGTGAATCAACTCTAAAGTAAGTTACCAATGACTGATTTTATGATCTTACCATTGTATTTTGAAAATTTCATGGAACATAGAAGACCTCCTAAAATGTTATGTCCTGAACTCTATCATTTCATGGGAGTTCTAAGGATTATCTCAAAGTCATTCTAAAGAAGTGCAATGCCAATTGCTTCCACTGGTGAAATGTGACAGCGAATTTGATACATTGAAGGCTATAATTAGAATGGTATTGGAGTATATCAAAAAGTTTTTTTGCCCAAGAAATTAAAAGACAGCATCTCAAAATGTCAGAAAAATGGATCAGTATGTTCTACATGTGGACACATTTGTGGTTAACAGATTGGTTTGTGCAACCATTGCAAAAAGTAATTTCTAAAACGGTCCCCTCCACTCCTTGGCATTAGAATGTTAGTATTATTGTTTCTTGGTTGGAGTACCTAATTGCCTACTCCTGTTTTCAGGAAATAAATTATGCAGAAGTGTATGTTATGAGTGACAAAAAGAGATTGATGTCCAAATACATGAATGAGTAAACAAACAGGTATTACTGACATCATTAAAAAGAATTAAGAGACTGAAGTTGAATTGAGCTGAAAATAATAGTAGAAAACAATAATTATAGATTGACAGTCGATGTTTTAAATGGATCTTCAAGAAATTGTAAAAGCTCTTGATAAAGACTACATGGTAGATGGATAGATAAAACAAGGAAGTTTGTTTGTGTGATGTGTACAAGAAATGCTGCAGGTTAGAAAAACTGGGGAGACCTTTGTGCAGTGGATTGATAATGGTTGAAATTGACAATGATCAGCTATGTAATCATGTGACATTTAAATGTTTGTAAAATGAAAATCCATCAATTTATGACATTTAAACTGCTCAGAGCAAAATCTCAGAAAGTCATGTAACATTAGAGTATAAAGTTTCTAAACAGGTATCTTTAGCTCATGGATCCATCACTATACCAGTATAGTGTGACAGTCAGATGATGTATGTTGGTTTAACCCAGTTCAAATACTAGGTGAAAGTACCTCGAGGCCACCCATACATGAGATATTAAATCAAGAATACTATGACCTCTGCCCTATTCGCCTATTCTCGAGGCTAACTACGAACCAACAACATTATCTGAGACATGCATAAATTATTTTCTCATCCGGTCCAAACTTAGCATCAGGGGAGAGACATGGATGGGAACACCTATGGAGCTAAATAGTTAAATGTGTGTAAAAGTACTATGAAATATGTGTTTTGCATGCCTGGATCATTGGAAAAGTAAAATAAAGCATTTAAAATAAAATTAGAAAACTCAAGCTTTTTAGTTAAATAATATATTTAACGATTTTTAAAATGTTAGTAATGTTTTAATTGGCCTCCGCTATTCCGCTGAATTAATGAAAAACAAATTTGACAATAAAAACGGATAATAAACGATATAATATTTTTGCGGTCTAAGTCTTTTCTTCCCAATTTTAATAAAATTGTCAGCTCGAATCTCCTCGATAAAGCACAATAAAAAAAAATCTTTCGCAAAGCATTTTCTAATTGCTTTGCGCTAAAAACAGTTTAAAATTATTTAAGATGTATATAGCTAAATCAGATATATATAATGAGCTAATGGCAGACAAAAGAGGCGTTATCGAGGAGATCAAGTTGGCAAACAAAGGAAATATATTTAATTTACAAATTTAAATGAAATTGGAAAGATATTTTAATGAAAAATTAACTTTTAACTTACACCACAATGGAATACAAAATATTGATAACATGTTAGTAATGAGGTATAGCGAAGGAAAAAGGGTTAAATATATATAGATAGATGATCACAAAATATATATATATATATCTCTAAGACTAGTCTAATAAAAATGGTTATGTTACAAATATCATTAAATAAAACAATTCAAAAATATAATTCAATTAAGCAATTAAGAAAGGTATGATCAAAAAAAGGTAGAATGGTAAATAGTTCATGAGGAGAGATATGATTACCGTCCTGGTTCTCCGTGACATGCGTGGCTTGATCCATCCGTCGATAGGTATTTGTCCGGACAAGGAAAATGGAAATACATAGTATTCTTTCATGAAAAGTCCTACAGACATGGCACAGAGTTCAGATTAATATTGGTTGGACACTATGGCATTTTGATGGTTTTAGGAACCCCGGCGATAGGCAAAGCTATTTGCCTAACCGCCAAGCATAGTAGAATCCATCAAATTCATATGACTTTTAACTCATGGTATATTAATACTTCTCCATGATTTATGATTTAGAGGACAACAGTTAAATAACTTTTTGGAACAAAATCTCAACGAGAAGCAAAATCTGAGAAAACTGAATGAATTCTCCCAAAGAGAAATCTGAAAAAGCAGCAAGAGAAATCTCTCTAATAGGAAAAGCAAAATCTGAATAGCCTCAAGAGAAATCTGAATGAAATCTCAAAAGGGAAATCTGAATGCCAAGTCTTTTGTTCTCTCTCTTATTTATACCTTTTTTATAAGCTACCTTCTATTGTTTTGCCTATGATCTTAGATCTTGATAAGCCCTCCCATGCTCCTTTGTTTCAGGGTAACATTTTCTAAAAATAACTTACTTTTTTATTCTAAATTTCTTTCTTTAAACTTTGAATTTTATTAATTAAAAAAGAAAGAGAAGGCCATCTTTAATTTGCCTTGAATGGGCTAATTAATTAAAAACATCCATTCTTTTAGAAAATGTTGGCAGGCTTATCTCAAAATCAAATCATACGCCATATTTTAACAAGATTTTAAAAAGAAAAAAATATATTCTTATTTCTTTTAATAAAATAAGCATTTTATTTCAGCAGAATTTTGCATTAACTCATATATATATATATGCTTGAAGTATATATATGTTTGACTAATAGGTTTTACAAGTAATTTTTATTAACAGAAATTTAATCTTGGAATGGAATTTATTTAACACGAAATATTTAAATGCAAATACAAATTTAATAAACATAATTAATTTTAGCTTTAATGCAAAACCCTGCTGATATTAGGCTATAAACTTAATTCAGGCCTACAATACTAATTAAGTTTATAGGAGGCTGTGAAGCATGGATCGGACTTCAGATCCATTGCTTCAATTGTAAACCACGTGGAACAATAGCTTTTATTCAAATAACTGAAGGTACATGTTTTGGTACTTGTGTATAATTCAACCGATGACGTATTACCCTGAAGGCATATCACTCTAATCTTGTGATTTTTAAGATAACGTCTCCAAGTGATTTGCGGACACATGTAATCGCTAAAATGTGTCCGCAGATCACGTGAACACGGCACGTTAAAAATCGCAAGATTAGAGTGATATGCCTTCAGGGTAATACGTCATCGGTTGAATTATCCAGGTCACATGCTAAAAAATATTCAAAAATGAAAAATATCTGACGCAGGTCCGGCAAATACTAAAAAAAAAAAAATGTACATGCATGCGTCAAAAAAATATTATTCTCAATTTTAAAATACAGCAGCGCGTAGCGCTGGAATTGGCGGGGGGGCCTCCGGATGTTTTTGTCGGGCCACAGGCCCGGCGTACACGTATATCAGACATTGTATTACTCTCATAGCTGTATGATATAATTCAGAAATTAAAAATAAAATTAAAACGTAATTCAATGTAAGTTTGAGAATTGTAGAAATATTAACAAATATTTTTGGTAAATAAGTTTGAGAATTGTAGAAATATTAACAAAAACTTTTTGTAAATTTTAAATAAACACCTAAATAAAAAAGACGCGATCTAATGCAAATCTGGTATTAATGGCGCCACACTTTTACATGCATTTGGTAATTTTAAAAACGTACTGCATATTGCAAAATTGATTTAAAAAATTATTTCAAATTATTTACACATTAAAAACGTAATGTAGAAATATTAACAAAAAGTTTTTGTAAATTTAAAATAAACAAATAAAACACTTTACCCGAATTAATGCGAATTTGGCATTAATGGCGTCCATGTTATCACATATGCATTTGGTAATGTATATTCCCAAATTTGTTTTAAAAAATTATTGAAAATTATTTACACATTAAACGTAATTCAATGTAAGTTTGAGAATTGTAGAAATATTAACAAATATTTTTTGTAAATAAGTTTGAGAATTGTAGAAATATTAACAAAAACTTTTTGTAAATTTTAAATAAACACCTAAATAAAAAAGACGCGATCTAATGCAAATCTGGTATTAATGGCGTCCAGAAAACGCCACACTTTTATATGCATTTGGTAATTTTTAAAACGTACTGCATATTGCACAAAATTGATTTAAAAAATTATTTCAAATTATTTACACATTAAAAACGTAATGTAGAAATATTAACAAAAAGTTTTTGTAAATTTAAAATAAATAAAACACTTTACCCGAATTAATGCGAATCTGGCATTAATGGCGTCCTTGTTATCACATTTGGTAATGTATATTCCAAATTTGTTTTAAAAAATTATTGAAAATTATTTACACATTAAACATAAGTTTCAGAATTGTAGAAATATTAACTAAAAATTTTTGTAAATTTAAAAATAAACAGATAAATAAAAAACACGGAAAATAAATTATTTACACATTAAACGTAAGTTTCAGAATTGTAGAAATATTAACTAAAAATTTTTGTAAATTTAAAATAAACAGATAAATAAAAAACACTTTACCGGAGAATAAATTATTTACACATTAAACGTACGTTTCAGAATTGTAGAAATATTAACTAAAAATTTTTGTAAATTTAAAATAAACAGATAAATAAAAAACACTTTACCGGAGAATAATTCAATGTAAGTTTGATAATTGTAGAAATATTAACAAAAAATTTTTGTAAATTTAAAATAAACAGATAAATAAAACACTTTACCCGAATTAATAGCTCAAAAAAGTAACTGTGATGCCGTGGATAGCAAAATCGCAATAGACAGAAAAATAAAAAAAATTTCCCAAACCTCTCTACGAATTTTAAATCTCGCGGGTGAAAAAAAAAAAAAATTGACTCTCTGATGGATTAATCACGCCAGTCACTTGGTTACCATGACAACGTTGTCATGCAACAAATGTCGATGTCTACCGGAAGGGAATTTGGTAAGTCAAAAACGTCATCGGTTGAATTATACACAAGTACCTTACTCATGTTTTTATCTCTATATTCAAATCCAGGCTCTGTAATCTGAGAAAACCTGACCTGATAGAATTATAATAAAATGTAATAATTGTCTAATTATAGACTAGGTTAGACTCATTTATATTACACCATTAATGGATGTATATGTACAATAAAGAATAGAAACAAAGAGATAATATCCAGAGATCTCCTTTAATCTTTGGGGTTACGTGGTTATTACCTTTATAATAATTCATGGAAATATTTGGTTCAATATATATATTGTAACTTTGGGATTGCTTATCCATAGTAAAAATAGGATCTAAAATGTGTATTATAGCTCAAAATTTTAAATTCACATAATTGTAATGCTATAAATTTTGATATAACATGCGTAAATAACTTTAAAGTTGGAATTCTGTAGAGATATTTAATAAATGTCCTTGATGTATAATTATTTATACATAAATCATTATATAATTTCAATATAATCGGTTTTAATCCAAACAAATATATTTAATTATATAGATTTCTTAGATTTAGTTAAAATTACAAAAGTAATAAATTTAACCTTTGTTTATTTTCACTACAGTGATCCTTTAAAGATAAATGTACTATTCTATACAGAACAATTCAGAACTCAAATTTAACTCCAACAAATCATCATCTTGGAAAATTCTATTGGGAAAGAAAGTCTCATCTAGATTTATAGCTGAACCCCAGGACTTTCTTGGCTTCCCTGTCTCCGTGTCTCAAACAGCCATGTCAAAAAAACTACAGAACTCCTTAATCAATTCCGTCTCAGATTATACAGACCCTTTCCAGGGTGTATCTCTCCATTCAGGGAAAAGTAGCACTACTGAACATGAAAGTCATGTCTAAGATAGCATACTTCCTCCCCATCATGACAGCAACAAAAGCCTTTACCAAAAAAATCAATAGTCTATGTGCTAAACTCTTTTGGAAAAACAGCACAACATCTATAAGCATGACAAGGATGCAATACTATCGCAAATCTAATGGGATGTCCTTTCACTCCATAACAATTATCTTACAAAAATCTCACACCTTGATTCATAATCTTTTACAAAAACACGATTCCTTTAATATATCGGAGACCGTCCAACCGACGGACAGACCTCCTCAAAAATGCTGGTTAGACCAGGTTCTCCAGCTTCCCAATCAACATACATCTACTTTACAAAATCCATATAATACAAAAATCACCATCTGGGATACTCACTGTAGAATCAACCCTGAAATCATTTCAATTTTGTCAATGCTTGGCATCACTAATCATAGAATTACTTCGATTTTCAAGTTCTTAGCTTTAGAGCCTAAATTTTTAAACTACCTAGTAGAAGTAAATCTGGGAGCCATGCATACCAACTGGTTCCTCCACCACAAGAGGTTTCTTGACAACATTGACCCTACCTGCCCAATCTGCAAGAGGCATGATGATACGTTTGACCACATAGTTCGCTCATGTACCGAACTTGGAAATATCAAACTTTGAATTTTCCAAAATACAAAAATTGATATTTACAGAATTCTCTCTCTAAAAGAATGTCTACAAAGTAAACAGTTTCCAATTATAAGAATGTCAGTATTTCTCACCCACTCTATCTGGAATGTAAGATGCAAATTAGTCTTCACAACTCCTCCGCCAGACCCAGACAGTCTATTCATATCTCTTTTAAAGAAAATCAAGCATAAAGACATGACCCTTTCCTCCAAGTTTCTATTTGAAGAAACCTGGAATCTATTCCTAATTCCAAAGCCCAATACATTTCCAGATAGCTGATGACAACGATCTATAAACTACGCGCTCGGCGGCCATTTTGAATTTGGAAACACCCAAAAACACTGCTGGCACATGCAAGCGATAAATGTCATCGACTAGAAACACTCATTTTTCAAAAACGTAAAACGCCTGAGGCACTGCAATTAAAAAAAGGTGGTGGGGAGGGACTACACTTAAAAAAATGGCGGGAAAACGTCACATTAAATAGCCTAAGGTGCTACTACCCAAAAAAAGGGCGGGAAAAGAAAAAGAAGTGAAAATTAAAAAATACTTTAAAATAAACCAAAAACGCTAATTTATATATATATAGTCATAATCAAACATTGCAATATTTACAAAAATCCGTTAAAATATAGCGATCACTAGAAAAATAATATAATGCTATAAATCAAACCTTACTTTAAAATAAACCAAAAACGCTAATTTATATATATAGTCATAATCAAACATTGCAATATTTACAAAAATCCGTTAAAATATAGCCACCACTAGAAAAAATCAAACATTACTTTGAAATAAACCAAAAACGCCAATTTATATATATAATCATAATCAAACATTACTTTAAAATAAACCAGAAAACGCTAATATATATAGTCATGATAATCAAATATTGCAATCGTAAATCTCAAAAGATTAACCCTATGTTAAAGCATTTTTTTTAAAAAAAAAATCGTAAATGGTATTTACAAAAACACATTAGAAAAATAATAAATGCTATTTTAAAAATATCAGTCCGGTCTATCAACGCTATATACTAAATCAGTATTATAATTTTAAAAAACAATATTTAAAAACTATAATGCTATAAATCAAACATTGAGTTGTAGCGTTACATTGAATAGCCAAAGGTTATACTATGGAAAAAAAAGGGCGGGAAAAGAAAAGAGATGAAAATTAAAAAATACTTTAAAATAAACCAAAAACGCTAATTTATATATATATAGTCATAATCAAACATTGCAATAGCATTTATTTAAATAATTTTTTACTAATATTTTAATAATTTAAAAAAAATTACCAGCTCTCGATCGGATGGATGGTCGTCCGCTCAGGCTAAATTTGGTTCTTTTTAGATCTCTTCATTACTGCAATACCACAAAACATCAAATTATACTTTTAAGATTTAGGTTTATTATTTTAAAGAAGACACCAGTAAAATTAATTTATTCAGGAAATATCGCAGCTTGATATGGCCTCTTTCAAATTTATTTTTAAAACTGTGTACTTGGGTCTGACACAAGGTATCTATGACGTAAGATAATTTCCAAGAATTATAGTTCGGATTGGGCCTTTGTCTTATTAAGATAAAAGAAAGTGTTAAGTTAAACTTTCAAATTTAAAAAAAAACAACAACTGTAAACCAGCTAATGGACTTTTATGCTTCAAGCCTAACATCGTTATGTATATAATCTTATAATAATGTATTTTGATGTATAATATGGACATCTAATATATAAATATATTTATTTATATATTAGATGTCGCACATACACGTAAACATACGTTATTATACATCAAAGTACATTATTATAGGATTATACACGTGGTCTGGGATGGGTTTGAATTTGACAAACAGGCCTACTATGATACATAGAAGGTGAAACGGAATGATAGACAGAATTAGCAACAATAAGAAGTGTTAAAACTAAAATCTTACAAGTAATACATGTATCGGCATATATATATATGAGTACAAGTTGTGATGTATAATATGTTACAGTGCGATTATATTTTGAAATCATTAATTTATTATAACCAAAACCCCAATTTTTTTATAATAAATTTTAACCCTCTTTTGCATTTCATGACTAGTTAGGCTTGAGGCATAAAAGTCCATTAGAACTGTTTTACAGTTGTTGTTTTTTTAAATTTGAAAATCTAACTTAACACTTTCTTTTATCTTAGTAAGACAAAGCCCCCATCCCGAACTATAATTCTTGGAAATTATCTTACGTCATACATACCGACCCAAGTAGACAGTTTTAAAAATAAATTTGAAAGAGGCCATATCAAGCTGCGATATTTCCTGAATAAATTAATTTTACTGGTGTCTTCTTTAAAATAATAAACCTAAATCTTAAAAGTATAATTTGATGTTTTGTGGTATTGCAGTAATGAAGAGATCTAGAAAGAACCAAATTTAGCCTGAGCGGACGACCATCCATCCGATCGAGAGCTGGTAATTTTTTTTAAATTATTAAAATATTAGTAAAAAATTATTTAAATAAATGCTATTGCAATGTTTGATTATGACTATATATATAAATTAGCGTTTTTGGTTTATTTTAAAGTATTTTTTAATTTTCATCTCTTTTTCTTTTCCCGCCCTTTTTTTTCCATAGTATAAGCTTTGGCTATTCAATGTAACGCTACAACTCAATGTTTGATTTATAGCATTATAGTTTTTAAATATTGTTTTTTAAAATTATAATACTGATTTAGTATATAGCGTTGATAGACCGGACTGATATTTTTAAAATAGCATTTATTATTTTTCTAATGTGTTTTTGTAAATACCATTTACGATTTTTTTTTTAAAAAAAATGCTTTAACATAGGGTTAATCTTTTGAGATTTACGATTGCAATATTTGATTATCATGACTATATATATTAGCGTTTTCTGGTTTATTTTAAAGTAATGTTTGATTATGATTATATATATAAATTGGCGTTTTTGGTTTATTTCAAAGTAATGTTTGATTTTTTCTAGTGGTAGCTATATTTTAACGGATTTTTGTAAATACTGCAATGTTTGATTATGACTATATATATAAATTAGCGTTTTTGGTTTATTTTAAAGTATTTTTTAATTTTCATCTCTTTTTCTTTTCCCGCCCTTTTTTTTCCATAGTATAACCTTTGGCTATTCAATGTAACGCTACAACTCAATGTTTGATTTATAGCATTATAGTTTTTAAATATTGTTTTTTAAAATTATAATACTGATTTAGTATATAGCGTTGATAGACCGGACTGATATTTTTAAAATAGCATTTATTATTTTTCTAATGTGTTTTTGTAAATACCATTTACGATTTTTTTTTTAAAAAAAATGCTTTAACATAGGGTTAATCTTTTGAGATTTACGATTGCAATATTTGATTATCATGACTATATATATTAGCGTTTTCTGGTTTATTTTAAAGTAATGTTTGATTATGATTATATATATAAATTGGCGTTTTTGGTTTATTTCAAAGTAATGTTTGATTTTTTCTAGTGGTGGCTATATTTTAACGGATTTTTGTAAATATTGCAATGTTTGATTATGACTATATATATAAATTAGCGTTTTTGGTTTATTTTAAAGTAAGGTTTGATTTATAGCATTATATTATTTTTCTAGTGATCGCTATATTTTAACGGATTTTTGTAAATATTGCAATGTTTGATTATGACTATATATATATAAATTAGCGTTTTTGGTTTATTTTAAAGTATTTTTTAATTTTCACTTCTTTTTCTTTTCCCGCCCTTTTTTTTGGGTAATAGCACCTTAGGCTATTTAATGTGACGTTTTCCCGCCATTTTTTTAAGTGTAGTCCCTCCCCACCACCTTTTTTAATTGCAGTGCCTCAGGCGTTTTACGTTTTTGAAAAATGAGTGTTTCTAGTCGATGACATTTATCGCTTGCATGTGCCAGCAGTGTTTTTGGGTGTTTCCAAATTCAAAATGGCCGCCGAGCGCGTACTATATCAGCACCGGATTAATTCCATACCCAGGATTAATATTTCTACAAATCATCCACTACCAACCCAGTAGTAACATTATAGACTCCTGTTTAGTCAACGTACTTTAAAAAGTTAATGTATAAAAAACCAATATTCTCATTAAATAAAATTCTTTTAAAACTAAATAAAAAATGAACAATTATTTATTACAAGATAATAATTTATTTTACAATTATCATCATATTTTACATATATAACTTTATTATTAAACTTTTTATTTATAGTCAATTAATAATATCACATTAAAATCCTAATTATATTTAAATTTTCAGTTTTAAAAATTATTTAAGTTGATTTCTTTGTAAAATATTTATTAATTTTAATTATTTAAAATACAGACAGAAAAATAGTTGTTTAAAATTTTGCTAATTGATTTTAGATATTGGCCAATAAAAATTAATTAGGTTTCTGACGTCACTTTGGAATATTTAAGGTAAATAAGAGCAGATAAACTGCGGAATCAATTCATTAAAAAGTAAAGTGAATAGATATAATAAACACCTCCATACTTCCCCATTCGTTTTAAATTCGTATAAATAAAGATACACTAAAAGACAAATGACCCCCAAGGTGCATTTCGTGCTGAACCAGCACTCATCAGTTGGCCTAGGCCATTTTCTCTCATATATATCTATTATATGAAGAGTATTTGTCTAGAGTAAATTGTTACATTTTCATTTACCATTATCAAAAGGATGGAGTGCGTTTAAACCAGTTTCTTTGTCATGACCTGATTACAGTCTTGAAAGTCACCTCATAATTAAATTGATAGCCTAAAGGAATTCTAATAGAAAAGTTATAAGATATTATTATCGTTTGGAAGAACCATGAAAAAGGAAAGTTTACTACATTTACTTGTCAAGCGTTGTTAGCCGAGAGGTCAGCGCAGCGGCCTTGCAAGCGAGCAGTTGGTTGCAGATGGTTGTTGCGGGTTCGCCTCCTGGCCGATGCTGACTTATGGAAAAAAACAACTACATTTCCTTAAAGGGATATATAGCTGCTATCACGTTAGAGAACATTTACTTATGTCTACCAGATTAAATAATTCTATTAGTTATGTATTAAATCAGAGGAAAGAATGACTTTGTGAATAATAAGTCTAATTGAAACTAATTTTCTTTTTGAATTAAATAGCTGATATGTTATAAATAGCTTGGAAAAATTAAAAGAAGAAAATGATTAAATTATAGAATGGCAAAATATAAAAATTAATATTTATTATTGTATTTTTATATTGGTCTATTTCTATCATCTAATATATGCCATTGAATGTCTTTAGAAAAACTGAACTTTATTTAAATATCCCAAATACATTCAACTGTTAGTAATAGCTCATCAAACAGGGTAGTATATGCACAAGAGGTATTAGTCCCCCCTCTTCTTCAGGTGTTGCTGGCCTGACCAGTAACAGTACTAGCATGGGATTTGAACCTGGGTCCTTAGATTCTTGAGTTTTGAATTTTAAGTTAATGCTCTAACCATCTGAGCCATCCTGCCAAAAGCAATAGTCTGTAGTAGTTTCATATACTTATCTATGAGGTTCCTACTGATTTCTCCACATTTTTCAAAGAGCAAAGTTGATTAGTGATTTCCTTACATTATGTATAGTAACACTGAGTTGGCTTATGGGATTTTTTGTCATTGCCATGTGAGCAGCTTCTTTAAATTTTCTTCATTGTACCTTTTCTTCTCTATACAATATTTTTGTATTTTCCCAATTGAACATATGTTCATTGGCACATGCATGTTCTGCTACTTTAGAATCTGTTTTCTGTCTTCTAATTATCAGTTTGTGTTCTTGCAATGGGATGGCTGGTCTCACCAATATATGTTCTTCCACATTCACATGGTATTTCATAGATGCAATTTTTTCTTTTCATCATTTCAAGTTTAGGTTTTGTAGATGTTAGAATTCCTTGTAGGATGGTATGGCTCTGGAAAGCTGTTCTGATGTTATACTGATAGCATCAAAGTCATAAGATCTTACACAAAACAAATACTTTGTATTCATTTAAAATCTGAATAAATTATTATTTAAATAATGATACCTGAGATCAAAGTAAGACAGAAAATATAAGTGAGAGAGAGGAAGAATGCATAAAATGAATGATACTGTATGAAAAGGAATCCTTGATTTCACTATTTTAAATACATTATTTATATTGTTTTTAATATTACCACAGCAACACTAATTTTATTAATAAAATTGTAGTTCTATATTTTCATACAAATCTTTTAGTATGAATTAGAATTAAAATATTATAACTTTATTGAAATATTTGGAGTTATAAAATATAAGATAACTATTGAAAGATAATCCCACAAGATTACTCATAATTGGTAAAACTTTAATAATATTAAGAAAAGCATACATGTTGGTAATAATGATGAATTTATTATTTTGATGATCTAAATAAATATATGGCGAAGGGTAGAATGTATAGAATGATTTTTAAATTAATGTAAATAATTTTATTGTAAATTTATGAATATTTAAATAATTATTTTGTTAATTAATTATGTAATATAGTATTTATAGCTGTTTTGTTATTAATTATTATTATTGTAAAATAAATGAGTATTTTAATTTAAAGTTTGCACTAGTAATTTTATTACAATCGAGAATTATTTTCATCACAAGGTCATATCCATAAAGAACATAATCCACATAGTGTTATACGTAGCATATATTTATTAAATATTTTATCTAAAATGTTATAGTTGAGAATTTATAATTGATACATTAATCATTAATTACTTTTAAATTATAATTAATTAAAGGGAATTTGTATGGATTCATAATCTTATTAAATATAAAAAAAGTTTATTTCAAAAGTGCTATTCGGTATTATTATAAATGTAGAATGGTAGTCATGGAGGGACCATACTGCTGCCAGCAGATGGCACTGCAACACCATCAACAACCGGCCCAATGCTTGCAAGTGATAAATTTATATACGAAAGTGGCTGAATGATTACCCGCTTTTAATTATAATAAAATGATTATTCTATGGTGATTGTTATTTGTATTTGAATAAATCTTAGGAAAGTAAATTAAATTATTTTAAGTGAAAGCAAGACTAAAATTGTGATGTTAATCTTAATGTATTCTTATTATAGTTAGGTTAATTTTAATATAGGAAGTTAGTTAATGTTTTTATTGGTAAGTCTGATTTTTATTTAAATAGTTGAATCTCACTAAAATCCCTCTTGTGATTCAATTATCAATATGATTGTTATATTACAGTTTAGAACAGAATAATTATAATCCCTGAGATATCCATAGGATAGCATTAATTATTTTAATTTAATTTAGTTTGTGTTTTTAATATTATTTTATAACTTCTTAAATTATAGAAGAATAGTTAAGTCATTATTTATAATGAAACATTATATTAGTTATTGTTGTAGTAATATTATTTTATAACTTCTTAAATTATAGAAGAATAGTTAAGTCATTATTTATAATGAAACATTATATTAGTTATTGTTGTAGGGATTTTCCTAATGATTATAGGATAGTAGCCGGAGAATTTCTACAATGGCATTGCTATTGTGGAGTGTTTTTATATGTTTCTCAATGTTAAAACTTCTATTTTGTAATTGTCCCTGAACACTATCTTATGTTTTTATGTATTATAAGTTTCATATCAGATAGAGTCTTATACCTTATTATTATATTTGATTCTTTATTGTAAATGGTAGAGTGTATCGTATTTATTTGACAATCGAAAGGGAAGATTATAAAGTTATATATATAAATTATATTTCAATGTCTGTATTTCTTCAAATCAATATGCCTAATCTTACAATTGAATATTTATAAATACAGTAATTAGATATATGTAAAGTATAACTTTAAAAATTTTATCCGCTTAGTAGCGTTTTCAACTATCCTAGTAGTCTTTGTCAACTAAAATTTTGAAGGGCTAACTATCCCACAATTCCATGATCTTAACATTTGCTGCCTGTCTGTTAATTAAGTCTTATTTGTATTTGTATATTAGCATAGCTTCCTTTATTTTCCTTTTGCTATTTTTTTCAATTTGCAATATTTTTACATTATTATAATTGGAGTTAAAACCATAAATACATGACTTATTATGGTCATAAAAAGCAGATTTATAAATAACCAATAATAAGATTACATGTGTGTATATATATGAATGCAGAAAAGAGTATTTTGTTAACTGAAACATGATCTTTTGATTTTTCTTTGATGCCTTTTGCAAATTCCTAATGTCCGCTTTATACTTCTTGCCTTGTTATTGCAGTTATTATTACTGTACGATTATGGTCTGCCAACAGCACACTTTAACAAATGTGGTGAGTTTATCAGCATTTTGCCTTTGAATTTAAGGTCAAGTAACATGGTAGTTTTTGTTCTCATTTGCCTAATAGTCCTTTAATGAAATATCAGTTGAATTTTCTTCAATGCAGAATGGATATATGTCTGAATGTTTTTTTAAAAATAAGTATTTACATTCATGACAAATTAAATTATGGCTTTTATTACCAGAAGGATGTAAATTGCCAGACAGCTCAGTAGCTGGTAGCTGAAGGCAGGGAGTGCTGAGAATCTTTTGATTGCAGGCCCAGGCCCTCATTTGTAATGACTTTTTATATAGGGATATACAACTGTAGATCATTTCCAAGTGAAGGAAAATTACACACACTAGAAGAATTGTTTAATATTACATTGAGCTTTGTTGGGTTTTGTGAAATTAAGAAAAAAAGATGAAGAGACAATTGATTTAAAAATGAACATGTACTATACTACAAAGGATAAATATTGGAAGCACAAATGGTAATAGGGTTTATTATAATAAAAAAGTGGGACAAAAAAATGGTTGTTTTCTCATCCCTGGTGTTCGCCTCGAGATGTCGCTATTTCTAGGTCAATTCCTAGAAATATACCATTTCACTGGCATTCACCCAACAAAAGAGGAAATTTTCTACATTATAAATGCAGAAAAGAGTACTCACATTATGTTGGACGGAGGCGGCGACAGAAGCCAACACAAAGAGACTTCTTTCTATGATATAACACAGAAAGAGTTCCCGACGACTGCCGGTTATGGCTTTTTTTTTCTATGCTAAAAGAAAAGAGAAAGAAATGCCTTTATTGGCTGCCGTAGTAGTTGATTTTGTTCATCATTTTCTCGTAATAGTAGAATATCTATTTTCCCTGTAGTTTCATGTGAGAGTGTGTGTATTTGAAGCAGTCGTAGTTTTTTAAAATTTGATAAGACATATATATTTTTTAATGTGTTGTAACTTACTTTACTGTTGTAAGTTTAGTAATAATGTCCTGAAGATTCCATTACGAATGAGTAACCCTCAAAAATTGCTTTTAAGGCTGCGGAATGGAAAAAATTTCAAGGATCACGTGAAAAGTACCGTTTTCATGAGAATTCGTCCGTGATCAGTTACTTTTGCTATATATATACGGACAAACAAAAATAACCCAGTGTCTAATTATTAGTAATTACTTGTCCAAAAAAGAAAATTAGTCTGGTATTTTTTTTTACATTTATTATTTCAAAATAAGATTAGTTTTTATATCTACACACTAACAAAAGCAACCCAGTTCCTGATTAATTACTGTCTTAAAAAAAAGAAAAAGAAAGCAAATTCAACGGGGTTTGATTTTTCAATGGTGTATTTGAATTACGTTTTTTTATATATATACACAAGATTTACCAAAAAAACAACAACCCCACTTTCTGATTAATTACTGTCAAAAGAAACGCAAATTAGTTGGCTATCATTTTTAAATTTAGTATTTAAATAACGGTACCCTTTTATATAGACAGACTTAACAAAAACAACCCACTTTCGGATTCATTTCTGTCCCCAAAAAAAGAAAGCAAATTAGTCGGGTATCATTTTTCAATTGAGTCTTTCAATGACGGTCCTTACTAATAGTAGTCGGGTATCAATTCTAAATTGTAGTATATAAATTACATTACTTTTGATAGATTTAGAATTACGTGTTGCTTTTTTAATAAAATTATTGATTTACTCTTGACCAAAAATACCGTAACTCTAAAAAGACACACATAAAGTCCAAAAAAAAATGAGAAAAAGCCCCGTAACTTTAAAGACACACACACAAACTAAAAAACAATCTAAGATTAATAAACATTTACTTATTACGTATTGCTTTTGAATCAAATTATTGATTTACTCTTCCAAAAAAAAATACCGTAAATTTAAAAAGACACACATAAAGTCCAAAAAAAAATTACAAAAAGTCTCGTAACTTTAAAGACACACACACAAACTCAAAAACAAGATAAGATTAATAAACATTTACTTATTATGTCTTGCTTTTTAATAAAATTATTGATTTACTATTGCAAAAAAAATAACGTAACTTTAAAAAGACACACATACAGTCAAAAAGAAAATTAGAAAAATACCGTAACTTTAAAGACACACACACACAAACTCAAAAACAATATAAGATTAATAGACATTTACAAAAATGAAAAAACTAACATCATATAATAGTATTAGTTAGTAGAATATTTTATTACAAATCTAAGAAATCAGATCTTTTTAGATCAAATCGATCATTTAGGTCCAGTCCGGAATCGTTATATGTATATGTTTTTGATTAGCATCAACGCCATCCCGCGGCGAACACCAGGGATGAGAAAACAACCAAAAAAATTTATGGAAGTTAGTGGTATATCGGATATAGTGGAAGATGTCCATAGATCTGGTTTATGCCCCAACAAGTTCTTACTGTGGTGAAGAAGTAGAAGATTTTTATATCGATATACAAAAGTCTTTTCATCTGATCAAACAATATCTTAAAATTATCACCGGAGACTTTAATGCTAGAATTAGTAATGATTGAAAGATGAAGGTGCTGTAGACAAATTCTGTTAGTGTGACAGAAATGAGAGAAAACAGAAACCTGTCCAATTCACGAAAAAGAAAAACTATATATTATGAATTCGTCCTTTGAGAAAAATGCAGAATATGTACATGAAAGCATTCAAATGAAAGTACAGCAGATATGGATTACATTTTGACTAACAAAAAGTATGTGTTTCAAGATTGTAAGATACCAATAAATTCATCACAGGAAGTAATCATCAATCAGTGAGAAGTAAGATACATATACAAGTTAATAAGAAGACAAAAATTATTAAGGAAAACAATGTTCAAAATTGATATTCTTAGCTTTCAGAAACATTCCAATAAATTTTAATTAGAACTTCCAAATCGTCACCAGATTTTGAAGATGATTCAGATTTGAATAAAATTAAAATGAAAATAATTGATACAATAAAGATAGTTGGTACAAAGAAGTAGCAATTTGCCAGTAAATGTTTAACTGAGCAAGACGCTGTATTAAGTGAAGAAGAAATATGAAAAGTTACAAAAAAAAAATCCATTAAGAAAAATTAATACAGCAAGAATCTTATAAATGATATAAAAAAGAGTTAAGGATAATCTAAGCAAATATAATTGTGATTTAAGAAGGAAAACAATAGAAGCAAATAAAAGTCTAAAGTCTCAAAGTATAAAGAAAATAACCTTGAGTTTGGAATGAAACTTATTTCAGCAATAAAAAGAAAAGATAGAACTACTAATAAAAAGAGAGATGACATCGTGAAATGTGTGGAAGAAGTTTATAAAGAATCCTATAGCAAAACTTTGATCCCGGCAATTACTACATCTTCTGAATAACCCAATATTCTAAATGAAGAAGTAAAAAATGCAATTAAATCTATAAAGAAGGGAAACGCTTCATATAATGATGGAATGTAATTGTTATCTTAAAAGAAACGGGTGAAGAAATAGATAAAATTATTGGTAACATTATATTTCAAATGACTAAATTATAAAGATGAACAAGTATGCAGTAGTAATATTAATATTTTAAGGTGATAAAAAAGATATTAGAAATTACAGACCTACCAGTCTTTTATCAGTTCTTTATAAAAGTTTTACAATGGCAAAACTTTCCATAGAGTAGTGCCACCCTGTGCCAAACAGAGTAATCAATGGATTGCCAGAAGGCTTGTGCATAAAATCCTCATCTAATGCCTACTCATCCAATATCCCCAGACTAGTTTCTGGCTTGTGGCCTTCATCAGTGAGGAGCCTTGGATCTGAGAGCACTGCACCTAGATCTTAGGATCTGATGCAACCCTCCAGCACCCACCTTTTAACTTAAACTACAAAACTATGAGAATGAAATTGAAAACACAATATTTTCAATCTAAGCTCAATAGCTTATATAGTCATATGGCCAGAAACCAGTCTGGGGATATTGGATGAGTAGGCACTAGATAGGGATTTTATGCACAAGCCTTCTAACAACCATTGATTACTCTGTTTGGCACAGGGTGGCACTACTGTATGGAGAGTTTTGCCTTTGTTTACAACAACTATGTGCTAGTGTAGAGATGGTGATCATGTGATGTTTAGTGGTATAAAAATTTTACGAAGATTATTATGACATCTTTACAGCTAACTTTGGATTTAAACCTAACAAAAGAATAAGCTGGATTCAAAAGTGATTTTGGCACAGTGGAAGTATTGAGAGAAGTTATAGAAAAAAACAACAATGATTATAATTTGGCATTATGTTTTGAATTTGTACATTATGAAAAAGAATTTAATATAAGCATTTTTCCAGTGATTATATCATTGAATCATCAAAATATAGACAGGATAGCGTCATGTTTTTGAAGAATATTTATCAAAATGAAAGAGCAATGATTAGATTTTATGATAATAAGATTAGCATTGAGAAGCGTATACAATAAGATGATTCCATATCTCCAAAACTTTGATGGCAGTTTTACAAGAAGTAGTCTGTGAATTAAATTAGGAAACTAAGGAAATAAAAGTTTAATGGAGATTACTTAAATCATCAAGTAATATTTAAATACAAGTATATTGTCTATACCGAACTTAATGTAATTGGAAGAGAAGAGATTTGAACTTGGACTTTCAAGCTCTCTACCACTATCCACTCCATATTATACAACCCATATACATGACCACCTATTATGTGAAAAAGATAAATCATCTCCAAAATATGTATTTCATACTGAACCAGCACTAATCAGTTGAGTTCTCAGTGTGGACCGGCTTCAATTTTGTCCATCCTCCAACTCCTCAGCCATCCATGTCATTGAAAATCTGATGATGGAATGCTCAAAACTCTTGATGATACCAATATTATTGTTATACCCATGTGACATTAAGTGTTTTGAGCATTCCATCATCAGATTTTCAATGATATGGATGGCTGCAAAATTGGAGTGTGGAGTAGATTGAAGCCTGTCCATTAAAGTTTGAAAATTTGATTTCTTAATATAAAATGAGCACTGATTATATATATGTGGGACATGATAATCCAGACCCGATGATGAGTACAGATTCAGCACAAAATGCATATAGTGGAGATCCTTTATCTTTTTCACATGTATGTGATCATATGTATCGGTTGCATAAGATGTAGTGATAGGGAGCTTGAAAGTTTGAGTTCAAATCCCTTCTAATTAAATCATCTAGATATTGCAAATGATGTATTTGTTTTGCAAATAATGCTTTATAGCTTCAGGAAATTTTGAAAAACTTGTGACAATGCTAAAAAGGTCGAAGTAATATTCAATGGTTTTTCTCAAAGCAAGAAAATAATAGATTGATAAATGATGAATTAGAAGTCAATTACTCCAAATACTGTACCAGTCAAAATATGTTTAGCCATCTAACATGAGCTGGAACTCACAAAATGTACTTCAAACCCAGTCAAGCCCAAGATTTAGGTCAGGGACCAGCCTGGATTCGAACCCACTCTCTAAGCCCCAAATCTAACACCTAATGAATAACATAATAGTGATGTCCCATGAGAATTAATCTTAATCCGGCTGACTAGCAAAGCTGAGCAACACAATGAGACATCTCTTAACTATGACTATATTAAAATACATATAAGCAGGCTTTACTTTTGGAAGTGGAGAAAAGAAGGAATTCGAACTACTCAGATAAGTTAGACAATAAAATATATTTTAATATACTGACAAATTATTATTATACATTTATAAATTAACTACATTAGTATATGCGTGAATGAGCAAGCGATAGATAATTAATTACATAGTGTCATTCACGCTATTATTTCTCATATGCTCTTTATTAGCTAAATAATATATTACAAATAAACACACATCTTTGGTGGGTCCAATATTAAAATGCCAATCGAATATTAGAAAGAATTATGATAACACTGCCATTAACGCTTTGATTGACGGTTCAGAAATGTGGTGACTAACATATGATTGAGGGAAGCGTTCTGAAATTCATTACACATATGATGTAGATTATTTTCACACCATTGAGGTCGTGAAAATAAATGATACATTTGAAAAACATATTTGAAAATGACATTGATTAGATGACAAAATATTTAATGAAAAATTATTTTAACAATAGTAAGACGAACGCTTTATTTTCCCCAAGGCATATAGATACTCTTAAATATAGATATATAAATCATGACGGTGAGATTGTATATGAATGAAATAAACTTAATTAATAAAATAGAAGTAATTGGCATTTATATATCTTTTAAGCAAAGCTTAATTTTAATATTAGAGCATTAAAATAAAACTGGGTCATGAAGCAAAAGAAATAATAATACGCAGAAATTTGCGGTGCTGACATAATAGCCTAAAATAATTAAGAGGAAAAAGGTTGTGCTTCTGGATGAAAAATGAAATGGATGGGCATAGCGTGTGCCAAACTTATGGGTCACCGCCAGAGGCCTTTTTATACGAAGAAATGGATGGGCATAGCGTATGCCAGACTTATGGGATCACTGCCAGTGGCCTTTTTATACGAAGAAAGAATATGCATAGTGTGTGCCAGACTTAGGGAATCATCACCAGAGGCATTTTTATACGAAGACTTGAGAAGAAATCTATGGGTTCGAATTTGTTGTAACCCCCAGATTAAGAAGCACATATATATATAATCACGAAGATCGGCTATATGTCAGGAATGCAGTACGAATGATAAATGTCTCTAACAACATTGAATAAATTTTACAGCTTTAAAATAAATGACCCTTGTTTGAATACTATAATACGCCATGCAATTATAATATATATAGAGAAATTTAGATTTCATTTACTAGATTTTATTTAGCAAAAGAAACATTAAGATTTAGATTTCAAATTAATTAAATATACGTTAAGATTTGACTAAGTAAAAGAGACATTAAGATTCACCCCCTTCCCTTTCCCACTATTTAAAACAATTCAATTCCACCTTCGTGGATTTTACAATAACTGGAATACATAGCATATATTTTAAGAGTATATATAAAAAAAATAACTAGCAGTTATATATATAAAACAATTAGGTCTCCTTTTTAGAATAAATAATTATAAAATCAATGTTTCAGAGCGTTAATTAGCTTGAGTTCTGGATTTTCAGAGTTTAAACAAATCAATTTTTATATTAAAAACGAACCTAAAATATTGATTCATAAAACAATCTGGCGAACGTATTAATTTACAATGCATTATATGTGTATATTTTAAGGGGACGTTAATAACCTTTGTATGAAGGTTTAGAAGAAGAAAAAATGACAGAAAAGATTTTTAGAAATTAAGCTCGCCAGGTTGTTGAGATTGACATTTTAATAATAAGCAAGCACATACATAAATCGAATAATAAATACATATAAATAAATGACCGCACCAAAATTAAAAAGTTAAGAGCATATGAGATAGGATTAGATATAAAGAAATTATTTGAGAGCAAAATTACATTTACAGATATATATAAAAGGCAAAGTTAAAGAATACATTAGAAGAGATCTTGATAGATTATTTAGACTAAATTGACTATTAGGTGGTGGCTTGGAAATTTACCTTGCAATTTTAAGAATCCATTTTAAAGTATGGCACATGCACGGCGAATTGAGGATCCAAAATGAATTCTTCTTGGAGACAGCATTATTAGCATTCTAAAGTTCTTTTTTAGACCTTTCTTTATTTCAGGGCAGCAGGATAATACGGTAGCGGCAGAGGCCGCTGAAAAGTGGTGGATTTACTGCTACATCATTTTTAAGTTTCAAGCAGAATGAAATATGTTTATAATACCTCTCTCTAAAAGTAGCTAATCTCCTCTGATTCAAAATTCAGTCATTTTATACTCTTTCTTTTATCAGTTGTTTTTGAAGATGCAATTGTAAGATAATGTCCAAAAATAAATTCAAATCTATTTCCAGATTAGAAATAGATTTGACAACATGTTTTTAACACAATTAAATCTTTAATCTACTTAATCCCATTTATTTTAAGTAAAACTTTAATTAAAAAAACACCTTCCCCAGATTAAAACAATAGTGCTTCCAACCCCTAATTATCTTTAGACAACCAACAACATTTGCATCTTCCACACTGGATTTTACAAAAAATACACAGTTTAATAATAATAAAAACAAACAATTTAAAAAGAAAAAGCTAAAAATGACGCACGATAAAATATTTAAAAATCAATATTTTGTTAGTAAGTTTTGCTCCTATATTTGAGCCGCATCTATAATACTTTGATAAAAAACTAATAATTAATAAAAAGAATTAATAATAATTTTAAAACATGTTATTGAAACATTAAATTTTATAATTTAGGCGCGCTTCTCAAATATATACATGAAATATATATACATGGCAAAAGGAGCGGGATGGGAAATAGGGATTTAAACACAGGTTAGTAGGTAGAAACATGAAGCACAATCTTAAGCTAAGATTGGCTGCTTCAATACTTAGGTCAGATAAATAATACTGATGATAAAATAGTGGATGAAATTAATCATAAAATTAAACTTGGTAGGATGTGTTTGAAAATGGTTTTTAATCAGTGTTTTATCAGTTTCTATTTGTAGATCAGAAACTTGGGACACTCAACAGAAGAGAAATAGAGACTTCAGATCACTGTATATGGAGGGATATATGTTATGAGTTACAAAAAAAGGAGTCAAAAACTAAATACATGGTGAGAAAACAGACAGACATTATTGGTATTATTAAGAGACTGAAGTGGAACTGAACTGAAGAAATTGTTAGAAGAGATGATAAAAATATGAGCAGTTTAAATTTGAAATTGGATCTCAAGAGCACAAGCCTGATAAACCTTTGAGACTTATGATTGATTTTGGCAGGGCACACTATTTCAACACGGCAGTTTTGGTCAATTGCTGGCTTATTGATATATTAAGCTTTGGCGATTACACCATTAAATCATCTTTCATGTTTGTAGGAAAAATTTAACACGCGTTTATACCAGCTAATTTTAAAATCGCATCATTTGATGTGGCAGAGCTATATGGCTCCATTGTTCGTAAACAATCTATCGAAATAGTCAACGATATATTAATTGCAAGAAACTGCCCACCTACACGTGCCAAATTCATCATCGATTTTTTAAAATGGCTTGATTTAAATATAATTGCTGTTTTCAGAGATAAGTGGTTTAGTATGAACAACGGATGGCCGATGGGCCTCCCACTTAGAGATATGATGGCAAGCGTTGTACTTGACCATTACGAGAAGCTAATACTACCTGTACTCTTCATGTCAACCCCACATATGATATATATGCACTACATTGATGACAAATTTGTTGCTGCTCCAGAAGACATCATCTCTAACCTTCACAATAGCCTCCATAATAATACCAAGCTTACTTTTACTACTACTTGGGAAAACCAAGACAAACAGGTCAAATACCTTGACATATGTGTTAGCAAAAATATAGATAAGCTGGACTACCAAATGGTAGTCAAATCTTTGGAAGTAAGAGGCTTGACAAACCCTAATTCTTATGCGCCGCACTCACACAAACTTGCAGCCCTCTCTTCATTCATGTTTAGGAACCATAACTTGTGCAAATATGAGGCAAATAAAAGAAGAAAAAATCTCATCAATTATATAACCTATTTAAGGAAAATAGGACACACTTATTCATCCATCAACAGAAAAGTCAACAAATTTTTCTATAAAATAAACCACAACCACAAGAAAGAAAACAAACCAAGAATCTTAATCCCATATGTTCACTCTACAGCTAAAAGCCTTATCAATCAACTATCATGTGACTTTGAAGTCGCTTTTCGTTCACCTCCCAACACCAATAGACTGATAAATAATACCAAAGACAGGATCAAACCTGAACTCACCCCTCAAGTTGTGTACAAAATTACCTGCCCCCAAAGAAATTGCATGGCAACATATTATGGAGAGACCAAAATTAACATTGCCACCAGAGTAGCTCAACACTGATACCTTTACAATAAAACCAAAACAAAGTATGAAGGTAATTCGATTTTTGTCGAACACGAAACTCTACATGCTTTTCTACCTACCACAGCCAGTGTCGTTTGCTCTGAAACAAACGACACCAAACGTGAAATTAGGGAAGCTTACTTCATTGCGGCTGACCCATCGGCAATCAACAGAAGAGAGGCCAGCTATTCCCTATCTCGTAAATAGTCCACGTAACATCTGCACATAAGTTTGCATAAAATTTGCATAGTTTTACAGTTATTAACAATAACTCGCCATGAATATGGGACTGTAGATTGTCCCAAAAGCGCTTGGCAGTAAAAATTTTGACAATTTATTAATAGCTTCATTACCTGTGCACAGAGCATATATATATATTAATGAGACTACATGAGATATGGTTGGATAATTTATTGATACTTAATAGTCTTTAAATGGCTCGTTTTGAGTTATTGCTCTACAGCCTACACTATAGTGATGAAAAGACTAATCAAGTATTGGTTATTGTGGGTCTGCTTTCCAAAAGTAGATTTATCTTTTGGATGAAAATACTTTGATACACATTTGTATCATTTTGTTTTAGCAAAGCTATGGAAAAATGTTGAATATTTGGGGATAGGTGTATGTCATCTTTAGCTTACTTGATAAGAGGTTGATCATGAAATGTATGCACAATGAAAAAAGGTGATTTACGGTTTATGCCGATAGATTATTGCAATATGGTGGAGTTGAAGTTCGAAAATAACCCAGCATAAATCTGTTACGATAACTTATCAGCTGATGTTTAATTTGAACTTATCCTTATTGTTAATTTGAAATCATTAGATTCCCAAGAATATGTGTTAAAACAGCGTATTATTTTTAATCAAATATGTATGTCTTTTAGATTTAGCACTTTTGTATTAGAATGGAAGATTGAAGATTTAACTAGAATAACTGAGTTTTCAAAAAGAGTTAAATACAGGTAGTTAAGTTATTAAGTATTACGTCCTAAAAACAATTAACTCTATGCTTAATTTTTTAATTACTTAATTTACTCTTTATCTTAACTATTAATTTTTAGATAAAAAAAAATATCACTCAACAACTGATATTTTTAGATTGTTTATTCTATCTTTCTGTTCTCCTAGACTTGCATCTTTCCACTTTTAATCTAATTTAAAGCGTATATGTTTTCTCTTTTTTGTTTTTTAAATAAGATATTGCTCTAATATTTTTTTAAGTTTGATATTAAGACAAATAAGTTTTTTGTAAATGTAATTTGTATTTATTTTTGGTTTTCAATGAGCAGTGAGATTAATGTTTAAACAAACCAATCGTTCAAAAGTTGATAAAAATTTCTGAGGAATATTTTTAATATTTATTTACAAAATCGCACCTTTTTGCTAGGAACCCCTGGTTCACTAGATGAGTCATCATTTGTTTCTACAAAGGTGTCTGACTTTTCTTTCCCAGAATCCTCTTCATCATTTTTATCCTCTTCATTATCTTCATTGGTATTCTGTTCAGAAAAGTCAGGACTGTTTAAGCATGAGCATGAGTTATACTCTCAGAGAAATAATCTTTTAAAAGCTCATTTTTTATTGAAGCAATTTCTGAAAGTGATTTTTTGGAAATAAAAACAAATAAGTTTTTTGCAAATATGATTTTTATTTATTTTTGGTTTTCAAAGAGAAGTGAGATTAATGTTTTAATAATGTTTAAACAAACCAATCGTTCAAAAGTTGATACAAATTTCTGAGTTTCAGAATATTTTTAATATTTATTTACAAAATCGCACCTTTTTGCTAGGGCATTCTGATTCACTGGTTGAAATCACTCATTTCTTCAAATATGTCTGACTTTTCTTCCCCAGAATCCTCTTCGTTTTAATCAGAATCCTCTTCATCTTCATCCTTTCATCCTCTTCATCTACATCATTTTCATCCTTTTCATCATCTTCATCTTCATTGGTATTTTGTTCTTCAGAAAAGTCATAATCTTTTAATAGGTCATTTTCTACCAAAGCACTTTCTGAAAGTGATTCTTGTGAGCAAGCTTTTTTTGGAAATATTATGCCTAAAGAGCTTTGGTTCCTACAGTTGGAATTATAAATATCACCATTTTCATTGTTCACTTTGTGATGTATTTCACCCCCCATTTTAGGAGATATTGAATCTGATGGAAAAGCCACTTTCCTTTTTTCTTTTTCATATCTGGCTTTATCTGTCATTGCTTTTTGCTTGTATTTATTTTTTGTCATCGGAAAAGCATTTTTCCATCTTGTACTTATTTCTTTGTTTATTTTCTCATTATTATTATTATATCTTGGGTCTTTTTTCATTTTTTTTCTTTCATCATAGCAAAACCAATTATAGGCAGTTTGATGTGGCTTGGGTGATGAGAGATTTTGTTCTGATTTATTTATCTTGAAATCAACCATTTTCTGCCATAATTGTTTTTCTGAAGTTGGAGTATATATCCATTTTAAATAGCTGTTCCACGCTAATGTGTTTGGATCGCAGTAAGAATAAGAATTCGCTCTAGAAATTTCTTCACGACATAACTTTGAAAAAAAAAGAAAACCATTTTCATTTCTGTTATATGACGGAAATTGGGCCATTTTTTCAAAATTCACCGCGTCGCCTTATTTAGGTTTTCTTTCTTGTCTTTAAATGTCTGAAAATACTATTGTATGAAACCTTTAAAAAATAGAATGAAAAATTTTCGAATTACTTTACGTGCGAAGTTATTAATATGATATATAATTATTAAAGAAGAAGTCAATATCCGATAATGCGCAATTTCTTGAATATTGTAAATCTCCGCGCATTATCGGAGGTTGACTTCCTCTTTAATAATTACAAAAAACCCACAGCGCTTTTTAATAATAGATTAACATTATATATACAATGAAGTTCCCCATATGTAAATACTGTTCTTGCTATTAATTAAAACAACAGGAATAGTTATAGCATTCGTTCTTAATTTTTGGCATCTTGTAACGCAAATAGAAAAACTTAGCAGACAATATTTACTTTTTAGAAACAGAATTCTAACAAATATATCCGGCAGTCAGTTGCACCATGTGAGGAATTTTAAAATTATTAAAACAAGAACTGTTTCTGTAACCGTGTGTGTGAGAATTACAAAAATGTTAAATCCATTTATAATGTTTACAAGATTGACCATCTTTAAATGGTCATTGGGTTAATTCTCTAAAGGTCAGAACTTTAATCAAGCTTAAAATTTAATATGTATTTTCATTTTAATAAAAACCACGTATAAATAAAATATCTATGAATTCTTATGAATCACAATTCTCATTATTTTAATATTTATATTTCTTTGTTAGAAACTTGTAATTATTACATATTTTACAATATAGAATGATATTGTTGACCATATCATTTTTTTATATATCTAATTGTAACATTTTAATACAGATGGAAATATAATGGATAAAATTAATCATAGAATTAAACTTGTTTGGAGTGCTTTTGGTAGAAATAACTTGATACTAAAAAGAAATATGCCTCTGTGTTTGAAAAGGAAGGTTTTTAATAAATGTGTTTTGCCAATGCTTACTTATGGATCTGAGACTTGGACACTTAATAGAAGAGCAATACAGAGACTTCAGACCACTCAAATAAGTATGGAGAGATGCATGTTGAGAGTAACAAGAAGGGATCAAAAACGCAATGTATGGGTAAGAGAACAAACAGGTGTTACTGACCTCAATGAAAAAATTAAAAGACTAAAGTGGAGTTGGGCTGGGCATATTGTTAGAAGAGATGATAATAGATGGACAATTGAAATTTTAAACTGGATTCCAAGAGATTGTAAAAGACCTAGAAAGAGACCACATGTGAGATGGATGGATGAAATAAGAAAGTGTGCAGGGGTGATGTGGAGAAGAGAAGCTAAAGATCGGAGATGGATTGAACTTGGAGAGAACTTCATCCTGCAGTGGATTGATAATGTTTGTTGATTACGATTATTATTGGTTAGCTATTAATACCATTTATTATTGGTTGTCATTTAAATAATAAACCAATAATTTTTACTTTCATTGTTTAGATCTGTTCATTTAACCCTAGTTGAATTCAACTAAAGATGATTTTATTTAAACTAAGGGTGTTCAGATTATTAAAATTGAATTTGATTTTTAATATACATTTTGCATTCGATATATATTATATTGCACGTATAGATTAAATATATATATATAAGAAAGTGTTACATTTGACTGAATATCCTACCTTTCATATGTTTTGATCCCCTCCCCCATGTTTTATTAGTAGCATTTGCTGTGTTATTATTATTTAATTTTTACTTTTTAAAAACTTGTAAACTTGAAAATTTTATTTTAGCTTATTCCATATATCAAATGCATAAATTCATTAATTAGTGTAATTTTGTTTTACTGGATTATTATATTTGAAAATAACTTACTATTCTGGAATGCATGTGTGTGTGTGTGCTATTTAAATATATATATATAAAAGAATATGAGTTTAAAACATATTAATAAAAAGATTAATTGATTTTAAAAGTTAATATTTTATTAAAAGCATTAAGTAATTATAACAATATTAAAAAAATAACTCTTAAATAACAATAACAGTAATGAATATTTAATAAAAAGTATTTTAAATTTAAAATGTGTTTTGAAATAAATAAATTTTATTTTAAACTTAAATAATATTTATTAAAAATAATTATAACTGTCTAGACAATCATGTGTTAGAAGTTTCTTTAATTAGAAAGTCAAGGATGAACTAATTAGAAAAAGGGTACATTTTACATTAGTGTTTAAATATACCACTTCCAAGGCCTCAAATCATCTTGGATGCTAAAACATCATGATATCAATGCAGATAAAACACGCACACACAGACATATATAAGTAGTGAATAAAAAGATAAGTGGGTTTTGACTTGAATAATCTTTGTGTCTTAAAATTTTAAAAAAAAATAGTGTCCTTAAAAGAAGATAAAAGGAGGAGTAAAGAGTCAGAAGTTATCTGAGTATTGCTATTTCATCAGGGTATGCTGAATCATGCATTAGATCAGGGTCCCCAACCCTATGCCCGTGGGCACCATGGCGCCTGCAGACCATTTTACGTGTGCCCGCCGCTATCCAAACATGATAAAAAATTATCTGATACAAATAAATTTAATTTTTAAAATTTCTTATAAATTATTGTATTATATTGTAATCAAATTGTAGGTCATACTATACTTTTACAGCATAAAAAATATAAACGTTAATTATATGTTAAAATTTTATTTTGGAAATAAATATTTTTTTTGTACATTTTGTGTATTATTAACAATATCCAACTATAAATTTACATTGAAAAAATAAATGGTGCCCGCCACCTGGCTGGTATTATAGAATGTGCTCTTAAGTGCAAAAAGGTTGGGAAACCCTGCATTAGATGATATTCACAAAAAGAATGCCACTGTCACACTATTGAGAAAAGAGTAAAATGCTGGGAGATAGAAACCACAGGAAGTTAATAAAACCAAGATTAGTATGAATCTTGCCTTATTTTTAAATGTATAAGTTAATTCAAATTTGGGCTATCCTTTTTTAAATCTGGTATTTATCATTTTTAAAGTTTTGAAACTGATATAACAAATAACCAAATTATTACTAGAATTGTTTATTAGTTTCAACTAAGTTCAAGAATAATATAAAATGTAACATCTTTAAAATGCTTGACAATAATTTCAAAAAAAAAAAAGAAAAGATATTGAAATCTGATCTTAAAATATATACAAAAACTTTCTCAATATGTATTATATTCTGACCACTGTCCATAAAAGATATATTATTACAGTTAATTAAGTATTTAAAGACTAATTTACTTATTGATTGTTGACTCATCTTGTCACTCAACTGGAAAAGTATTTCAAATTCTTTAATGTTCAAATATCTAATACATAATGCAAAGAAACTTATAATGGAATTAAGTTTGCTGTTTATAATCTATTATTGGCTTTGTTAACATTATTTATTGATTTAATTGCATCCACGAGGATATTAAAAGAATTCCCCAAGTTGAACTTTTATATATGAGTTTCTCATAAATTTTATAAAAGAAGGACTGGCATATTTTCCAGCCAGAAGAAAAACAAAGGATTCCTCATTAAAATGGATTAATTCCCATTAGGGAAAGAATTATTAATCCTTTCACTTGAGTTTAATGGGTAAGAAAAAAAAAGGCTTTAGCACAAAAACTGAATGTCTTTTTGGATTTGATTTTTGGATGAGATGTAAGAAATAAACACAAGGGTAGCTGATTTAGTTATAAGTGTAGATGTGGAGAGAGAATGGGTCTGTAAAATTAATGGTTAAGCGAGTTATTTATAAATGTAATGGAAAAGAAAGAGTCAAAAGTATTTATAAAAAAGTAATTAGAAAAGAACATATTGTTAAAATTGGGTATTTGAATATGCAAGGTGATAGGAGATTAGAAAAGTGGCTGAATAGTTTGTTTATATATATATTATAGGGATATTTATAACAGTATTTGCTACAGAAATAGCAGTAAGGAAAATTTTATAAGTAAAAGTTTTATCATTTTAGAAGAAAAATATATCCAGGTAAATATTTTATTCTCATAGTTATTAAGAGTTGAGTCAGAATTTAATATATTTCAAAATTGCTGTACAGATAAAACAGCCTTCAATCTGATATAAGTGGAGATGCAAAGTGTCTGAGAGTCACTTTGTGGAATATAAATATCTTATAAATTATATGTATTTTGCCTTGCTATTATGTCTTGTGACTGATTTATATCAACTAAATGAATGTTCATTACTGGGATGACAGTATGTGCAAGTGATTATTATATATCATTACTATTACTAGTTATTATATTTATGCCTCATCCATTTCATTATTAAGACACTGCTGGAAGTCATCAGTTGATTGGCAATTGGTGTAGATATTTTTCTCATTAATGTATATGTTTAGCCCCTCCATGAGAGATTGAACTTAGTAGTTTATCAGTACTACCTGGACATAGATAATGGGTGTTCAGTTATAAATCATTTATTACCTATCTTGCCTATTTATATTTCTATGTTTAAATGTCTTATTGAATATTCAAGGGCATTTTTAAGGCATACTTATTTTAAAGTTTATCTGCTAGGTACTACTATTTAACTTATAAGCAATTTTGAATTATAATATATCTTGTATCGATTTCCTCGCCTATCATAGGTACTAATAATGCTAGAATAAATGTAATTATAGATTGCATGACATGAAATTTTTTAATGGTACACCCAATGCTTTGTCCTATTGACTTTGGAGACGCAGTTAATGTTGTTAGACGGTCAACTCCACACTGTCGGCCTAATATAGGCGTATCTAGAGTTGTGTTTTATCTTAGTGCTAGATAATTGAAAAGAAAAATGTATGGGATGATAATAACAATGGAACCTTAATAAATACTGATAAAAAAAATGGTATTATACATTTTCATAGCAAACTTTAAAGGGAATAGTTAGGTTAGAGTTGTGTAAATACCATTTCAATTTGTTAAATTTAAATAAATATATTTTACTGTAATAAATGTTATGGCCCTTATTCCCAGGAGGCTGTAAAGTCACCAACCAAGGCAGCGGTTGGTGGCCGAAGGCGGAGGGTGCTAAGAATCCCCTGATTGCGGACCCAGGCTGCCATTTGATGATGACTTTTTATTTAGGTACTTACAACTGCAGATCACTTTCAAGTGAAGGAAGATTGCAAGAATTAAAAGAACTCTCTTATATTAAATGGGACATTATTGGACTTTGTGAGGTTAGAAGAAAAGGTGAAGAGACAATTGATTTAAAAAGTGGACATATACTCTATTATAAAGGCACAAATATTGGAAATACAAGTGGAGTAGGATTCATTATAAATAAAAAGTGGAAGAACAATATTGTGGAGATTGATGGTGTATTGGACAGAGTGGCAAGATTAGTTATACAACTTAATAGCAGATACCAAATGCAGATAATTCATGTTTATGCCCCAACAAGTTCTCATAGTGATGAAGTAGTAGAAGATTTTTATATGGATGTACAAAAGGCTTTTGATCAGAGTAAACACCATTTTAAAATTGTTATGGGAGACTTTAATGCTAGAATTGGTAAAAAAATGAAAGATGAAAGTGCTGTGGGTAATTTTGGTTATGGTAATAGAAATGAGAGAGGACATAGACTTGTGGAGTTTGCAGAAAAAGAAAAACTTTACATTATGAATTCTTTTTTTGAGAAAAATGTTAAAAGGAAATGGACATGGAAGCATCCAAATGAAGGTACAGCAGAATTGGATTATATTTTGACTAACAGGAAATACATATTTCAAGATTGTAATGTTCTTAATAAATTTAACACAGGAAGTGATCATCGATTAGTAAGGTGTAAGATATGTGTTAATGTAAAACTAGAGAGACAAAAATTATTAAGAAAAACAATATTTACAGTTGATATTCCTAATCTTCAGAAACATTCTAATGAATTTAAATTAGAACTTACAAATCGGTTTCAAAATATTAGTAGATTTTGAACATGATTCAGATTTGAATGAAATTAATATGAAAATAACTGATACATTTTTGAAAACTGCAACAAAGATAGTTGGTAGAAAGAAGCAGCAATTGACCAATAAAATTTCTATTGAGACTAGAGAATTTATGAAGAAAAGAAGGAATATGAAGATATACAAAAATGATGCATTAAAAAGAATTGAATATCTCGAATTTTGTAAAATGGTGCGGAAAAGAGTTGAAAATGATATAAGAAAGTATAACTGTGAACTAGCGAGGAAAGCAGTAGAAGAAAATAAAAGTCTTAAGAATGTAAAACAACATTTTGGTATTGGTAGGAAATTTATATCTGCAATAAGAAAAAAAGAGAGATGACATCATGAAATTGGTAGAAGATTTTTATCAAGAATTATATAGTAATAAAGAACAAGTACCTCCTATATCTATTACATCTTCCAAATTGCCCAGAATTTTAAATGAAGAAGTGAGACGTGCAATTAAATGTATGAAGAAAGGAAAGGCTCCAGGTAATGATGGAATTATAATTGATATATTAAAAGAAGCAGGTGAAGAAATAGAAAAAATTTTAGCAAAGTTATATACCAAATGTCTAAATGATAAAGAAGTACCGGATGATTGGAAGAATGCAGTAATAATATTAATATTTAAAAAAGGTGATAAAGAAGATATTAGAAAATACAGACCTATCAGCCTTTTATCAGTTTTATATAAAATTTTTACCAAGATAATTATTACTCGTCTACAGAGAACATTGGATTTCCACCAACCAAGAGAACAAGCCAGATTTAAAAGTGGTTTTAGTACAGTAGATCATATCCAGGTATTGAGAGAAGTTATAGAAAGGACAAATGAATATGAGTTGCCATTATGCTTAGAATTTGTAGATTATGAAAAGGCATTTGATTCTATAAACATTTTTTCAGTGATTAAAGCATTAGATCATCAAGGTATAGATCCAGGATATTGTCATATTTTAAAGAATATTTATAAAAATGCAACAGCAACAATTAGATTACATAATGATACTGAAAAAATCAACATTGAGAAAGGTGTAAGACAAGGTGACTCCATATCTTCAAAACTTTTTACAGCAGTGTTGCATGAAGTATTTTGTGGATTAAAATGGGAAACTAAAGGAGTGAAAGTAAATGGTGATTATTTAAGTCATTTATATTTCGCAGATGATGTAGTTGTTTTTGCAAATAATGCTTCAGATCTGCAGGAAATGTTGCAGGAATTATCAGATGAAAGTAGGACTAAAGGTAAATGTTACGGTCAGATGATGTATGTTGGCTTAACCCAGTTCGAATACTAGGCGAAGGTACCTCGGGGCCACTCATACGCGAGATATTAAATCAAGAATACTATGACCCTCCCTCTTCGTCTATTCTCAAGACTAACCCACAAACCAACAACACTATCTGAGACATGCATAGATATTCCTCAACCAGGCCACAAAGCTTAGCATCAGCGGGAGACATGGACGGGAACACCTACGGAGCTAAATAGTTAGTTAAATGTGTGTAAAAATACTAAGAAATATTTGTGTTTTGCGTGCCTGGATCATTGAAAAGTAAAAATAAAGCATTTAATATACAATTAAGAAACTCAAGCTTTTTATAGTTAAATCATATGTTTAATTAATGACTTTAATAATATGACTAATGATATAATGGCCTCCGCTATTCCCCTAAATTAATGAATAACTAATGAGACAATGAAAACCCGATTAATATGCTTGCGGTCTAAATCTTTCCTTCCCAGTTTTATTAAACATTGTCAACTCGAATCTGCTCAATAAAGTGCAATAATAAAAATCTTTCACAAAGCAGTTTCTAATTGCTTTGCACTAAAACAGAGTTTAAAATCATTTAAGATGTATATCGCTAAATCTGACATATGTAAGAAGCTAATGGCGGACAAAAGAAGCGTTATCGAGGAGATCAAGTTGGCAAACAAAAAAAAACTTACTCGTACTAAATTTTACAAGTATGAATAAAACTGGAAAGGGATTTTTATATGAACAATTAACTAATAAACGTAACCGCAATAGAATTAAAATATTTACACATGGGAGTAATGAAGAATAGCGAAGGAAAAGGGGTTAAATATCTAGATAGATGATCACGTATACATATATCTAACTAGTCTAATAAAAATAGTTACATTATAAATATCATTAAGCACACATTTCATAAATATTCAAGGAAGCAATTATAAAAAGTATGGACAAAAAGGGTAGCATAATAAATAGTTCATGAGGAGAGATAATGATTACCGTCCTTGTTCCTTGGCCATGTTCCATCGACGAGCGTAGCTTGATCCGTCCATCGATAGCTATTTGTCCGGACAAGGAAGGTGGAAATAAGTAGCATGCTTTTACGAAAAGTCCTACAGACACAGCACATAGTTCAGATGACTATGGAGTGGATATTAAGGCATATTGATGGTATTTAGGAACCTTGGCGATAGGCAAAGCTATTTATTTGCCTAGCCGAGCATAGTAGAATCCATCAAACTTATATGATTTTTAGCTTGAGCAGGTTCAAACTTCTTCATGATTTGTAGACGATAATTGTAGACTTTTTGGAATAAAATCACAAACAAAATCTGACAGAGTTCTCCTAAGAGAAATCTGAATGCATCTTGCAATAGCAGATCTGAATGAAACTTGCAATAGCAAAATCTGAATGCCTTGCAATAGCAAAATCTTGAATCAACCTTGCAATAGCAAAATCTGATATGACTCTCCTCTTTTGTTCTCTCCCTTTTATAACTTTTTTTCTCAGCTACCTTCTATTGTTTGTATGATCTTAGATCTTGATAAGCCCACCCACACTCTTTTGTTTCAAGGTAACACTCTCTAAAAATAAGCTTTTACTTAAAACTCCAAATTTATTTCTTTAAAGTTTGAATTTTTATTAATTAAAAAAGAAGGAAAGAGAAGTCCATCTTTAATTAGCCTTGAATGGACTAATTAATTAAAACATACATTCTTTTAGAAAATGTTTGGCAGGCTTATCTCAAAATAAATCATACTAAATATTTTAACAAGATTTTACAAAAAAATATATTCTTATTTTTTTATAGTAAATAAGCATTTTATTTCAGCAGAATTTTGCATTAACTCATATATATATACGCTTGACGTATATATATGTTTGCCCAATAGGTTTTACAAGCAATTTTTATTAACAGAAATTTAATCTTTGACTGGGATTTATTTAACACGAAATTTAACTGTAAATACAACTTTAATAACATAATTAATTTTAGCTTTAATGCAAAACCCTGCTGATATTGGGCTATAAACTTAGTTCAGTCCTACAATGCTAACTAAATTTATAAGAAACAGTGAAGCATGGATCGTACTTCAGATCCATTGCTTCAGTAATAATATTAATATTTAAAAAAGGTGATAAAGAAGATATTAGAAATTACAGACCTATCAGCCTTTTATCAGTTTTATATAAAATTTTTACCAAGATAATTATTACTCGTCTACAGAGAACATTGGATTTCCACCAACCAAGAGAACAAGCCAGATTTAAAAGTGGTTTTAGTACAGTAGATCATATCCAGGTATTGAGAGAAGTTATAGAAAGGGCAAATGAATATGAGTTGCCATTATGCTTAGAATTTGTAGATTATGAAAAGGCATTTGATTCTATAAACATTTTTTCAGTGATTAAAGCATTAGATCATCAAGGTATAGATCCAGGATATTGTCATATTTTAAAGAATATTTATAAAAATGCAACAGCAACAATTAGATTACATAATGACACTGGGAAAGTCAACATTGAGAAAGGTGTAAGACAAGGTGACTCCATATCTCCAAAACTTTTTACAGCAGTGTTGCATGAAGTATTTTGTGGATTAAAATGGGAAACTAAAGGAGTGAAAGTAAATGGTGATTATTTAAGTCATTTATATTTCGCAGATGATGTAGTTGTTTTTGCAAATAATGCTTCAGATCTGCAGGAAATGTTGCAGGAATTATCAGATGAAAGTAGGACTAAAGGTAAATGTTAAAAAGTCTAAATTAATGTTTAATCGATTTGCTCAAAATATGAAAATAAAGATTGATTATGATGAATTAGAAGAAGTTAACAGTTACAAATATCTTGGTCAGATTATTAATACAGATGGAAACATAATGGAGGAAATTAATCATAGAATTAAACTTGGTTGGAGTGCTTTTGGTAGAAATAACTTGATACTAAAAGAAAATATGCCTATGAGTATGAAAAGGAAGGTTTTTAACAAATGTGTTTTACCAGTTCTTACTTATGGATCTGAGACTTGGACACTTAATAGAAGAGCAATTCAGAGACTTCAGACCACTCAAAGAAGTATGGAGAGATGTATGTTGGGAGTAACAAAAAGCGATCGTAAACGCAATGTATGGGTAAGAGAACAAACAGGTGTTACTGACCTCATTGAAAAAATTAAAAGATTGAAGTGGAGTTGGGCTGGTCATATTGTTAGAAGAGATGATAATAGATGGACAATTGAAATTTTAAACTGGATTCCAAGAGATTGTAAAAGACCCAGAAAGAGACCACATGTGAGATGGATGGATGAAATAAGAAAGTGTGCAGGGGTGATGTGGAGAAGAGAAGCTAAAGATCGGAGAAGATGGATTAAACTTGGAGAGACCTTCATCCTGCAGTGGATTGATAATGGTTGATAATATGATATATATATAATAAATGTTATTTCACTTATATTGTAAATAAATATTTTGTTATTATTAAAATACATTTGTTTTCGTTGCCATTACTGTTGCATTCATTAACCAGAAAATCTTATAATAATAAAGTTTTATTATTTATAAAAGAGTACATCTCAATGGTCCTATTGATTTGGTTTGCTTATCCATTTCATCTGCATTACACTGAGTCATAGGTTTCATTAATTGCAATTTATTTTAGATATACTGTTATAATGCTGTGTCCTTTCTACTTGCTGCAATATTTCAGCTAATTTATACTTAAAATTATGTACTATATAAATAATTTTATTTATACATAAATAACATTCCAAGGTTTTTAAATAATATTTTATATAACTGTTAATAATTTAAAATATTGATATTCTCAGTTTTATGTATTTATTCTTCATTTCTAATTAAAGTACAAAATGTCAAGAATAAAATCATTTAAGCCTATAATATGAACCCTAAGAAAAGATGTTTCTAACCCGTGATTGTCACCTGCTGAGATTATTTTAAGATAATTATTATTATTGTTGTTGTTATTAATCATATTACACAATAAAAGAATCTGAGATTTTGAGAGTATTTAAAAGTAAATGTTTAGAAGAATCTTGTTCGCGGTCGGCCGTGCGATCTCTGCTGCCCTTCAGCCCGGTGGTATAGTGTCACCTTCTGGAGCGTTAGGCTCTCGTGTCGATTACATACAGCTGTGGCACCTCCGGCTCTCGAACATCACCTAAACTCCCGACCATCATCAGCAGCAGTTCTATTTCTTTGCCACCCTTTTAATTCTGGCATTCCGATTACAGAATTGTCATAAATATTAGTTATAAATATCAATATTAAAAACATGTTTAAAAATCACTCAAATAAATGAGTTTAGTATTAAAATAGGGATGGGGGGATCTTTTTTTCATAATAATCTTTTAGTAATATAAAGAATGACGTTTGTAAGAATTTAATCAATACGCTGCTTTTAATACGGGGATGAAAAGAATATCCTTAAGAGAAAAGTTAAACTTTTCAGTAAAGAAAGCCACAAACTTTTAATTAAATCTCTACGACGATTATATCACATTCCTGTTTTAGGTGGGAGGGGGTGAATTTTTCAATAAAGAATGATGGAAAACATTCTGATGACAGGTAATGGAAAATAAATTGCTTTTAACGTACCTTTTAGTAAATAATTACGGAGAAGGGGAGAAAAAGGCAGTAAATAGTAGGCAAATATTCCAATAAACACCTCAGGACAAAGAAAGCGGCGAAGTGATATTTTACAAAAAACTGCAATTCAGTTCTAATAAAGATTGCATATTTAAATAAAAATATAAGATAAAATATTGTGTGCGCGTGCTTTTCTGCTCATCATCATCATCATGGTGATCACTGCGTGGTTTGGCGCAATTGATAGAGCGTCTGACTTGGATCAAGAGATCCTAGGACAGATTCATATTGTGTGCGCATGCTTTTCTGCTCATCATCATCATTATGGTGATCACTGCGCGGTTTGGCGCGATTGATAGAGCATCTGACTTTGGATCAGGAGGTCCCAGGACAGATTCTGGCGTTTGAACTTCTTATGAACTCCGAAGTAATAAAACCATGTATATACCTTTTTTTATCATAATTACTGATGATGAAACATATATAGTCTAATAAATGTGTTTATCATCATCAATTTCAACAATCATTAATCCACTGCATGAAGATCTCAAATTTTTCTGATCCATAGCATCTCTTGTCCACATCACACCAGTAGACTCCCGTATTTTATCTATCCATCTACCATGTGCTTTTTTGCTACAACTTTTACAATTTCTTAAAGTCCCATTTAAAACTTCCACTGTTCATCTATTATTATCTTTTCTACTAGCATGTTCAGCCAAAATTCCACTCTTAATGCTTTCAATGGTGTCAGTAATACCTGTTTGTTCACTTATTGATGTATTCAGTTATCAATCTTTTTTGGTCACTCCTAGCGTACACTTCTGCATACTTTATCCCCAGGAAACAGGAGTAGGCATAAGGTACTACAACCAAGTAATGATAATACTAGCAAACCCTTGTAAATGAATGGAACCATTCTAACTCCAAGGAAGAGAGAGGGAGGGTGCTCTAGAAATTAGTTTTACAATGAATACACAAACTATACAGAACATGGTGTTCCATTTTTCTGACATTTTGGATGCTGTCTTTTGATTTCTTAAGCAAAAACGTTTTGATATACTCCAATACCATGTTTTTTATTCATTGCCATATCTTCCCAATGGAAACAATTGGCATTGCGCTTCTTTAGAAGGTCTTTGAGATAATCCTTAGAACTTCCATGAAATGATAGAGTTCACCATAGAACATTTTAGGAAGTCTTGTATTGTTTATTGATCTTACACATCCATTTAAGGATGTTCCATAAAATTTTCATAATACAATGGCAAGATCATAAAATCATTTATTGGTAACTTGCTAATGTGATATAGAGTCCATTATTGTAAAATCATACCTTCAATGGATTAGACAACCAAATAATAATATTACTTTCTCCTCAGAAGTGAGAGTCTGGAATTTTAATATACTGTAGCTGCCATTTCCCTAGCTACAAAGTAAAGTTATATGCTCTTTGGCCATTTAAACAAATACTGGCAGTTCTCCATTACTTATGGTCATCCTAGAATAATTTCAAGGGTTTAATATTCAACAATACATCATAAATCCTAATGAGTATTGTTGCCATTTTTAAATAACAGGAAGCATTTCCATGTTTAATGTAATTTCACTGACACAAGCCTTTCTTCACACCAGAAAATTTCCTTATTTTGCTTTCCATCTCGTGTAGGGTCACTTTAAAGGTCTTTCATAATCTTTTGAGATCTGGTTTAAGATTTCAACTGCCATCTATTGTCTACACTTGTAGCAATAGGATATTTGTGCTTGATAGTTTAATTTGCAATCATTCAAAAAAAAATTTTCTCTGAGTTTGAACAATCATAGTTTACAGCAAGTTAATAATAATGATGATGGTTGCATATATATATGTGTGTGTGCGTGTGCATATGCATAAATATTTATTTCAGATAAATACTATACAAAGAATTTTTAGTGTATACAACTATATTTTTAGATATGAAAACTAATGATGATATAGCTCATATGTAATAAGAAATAGAAACTGGATTGGACATACATAAAGTAAAGTTTAATGAAAGATGTTTCAGAGGGAATGTTGAGCTGAGCAATGATGAGAGCAAGTGGCGAAATGGATGATGTGACTGCTCTCTGGATATATCCGTGCGACAGAAAACTTATTGAGTGATTGATAATAATAAAAGAAAGTCCGCTATTTAGGGATAGATTCTGGAGCTCAAAGTCCATGGATTGTGGCTACACTTCCGGTACTACAAATCCTTATGAACTCCGGAGCGATATTAAACCTTCGTTTTTTTAAAAGACACAATAAAAGCGGTGATAAAATTAGTATGAAATTGTAATTTTAAAATACTATAATATAATATGGATAAACCCATTTAAATTCATACTAAGTTTCATATTTGATAGTTACTATTGACATAATTATATATTAGATGTCAATAAATCAAATCAGATTATTGAACCTTATTTCACCGTATCTACTTCATTCTATAACTAATTAGAGTTCGTGTGTGTGTTCTCAGCCTAAAAGCAAATTATAATAAATAATATTAGAAACAGGTATCATGGTCACGTAAAAAAAAAGAAGGAAGTAATCGAATGCCGCATGAAGGTCATTAAAGCTCTATAAATGGTTGAGCCAACTTGCGATCCATAGACCTTTTACTCTCGAGGCCGATTCTCTACCACTGCACTAAACCACGCAGGGTATTTATTGTCAATTGACAAAGTTTGGTCATCACTGGAGGTAGTTATTCAGTACTTGCTCTTTTATGCAACATACTTTACTGGGTCACCTATTTTTAAATCTTACATCGAATACCAAGAGAAAATTGAAACAGCAGAGGGCGTCTAAAATCATTTACACCGGATAATAAAAATTTAGTATATGTTGGGACGGGTGAATAATTAAGAAATAAAGTAAAGCGGACCTGAAAACTTTATTATAACGAAAACTGATTTTTGAAATAAGATTAACAAATGCACACATACAAAAACAAGTGCAAGTGATTATCAAATGGAGCATATAATCATTATATAGACAAAATGAAATAACCAAAATGAACTAATAATCATTGAAAGTTATTAGGGTGAAATTAATTCATTTATTGATTATAACAGCTGGGAGGGATGTGGGGTGTGAGAAATAGAAACGTTTAAAATAGGAGCAGAAAATAAAAAAAAATTGGATTTTTTTTTTTGGAAATAAACTCTAATCTCACTCATGAATTACGGGAATAACTTGTTCTTTATTTAAACAAACATTGTGTTAAATATCTTTAAAGTCAATTTTTATTTTAATCCACACAAACCCAAAACTTTAAAATATTTAATAACTTTCAACTGGCAAGCATCTTTAGAGATTTATCTATCACAGCCACTCTTAACAATAGACCGTTAAATCCAAATTCCATGCATCTATCAATAACTCAAATAATCATTCCCTAAATGATTATCAGCAAATGCAATGATCAAACTATTGTATTAACAATTGAATAAACATTTAATCAAATGCTCATTTAACTTAATCATCATGAAATTAGCTGGGAATAATTTTAGCTTTGTTTAAGAAAGAGACAAAAACATGTTTTAAATATTATTATATTAAATATATGATTACAATACAAAGCAAATCATGAAATAAGGTCACATAGTCATAGTTCTCTATTGCCTAGGTGTGAAATTCACCTTTGGACAGACAATTTAATTTATGTATAAACTTAAGAATTCTCATTCAATAAGAGTACCAAACTTTTCATGCAGTAGTGCCACCAAGTGTGAACCTTTGTAATCAATGGATGCAGGAAAATTTGTGCATAAAATTCCTATCTAGTGCCTACTCATCCAACATCCCCAGGCTAGTATCTAGCTTGTGGCTTTCATCAGTGAGGAGTCTTAGATTTGAGAGCACTGCACCTAGATCTTAGGATCTAATGCAATCCTCCAGCAGTGATGTGTCACCTCCTTGTTTAACTATAAAGCTAGGAGCTCAAGATGAAAACATAATGTTTCGAGCACAAGCTCATTCACTTGTGTATAGTTTTATAGATTTTAACTCTTAACTTTATAATTAAATAAGTAGGTAAAAGGTGGTTGCTGGAGGGTTGTATTAGATCCTAAGATCTAGATGTAAGGTTCGCCACTGAAAACCACAAGCTAGAAACTGGTCTAGATGAGTAAGCAGTAGATAAGGATGTTATGCACAAACCTTCCTGCATCCATTGATTACAAAGGTTTGCACTTGGTGGCACTACTGTACGGAGAGTTTGGTACTCTTATTAACAGCATTTTTAAGCATATGAACTGATGATCATGTGGTGATTCTCATCCAATATTTTTTTTTGAAAGCAAAAGAAAGTAATTCTGCTCTTATTTTTAGATATAATACCCATTTTCCAATACGTTTGAGGGCAATGTCTACTTTTCTTAAAAGTGTTGTCCATGAATTTTGGGGATTCTTGGAATCTTTTAAGGGAGGCCTCAAAACTATTCCATAATTGTTTATTTATTCTATAAGCATTAAATAAATAACACAGATTTTATGTAACTGAGCAGGAACTAGCTGAAACGGCCATTGAGACGTACAAGTTTTTGTCAGTGCATTTTTCACCTTTAGCTCAATCCTATCACAACCATCCAGTACCCCAGAAGTCAGACCAACTTGTCCCCACTATTGATACATTAGAAACATATACTTTTTCAAGTAATTCATAGAGCATGTCCCAATTAACTTTATATACATGTTATTTTTAGAAATACTTTAAACTTAACTTTTTGTATTTAGTTTAGAAGGGGTTTAAACTCATGCTTTTAAGCTCCCTATAGCTGTCTACTCCATTTTTGCAACCGATACGCATGGCCACATACATGTGAAAAAGATATATCTCCAATATATGTATTTCATGCTGAAGCAGCACTCATCAGTTGGTCCAGATCATGATTGGCCACACATATATATAATCAGGGCTCAATTTATGTTAAGATAGCAAATCTTCAAACTTTAATGGACAGACTTCAATTATCTTTACTCTCCAAGTGATAAATGGAATGCTCAAGCCCTTGTTGCTGCCAGTATTATTGTCATTGACCCCTCATGTATAGGACCTAAAACATCCATTTAAATACACATAAAAGGGATATATATATTTAATTATATTTCAAACATCTATTCCATCACACATCCCTGAAACATGATCAAAGATGTGGAAAATATAAAGATCTCCAAGATGTGCATTTCTCACTGAAGCAGCACTCATCAGTTGACCCAGATCAAAGTGCATGTTTCTAATATATCAATAGTAGGAGAGATTGGTCACACTTTTGGGCTGATGAATGGGTTGTGACAGGGTTGAGCTAAATGTTAAAGATGCAATGATAAAAAAAAAACGTGCATACATTATGTAACTCATTGGAAGTGTCATTTATATTCTGTTTAGTCAATAAACGCTATAAAAGTAATAAGAAAGGTGGATTTATTAAAAAAATTTTAATAGTAATGTAACTCCCAAACAAGAAAGATTTGAGGAGTTGAAAATATAATATAAAATAATAATTAAATAAATTAAATACACATAAAATATTATTTAGTATAATACAAGCAATGAGTAAATCTTTTTTAAAAGTCAAATAACTGGTATTAGTTAAATTCAAAGAACATTCTTGCATATGTTTATGATCCCAAATGATTTAATATATTCTATTTATATATTGGACTAATTCCATCATCTAATATAAGCATTGACTGTTTATTAAATAATTTGGGATCACAATAAATAAGTTGTTCCTGATTGGAAGTTTTGAAAAAATTTGATGTAGTCATTGATATTTACTACTTACAATAGAAAATCTAGGATCTAAACAAAATTTCCTACAATAAATATATAAGAATTGGTCTATATTTATGTAAATGAACATCTAGGAGTCCCATAAATATCTCTAACAGATGTGGGACAAGATCTGTCAAAAATAATAATATTGCGAAAGTAGAACACCCTCCCCCCAGAGATTGTGTAACATAATAAGATTCAACAAGAAATATAATTAATAATTGAAACTGATCAAAATTTTAAAAAAATTTGAATAAATAGAGCATATAATTTACATAAATGAGAGCATAATTAATTAGTGCATACTTATACCAATATCTCATCAGCTTTGTTTTTTTTTATTCTCTCTCTGGTTACAAATGAAGTTTTTCAGAAAATGTAATGCATAATTATGGTAATGATCAAATATTTCAATGAAATGGACAAATGATTAGTTGGAAGGGTGAGAATATTGAAGCCTCTCCATTAAAATTTGCTGTCTCAATATAAGCCGAGCACTGATGTGTGGGGGATTATCTGGTCCAACTGATAAGTACTGGTTCGACATGAAATACATACATTGTGAATCATCTTTTTCACATGTGTGTGGTCATGTGACCCAGTTGTTTGATATGAATAGGATGATGAATATAGACTGCAAATTCTAAGTTCAAATTCCTCTATTTACTATAGTAAAAAATTCAATATACTGGATGAAATGATTAATTACAAATTGCCTTGGAAATAGTTTACATCATAGTATAAGTCCAGTCCATCCCTCTCCTATTAATATAAATGAATATAGAATGGTTTGATAATATGAGGGATTAGATTGACCTAATGTCTATATGGAGGTGACTACAATATCAAACCCACCAAAGGTTTTGAGCATACCATCATTGGTTTTTGAATGAAATGGATGGTAGAATTGTTGGAAGGGTGAGAATATTGAAGTCTGTCCATTAAAGTTTAAGGAATTGCTATCTTAATATGAGCTGAATATTGATTATATATATATGGGAGATTATGATCTGACCCATCTGATGAGTTCTGGTTCTAGGTATTTAAATATCCTATACATGAGGGGTCAGAGTGACTTGAGGTCAACATTGGCATAACAACAATATTGCCATCAGCATGGGATTTGGGCATTCTATCATCAGATTTTCAATGCTGTGGATGGCTGAAGAGTTGGAAGTTGGAGTAGATTAAAGCCTGTCCATTAAAGTATAAAGATTTGCAATTTTAATATAAATTGAGCACTGATTATATACATGTGTGGGAGATGATAATCTGGATCAACTGATGAGTGCTGGTTCAGCACGAAATACTCTATTGGTGATTATTTATCTTTTCTACGTGTGTGTGTGGTCATGTGTATCAGTAGTTGAGATAGTTTGGATAGTTGAATGTTGCTTGAAAGTCTGAGTTCAAATCCCCTATATTTACAATTAAGTTCCAGGTATAAGAATTCCTGTATTTCAAATCTTTGATAAAAACATAAAACTTTTAAAAATTCCAGGCAACGATTTTATAAAATTATTATACTGCCATTTTGCCTTGGGTTTTAACAGAATGGAAAATGGATTGGGGGTGGGGGTCTCGTTCAGTTATTAGCAAGTGGATCTTGTATTAATCAGTAGCATAAAATTATTGTAAAAATAGAAATGCTCTAAAATATTATATTTTTCAGAAGCATAATTGATTTTATGTGAAATTATTGAAAATTATAGTAATTGTCGTTGATTTTAAAAAATAGATAATTTCTATTTACTGTAGAAAAAAAAATTTCATTTCAAAAATTGAAAAGTTAAATAGTTAAAGAATAGGTATGTTATAATTAGTTAATTAAAAACAATTCTTTAAATAAAAAGCAAGAAATAGCAGGCCTATTAAAGAAATGAAAAAAGCAAGTTAATTAAGTTAGAAAATGTTAACTTATAAATTTTAATAAGAGTTTTTTTCCCCTTGGGATCGATGATGTTATTCCGTGGTAAGAAACTAACGAAGAGACTCAAATAAAAGAGGCGCTTTGCTCATTTCCAGATTAAGACTCAGCGGCTAGCAACATCCACCTCACCCCCTACCTCCAACTGCTATTGCTGTAGGTAGATGCAATTAACTTAGAGAAACCTGATATCCTTCATTAGTATAATGGAATGTTTGCAATACATGAAAAAAATATAACAATGAATATGCCCATGTGCACCATAGCTGATCAATCAGGTAGTAGTTTTAATCTGCAATGTAATGATTAAAATAGCTGGTGTCATCATACCTCTGAATTCCATTGTCTTTTCTCCATGGTTTTGTTAACTTAAAGACTGGGTTTGTAAAAATCTCCATGCTTAATGTTGAGATAGCAAATGAGATAGTATTGAATACTGGCAATTGAATGGAATATGAGATATATACAAAATAACCTCAAAGGGGAAATGGAATTGTCTATTAGAATGTTTACAGAATATTGTCTGCCCAAAACTTAGTGTTTTCACATGTACACATTTTTTTGAATATAAAGTTATATATAACTATATACTTGCAACCCTTAAGGCTCTAGTTGAGATTGTAAAGGTACACGTAATTCTTTGGAGTATCTAAATAAATTATATAAAAGAAAAGAGAAAGTAAATATGAAATATTTCAAAATAGTTAAATAGAAATAGTTGGGTGGTTTGGTCATTGGATTCATGTGTTTCGCTTTGAAATAATAGTAAATTTATTTCATCCGCTAAGTGCAGGATTGTTTTCATAAGGAATAACAGTGTGTAAGAAAGTGTTCCAAATAATTATTATTGTCCACCACGTGCAGGACTCATATTATGGAACTTTTAAGATTCAAATATCATTAACTCGTGGCTAAGTCATTTTTTTTTATTATGAAACACGTGCAGACCATGGCCAATACACATTGTTTTCATATAAGTAATTTATTCCAAGTTTTGGGTTTAAAGTGTAAGCAGGGGAGAATTTCAGACCATTCCTTTCCCATTTATGAAACTATTTAAAATTTATTTATACGCTTGAATTTTAATTAATATCGTTTATGTGTGTGTGTTTATTCTCTTCTTTATTCTGTAAATATTTATATAACCATAGAGGGCTTAATAAATTTAACATCTAAGTTTAAAGTGTGGCGTTGTGCTGTGTATTTGATAATGATATTATTGTTTGACCTTTTCTGTTAACGAAGCAACAAACCACCATCCCCGAGATCATGATTTGATTGAGCTAGTCAGGGATTAAACTTACCGGGATCGGGAATCGTTCGTTAGGCATTCACTTTTCTATCGATTTTATATATAAAAAAAAGAAAATATAAGAGATTATAACTCTTTATTAATTACATGATCATATCCCTTAAACAGGGGAGCAATCTCTTTCTTAGGGTGGTGCGCAAAGGTTGCAGTAAACGAACCTTTCAAAGGTATGATTATAGTAATGTATATTTTGGATGCCTTTGAATATTTCTTAATTGCTGCTCGATGTTAGGAAATGCATGTCATGCTCAATGCGTATAGAGACGCAGGCAGCGACCGTTACAGTGTATTTGACTTTTGATGTCTATTCTTACTTTAATACACCAAACCTATTCATCTCAAATTTTAATCAGTTATTAATTGCGCAGAATATGATAATTGCCCTTATCATATTCTGATAAAAGAAATGGTTTTGATATAATGCACCCCTTTATAACTTTTGAATTCCAAATTTAAAATTTGGTGCATACCATAAGGTCCTAAATACACTGTTGTTTTTGTAATGTAAGTGCTAGTTCAGTTTCAATAAGGTTTCATGATCTTATTCTTTAAAATAGGCTAAACAGTAATAAGTGATACTTTGAATATCATCGCATAAGCTGGTGGTATTGACTAAGAATATGGTCAATGGGATACGAGTATTTTCCCATCCCTGAGTTTAATTTAATATATTGGTTTTATTTCATGCCATGTCTTTGAATTAAAATTTGTAAATATTGTAAATAAAGTTTTTGTTTTTAAAAATTTATTTAGTTGCCTGTAGTCTTATTGCTAATCACCATATATACACTATTATTGTTATTGCTATCGACCTATCAGAAAATTATAAATTGAAATCATCATCGACCAATATAGTACTATTAACTATATTATGCTATATCATAATAATTTGTTAAGCCTTATAATTTATTAGTACATCTAATGCATCATCACACATATAATCAAAATGTTAATAACTTAGAGTACAGATTATTTTAAGTAATAGATTAAAAGATAAATATAATATTGATTTAATTGGTTTAGTTGAACCCACAGAGCTATCATTCACTGATCTTGATCACATGGTTTATAATTATTTGAGAAAAGGAATTTGGTAAGTTATTGTATTTATTTATTAAAAAGTTATTCCTATTTCTTAAATATTAAAGTTATAAGAGTTATTGAGTTCATAAAGTTTATGTGTAACTGCTAAATATAGTTCTTAATTTGAGTTTATATTGAGAGCTGTTTTGTGCATTCTATTCGGTAGTGGTAAAATCCCTCTCACTGACCCAAATATATTTTGTATAATGATTTGAGTGTTTGAACCCTGAGAAGAATTAGTTGTTAAGTTTCAAGGTAGAATTTAAATTTGTAATAAATTTTATATCTAGTTAATTATTATAGTTGGACTTGAAATAGATTACTTTCACTGTTTTATGAAAGTCAACCAAACTTTAAGGTATAAATTACTTCTTTTGTTGTAAAAAGTATAGCTTGTTTTAACTTTATGATAACTACTCTGGTTATGTCAAGCTTGAAATCCCTATTTTTATTTAGCTTATCTTTTTACCATTTAATACCATATTAGTTTATAGTTTAAGATTTGAGTCTCCATCATTAACATTGTTCTTCAATTTCATCTTGATCGTACTTGTATTTATTCATTCTCATTTAACATTAATTCATTATCATAATTGATTAATCATACATTAACTTTTATTCTTTTAGCATCTTAACTATTCATTAACTCTTATTCTATCATCATCTTAATCATTCATTATTCTCATACATCTTCATTCTTTTCTTTTCATTCTTAGACTCATTTTATTCCACTATTCAATTATTACTTTTTTCCATTATCCATTTAGTCATGTACATCATAATTTCATAATCATTCCAGAGATATAATTATTAGTTATTTATTGGTTTGCTGAATATCAAATTTAACTCATCACCTTTTGTTTGTGTGGATTTCAAAGCTGGTTTGACCAGAAGTTATTATCTTTATTAGTCATTTTGTGATCTTCTTTAGATCTATAGTTTCATGCTAGTTTTATTCAATACAGGAATCATTTCGTTAGTTTTACATTTTTATTTCTTTATGCTTATATTTCTTGATAATGAGAGTATGATAGGTTGCATAGGAGAATTTAGTCACTAAAATGTGCGGCATGATTTATGACCAGTTAGACGGTTACAATATATCAGGCGTCCCCAACCCTATGCCCGTGGGCGCCATTGTGCCCGTAGACCATTTTACGTGTGTCCGACGCTATCCAAACATGATAAAAAATTATTTATCTGATACAAATAAATTTAATTTTTAAAATTTCTTATAAATTATTGTATTGAATTGTAATCAAATTGTAGGGCATTTTATACTTTTACAGCGTAAAAATATAAATGCTAATTATATGTTAAAATTTTATTTTTGAAATAAATATTTTTTTGTACATTATGTGTATTATTAACAATATCCAATTGTAAATTTACATTGAAAAAATAAATGGTGCCCACCACTTGGTTGAAAAAATAAGTGGTGCCAGCTATCTGGCCGGTATTATAGAATGCGCTTTTAAGTGCAAAAAGGTTGGGGACCCCTGCAATATATAATATAACATATTTATTATAGTATTTAGGTTTTAAAAAAATAAGATTTATAATTGATATGAGAATTTGAATCTATAACAAATTTTTTTTCTCATCCTAAAGAATTTACATTCTTTATGAAATTCCACAAACATGGGTTGTTTTTTTTTGTCAGTTTTTTTCTTTTCTATTAAAAATTCTAGTGATCTCTCAATTATTTGCCACAATATATTTCACCAGTAGCGTTTGAATAAAATTATAAATATATTTATATGTTCAATATATGTGATAATATAATATTGTAAAATTGTTTCTGATCTCTGCAACTACTGGATTATTTAAAAGAAAAATAACCTTGTATCGTTGGTAGGTTTGTGTGTGGGTATAATTTTGCTGATAAACTTCTTAAGAATTATCTTTCCTTAGTTATGAATTTTAGATAACAATTTGGTATAAAACTGGCAAAACTCTCCATACATATTGAGCAAATATAATAAATAGTGATCATGTGATGTTTATTGGCTTAAATTTGGTATAAGAAAGAGGGCTCATAAGAGAAAGCAAAGGTTGAAATACCTAATAATACAATAAACACTAATGAAAATAAGGTTTTATGTAACGGCATTAAAAGAGCAGCTATATTTACGACCATATATACAAACTATTTGAATAATATCAACATTAATTCATTGTTGTAGCCATACTCACTAATGTATAATGACATTACCCATGCTCTCATAAAAGTATTTATTAAAAACTAGGTCATTAGATAAATAAGCCATAGGAATTTTTACCTGGTGCTAATTGTAACGGTATGAAAAATAGAGCTGCTTTAACCTAACCTAGAGATGCAGGTAGAGGGGGTTCGAACTTCACCCACTCCTCCAGATTGCTATTGAGCAACTTACTCCCCAAATCTCACTATAATTTATTCCTAATGTATGCCCGGTAGTCAGGGAGAGAAGAGACCACAAAAAGGAATTTTTAACATATATAATGACCAGGTGTACATACATATATAATGTGGTTTTAATTGTAGTGAATGAAAGACAAAAGAAACTTATTATTTACATTAGCAGAACTACACAACGCTTTTTATTAATGGTGTTGCAGGCTATTTTCCCTGCAACCGTATACAGATATGTAGGAAATCATCTTTCTGTCATGAGAACAAAAAAAAAAAGGACAAATTTCTATTATAATTTTGGGAATATTTCTAGCCAACGGTCAGATTACACAATTTAAAGAGAAGACATAATTTCAGTTGACTCTATGGTGAGAGTACAAAGTAAGAAATAAATGGTTAAACTAACTAAAACATATTTTGGACGCATTTAAAGTACAGCCCTTTTCTAAAAATTAAATAGTGACCCGAACGGATATTTTCAGCTTTTATAATATTTTAAAGGTTTTTCTTTAATAAATATATATAATATTACATCCTAAGGCAATGAAATATTGTGAGCTAGGATGGGTCTCGAGACATGATGGCAAAAACCAAGTGGCTAACATGAAGTCTGGATAGCTCTCCGTCTCTAAACTGAGTTAGAGAAAATGGAATTCGTTCGCTGACTGCGTGATCCGAATTTAGGCAGGAGTTTTATTGCTTATGTCCAGTTATGTATTCTTATACATATAAATATTCTGAAAGAGATGAAATCCAATTTCATTAATCATCATTGTGATTACGAAGCAAGTATTTTCCTATGTGGATTTGGTAAAAGAGTGCGCTGAACACATGCTGAGACGCTCACAGATCAACCCAGAGAGCAATATAATACAAATATGGTCAAACGACCTTTAATTTTTTTTTAAAAAAAATCTTTGCAAATATATTTATATAAACATTACGAAAGTCTAACCAAACAGATAATCCATTATACCATAATAATTCTTACTTTCCTTTCATAAACTTGAGATCACTTAAACAAAAAAGGCAGGTAATCCGTCTACCCACAGTCAATATGTAATTTAAAACTTTAAATATATATAGTCAAATGTACACTCTTTTTCTTTTTTACAAATAGAATAAATACGAACGCTTATTTTATTTTGCATTCTTCAAAAATAGGATTATACATTCGTAACTCTTCCATTGGGAAAAAAATGTATAATGAAAGTAACATTGGTAGGGATCTTTCTTTTCTTTTTATAAAAAAAAACAAAAACTAAATAGAATCTTTAATAGTTAAAAGTGATTTTTAAAAGGGGGATTTGCATTTTCTGCGTTTTGCTTTCTCTCTTTTCTTTAAAAATAAAAAAATGAAATATTTAATTATAGGTGTATAATGGCGATCAAGTTTAGTGAGCATTTTCCACTTAAATCAATAAGAGTCATTGTCGCCATTATACGTATCAAAGCCACACCAATTAAAATATTAATAAAAATAAATATAGAATATTATACGTATATAATTTCCAATATATATAAAACAACATAAATCTATATTTAATTTACAAATTACAAAGTGGTTTTTTAAAATTTATTTGATAGTTACTGGTAACTAGATGGGGTGGGTCAAGATGGGTTCATTTGACGTTTCTAACAAGTCTTCTCGGTTCTTCAAATTGTTTTTCATGTTTTGAAGGCAGATATTAGCTGATACAGTGCAGGCATACAGGGCAGACACTTTAGTTCCCTGGCTGGCTCATATTGTTACAACTCCGGTCTCGGGAACGGATAGGAGAGCGAAGGCAAAGAAGATTATTCCCTCATTTTTGCAAAGTAGCACATTTTGAATTTATAGATATATATATGCTGAACAAATAGACTATGGCTTGAAGTAAGTACAGCATGCAAGATTTCACAATGTCAAATTTTTCAGCAAACTTTTTCCAGTAAAAATTCTTAATATCAAACCTTCAGCAAAGGTTATAGCAAGTATAAGACAGAGAACAAAGAAAAATTATTTTTTCCATTACGTTGTTTGAAATTTTCCCTGTATCTATTATTTCATCTAATTAAAAAAAATGTTTATAAATTAAATTCCTTTTCTTAATGGATTCTATTTAATTAAGAAATTTATCTTATCTATTTCTGCCATCATATATTTTAAAAATAGTTATAAATAAAAATTTAAACTTTCTATATTTTATTTCATTAAGTCTTTTTTTTTCTTTAAACAATTTCCTTCTTTAACTTATATATATCAAATTTATTAAGCACAAATAGATAACATTGTAATAACGTGAAAGCTAAAACCTTCAAATTTAGGCATAGAAGAAGGTGGGTCCCATCTTTTTCTTCTAATTCTGACTTGTGTTTGAGAATTGAGAGATCCATGTGATGTCATTATACATCTGATTGGCTGTCACATAAGCATGTTTAAGGTGTATCTGTTGAAGGTTTTTTCTTTAACTTATGTAACTATTTCTGCAGATGATAATTTATCTTAAGAAAGAAGCATACATTCACTGTGGTTGGACTTAGGGTCTCAGCTAAGCCAGCACATATATATTTGTATATATCTGCACAGCTTCATAATAATATATCAAACTAAATACATTCACTTAGGAAGATTCAGAGTTCATACTTTTTCCAAATCAGATTTTTATGGCACCAAATCTTGCTTATCTTTTTGACAGGTCTAGTAACTTTATTATGAAAGGGCGGGGTGATCAAATAAATGAGCCTATTGATACTAAGTGATGTCAAATCAATGTCTATACTTGCTGTTCACACATGTAACATCGTGTCTACTTGTAATATTTAAACAATTTTTTTTTTACCATATTTATGCCACATAGTTAGTCCTTGATAAATCCTTATTTAGTGTTGTCCTATCCAGTATCCCTAGATTAGTTTCTAGCTTTTGACTTTCATCAATAAGAAGCTTCAAATTCCACTCAGAGAATAGAAATGCCTACTGTTGTTAAAAAATGAGACTGTAATATATAAATGAGTTCAGATCTCTATGATTATACAAGCCTGTAACTTGAAGTGAAAACATTAATGTTTTTAATTTTAGGCCAATAGCTTGTTAATAAAACAAAGAAATAAAAGAGGCTGCTAAAGGAACTAACCAAAAAGTCCAAATGCACTATTCCAAGATGCAAATGTCTTCATTGGTAAAAAGGAAAAGATAGGAATTGGTCTAGAGATATTGGATAAAATAGCACTGGATAGGAATTTTTAATAAGTACTACTATCATTCATTAATAACTAAAACTTGGGTACTAGGTGGCTTATATATAGTGAGAAAAGTTGTTGCCAAACAGTGTTGTCTAAATGGATATCATGATGTTGAATTGGTTTTTAACGTGACAATTTTTTTTTGCAATTTCATTTTATTTTTTTTTATATTCCATGAGTTTGAGATTGAGTAACAGATTTCCTATCCAAAGATTTTACCTGTTGCTTTAATGGTAAATGGCTAACTTGTTGTTAAATTGATTATTATATTATGGAGAAATTGATTGATTTATTTTCTTCAAAAAATGATTTATTGGATGACAAAATAATGTTGCATTGACCTCTGTTGGATTAAATATTATTGATTTAATTACTGAAATTTTAAATAGAATATATGGCATGTTATTATATCTGTGGTATGTATGCAATAGTAATATTACATTTTTATTTTGTTCTAGGTCGCATTTCTTCTTTCTTCTGTCGTTTCTAACACAACTGGAAATGACTCTGATATTTTTGCCAACCTTTATCCTGCGATTGTTGAATGCTTTGCCATCATATTGTTTGGTTACATCGCGGGCCGGACTAATATCATTTCAACAACTGAATCAAAAGGTAATCAATAATCTGTTTCAGAGATGTAATTATTTTTAAACTTAGTTAAGTAATGCTTAAGGCCCCATGATATAAAGATTTGGGTCAGAATCTGTAATAGTATGAATATCATAATCTTTTTAATTATATAAGAAAAAAAAAAATTTTTTTATTGTTCTAATTAGCAATAATGAATTTTAAATGTATATTATTTTAGATGATTTTTATAGTTGTTTTTTTTTAATTATACTTATTATTTTGCAACGATACAAAATATTTGGTTTCAACCATTATCATCCATTGCAGAATGAAAATCTTGAAATTTAATTTAATTTTTCTGATTCATAGCTTCTCTTCTCCACATCATATTTACGAATGTTCTCATTTCACCTACCCATCTCACATCACATGATCACCATTTCTTTTGTTTGCTCAAGCTGTTAAAATAGGCAAAACTCTCCATAAAGTAGTGCCATTCAGTGCAAGCCACAATAATCAATGGATGCCTTCTGGCTTGCATTGAGTGGAACTACTGTATGGAGAATTTTGCCTTTTTTCTACCCATATCACACAGTCACTTTCTAGGTCTTGTCTAAGACTTCAGATCTTTATCTGTTATCATCTCTTCTAGCAACATATTCACAAACAAGTATGCATTTTGACTCAAATTTGCCATGGCATTAGATGATTTTTTCAATATTCTGCTAGCTACCATTTTGAGATGCTGTCATTTTATTATAACAGAAAAACAATAGCCCAATTTCATCTTACTCTAATACACATATAAGCGTTAAGATCGCTAATACTATCCAATGTAAAATATCAAACCATATTCAATTTAGAGGTAAATAAAATGAACGAACCTTGCAAGACTTTCTAAAAGGGTGTTAATAGTGAACCTAGGCATGGTTTTTGTGGAAGAGGTAGACCCATCTTAAGGATTGTCTCAAAGACATTCTAAGAAATGTAGTCAATTGTTTTTTTTTCAGAAGATATGGTAGAGAATAAATTATATTGGAGAGCCACAATTAGACATGGTGTGTAATATTTTATCAGGAAAAGTTTGTAAAACATCAAGCGAGCAGAAAAATGGACCAGCTTGTTTTATACGTGGATGTATTTGTGGTTCACATATTGGTTTGTATAGTCATCGGAAAATTCATTTGTAGAGTATTGTCGTTGCTGTTAATTAGAACTTCTACACTTATTAATGAATCATTGTTTATTATTAATTTTGAGTTGGGGTAATAATCATCAATTTGGGTAAGGTTTTAAATAATGACCACAATGCATCTGTATTGCATAGAACAGGGGTAGCAAACAGCGGCCTGAGGGCCATATGCAGCCCGCCAAGAGTTTTTATTTGGCTCGCCAAGGCAATCGGAAAAATTCGCCTTGAACTAAGATTTCCTACCCGTGCATGACCGAAGAGTTGTCTCGTATTTTGCACTAGGATGGCCATGTCAATATAACATGTGCAGTGTAGATACGATTTGCAGTGCTTTTCCAGTTGTTCTCGTTAATTTTAATTTTGTCTTTGGATTAGCAAATGTATACATTTCCAACTTTAGTGAAACCATGAACCCTCTGAAAAAATGTAAAATCGGTGATGAATGTTGTGTGTTTAATGAAGAATGGAGAAACAAATATTTCTTTGGTAATACAGGAAATAAAGTAGTGTATTTATTGTGTCATGAAAAAAGGGGAGCGGCCCTCGGCTAACCTTCACTTCCACAAAGTGACGCCCAATGCGGCCCTCCGCCAACCTCTGCAGTCCCTGAGGCAAAACAATTGCCCACTTCTGGCATAGAGTACGCTTTATATTGTATTATCTATTTAAATATGTATATTTGAGTATGTGTTAATATGCTCACACTTCGAAAACAAGCAAATTGCTTAAGAATATTTATATGTAAAATAATTGTTAGATATCCAAAACTAGGCACCCATCAAGGTCATTTAGCTGAAATGCATCTATAATATAAGTAAACTGGTATGTTATTTTATTTTGGATAGCGGTTATGGATCTTAAAGCCTATATATGCAACAGAATGCATTAAAGTTGATATATATATATACACCTGGGTCTCGTTTTATGCGATAAACACGCGCAAACGAAATCGCGCAAAAATAGAAGTAACTTACGTTGAAAAGGGGGGGATGTGGTCTGTGATTTTTCAAATTTCGCGTAAAAGCAAAGCACCAATGTAAAATTACTTTAAAATTTGCGCAACAAAAAAATAAGGAAATAAAATATGACTAATAAAGAATTTCAAATTTGAAAAAAATTGATACAAGACAAACTTTTTTTAACTATAATATTTAATTTTATTCAAAATAATATATTTTTATGCATAATTTACAGTACAGTAATTTACATTTTTTTTATACATGTTTTAATTATTATCGCTATTTGCCCAAAAACACGTTCATTTGCAAACTAGTAAAAAATCAGATTCTCATGTGATGAGATGTGATGTATTTGGCTTCTCTTTAAACGAAGTCAAGAATATCTCAGCAATTATTCTCACAAGAGGAAATACAACTAGCGCCAAGTTTACTCTCATGTTGTGTTAATGGTTTTCTGTTGACGACGATGATGATTTTATTAATTGTTTATGAACTTAGACTTATGATAATAAAAAGACATTTATTCACCACTGCTGGGAAAAATTTAATTAAAACTAACAACTAAAAATTAAATTCATATTTTTGTCTTTCATTTTCAATTCCGTTTAAAAATCAAATTTCGTTTTACATCACATTCATTTCAAGTCGCCCATAAGTAATTTTTAAATTGTTAATTACAATTAAAAATCAGATTTTAATTTGCTATTACTGACCTTTTAAAAATCAACTTGTGGACACTAAATGATTAATAATTGATTACGTTCTTTTTTAAAAAGCAAAAACAGAATGTGATTTAAAATGCAAAATTAACACGCACAATGTTTGAACAAATTTACATTATAATCTTGTAAAATTTAATGTGTGTATACATAAAATGTGGAAATTATGGTTTTAATTTCATTATTGCATAAAATCTTACTATTATAAAGCACTGAAAATATTGACATTACTAAGATGAAAGTCGAATTGCAATAATGTGCTATTACTTTCAATATAACGTAAGTGCGCGAAATTTATTATTTAAAGTAATAGCGCATTATCGGAGGTCGATTTCCGGTGAAACACGAATCGCGTAACTTCAAAATCATGTTAAATAAGTCCACGTAAAAAGAGACCCAGGTGTATATCAATAGTTGCAGCTTATATATATATAAAATGTCAATGACTCTCCCAAACGGTATGGTTTTTCTAGCAACGACATCTTGTGAGTAAATATAAAGTCTGAATTTCAAACAGCACGATCAAAAGATAAGCACTGGGTTTACTTCATATATATATCAGCATGTTTTTTTAAAGAAATCTGATGCTATTAATTAATAAAATAACGTTATAGCAAAAAAGGTTGGCCTATTAATAATCTAATAACAAATAAGGAATTATGTTATGCAAAGATTAATGAAAGACGATGATTGACCTTCAATCAAAGAATTTTTGTGGCTAAAACACCTTATCTGATTGTACTCACCATGCTGCAAGTTGATTAGATAAACCAGTTTGTATATCTTGTTTAATGTCTTGTTTCTGAATACTATAGAAGAAAAATGTTCATGTCCTGCATCTTTTATTAATCTTGTCTTAGTTTCCAGTAGCAGGGTGTTTAAAAATTTTAAAGTGACAATTAAGTTAGAATGTTAGACCACCCAAATCAAATGTGCACCTAATTGAATGTTTATTTTATCTGTATACCTCCCACATGGAAAAAATGCTGGCTGAACGAAAAGCTCACAGCCTTAGACAACACACCAACATTTCCAAAGATTTCTTCAAAAACAAAATTAAAATTTGGGGTGCTCAACAATTGATAAATCCCAAACCCAATGTTCCAAAGCCAAAATTAGGTATCACAAACTACAGGATTACCACCCTATTCAAATACTGGGCTCTCAAGCCGAAGTATCTTGATTTTCTCATTAAAATAAACCTGGATGCCATGCCTACCAACTGGTTTCTTCATGTAAAACGCCCAATTAGCAAGGTTAACCCAATATGCCCTAATTGTCAGAGGCATGATATGAGCATATAATCCATACATGCAATGGACTAGGAAACATAAATATGATAATACACCAAGATCGACTTCTACCAGATCATCTCACTAAAGGACTGCATACGTGGAAGAGACATCCCTACCATAAAACTATCAATTTTCCTCACATACCTGGCTTGTGAGATTCAAAAAAATGTAAAAAACATTCATTTGAGCAAAGAACATTTCTTTATCCAATCAACTAAAAAAATCAAAGAAAGGGATAAAACCCTCTCCTCTAAGTTCCTCTTTGATGAAAGTGGAAACTCTTCCAAATTCTCCAGCAACGGGATGCATCATTCTATCAATCTCAACAATAACAACCCAATCCTCTTCTAAACTATTCTAACTTCAAACATAAATTATAATTAAATAATGTAACACAAATTCTAACATTGTATTTCAGTATATGACCTGAATAAAAATTATTTATAAATAAAGATATAACTTTTACCTAATTGTTTACTTGGATTTTAATAGTTAAGTCCAATGGTAAGAGCAATAGAAACAGGTTTGAGAAAGAAAAACTTCAGGATCAAGCAATCCCCAGTTAGCAAAAATGTGTGTGTGTGTGTGGGGGGGGGGTTAGTTAATTGAGTGGAATTGCTATGTTTAACCTGACATGTTGGTGCCCAAATGTCACATGACCTGCCAAGCAATTGATCCTTTTATTATTTTTATGAAATTAATTGTCCTGAACATGGTATAATTAAACTAAAAACATGCTAGATCATATAGTTATGCTATATGATATTTTACTTTTAAAAAATATTAATCCCCATAATAAAATTATTTTGTTTGTATGCATGAATGTGTATAAGTATAATCTATACATATATATCTGTTTTAGGTATTGGCATCTTTGTGTCCGATTTCGCTCTTCCCGCTTTGGTCTTAAAGAGTATGATCGAACTGGATTTCAAGACTGTTAACTGGACATTCTTGTCTTGCATCTTAATTGCCAAGTCAATTCTTTTTATAACTGTAATATTATTAACACTTCTTGTTGGTCGGCCTATTAATTTTGGAAATGCTGGGTTATTTGCCATTTTTACAACCCAAAGTAATGATTTTGCTCTTGGATATCCAATCGGTAAGTTGTAGATTTTTTTGAATAGTTGTAACGTTTTATGTGTTTTAGCTCAGAAGTACACAGGCAGATGTGAGAGCTAAAGGCTCCTGAATCAAGGTTCAGTCTGTTACTTATATCATACAGCTTTCGAGCTACTAATCATTCAATTAGTTTTCTTTAGATTATAAAAATTAAATACTAATAAAGAAACTAATTAATTTCTTTATTATGATGCATGTATACTTGCTCTCTCTATATAAGAAGTTATTACTGCTAAGACAAGAGCAGCTCTTCATTCTACCGCCATCTAACATAAGCTTGAGTAATTAGTGATTTCCAATTGCTCATAAAGTCCCTATCATTAGCTTTAAATTCCCATCTCCAGACCAATTTGAAACTAAAAATACTGAAATATAATTATTGAACTGGATTCAGATATATATAACTGTTCAAGCAGATTGGCTTGAGTTCATAATCTTAGATTGATTTGAATTTGAAGTTTTTAACTTGACAGGTAAAATGTTATAAAATATTATTTTTTGCTTTTTAGTTATGGGATATTTTACAACAGATTTTTTATAACTAATTTAAATATTAAGAATGTAAACGATGTCCGTCATATTTTTAGTTTTTGAAATGTAATTCACGTACATTAAAAATTGTTTACGGATTTTTTTTTTGTTCATGTAGGCAATGTTTTGCATTTGATTTTCTTTCTATTTTAATTAAATGTATAGACCTTGTAGTGAGTATTTTAATTTTAGTGTGTTTTAAAAAAACTTACTGCCATTTACTTGTTGAACTGCCATTACAGGTTTCAAAATTTTGGCCTGCCAACATTGCCAGACTGGACAATTCCTAAATATTTCAGTGGCACATTGCATTAACATTGACGCTTAAGTGTAGAAAATTGGAAATTCATTCAATGGAAAAATGTTAAAATTTTGTTACAAGATTTAACTCTGATAAACAAACAAACGTAATTTCTAAGTTAAATAAAAATATTTAAAATTCAACCCTAAACATTTTTTTTTGCATGCTTGTAATTAATTAATTAAGGTTCATAAGAAATATCTCAAAAAAAGTATATTTTTATTGTAATATGAAATGAGAAAATAGATTTTTTTTTTCCTCTTGTAGTGTATTGGGTTTTTTTTTCTAAAAAATATTACACATCTGTTTATAGAAAACAAATATAGAGGGAGCAGTAGACAAAATAAAATTTAAATACTTGTATTTTTTTTTTTTTTCATATGTCATAGCATCTGACGGGAGGCGAACCAACAACCGTCTGCAACCAACTACTTGCTTGCAAGATAGCTGCGCTGACCTCTCGGCTAACAACGTTTGACTAAATACTTGTATTTTTTTCCTTTTTTTTTCTCTAAATAGTGAAAATAAATTAGGAAAAAAACAAAATTTTTAGATAATTTAAATATTATAGTATAGATGTAATTTATTGTGTATTTGTTAACACATAAAATAGTTTAATGATAAATATAATAGTGTTTTAAAAGAAATATTTTTCAAAAATAATGTATTAATCATACAAATATAAAAATACAAATCTTTTAAGTCATAGTCTGGGAGAGGGTGATTTACTCCCTTTATTTATATATATATTGAGCTGTGTTCAATTTAAAGTTTAAAAATACAAATTGCGCATGTAACATATAAAATTATTCAATTTTAAAATTGAATACAATTAAAATTGAGTGTTTAGACACATACCATTCAATCAATAGTGCTCTGTCACAAGGATAGGTTCAGAGAGCAGTCACACAGCTAATCCATCCATTTCTCCATTCTGTTCACTGCTCAGATTCTTCAATTCCCCATGTCTCTTTCCATCTCTTATATCATCCAGCAATGCCAATCTTCCCTGTTCTTTCTTCTCATTTCAATTCACCATTCCCTTCAAAATATCCATCATTAAACTATTGTCTTTTTAGTATGTGGTCAATTAAATTTATCTTTCTCTAATTTCCTCAATCAATCTTTCTTTTTTCGTTTACTCTTTCCGATACTTCCTCATTTTAATTCATCCAACTATTTTTTTCTATTCTTCTCCATGACTACATCTCAAAAGCTTCTAATTTGCTCCTAAGTCTTTTACTCACTGTCCACATTTCACAACTGTATAATAAAATACTTTACACATAGTATTTAATTAATTTTTTTTTAATTCTCTCTTCTTTTTCTTAACTTCATTTTCAGCTTTTCCATCCTCAATTAATCATCTATCCAAATATCTAAATACATTCATCTGTTTAACTATATTATCGTAAATAAAAAGGTGTATTTTTTTTAATTTCTTCCAACTATAAACGCTTGATTTTTCAACATTAATCTTCATTCCATATATTCTTATTCCAATTTATTCAACACATTCTGGAGATCCGTTTCCTCCTCATCTATAAGAACTTGAGTTCCAGAGTCTGCCATTATATCATGGCACTTAATCATGTAAGATCATAGTACGTACCTTTTAGAATTTTAGTTATTATAGTATTTTTTTTGTTTGTTTTAGTTAATTAGAAATAAATGATGTGGATGAAGCTGTTATTATTTAATGGAAATTTAGTTAATGCTAATGGTTATAAGGAATATACAAGTAGCAATATGTTACACCATTTATTTCACTCCAGAGCCATCTATTGTGAGCCTGAGTAATTAATGACAATATTACATCCATATTTTCAGTCTAATTTCTGGCTATTGATCTTCCTATAAATTATCAAGCTTGCAATAGATGATTTTGTAATAAAATAAATCAAGCGAATATGCCTATTGCAGATATTGCATCTTGAGGAATAGTCATGTGATACATTCATCCTGGAAATAAGGAATGTGATTTTTGCCATCTATTTCTTTTAAAGCAAGTAGAAGCATTCTGTGACCTGCAGGCCTCACAAAACCTATTATGACTTTCTGCATGGCAGACTATATTAGGAACAATTTAAAGGACTTTCTTCAACATACCATCTTTTAAAGCCAATTTACTCATATCCCCTTTCTCAATGTTCAATGAAAAATCTTCAACTGAGGTTATATATCATAAAAATGGTCTTCTAAGTGATTCCAAAACTGTTTCTTTTTGCAGATCCAAGGCTAAAGCCAGCTAGATTTGATCTTCCTAGATGGTGCTGAAGTCTCAATAATAGATTCAAGACCATCCACACTTGGATTGCCCTTATTTTCTTCATAAATGGAATTTAACAGCCAGTGATATATGTAATTGTGGTTAACGTACACCATGAGCTATATATCATTGTCAATTCTGTTGCTGTAGTGGAGCATTGAAGTATTAAATAAAGTCACCCAAGATCTCATCTCCTCATTGAAATTTTTCCATGTTTCTTTATGATGTTTTCCTAATTAAAGCAGTTTTAAAAAATACATGTTAGATAATTAAATAAATTTACATATAATTTGCATATCTGTGATGTATGTATGGATAAACACAATTTTCAATGGTACATTTAGCATTTTATTTATTGATTGATGAAATTATTTTTTGTTACAAGTTCTAAAATGTGTGTGTTTATGTAAATATTGAAAACATGGTTTATTAAATAGAAATCTAAATTAAAATTATATACATTATAATATATAAATGAAGAGGATATTACTCAAGGTTATAGTAGAATAGAATGAAAATCACATGACCCAATGTATGCAATAGGAGCAGTAAATCACTTTTCTCCAGATCCATATAGTGTACCTGACGGAGTTGTATCTTAATCGTCAGGTTAATTTCTAATTATTGGCCTTCATCAAGAAGTAGCGAATTTGCATCTCCAAACTTAAGAGATTAAAACACCCTAACATTTAAAATCTGAACTAGTTTGCACTAGGCCAGCAATTATATATCTTAGAGACTTTTTACATAACTGTTCCTGTTTTTGTATTTACTTTAGCTCACTGAATATGAAAATTTTGAATCTGCAATCATAAATCATATCTTCATTGAATTGATTATATGAATCATATAAAAAACTATAGTTGTTCTAAGAAAAAGTAATGTATGGTGAGCTTGAACCTAGAAGAGGTCGTATCTTGATTGCTTTTCATTGGAAGAATATGGTCAAAGATGGAATACAATAGAATATCACAATAGGCAAGATGAGACATCTTTCAGAAGGAAATGTTTGCTACAGAAACATTAGACAAAGCACCATAAGATGTCAAAAAATAAATAGAATAAATGATTAATATGTAGTAGATATATGAATATATTTGTGTTTCAATTTTAGCTGGCTCTTGGCCTCTTTATTTATTTTCTTTTGAAATTAGGACAATTATACTGAATTAGGAGGTTGTTAAATAATGAAAATTATTATTTTTGTCATTCGTATGAATGTATTTTGAATTTATATCAAATAATTAAAGTGCTGTACGGTGGGAGGTAGCTTATTCATTTGTCATGTTTTTTAAAGAGGCTTAAAATTTTTCATGATAGCCCAGATAACTATTTTTTAGTTGGTAAATGGGTATCTAAATATCCTTAGCAACCATAACCAACTTAGCTAAACATCTATTGGTTGTTGGTAATCTTTAGCAGTCCATAGCCAACCTAGCTAACAATCTACTGCTTGGTAAATGGGTATCAAGTTATGCTTAGTGACTAATAGCCAATCTAGCTAACCATCTGTCGGCTCGCAAATGGATATCTAGATATCCTTAGCTGCCCATAACCAACCTTACTAATCATCTATTGGTTGATAATTGGATATCTTTAGCCGGGATGTATAGCAAGGGATGGGAAAACATCCAAATCAGCTGGAAATTGATGAACCTTGTGTTTTTTTTCTTTGTTGTTTCTTTTTGAAGAACTGTCAGAGAGACCTTTACACTGTAGTGGGCTATTTATTTATAAAAATGTTGTTTGACCTTTTTGTGTCAAATAGTTGTAAATTACCATCTTTACAAAAATTTAATAAACTTTTTTTTTTGATCTTTCAGTGAAAGCATTGTATGAAAAGACTCATCCAGACTATTTAAACTATATCTACTTAGTGGCTCCCATTTCTTTAATTTTTCTTAATCCAATTGGTTTCATTTTAATGGAAATCCATAGAAAGCGTTCTTCAGAAAATAGCAGTGATAGCTATCTTAGGAGGTCTTTGGGTGTTGCACGAACCATTCTTCTCAATCCCATCATCCTAATGACGGTAGCAGGGATTGTTTGCAACTTCATTTTTAATCATCAAGTTCCCTTTATTCTTAACGGCTTATTAGAGCAGATGGGGCAAGCATTCAATGCAGCAGCTCTTTTTTACTTGGGAATAAAAATGGTCGGCAAACTAAAAACATTTACCGGCTTCACTTTGGTCATTCCAGCTCTTCTTATAACTGCCAAAACGTAAGTATTATTTATTTAGATTTTTTTTAAATATATATATAATTAATCTATATAATAAACTTGTTAATTTCATAATATTTGTATTTGTTATATTTTTTTATTGTTTGATTATATTGCTTTTAGAAAATAACTTTTTTGAATCGTAAATCTGCTAAATATTAAGATACAATAATAACTTGTTCATGGGTGATGGCAAAATAATAATCCTATTGCTTCGTTACTTGACATATTTTTAGGCAGAGAATTTATAATACATATATTTAAAAGATTATAGGTTCATTTAACAAATTCTATATCCAAGAAACTTTCTACATGATTCATAAATCCTGCAAAATATATTATGTAGGAATATGTTCATTGAATATTAATGTCCAATATATTTTATCTTAACGGTTTTTAAAGTCTTCTTTACATTTTTTTTAGTTATTGTTTTAATTAATTAGTATTTGTTTGTTTAGATACTGGAGTATATTTAAAATAAATTTGTTTACTTTGCAAGTATATTAGTCCGAAATGATTGATTTACTTGGTTACCATGGTAACCAGAACACAGATTGAATGTAAATCTGATTTTTTGTTCTTAATAAAATTTTACAATGCTTGAATGTAATATGTCACTAACTGTAATAATTCAAAATAGGTGTAAAGATTTCATATATAATACTTCAGTTGAGTACAAACTAAACTTAGCACCATAAAACTGTTTTGTATTAAAATTAGTTACTTGAAAGAAAATGAGCAAGGTTGTTATATATTGCCATATAATACAAATTTAGGTTGAATTATCTTATTTAGGGAATAGAATTAGAGAAAATTCTTCATCATAACTGAATTTTGAGTGACACAATAGATCATATCTAAAAGAAGCTAACAAAGAGATCAAACAGCTAATTATCTGTTAAAAAATGGTTTTAAAATGGCTAAAATTCCAATTAGGCATATAAATTATGTGCTGTTTCCACCCACCTTCCTTCTGACAGACAAAAAATGTTAGAAATATATATTCTGATAATATAAATAGAATTTCTCTAGAATGACTGATCATCTGTTTTTAAAGTCCTCAAAATAAAATAGTTATTGCAATAGTAGAATAACTTTTTTTTTTAAATATCACATGATCACCATTCTATATGCGTATGCAAGCTGTTAATACAGAAACAAAACTCTCCATACAGTAGCGCCACTCAGTACAAGCCAGAGTAATCCAAGGCTAGAAACTAATCTAGGGTCTTAGAAAAGTAGGCGCTAGGATTTTATAAATCTTCTTGCATCGACTGATTATGCTGTTTTGCACTGAGTGGCTCTACTATATGCCTTTATATAACTCTTCTTTTTTCAGCACCAACTTTCTGAGCACTACATATCCCATGATATGACCAAACGAGTAATTTCAGTCTGAACAGTTGTGGTTAAGATCAGAGCTGGCAACTGGTAAGATCAAATATTCATTTGTTTGATTTTATTGATATCCTATGAAATGTTCAGATGTTCACCGGAATGACAGGACAGAAGCAATCAATGTTTTTATTATTATTATTACTATTTTTTTAAGATTCCAACATTTACATTTATAGAGAGTCAAAAGAAATGCTATAGCTTGAAGAATCATGAACTTCATTTTTAAAAATAAAATAAAAATATTAGCCAATATTTTATTTTATAAATACTTTCCAAAAAGTTAATAACTTTGAGAATGTTTATAATAATTTATTACCTAATTTTGTAAAAAGATCCACAGTCACAATTTCAAGAAATCTTTCCTGAATAGAATGTTTGTTGTACATTTACAATAGTATTGATTGCATATAAAAGCGATTTACCCGCTGACAAAGAAGCTGCAAAAACCAAAACAATTAAATCGGCCGAGTACTTTCGAGGTTTTCCCTCATATTCATGGCCAACATAAGTTATAAATCATTGATGTAATGTTGCTAACTAATAAAATATGCGAATGCAAATTAATTTGTCCATTTTTTTATACTTGATAAGTATAATTATGTGAAGAATCATCTTGTATCTAATTTATTACAACATCCCTTAGTTAAGGATCCCAGAATTATAGGACAGAAAGAGAGATCATCACAAATATAGAATATATACATTTTTTCTGATGTTTATTACGATTTCAATTATATAGAAAAATTAAAGGTACACTAGTTGGGTAATATTAAAGTGTTAGAAACTGGAAAAATATAAAAACAATTCCCATTGATTGATGTGTATATAGTACCTAAAATAATAAAAAAAAATACAGTAAATTAATTTTTAATGAAGCTAAAAGTAGAAGTTTTGCAGTCAAATATTTTTCTGATTCCACTGTGAGGTATTTGCACATGACCATGTATCCTGGCAGATACATAGTGTATTCAATCATAAAATTTTATTTTAGGTTAATTTGTTTAAAACTAAACATGATGATAATACCAATGCAACTTTATTGTATCAATATTTTGTCGCTGCAAGTTGGCACTTATATACACTTCAATTTAACCCAGAAGCAAAATATTTAAAAACATGCTAATTAGCACAAGGATGGAAATGATATAGAATAATATTTTATGCCTGTGCATAATATCTGAACTTTGTATTGTGATTATTCTACTGGTAAATTTCAAAATAAAAATAAATTGTTGTCTACATAGGATTTACGGTATATTTTAATATAAACTACGGAACAAAATTATACATTGTAAATAAATATAATTGCAAATTTTGTATTATATGATAGCTGAATTAAAATACTTGTTAAAAAATAAGTATTATCAATTTGCTTTCCTAGTTCATGTTTTTGGGATACCAATTAGTTATGGATTGTACTAATTAAAATAGGACCTATGGGATTCTCAATTTCATTCAATTTCAAGCAGATTGTGGCATTTCTTAAATAAGATGTTTAATACACCATATGTTATGTGCAGAAAGTTTTAAATTGGATTCAAAAAGTTTGTAAATGACCTAGAAAAAGATCCCATGTAGGATGGATAAATGAAATATAATTTGCTGATGTGATATGGAAGAGGTTATTGGTGGGAGGAACCAGATTAAACTTGGAGATCTTCATCCTGGAAATGGATCAATACTGGTTGAAAATGACGATGATATGCAGAATTGTGAAATGGGAGAAATTTCAATCAAATATTATTATTAATCCCTTTTTTCCATCCTTTATTTTTAAAAAAATAAATTCATTTATGAGTCAACTTAATTCATTTTCATCATTCTATCTAGTTTGTTATTTATGATGAATTAACCCAAAGCATTTCGTCTCCATAAATATAAAACATTATTTAATTGTATCACACAAACCCATTGCTTGACTCGTTTCTATTTTACGTTCCCATCTTTTTTTCTTTTGTGATAACTTTGAGGGATGTAATAATCCTCGTACTAGTTTATTTCTCTGTATATCAAAAGATTTTTTAATAAATATATTTATTAAACATTTTCCTCTAGTGATTAAATGTAGGAAAAAATATAATTATGAATTGTTTGTAAATATAATAAAAAAGGTAGTTTTATAGTAATTGTTTATTTTGGAAAAAGTGTGTGCTGAACATAATAATAATAACATTGAATACCGTGTGTATATGGCTAGTTGATAGGGCATCCAACTTGGCATCAGGAAGTTCCAGGATCAATTCTGGTGCTCGCAGGTCTGATGTTCAAACTTCTTATCAACTCCCAAGGAGTAATATCATATGTCTTTTTTTTTTATAACATTGAATATAAAAATTGTTTACATGTATTGCATGAAAGTATTCCAAATATTGGTTATATTTTTAACAATAATTAATGTTTACAATATATATTAATAAATAAAATAAATTAAAATGAGAACAAAAAAATTAGTTAAATCACTAATTTATTCTTAGGGACTTCATAAGAACTTTGAGAACCAAAAGTGGTAGAACTGGGTGCAATGTATAGACCATAAGTTCCAATCTGCCACTGTATCTCCATACCAAACCCCATTGGGCGGTTAAGTTACTGTGTTAATTAGAATGAGACTAAATTCTAGATAATCATAAAAATATCTGCTGGTGTATGAGTTTCGTCTTTCATTTTATTGTTATCTAATTTTTGTAAAAAGAGTTTTACAGTTGTGAGATGTGGTGTTGAAGATTTAAGTAGAATCTTATGAATCACAATCAAAAAGAAAGGAGGCAGCGATTTTTACAATAATAGACCACTCCATATTTGATTGTGACATTTTTAATTTGAACTTATTAAAAACAAAAGTGAGGAGCCTTGGATCTGAGAGCGCTGCATCTAGATCTTAGGATCTAATGCAAACCTCCAGCAACCACCTTTTATCTCCTCACTGACGAAGGCCATAAGCCATAAACTAGTCTGGGGATATTGGATGAGTAGGCACTAGATAGGGATTTTATGCACAAGCCTTCTGGCATCCATTGCTTACTCTAGCTTGCTGTGTGTGGCAATATATATAGTGAGTTTTGCCTGTTTTAACAACAGTTATACACAAGCATAAGAGGAGGTAGTCATGCGATGTTTATCAACTTTAAATACTTGATTACATAACACAAAATTTGAAAATTATTGGAAATTTTTTTTCTTCACTATTCCAGTCATTTTGTTTAAACATTTTTTATTTTTAAAATGTTTGTAATTGATATTTATTTATTTTTTAGTTTGGTACTGCCCTTAATTACTCGAGAGATCATAAGTGTTATGAACGCAGGCGGCCATACTAATGAAACGAGAGAACTCAGTAATTTTGGATTTCTATATGGAACTTTTCCGACAGCTCCCGGTGTTTTTGTTTATTCTACACAGTTCAATCTAGGAGTCGACTTGGTAATTTTTGTTAATATTTATAATTTTACATTTGTAGAATCTGCTAATGACTAATGTTATCAGATTTGTAAAGTTTTTCAGGATTTTCTTAAAGTTTGCTCATCATGTTGGTGAATCAGAATAATTGGCACAGGAAAGTTATTGTAATGGAATTTTTACTGAATACCATTTATTTTATTTAAGAAGTTTTTATTTACGAATGTTAATCCAAGATTATCTAAAACATGTCTGCTACTTTTGAAGCTAAAATAGTACGTAATGAGTGATAGATTGTACTTTGATCCAAAAACCTTAACTATTAAGTCCATCATCGAGCATTAAATCACATAGTATATATATTAATCATTTAAAATGGAATTATGAATATATGTTTTCAAATCGCAGTTGTCGTCTTTGATTCACTTCAACTACATGGTAACTTGAAGATGGAAATGGCAAATTTTTTTCTTTATTTTTCATTTTTGATATGTTAATAATAATTGAATAGTTCCTTGTTCGTAGGTTATGCACCATTTGGGCATTAAAGATAACAACTTGAGCTTCAATCTTGGAACCTTTAGCTCCAAAACTGTTATTATTGCTGCACTAAACTACACAGGACTTTACATATTTAAATGGATACGTTTTAATGACTCTGCTAATCAATGCATAAAGAATGCTGATTTGTGAAATAAGGAAGTATTAGCTTTTTTTTTTTACACTATGCTCATGCCATCTAATGTAAGCTTTAGTTATTAGAAGTTGCCAGATGGTAGAGCTTAATAAATCTTTATCCAATCTACTGTTTAAAGATTCAAAAGTCCCTCACTAATGAAAACTATAAGCTAGTCTAGGGATATTTGTATAGGATATCACTAGATAAGAATTTATTAAGCATTACCATGTAGCCTTTAGTAATTACTAAAGCTTAAACTAGATGGTGTAAAGGTAGTGAAAGTAGAAGAAAATGCTAATAAATAACGAATGTCTAAGCAAAGATCACATAATGTCTTGTTGATTATGTGATGAAATAGGAAAATAATAGTAGTGTATCTTGTAGGCTGAAAATATTAGACTTGGACCAAATTTTTAAAAGGGATGAGCTCTCCTTTAACTTACTTTTAGATAAAGTCATCAAGGTTTAATGATTGTTTGATATTTTATCATAAATAATGGCGTCATATATATTTTGAATAACATCCCCCTCGATGAGTTTTTTTCTTCAAGATATTCAAAATACTTACATCCAATCAAAGTAAGAGATGTGGCTCTTTATAGCGAGAGTATAAGTCAGCTCTCTTTCTAATATCTCACTATTTTTTGCAATTTTTGCAAATGATTTAATGAACATTGTCAAACATTTAATGTATCTTTATTTTCATAATTGAAATATTTTGATAGAACTTTGATCAATTTCACTGTTCTCAAAAATGATGTAACAATGTCTGGCTTCTTTTATATTGAAGGAATAACTTCATTATTCGCAATGTGATTTATGATCTGCAGAATTACCATTATTAAATATCAGAGGAACTGCAATGTAAAGTTACATGGAATAACGGTCATGATCGTTTCAATCTTCTGAACGTACATATTTTTTTTTGTAATTTACTAATTATACTACCATATTTTTATATATATTTAATTAATTTATTGAAATATTTCAATCATATTTTTCTTTTATCAGTATATATTAAAAGAACAATTGTTTATTTATTATATATAATAAAAAAATATCCTAATTTTAATGATTTTAACAAGCTTGTAAATAATTTTATGTCTTCTTGAATATGTATCGCTGATAATATAAACCTAGTTCCTATAAAAAATGATAATTATTATTAAAATACATTTTTGTTTATTCTATTAATATATTATAAACCATAATAGATCTTCAAATATGGGATTGATAACTAACTCCCAAATATTAATACCAACTTTACTGCTATAAGATACTACAATATTTTTAATACTGGCTGGGATTACAGAAAGCAATTACCACACATTCACACACACACACACACAGTTTACAATATTCTGAGACTAACTTCATATAAAAACATGAGGCTATAATAATCATAGTGATAATCAATAAATAATATTATAAAGTAAATTCAAAAGGAAAGGTTTTTGTGCTTTTCCAGTTTGAAAGGAAAGGTTTTTAATATATGTGTTTTACCAGTTTTTAATTTATGGATCTAAGAAATGGACATTTAACAGAACAGTTCAGAGACTTTAGACCATTCATCAAAGTATGGAGAGATCAAGAAATCGAAAGTGAAATACATAGGTGAGAGAACAAACAGGCATCATTGACATCATTGAAAAAGTTATAAAATGGAACTGGTCTGGACATATTGCTAGAAGAGATGATAACAGATGAGTAGTTGAAGACTTAAATTGGATACCAAGAGATTGTAAAAGACCTTTAAAAAAGTCATATGAGAGATGGATGAATGAAATAAGAAAGTTTGCTGATGTAATATGGAGAGGAAAGATTATGGATCTGAGAAGCTAGATCAGACTTAGAGATATTCATTTTGCAGTGGATCAATAATGACTGAAAATGATAATGATATTAATAGCAAAGAAAATTATACAAAATTTAAATTAAGAACTTTAATTAATTTCATTAATTTGTTAATTAAATATTATTTATTTCTTAGTATTATTTCTTTTATTCTCAATGATCCAAAATCTTGAATATTCCCATGGGTATGAGAATATTTGCAAAAATGTGTTGTTATTATAAATTTTTCCATATGAAGTCAGTTTAATTATTTTATTGATCAATAGTGCTTTGTTATTAAGCAAATCCAGTGAGCAATCACATCATCTACTCATCTACATCTCCATTCTTTTCTGTCCATAGCTCAATTTTTCAATTCAACATATCTCATCCTATCTCTTAATCATCCAACAAGGTGAATCTTTTTTTTTCTTTCTTCTTGTTTTATTTATCATTCTCTCAAAAAACATCATTCATTAAATTATTATTTCTTAGAATATGTCCAATCCAGTTTTTTTCAATTTTCTCAATCTTTTATTCATTGACTCTTTCTAAAACTAGCTCATTTGTCATTTTATTCATACAACTAACTTTTCATATTCTTCTCTAAGTTCACATTTCAAAGACTTCCAATATGTTTTCAGTTCTTTTACTCAATGTCCACATTTCACAACCATATAAAAATATATTTCATGCATAACAATCATTTCCTTAATCTCACATGATCACCATTTCTTATGCTTGCACAAACTAATCTGGGGGTATTGGATAAGTAGGCACTAGATGGGGATTTTATGCACAAGCTTTCTGGCATCCATTGATTACTCTGGCTGACCCTGAGTGGCACTACTGCTGCCTGTGTTAATAGCATTTCCTTAATTCTCTCTTGAAAGGTCTACAAAATATTTTACCCTTTCTTTTAGTAAATGCCTCTTTTGTCAATGCTGGTTTTCTTTTAATTTTATCTTCACTTCTTTTATTCTTGCTCAACCAACTACCAAATATTTCTTACCCATTTGCCTGTAAAGATTTTTCATAATAATTCAGAATTAACCGTCAATACTGGAATGGTATTCTGAGATAAAAATGTATTACCAAACTGTAAGATAAATATGTAAATATTCTTTGGATAAAAATAGTAATTAAAAAAAAATAGTATTAATAACATAATTTACATATATTTGTTTGCTTCTAACGAAAGTGAATTGTTAAATTGGAAATTAATTAAAAGAAAATTATCATTTTATAATTATTTCTAAACTAAGTCGTCAGTTCAAACAATTTGTTCTAAGGCCATTTATATTTTATTCTTGTTTCATTAATTTCTTGATATTTTTATTCTTGCGTGATATTTCTTACTTTTGAATATATCATTGGTAATATCTAACTATAATTATTATGAAGATGATTCCGAATTTAAAAGAAAATAGTTAATAGAATCTTTTATTATGTCATTGGTAAATTTTTTTATTATCCAAACAAATTTAAACAAATTTTGTTAAAATTATCTTTAATCTTTAAGATATTAATTAAACATGATCACCATTTTCTGTGTTTACACAAACTGTTAAAACAGTCACAAACTCTCCTTACAGTAATCCAGTGCAACTCTTAATAATTAATGGATGCAAGAAGATTTCTGCAGAAAATCCATATTGCCTACTCATCCAATCTCCCCAGGCTAGTTTTTAGCTTGTGACTTTCATCAATAAGGAGTCTTGGATGTGAAAGCACTGCATCTAGATCTTTAGATCTAATGCAGCCACTTTTTACCTATTTAATCAAATATAACCAACTATAAAACTACAAGCCAATATGATGATGATGACTATGGTTATTAAAAAACCAGACACCAAAATGTATAGATACTGAACTGGGTTCAGATCTATATAACTATACAAGCAAATTAGTTTGAATAGAAAACATTACTGTGTTTTTATTTTGGTAGGAGGGTTGGATTAGATCCACAAGTCTGCTTTCAGATCTAAGACTTCTCACTGATAAAATGACAAACCAGAAACTAATCTGGAGATATTTGATGAGTAAGCACTATATAGGGATTTTATGCATAAATCTAGCATCCTTTGATTACTATGAATTGTACTAGGTCGCACTATTCTCTAGAATTTGCTATTGTTTTATTTAACAGCTTGTGTAAGCATAGGAAATAGTGATCATGCGATGTCTTAGTAGTTTGGTACCAATCCTGCCAATAGCATGATAGTGATTATTGCTATTAAAAACTGAACTGGATTCAGATCTATATGTCTATTTATGCGAATTAGCTTAGATTGAAAACATTATTGTGATTTCATTTGGGCTTTAATTTTATAATTAATTAAATAGGTCTCTTATTTGTATATTTTGTTATCGATCTCTTCTTGTAAATGTCTAAGTCTCTTGTGTATATGTGTGTATATGTATATATATATGTGTGTGTGTGTGATTGTCTTACAATGTAATAAAACATTATTTATGGAGTGAAATATGATTTAACATCACTAACCTTACATTTCACTACAATATTAAAAAGTTGCATTATGATGCAGGCAGACAGGGGTATGGATTTGAAACCTTTCCCTCTCATCAGATAAAGCATTAAATGATAGTGCAGGGCAGTGAGGCCACCACATTTTTGTTTTTTTGTTAGTGCATCAATACTAATCATCACTGAATAATCTGGAATCATTATCCCCTGTTCCTGATATTATTTATTGATAATTGGAAGGCTATGTCAGTTGTGGGCCAACTACTTAAAAAAAATTCATAGATCTATTTAGAAATTCTCAATTGTCTAATTTAAAAGTTTCCAAGTTCTTATTAGATTTGAATTTTATATTGTAGACATAGTAGGCAAACCTGGTAGGTTCTCCATATTATTTGAGTATCATCAATGAGGTTTTCACATCTTTGGTTCTGTCTGTCCATAATCCTGTTTAACTTTTTAACAATTGGCTAGAAAAGATTTATGGCCACATATATATACACAAATATATAATTTTGTTTTATTAGCTGCCAAATTCCCAGATTACAAATAAAATTATTTATGTAAACACACACACACATCTCATACATGGATACTCATATCCTTGCTAACAAATGATTGTTTTTTTTTTATTGAGTTTTTTAAACTATGTTTTTATATTTTTATTGAGTTTTTTTTTTATACTTGGCAATTGTTTTTGTGTATAGGTTGCTACATCGATGGTAGCATGCACTTTTTTATCGGCTCCTCTTATGTTTATCTCAGCGAAAATGCTGACTTTATCAACTACCCGAGATATGGAGGAATACCAGCCAATGCTTCTCGAAGCTGCTTTCGATATTAGCATCATCAGCATAATATCAGCAGTAAGTAAATTAAATTTGATACATTCAATTCTTAATTGATAGTAAATATTATAAATAAAAATTCAAAAAAGTCTATAGATGTTTTTTAAAATGAATTTGAATTGAAATAGTTTATATATTTTTATTCCTTACGAGTCTCATTATATAGTAGCAGAAAACTTGTAGCAGGAGGAGGGGGGCATAATTTTCATAAAAATAAGTAAACTGTCATTTTAATTGTATTATTTTATTATTTTTAAATGTTTACTTTTTTTTTTTTTAAGGTATGGGTAATTTTAATTTTTATTTTAAGCCGACGTTGGAAAAGAGTCCCACACAGCTTGACAATTTTTTTATTAGTCTCCCAGGTAATTGCTACTGGTTTTGTTGTGCATGTGTATACTCATTTGTATATGTACCTATATCACCAAACAAACAAGTCCCAATAAGATCCCCAAAGAATCATTTAAATAAACCTATAAATAACGGCCATTTTTTGTTATATTAATGCCTATCTATTTATCAGATAAAAGACTTATCTGACAAAGTAGATTGATATTTGATATAGCAAAAGGTGGGGGTTCTTTACAAGTTTGTTTAAGTGATTGTTTGAGAATCTTGCTTATAAATTGTCTTAGTAACATAATCACTCTTGTTTGATCCATGAAATAGGTCTATATTCTTATGCTCAAATTTGATAGATCTTAAAATTATTTATCTGCTTGTTAAAATAATTAGTATATATATATATATAAAACACCTGATCACTATCTTATACTGTTTTGATTATTGGTACAGAATATAAACACTATGTACATAATCACAAGCTGAACTCGTATTTTTGTTATCAGTTGCAATATAACCATTCTGAAGCATTTGATTTTGTATAAAGATAATCAAATGTTAAATAATTAGTATCCAAATCTTAACAAACACATACAGTAATCATCATTATCACTGCATTAAAAAAAAAAAAAAATTCCCAAAAACAAACACTTTGACAATTAGTTAATAAATTGTAATTACTTTAACTAAATTGTCATCATCATCATTAGTTCATGATGGTCTCTATCCAATATTTTTGTATTTTCCCAATCGAACATATGTTCATTGCTACCTTAGACACATCTGTCTTCTCTCTTCTAATCATCAGTTTATGTTCGATTGGGAAAATACAGAAATATTGGATAGAGAAGAAAAGATACAAAGAAGAAAATTTAAAGAAGCTACTCACATGACAATGGCAAAAAATCCCATAAGCCAACCTATTGTGACTATACATAATGTATGGAAACCACTAATCAACTTTGCTCTTAAGAAAAAGTGGAGAAATCAGGAGGAACCTCATAGGTAAGTATATGAAATTACTACATACTGTTGCCTTTGGCAGGATGGCTCAGTTGGTTAGAGCATTACCTTAAAATTCAATAATCAAGAATCTAAGGACCCAGGTTCAAATCCCATGCTTGTACTGTCACTGATCAGGCCAGCAACACCTGAAGAAGAGGGGAGAAAAATACCTCTCGAAACATTGTGCATATACTAACCTGTTTGCTGTGCTATTACTAACAGTTGAATGTATTTGGAATATTTAAATAAATTTAAAACTTTTCTAAAGGCATTCAACATACATATTAGATTATGGACATAGTCCAATGTAAAAATATAGCTAGAACACCATCATCACAAACCTTCAGGAAAACACAAATAGAATTGATATCTGGAAATATTCAAGAGTAAACTAATTTAATCAATAAGAACTTTCAAGCTTTTTATACATTTTTAATTCACTGACACTTTTTTGGTCCGTCTCTGATAAAATCCGGAATTAAATTTTCATCCATTTTCCAATTTCCAATCAAGTTGAAACTTTGCCTATATATGTATTCCTGATGGCCCAATCCATATTTTTAGAGTTTGCAAACAATTTTAGCAAAAAAAATTAGAGAAAAATTTAAATTTTTAATTTTATATGTGATGGGATGTGATATGAGGTATGCGTCTTCTTAAACGAAGTCAAGAATCTAGTGGATTAAATTATATCTAAACTTATTTATAATTTGTGGAACTATATAAAATTAAAAAATATAATAAGAAATTTTAAAGAAGTACATGCATGCCCTAAAAAGTAATCAATAATTTTTTTTCAGCTTTCACATATAAAAACACAGGCAGACATGTTTAGAAATTTATAAGTTGGATTTCTAGAGAATCATTTAAATAAATTTGTAATTAATGTCCGCCCTGAATAGATTGGCATTGAGGCAAGAAAGTGGGCAGTATTGTTTAGGAATTAAACTTTTACATTTCTAAACATAATCATCTCAGTATTGAGGGGGGGGGGGACCTGAAGAAAATTAATGCTTTCCATTTCAGTGTATTTATATTGAATAAAAACGTTTCTTTAATTATTTTTTTAATTACTCTGAAAAATTAGTCCGAACAGTATTAAATCACAAATATAAGCAATCATGTGTTACTTCTGATGTTTGATTTAGAAAAGCATCGTTAAATATTTTGTAGAGTGTAATTTAATCCTGTATAGTTACCAGGAAAGAGAAAACAAGATTGGAATCTGTAGAGACATGGCTCAGATAAGAAAACAAAAAATAAGCTGGAAAGTTGAGATGGGTAATGTCAAAAACGTAAATGAGCTAATATTTTTTATGATAAAGGATAAGCAGAAGAGAAATTGAGCATATATTCATAGATAGAGTAATTACGAAATATGTTGAAGAGCTGAAAGGAAAAGAGCAGAAGAAAAAAGTTATTACGCAGAGGATATCAAGTTTATAAAAAGAAGACCAAGCAATGTGTTTGAATCGTAGCATTTGTCTTTTGATATATACAAATGATTTACTATCTTTCATCGAAAATATTGTGGTTTGTTGCATAGTAGAATGATAGATTCATGGACTATGGATCCATTTTGTCACTTCTGCATCATATTTCTTGTAAACTCGTGAATAGTAAAATATTTGATTTTTTTTAATAGAAAATAATGACAAATCAGATCTGTATAATAGATAGATAAGCACAGTAATATTTACGGAAGACAAAAAAACAAATAAAGATCTTGAGATAGAAGAATGTTGTTATGCAAATGTGCCCAAGTTTTATTCCTGATATGTGTGATATATCACTCATCGTCTACAAGAGAGTATACTAGTTCAAGAGAAATTAAATGGCTGATAAATGTGTATTATAAATCCTTCCTAATATCGACATCATCCAGCATAGCCCTTGATCTTTGCAGCAACAGTCAACTACTTTTTTCATTTTTTAATCATTAAACAATGACTGCATTACGTTATTTGGTGCATCGATAAAATGGCAGATGCTGGAGTTCATGGTCCATGGATCACATCCTGCTTTATAACTTCCAGTGCATGAATTTCTTTTGCATTTTCAAGCAATAAAACCATTTGATTATAATTAATAATGGTTATATTGGAGTGTTTTAAAATGGATTTGTCTTTAAATGTTAATCGACTATCAGTTTTTATAATGGCTGCTGAAAACACCCATAAAAATTTTAGGAAACTTTTCATAAAGCAGTCACCAATTAACATGAAAGATGCTGGATTATTTCCATCATCTAAATTAATAGTTATCTATAGATAACAAAAAGACATCAAAAGGAAAAAAGCAATAGTTACTCAAAGGCAGTATGCTATTTGCTTGTACTGAATTTTCTTATATATGTAAATAGAGGGGTTTGAACTCAGGATTTTTTCGTCAATTCATCACCCACTCCATCTCAGATAACTGATACACATGCAAAAACCATACATGATTACAGTGTACATATTTTATGCAGTACCAGCATTCATCAGTTGGGCCGGATCATAATCTCCCACTCACATATACATAATCAGTGCTCAGTTTATATTAAGATAGCAATTCCTCAAATTTTACTGGACAGTGTCAATTTTTTGGAAGGGTGAAAAGATTGAAACCTGTTCATTAAAGTTGTAACTGAGCACTGATTGGATATATGCATGAGAGATTATGATCTGACCCTGCTGATGAGTGCAGGTACTGCACAAAATACATACATTAGGGGTTATGTATCTTTTTTGCATGTGTATCGGTTACCTGAGATAAAGTGGAGGATGAAGATAGAACAATCCTGAGTTCAAATCCCTCTATTTAAATATCAGTTACTATAGGGTATTTATACATGCCAGAATAGTAGACAAACTGAAGAAAATCTGCAAATAACAGAATGCCAGAACAGTTTTATGAAATTATAGCATATTGCAAGAAATTCCAATGTTTACAAAATCTAAACACAAACTGCATCCATAAAATATTGGCAAATATGGGAGGACATATGTCAATGAAATTAGCTGTTTTGTTGAAAAAAGATTTAAAAACCACAAAATAATATTTAGAAAAGAAAAAAAAATTATAAAATAACTCAATTTGACACATACATAAGTTTTAATAAATAACTTTATGAGTTTATTTACTCTGAATAATATATATTAAAAATTGGGATTAATAGTTCAACAGCCTACTGACTAGTTGAAAATATTAACAATTATTGATCAAGGAACATTTCATATATCTGTAGGTAGATAAATAAATGAATAGAAAACTTAGATCGCATCTCTAACTCCATGAATTACAAAAGTCATTATTTCAATGACTATATTTTTTTCACTCTCGTAATTTCCAGCGGTTGTTCATTAACAATTCTAGTAAGCATCTTACTGCTCACTGCTTCCTTTAAGTCAGTCTAATTAGATTTGACTGGAGCTTGTTCTACTGTTATTACTGGTCTGCAATTGCATCGTCACCTTTCACTCTACTCTCAGTTTTCACTGGTCTCTTTATTCTCCTTATTCTCACTATTTTCATTAGAAATTCTGTAGGAATTTTTTAAACTTTCCTAATTTTCCTATTGTTAGACTTTATTATAATGTGAATTAGACTGTTGTTGCTTTCAGTTATTCTAATTTTTTTCTGCATATAATTATTTTTAGAGTGACTCAATATTGCCTGTACTTACCATCTTATACACACACACATATATGTATAACTTTATTAAAATATACATAATTAATTAGTACTTGATAGATGAATTTAAAATAATAGACTGTGCACATATCAATGAACATGTACTCGATTGAGAAAACACAAGAATATTGGGCTGAGAGAAGAAAGTAAGAATGAATTTATAAAAGCTATTTTCATATCAGTGCAAATAATCCCATAATGCAATCTAATGCAATAATCCATAGTATTTGAAAACTGGTCTTTAAATTTATCCTGAAGAAAAAAATAAGAGAAAGCACGAAATCTTTGTAGATAAATATATAAAATTTTTATTAACTATGACCTTTCACAGAGTAGAATAATTGGATTGAAAGTGATCTTAAATTTTGTAATTATGAATCTAAAAGATCACTAGTTTACTCCCATGCTAATACTGTTTCTAGTCAGAACAGGAACACCTGAAAGAGAAAGAGGAGGATACTAATTACTGCCTTTGACAGAATAGTCCAATTTGTTAGAGCGTCAACTTAATTCAGTATTCATGAATCTAAAGATCACTAAATTGATTCTTATGCTAATATTATTTGTCGACCAATAATATCTCGAAGAGAGATGAAGATACTAACTGTTGCCTTTGACAGAATAGCCTAATTTGTAGAACATCATCTTAAAATTCAGTGTTCATGAATCCAAGATTACCAGGTTAATTCCCCTGCTAATATTGTCACTGGTCAGGCCAGCAGTACCTGAAAGAGAGAATATTCCCATTTGGAATGTTGTGGTCTGTATTAACATGTGGCTTTGCTAATAGTTAAATGTATTTGAAAAAGAATAAATAAAGTCTAAATTTTTCTAAAAACATTTTACAATTAATTCTGGATGACGGAAATAGTCAACATATAATCGTAATTTCAAGTTAAAGACCATCATCACAAACATTCAGTATTTTGTAAGCTTTCACTTTATTTTAATAATTTAAAGCAAAATTCTCATTACTGAAATTTGGTTCAAACTGGAATCTTTATATATATAATCTTTATTATGTTTAAATCAAAAACCACTACATTCCGTGTGGTTTATATATCTCTTTATAAAAATATGTGCATACTTTACAAAATTGTTGTATTTTTTTTATTAATTCTGTTTTAGATTTTTGCTTGTTTTGGTATTTTATTGTGGAAAATCACTCATGCTTATCCTTGGCTAAGATATCTACAGTTTACTGTCTTTCTTCTTGGGGTCTACGGTTCTCGATGCTGGACTGCTGCTCTTGCATTGGCTGTTTGTGTAATCCGAGTCCGTAGTTTATGTTTTCTTCTGCGTATAAGAAGCTGGATCTATGTCATTGGTTGTTTGTAAGTTTTAAATTTTTTATAATTTATATTTTTAACAGTTTTGTAAATATTAGAAGCCTGAGGAAGACTGTTAAACAGTCGAAACTGTCAGCTATTGTGCAAATGTGATAAATGAAATATTGCATTTTGTAAAGTCTATTATATTCATTATTTATATTATTTAAAATATTTAATATTTGAATATATGCAGGGGGAACCCATGTATTATTATTATTAATTCCTGCAAAATCTGTCAGATTACCTGAAATAATATGCAAGATCTATTTTTTATATGTTAAATAGCAGAAAGTTCAAAAATTAAGATTGCTAAAACATTTTCTAGTCTAGTTGTTCTTAAAATAGTATAATTTTAGTTTTATTCATAATTGTGTGGAAAATGTGATTAAAATGTTGAAAATGAAGCAGAAGTGTAATTAATAAACATTTTAATATAAATCAACAATATCAAAGTCTTTTTTTATTTACTTAATTCAAAGCAAATGCAATATTCGATTATATTTGCATTGTGTTAAATCTGTAGAAGAGCGTCCTATTCATGATACAAAACAGTTTGAATACATTACTAAGATAGATATCAAAAGAATTATGTAAATAACACCTAGATTTTAATTATACCAAACAATCTACTTTGTCTGTTAAAAGATGAACTTTTATTTGATCTTTGGTTTGTTGAATAGTAATAAATCAAGCATTGATATTGGAAAAGGGTGAAATTTTTAATTAGTGTCCATTTTGTTTGTATATCAAATCAAGTTAGCTTGACTATTCACGAGTGCCCTGATTTCATACCAGTGCTGTTTTCTTTTACAATATTAGATTTGAAAATAGTTATTTTCATATTAGCCGCAATTTATATTTTTGACTTACCATTGTCTATATTTTATGAAATGATTCCCCCAATCATATTATTCTAACATACACTCATCAAACTAGATGTAACTATAGGTTACTTATTTATTAATGGAACTTAGTTTAGCATAATAGAGGTCTGTTAAAGGGGTTTTTTTTTTTGGTAATGTGTTATTGATTTAATTTGGTATTTAAATAAAAAAGATTTTAATAATAGAATGTTTGCAGTACTCATAAAATGACTGAGGGTGTGTGTGTGTATATATATATTATATTTAATGTTTTCATTGTTATATAATAATAACGTGAAAGCTAAACACCTTCAAACAGATACGCTTTAAAAATGCTTACGTGACAGCCAATCAGATGGAATAATGGCATCACATGGGACTCTAAATTCTAAAACACAAGCCAGAACTATTAGAAAAAGATGGGACCCATCTTAATCTATGCCTCAATTATATTTAAATAAGCCAGACTAAAGCATTTTGAACTAAGAGTGTGAAGCTTAAATACCTTCACATTTAATCCACTAAATATTATATATATAAATTAACAACATGAAATCATCCGATTTACAACGAAGCAATATTTTTAAATGTAAATATATTAAATTTTAGCGTAAACAGATAATATTATAATAACGTGAAAGCTAAACACCTTCAAACAGATACGCTTTAAAAATGCTTACATGACAGCCAATCAGATGGAATAATGGCATCACATGGGACTCTAAATTCTAAAACACAAGCCAGAACTATTAGAAAAAGATGGGACCCATCTTAATCTATGCCTCAATTATATTTAAATAAGCCAGACTTGTGTTTTAGAATTTAGAGTCCCTTGTGATGCCATTATTCCATCTGATTGGCTGTCACGTAAGCATTTTTAAAGCGTATCTGTTTGAAGGTGTTTAGCTTTCACGTTATTATAATATTATCTGTTTACGCTTAAATTTAATATATTTACATTGTTATATAATGTAAATAAAGTATTTTTTCATCGAAATATTGTGAATTCAAACAAAATAAAATATTGCTTAAACCAAAAATACTTTATATATATAAACCTACTCACGAAACAATCAAGTCTGGAAATATTACTCTGGTCAATCACAAGTCGGGTTCTTAATCATTTTAAATGAACATGTATATAATGACTTGTACTAATATCATGGCCAATTTATTTGTCAGTGAAAAAATTACTAATGACCATTTCTACCTCACCTTCATTTTGTTATATAGTAATTATTATAATTGCATTTTCGGACTTGATTGTTTTGTGAATAGTTTTATATTATCAATATTATATATTCAATAAAGTTGTAATTCATTTATGGACATGTTGAAACTGCTAATATATATGTCTATAAGATTCAATTAAACATGCTAAATTAAAATACAATAGTAATTAGAGCAATGATCTCCCAAACTCGCAAGCACGGGCTATGTCAATGCGATATCCTCTAGTTATCAGTAGAGTCTCTGTTATAAAAGAAAAACTAAATTCTTTTTCATTTGTGTTTTCATAATCATTCACCTCAGTTTATAATTAATTTTTATTGTTTGTTTATAGGGTTATTAAAATTAATTAACTTGGAACTTTAAATTTTAAAATGGTTTGAATGGAGATGTGTGGATATCAGTGCTGAGTTGATTTTCGCCTTAGTAAATATTATTGTCTAATTGTTAACCATATAAGATGGAAATGCAAATTAAACTGGATTCATTTTCATTTGTAAGTTACATCGCATCAACACTAGAGGGTGTTGGATTAATATAATCAGTGCTTGAAAGTTGGGAGTTTATTAGACTTACTATTATATATATTGTTCCATATTCAGTTTTCCAGTTCTCTTTGTTGCGATTTTGCTGATTCTTTGTGGACATGAGCCACCAGAGAATGTAGATCCTGCTTTTCAGTATGGACTTACTCAGGTTAGACTATTATTTACTTCATAAGTTATATAATTAATATAAGGCTATACTGTGTGATTAAGAGAATGGGAGTGAGGGAAGAGGAAAATTGATTAAGAATATTATTTTTACGCATAATTTTGTCATCTTTATTATGAGCTATAATTTACTGTATTTATTCTAGAGCCGTCTACAGCAGTGGTTTCCAAATTGGGGTACATGTCCCACAGGGGACGGGGGGGGGGTAATTCAAGAATGAGTTATTAATAATGAGTTTTTAAAAAAGTTTTTTGAGTTATTAACTAATTGCTCTTTTATCTTATTATTCATAAATGAAGCTAAGAATGTTTTTTTAAATTCTCTTCTTTCCGCGCCATCTTCTCAGTGTCTTTTCTGTTTAGATAACCTTTACTTCTTAGCTCACCATTGTTACTTGGAGCAAATTAAGTAGCTTGAAACTTCATTGTCCTTTTGTTAATGGCTTTTTAGACTTCCTCTTCATGAATAAGAGTTCACTTTTTGAATAAGGATTATATGTGATGGGGGGGGGGATTTTAGAGATGCTTAAGTGGTGCATGGCCGAAAAAAGATTGGAAAGACTGATCTAGAGTAATCTTGAATAACTATTGGATTCAGGTTATGATAGATGGCTCTGAAGTAGCTTAATCAGATGTTGAAGATAAATAAAGAAAGCTATGTGACGCATTGTTGTCATCTATTAATCATTTATAAATTCCTTTTATATATTTTTAATAAGTACTAATTTGTTGTTATTTTTCTGTTGAGATGGTTTTGCAGATCTGAATGTTTAAATGGTATAAGAACTCTGAAAAGTATATGATCTAGCTTGAAGTTGAATTGCTAGAATAAATTGTTGAGAGATGATGCAATGTTTGATGAGTTGTTGATTGCTTTTCGCTTGTTTTTTTTTTTTTTTCCAAAATAAAACATTTATATTTTAACAGTAATATTAACATTGCTTTATACGTATATGCTTTATTTATGTATAAGATTTGCAGATGATATGACTCGTAGCTGAAAATGAAAAGTGTCTCCACAATATGTTGAATAAATTGAAGGAAGGATGTATGGACTAGGGAATGAAGACTAGTGTTGAGAAGACTAAGTGCTTATGGATAGGGAGGAATGTAAAAGGACTGCAGATTGAAATCCATGATAATATAGTTCAACAGGTAAAGGAATTTAGATATTTGGGTAGTTGATTGAATGAGCATGGAAAAAGTGAAGATGAAGTTAAAAGAAGAATAGTATTGGCAAAGGAAACACTTGATAAGAGAAAGAAAATATTTTGTGGACTTTTGAAGAGAGAATTAAGGAAAAGATTAATTAATTGCTATGTAGTATTGTATGGTTGTGAAATGTGGACAATGAGTAATTAAATTATGAATAGATTGGAAGGCTTTGAGATGTGGATATGGAGAGGAGAAGAATGGAAAAAGTCAGTTGAATGAATAAGATAATGAATGAAGAAGTTTTGAAAAGAGTAAATGAAAAAAGATTGAGGAAATTTGAAAGAGAAACTGGATTGAATATATATTAAAAAGAAAGTATACTTCAATGAAAGATGTTTTGGAGTGAAATGGTGAGTGGTAGTAAGAAGAAAGGACAGAAAATATTGTCATTACTGGATAATATAAGAGATGGGAAGAGTTATCTGAAATTAAAGGCCTGAGCATTGAAAAAAATGGAGTGAGAAAATGGATGAATTGATGATTGTCTAACTCTGTGAATCTATTCATGGGACAGAATACTATTGATGACGATGCATGGAGAAAATATTAAATATAACCTTAATGCATTATCAGTGCCAACCTTCCTTGTTAAAGGCAATCGTAATAAAAACGGAAATACAAAATTGTACATTTAAGTATGTAGGTTCCAAAATGCACTTAATTGAATAATATTAGACTTTCTGTTTGTTACTGAGTCTATTATTAAACAATAAAAAATCTTATTTAACAGCAATTAATGTAAAAAAAAATTTTTGTTGCAATATTCATAGATTTAGTTAATCAAAAGACTTTACACATCCAATTTTTTAGATTGATCTTCTTGATTAGTCTTCAACAATGTTGAAAATTGAAAGCCCTTTTTTTGCTTGGGTGATGAAAAAAATTTTTTACGTGTAATTTGAAGATTTTTAAAATTGTTTTTTTGCATTTGAAACCCTAATGCTGCATTGTTGTTGGTAAATAGGTATCTACTTATTTTTAGTTACCAAATAAAACAGCGGGGAGAATTCTCAAAATCTCACAACCTGATACTCCTAAGGAGTATTGCATTATTCTAGGCTATTCCTTTGCGAGGAGTTTTGTAGGAGGAGAGGCTTTGCCCTACAGGTATTCTGTGAAGAACTTCTGGAATTTTGCCCTACAGGGGGCCTGGATTATTTTTAACTGGTAGGAGAAATTTTAACTAGGTCTTGCTAACAAAACCAGTTCCCTTCATTTTAATCCAGAGCCATCTAGTATAAGCTTGAATAATTAAAGAACACCAGATAGTATAATGCTACAGTATCCTCATCCTCAAACCTGTTTGGCTTTGTCCTTAATTAGTGAGATTGAGATCAAAACTAGAACTAATGAACTTATGTATCTTGCATCCAATTTTTACTCCATTAAATTATTCAGGCAAATAGACTTAAATTTAAAAAAAAAGTCTAAGGTTTTGAACTCAACATAATTAATTCACTCGCATAATTTGTATAGATCTATTAGTAGTTTCTATATATATATTATAAGGGTAGCTTACAATCCAATTTAAACCAACCCTTATGTATTCACATATCAAACTAAACCCATGAAAAACATAAAGGTTAAGTACGCATTGTCATTTCTTTTTATGCAAACAGACATATAGGCATATACACTCTCGAAATTTATTTTAATAGGTACCAAACCAAGATAATGCTAAAATGAAATAAATGCTTTATTTCAATGTAAAATAAAAGCCTAATCATAGAAACCTTTCATATATATACCTATACCAATAATGACTCGTTTGTCAATCTGTAAACGTTACGATGTAAGACCATGTAGATATGGTGATGACCTGATGTCAAGTCAATACCTAAGCAACCAAGTGTTAGAAAATGAGCATAGAATTTTATTTCATAATTTTACTACATAATCTTATTATGTAATTTCAATAACAACCATTAATTTGCGCAACTATAGGCACATACAGCGATGGAAAAGGAAATTAAAAAATGCGAGTACACTAAACTATGGAAATGAGGTCCAGTATAAAAACAAACCCAGTTCATTTCCGTTCTCTTTCATATTTTATCGAAGGATATAATAACTGCAGACTGTAAATATCGTAAAATCAAATATTATAATAAAGGGAAAAATGGACGTTTTCGAAAATACCATTTCATTTGTATAAAATTTTATAGCGCTAAAAGTTGAAAGAAATCATAGTCAACATTTAAAACTGCAAAAGTTGATGAATTTTAGCAGCATAACAAAAGAATTAAAATAATTTTACATTGGTAATCAAAGACAAAATAATACGCTATCAATCGAACAAGAAGAAAAGGTAATATTATATCGCAAGCACATACATATAAACGATGGAGTAAAATTTTTTTTTGCATAAATTTACTAAACACTAAATAATAAGCTGAAGAAAATTAAATCTTTTATAAATTATTAAACAATGTATACTGGCTAGATAAACGTGCTGTAGGACCGGGGTGCTGCCTTAATTGCCATAAAGCATGATGATTTAATTCACTTATTAAATAATGCCTAGAAAAACACCAAACAACTCATCTGAAGTGTCTGAGTGCATCCAGGAAGAAAGTAACATCCGAAATGGGAACAACATCATTCAAGTATGTTGCCGGAGAATCTGAGTGAGTGATGGAAGATTTATTAGAGCGGACTGATGAGGAGATAAATAGACTGTGTCCATGAGAGACATTAATGTTAAAATCATAGGCTTTAATCAGGAAGGTTTGAACAAAATCAAAATTATTATGTTATTTATTTATTTATTTTTTTGCTTTATACGTTTGTAAAATTCTATCTTCATTTTCTCTTAACACTTGGAAGTTTCAGCATGTTTGCAGAACAGTCCATTAAAAAAAATAAAATTGTGGGGGGAAAGGTTTATAGAAAATATTTTTTTTTGTAAATAAAATTTAGGTTTATTCGGCTCAAGTAGTGATGTGATATCTGATCATCATCATCACATAATATGGGATGAGGCAAGAATTTTTGTTATTCTTCCATATTAATTACATGCACTAGTACAGGATAAAGTTTGTGTTATTTGTTTATGTTTAACTAATAATCGTTATACTTAGTTTATTCAGTGTGAGGGTTTTTTTCTATCGTTAGGAAACTTGTACATAGTTTGGGGAGGGGGGGAGGCAAAGAAGATGGAACCTCTACAGCTGAAATTGGATAAGGGAACTATTGTAAATACAGTGAAATAATCTTGTAAATAGTTAGTCTGCTTCACGATCACTAAGACAGTGAACTAATAATTTCTTTATTTTTGCCGATCTTATTTGTTTTGTAAATAATGACTGTCTATTGATGCATATTTACCATGGGTAAGGGTTGGAGTAATAGATAATTTTAATCACTGATATGATAGAAATACATATTAGACACATATGATTACATCTTTTACTGTGTTAATAGAGTTTGGATTTTTTTATCTGTTTTGAATAAAATTTGTTAATGTGTTTTAAATCAAATTGGTCTTGGCTTTCAATTTAATTGACTGCATATATATACACAGACACCCACACATTATTATAATATATAATACCACGATAGGGTTGGATGTATCTTAAATCAATAGAGACCTTTATAAAGGTGCGATAGTTGCTACACAAAGTAAATTCACCTCTGAAGAGAGCCGAAGGCAACATTTCTGGGTTTTGAATACTGAGGCATAATGGAATCCAAAGGAGGGGTGAGGTATGGATGAACTGGCCTAAATTATATCTATATTTAATGAGTAAACTTAGAACTAGCCCATTGGTGATGGATATTATCACTGATTAATTACTTCATCGTGTCATTCGCAGCATCCTACCTGAAGACCCTAGGTCCAACCATAGTCAGATGCGTTTCCCTATTCTGGTTACTGTTACCATATATTTTAGTCACCTAATTTTAATCAGAATTATTTTTACTCTGAAAAACTTGAGCTGAGCTGAGCCAAGCCATTATGAAAGTTATAACCGTATAATTTTTGATTGAATTATTTTTAATATATATAACTGTATAGATATATTTTTATTTAATTAATTGCACTGAGTTAACTTTCAATGAATTTTCACCAGAATCATAGTGCAAAATTAATTAATTAACTGTGCTGGGAGCAGGATGAATATATAGTTTATAAAATATGCAAATTTTTGCAGCGAGAAATGTAAATTATAAATGAGATGTTTCATTTTTTTTGACATAGGGACACAAGACTCTTTCCCGTTGATTGAATTAAAAGAGTTTCATGTTAAATAATTACATTGTATTATTTTTCTAAATATCAGGTTATTATATTGAATAGAATAAAATAGTAATGAGTGGCTGTCAGATACATTTGTTCCAGCTTTAATTCCCAGCCTTCACTAAAGAAGGCAAAAACCACTGTAAAGATAGAAATTTTAATAGCATTATACCATTTGGTCTCCAATGATTACTCAAATTTACTATAGATGGCTCTAGTGTAAGATAAAGATAATTGCTCTTAAAAGCATATGGGTAAGTCATGCAATTTTTTTGGTGATATTAGTCTTGATGGCCACAGTCTAAAAGTGATTTACAGTTGTTATAAAACATGAGGTGTCTAAAATATTTAGAAACTGATGTAGTGTCGTATCTATGTGAGTATACAAATAAATGAAATGGAGTTTAAAATTTGAGGATTTTTTTTAGATTTAGGTTATTAGTTAGAATAGTATAAAGAAATAAAAGATGGCTGCTGCAAGTGGATCAGTTCTTTGAAAATGAGCTTTTACACTGAAATGTCTATCGGTAAATAAAAGACTATTTATTTTTGTAAATACGCATAGATTTCTTCACTTTAATATTTCTTTTTTTGGAGAAAATTACTCTCCCATTATACATTTCATTAGAATAGAATTTGTGTGCAAATAAAGCTAATTGCATACAAAAATTGTATATATATAAGATCCCATCCCCATTTTAAATGAAAAGGAGGAAGGAAGCAGCTAAAATGGTTAGACTGGATTAAAGTTGAAGTGACAACAGACCAGCAATAAAGTGTGGTTCACTAGATTAGTAAACTGACTAGCAGTGATTAAGTCTAAAATGGAATAGCTTCAAGTTAGAAGCAATACTTGTTCATGAATAGAAATGATTATTACCAGCGAAGGTTAATTACCAGAAGCTTAATCGAACTGCATGAAAGAAGTTGGTAGCAGGGATGATTAATAGAAACATATAAATTGTGTATGCCAATGTAAGCACTGATATCGTGAACCCTAATAGTTTATTCTATATGGAAATTATAGATGCTTATTTGTTTTTCAAGACATTTGATTTGAAAACATTCCTGATATGAACAAAGACTATTTTCACAAATAATTAGTGTATGAATATTAATGGACTAATATAATACCCTTGTATGTTGTTTTAACCTCATTATTATTGTTATTACATAAATCTTATTATATATACATTTAAGTATATTGTTTATTTATTTAGCTCCCTGACTGTTTTTAGAGACTCTCAGGACATAACACTCATGGAAACAAAAGCCGGAAACAATTCTGGAATATTATAGAATGATACCCCCTGTCTCCACTAATTACTCAAGTTTACTATAGATGGCTCTAGAGTAGGATGACGACATCACTCTTGGAAATGTATGAGGAAACATGTTAGGCAGGCAATGAATGTTGTTGTGGGTCAGGGTATTCCAGGTTTAGTTTGGCTGTCTCTCGATCAATGAACTCATTTGTGTCTTGATCTACTTTTAAATGGTCCATCTTTTTTATGATATTGATAATAATTTTTAAATGTCAATTTTTGGAAACTATCTTTTAATCTAAAACAAAATATAGTTTTTTAAAATTAGTTAGTGTAATTGATCAGATAATATGAAAATTTGAATAATTGTTTTATTTGATTAAATTCATTTAGCCGTACATATGATCTATTTGTATTACTGTTTTTTTCAGATGCTTGTGTCTGCTTTTGTCCTCATAGTGTCTTTCTGTACTACTGTATGTGCACTCATAATCCAACAGAGGTTTGAACGACGCTATTCGGAATACACTTGTGTTATTGAAGATGATGATTGTCGTAAAAATAGTGACACAAGGCCTCTAACCCATGTGATGCCATCAGATGAAAAGAGTTATCACAGCATTGATACAGATCATTTAACAGGTATTTCATTTTACTTATTGATCTTTATAATTTAGCAGTACGATCAAAAATAGGCAGAGGAATTTTGTTATCACTAGAGCCTGAATGGGAAGATGCCTAACAGAATCTTTATTCTGTTAAACAGAAGAAATCAGTTCCAAAAATATTAGATAAGATAGTGCTAAGAAAATATTCATTTTCTAAAAAAATGGAAATATTCTTTAGAAAAAATATTTAGTGTGTAGAGGGGATTAACTAAATAGAAAGGGTTGAGAATATGTATAACGATGAAGGAAGAACTTTAGACGAATGAATTATATCAAATCATTAGTGGTTTAGAAAAGGAAGATAAAACTTTACTTTTACTGATGACTCAACCAAAGAATTCAAATTAGAAAAACAGTTGAAAGAGGAAACAAACATAGATGAATGTAAGGTGGAACCTCATTACAAGAGACATTGTGGATTCATTATCATCATATATTTTGTCTTTCCTGCTCTCACTGTTTGTTATACTTCCTACCTTTTTTATATATCAAGTCAATTCTCATTCTATTATTAGTTATTATTTTTGTCTTATTTTATTCTCTGGGTTCTTTTAAAAGTTCCTGCATGGTTGGGTGCAACAGTATGAGTGGCAAACGCTTGAGCTGAAGATCCATGGACTGCAGCTAATCTTAGTGATCCATAATTAACCTTTCTGTCTTGTTCAAAATTTCTGTGACTGCTGCAGACTATGGTAAAGAGGAAATGCAGAAAGTATCATCAAAAAATTAAGAAAATTACAAGTTGCGATATGTGATAGTGGATTTTATATCTTATTCCATGATGGAATAATATCCTAATATTAAATTTAGTTTTAATTTGAGTACAACTATTCATTCTTTTATCCTGTATATGGCAGTGAAGCCATGAGTCTTAAGAATGTTTTGGAAGATTTAATGGTGATTGAAGATGATTCATGGAGGAAGTAACAAAACGCTATGTCACACTTCATGTGATAACTCAAAATTCAGACATATTTGCACCTTAAAATTTTTGTGGTGAATAGCTAAACTATGTTGCTACAAGCATGTATTGATGTAGAGATGGCACTGCCCGCAGCTTGTAGAGGGAATTAGTCATCTTTCCATTGGAACACACAGTGTACTATCACATGACGCCTTATAGAGATGCTTGTTTTTAGCATTTATCAGTCTGAATATGCAATCGTTTAAAATTTAATTTATTATTTTACTAAATGTTTATCTAAGTTGGAATTTTTTTAATGAATCCGGAGGCTCACTCAGTCTCAAGGCAAATGATATGAATGAGCATGTTTTGTTTATCTTTATAGAATTATGTTGTTCAAGTCACTTAGATTTTTCTTTGCAAAATCTGGAAATTTAGTTCTTGTAATTCATTGGATAGTAATTACAGTCCAGAACTAAAGATCACTAAAAAATATTGATTTTGCAGACTTCTCAGTTTTTATTTGTTTTGCTGTAATTGTTTTTAAAGAATTCTTTACTACATATCTCTATAAACTAAAAAATGTAAATGTCTTTAGTAATTTGTAATCTTTTTTTTTTTTGACACACATATAAGCGAAAACACTAATGTAGGGAGGAAGGGAGATGAGCTTATTGTTTTATCAATTTGGACAAGGCATTTGACTTAGTTAAATGTAATTGAAAAGATTTGTTGACTGTTTGAAAAATAGTTGGTCGTCCATGGAAGTTTACACATACATGAAAGTATATAGGAAAGTCTATTACTGGTGGTTATGAAATCTGATGCGTGTGATATAACATCTGATGATAAGCTTGTGATATGCTCCAACTTTTGTTTCCATTTTGTCTGACAGTGGTTTTTTGGACAGTTGATAGACATCTTCGTGAAGTAGGCTTAAAGATTTGATTGGGGGGAGGGAGGTTGTTGCTAGAGTTATTTACATTGATATATGCTTGAGGTTTTTGTTATTGTAGGATGGAGCTGTTTCTAGACAATAATTTTGAAGTTTGTAATTTGTCTTTCAGCTAATTATTTTATTATTAGGTTTGGAAAGTCACATCGCGATCTCTACGATGTTTTAAACAACTGTTTAAAAATTTATTCCTAAAGTGATTCCAGATTCAGTTGATAAGAATCTTTATTCAGAAGTGATGTAAATACCATTATTATGATAATTCGGAAGATTTACAAATTCATAATTGATTTCAGCTAATACATTGCTCTGATGGACTCCAAAATTCAAGATTTTGTGTTTGAAGCTCATCCTAACACATAATATTCAGACACGACATGACTTCCTAAACAAGTAATTGTTGAATGATTTAACCATTTTATTGATCTTAAAATATTTCTTAACATATTGAACTTTTTTATCATGAATTATTTCATTAAACAGTCATAGGATTTGTTCAAAGATACAATCAATTTGATACTTGAATTTTAAAGGGTGTTTATTGAGTGTTACTGAAATTTTTATGCCAGAGATGTTATGTGCGTCCTTATTGATCATAAGCAACATTTTATATTATTGTATTAAGTCTTTAATGATAATGAGAGGTTAGTCACTTGGAAAATTTGATGCTTCCACACCAGTGACACAAAATTGATATTCCAGTGACCGTTAGCTCTTTAGCCTATCAGACTAATGCCACACTAAACTCTGCAGGAGTTACATATTTTATACTTTAAAATAAAGCAGACAAAAATCAGCTATACATCTAATAAGTTTTAAGCTGCTTATAGCTTGTTAGGATGTTTGAGACTTATCACAGCTGATGAAGACAGTTTTCCTGAAACTGATACTGTGACATTTACTTTGTCATAGTTTTCGGAAGTTAGGTATTATATTTCACAATGAGATCACTAGAAATTTTATTAATGCTTTAATTTATACAGTATATGGTATGTACGAACATTTACACAAATGTAGTGTCTATGGCAGTCTCACACATGCATATATATATATATATATCTCCTGCGAAAAGTTTTTTGTTGATTGGAATAGAAAGATAAGGGAATAAAAATACATGTACATTATTTAAGTCATCTAGATTTTGTAGATATATATGATTGTTTTTGCAAATATAGCAGTATAACTTTAGAAAATGTTCCAAGAGTTTAAATATTAAAAAGTTTTAAGTAATGTTCTTCAGATTTTTTAAGGAAATTAAAATATGATAATGGTGAATTAGAAGTTAACGGCTGCAAAAATCTTGCTTGATTATTACAACAGATGAAAACATAATACATGAAATTAATCATAGAATGAAACTTAAATGAAGTGTTTTCAGTAAAAATAACTTAATATTAAAAGGAAATATGCCTTAATAGATGTATTTACCATTTCCTACTTACGTATCTGAGACTTGGACAGTTAATAAAGACACAGTACTGAGACTTCAGAACACTCGACAAAATATGGAGTGGTGTATGTTGGGAGTAAAAAGAGTTCAACAATCAAATGCATGGTTGAAAGAACTGCTATGTCTGGAAGTGTAACTTTCACTCCGGACCACAGATCTAAATTTATCCTCTGGTAAAAACTATAACTACTAAGTTAAATTATTAGCATTTACTATCACTTTAGACAATTGATTACATTATTAATAGAATATATACAATTTACAATATATACATGATCCTGAAGGTATACAAAAATGATAATAAAGATCTATACGACCTGTTTGATCCCTAGGTTTTTTACATGTTCGGAGGCAAGTTCCCTGCAATAGAAGCTTAAGGTATGTATGGGGATGTCCAGCCCCAAGGTTAAATGTCCATCTGAACACATGAAGCTTCTCACGAGTGAGTCTCTTTTTGCACTTGGCTGCTATAAATTGTTTAATTTCTTCTGATTGATTCCTATTTCCGATTCCGATGATAATTAATTAATTTATTCATGATACATCCTTGACCATGGAATTTTACTTCTAATTAGTTCTATTAACTTATTTTTAATTCTTGAATAGTTAATGATAATCTGGAACTTGCAAACATTTAATTATTTTAGGTATATATATATATATATATTTACTGAAGGAATTTAATTACTTATCTTTAGAGATTTAACTAATTACTATTTCATTCTACCCAGGAATTAATCTTTTCTGATCTCATTTTACTATTTATTTATTTTTTTAAGTTTTACTAATCTTTGAAATACTAGATTTTAATTTAATGAATGTATCTATTTATATATATACTTACATAGGCTGCAGAAAACTGAAAGGATGCCCTTTGATTCCTCTTGGAGGCCTTAAAGGAATCGAGCAAGACAAATTTCTAATATTCATTTCATATGTTCTTGTCATTACAGTTGTTATTACTATGTGTTTATTCATATAGTATACGAACATGGATGGGCTGCTCACCAACATGCATTAGCCAGTGTAATGATCTTATTGGCTTTTTACTTCCGAGTTTAAGATCAAGAAACACCATGGTCTTTCTTCTCAGTTGCCTGATAAGGCAAAATGAATGTGTGTGTGAATGAAAAATTTTTTTCTAATAGATGTATACAATCATGACAGACAAAAACAAATTATAGCCCTATTCCCAGGAGGCTGTAAAGTCACCAACCAAGGCAGCAGTTGGTGGCCGAAGGCGGAGGGTGTTAAGAATCCCCTGATTGTTGACCCAGTCTGTCATTTGACGACAATTTTTTATTTTTATACTTACAACTGCAAATCACCTTCAAATGAAGGAAGATTGCAAGAATTGGAAGAATCGTCTCATATTATCTGTTTTCATTTCCAAAATCAAAACAAAAATAAAACTCAAAATCATTGAAGATATATAATAAAGAAGAGACTGATGAAGAAAAGTATTTTATTAAAGTTGAAATTATATATTTTATTTGTAACTAAAAAGTAAAAAATAAGTTGTAAAAAAAATGATTTTTTTAAAATAATGCTTTTACATAAATGGCTAAAAAGTAATCCCCTTTTGGTTAATTTGTCATTCTTGGAAAATATCAGAGATCTTAAGAATCTGGACTTGTTATAAAACAATTGGAAATTGCAGGAATATTGTCATTTCATAAAAGCATTTGAGGCCTTTTTCATTTTTATGATTTATTTGAATCTCAAATACTTTTATGAAATGACAATATTCTTGCAATTTCCAATTGTTTTATAACAAGTCCAGATTCTTAAGATCTCTGATATTTTCCAAGAATGACAAATTAACCAAAAGGGAATTACTTTTTAGCCATTTATGTAAAAGCATTCTTTTTCTTTTTTTTTTACATCTTATTTTTTCATTCCCTAAGTTTGCCATTTTAATCTTCAAAGTACTTCTTGTAAAATTGCTGTAAAACTTTTGGAAATATTGAATCATCATGTCATGCACTCTTCTCATTATTTTAGTATCATCATATAATCTATTCATTGTTGTTTTATTTTGATAAATATTCTTCAGAATATGCCAGTACTCTGGATCTATATCTTGATGATCCAAAGTTTCAATCATTGTTGAGATGCTTATGGAATCAAATGCCTTTTATTAATCTACCAATTCCTAAGTATAATGGCAACTCATATTCACTAATCATTTCTATAACTTCTTTCAGTACTTGAATGTGATCCATTATGCTAAAAATTATTTTTAAATCCAAAGTTTGCTATAGATAAGTTGTAATTATCTTAATAAAGATTGCCTACATCAATGTTAGAAGATCTATAATTTCAAATGTCATCTTTTTTAAATATTATTCGTCACTCTTCCAATCATCTGGTACATCTTTATCGTTTGGTTTTTCTATTTCTTCACCTGCTTCTTTTAAAGTAGCATTCATAATTCCATCACTTTCTGGAACATTTTACTTCTGACTAGTTTTTTTTAATATGTCAAAGCATTGACCGGGAAGCGAACCCGGGCCAGCTGCTTGGAAGGCAGCTATGCTAACCGCTAGGCCACCAACGCTTGATAACTTCTGAATAGTTTTAATTACACATATTGACAATATGTAATTGTAGAGTACTCTTTATTATTCTTTATTAGTAAACACTTTATAGAACTTTTCTACACATTTCATAATGTCATTTCTTTTTAATAATAATTCCACCGTTTCTTCTTATTCCTTAAACAAATTTTGAAACTTGTATTTTCTTCTATATTTTGCCAATTTCAGTTTTAACACTTTTTGTATCATTTGACAAGTCTGAATATTCAATTTTTCTGAATGGAACATGTAAAAAAAAATTCATATTCCTTTTCATTCTTTAAATTTATTGGAATATTTCCGAAAATTAGGAATAACAACCATTAGCAATGTCTTTCTTAATAATTTCCGTCTTTTTAGTTTCATATTAACATGTAACTTACATCTCACTAATCAATAATCATTTCCTGTCTTAACTTTATTAAGAAAATTATAATCTTTCTATTAGTCAATATAATCTAATTCTGCTGTTCTTTTATTATATATTATTTATATTTTTATTAATGTGGCATTTATATTTATTTTCATGGTATTAGTTATTACCTTGATGATTATAATAGAATCAAAATATTAAGATTTGGTACTTACTTAGATCTCTTACTAATTGATCAAGTTTTTTAAGAATATCTTGATATTTTATTAGAAGTTATTGAATAATCTCAAATTAATAAAAGCAATGTGGGGTATAATATCTTTGATTTTAATTGATCTGTGAATAAGTTTATATTCTCAAAAAATAAAAAATTACATAATTAATATGTCTATTTATAGAAGGAAATTAAATTGAATATGATATTTAAGATTAATTTATAAGAACTGACCATTATCAAAGCAGAAAATATTTTCATAATCCTGTAACTTTTTTAATATTAGGTGCTTCCGCTAAATTAATTCCAGACATTGAAGATTTGGGACCCCCTTTAGATAAAGAGGAGGAGTGTGATGGTTTTTTGAACATAGCTGATGAATTGTGTCGGAATACTACAAACTGTAGCACTGAGCAGCGTAAAAAATGTACAAGTGTGGTACGGAATTACCATGCAATAAATTGTTCCAACTTAGATGAGATTGATGAACTGGCTTTAGATTCAACAGACCACCATCAGCTTAGCCGCCATGTTGTATATTTGCTGTTGCTTTGCGTGTCGATGTTAGTGGTAAGAAATTTGTTTATATTTTTAATGCTAGATACATTATATTTTGCTTTTCTTACTCCGCATGTATGAATTTGTGTGCATGTAGTTGTCCATATACATTTATGTCAACTTATCCAATTGAGATTTGAGTTTCTAGATTTTTCCATTTAAATAAAAGTTGTCTTGTTTTGTATGTTTGGGCTTTCAAACACTAAATTAAGTAAATTTTTTAATTTTTTTTGGTTAGGTTATAATTTATGATTTTTAAAAAAATGAAATACAGTCTTTGTAGTGAGGATCTGTATCTTTTTATTTCTGTTTCATTTTGCTTTTTCGTGTTTGCCCTCTTTTGTTTATGACAGTGACAGGGTAAGGTGTTTGTGAAAATTGATTGCAATCCATAGCAAAATGACATTTTAAATTGTTTGAGTGAAAGCAATTGCAAATTACTTCTGTGTTTTATGTTGAAAATCTTTATTTGATGGTCAGAAAAAGAATAGTGCAATGTTAGAAGATAAGGTTCTCAGATCAAAAGGCACTTAACATATTACTAAAAAAGAACCAAGGACGTTTATCAGTATGCTTTCTACTTATGACATGAGTAAATTAAGGCCATTAGACATTTAGTTGCACTAATGTCATTATATGGAGAGAAAAATCTGAATCTGTGAGATTGCTAATGGATCCAGGAATATGCAGAATATACACAGTCTCCCAGCGAAAAGATGACTTATGTTCTCTTCAGTCTGCCAGCATGCTGTCTTTGAATTGATAATGCTATGTAGTGACATGCCTTAACTATTCACCACAAACTCTTAAGATGCTAGAATATGTGGATCATGAGTTACAACATGAAATCTTGACAGTATATTCTTCAATAATTGTCTTCAGTGATCTCCCTGTCATCATTGAATCTTGAAAATGACTTGAAAACATTCCGTCAATGGGTTGACCGTTATACATAATTTGAATTATTTCAAATATTTCAGTGGCAGTTTTGCCCAATTTAAATTAAAATTTAATGTTAGTTCATTATTCCGTCATGTGTTAAGGTATGAATCATATTGTCATGCTAATGCCTTAAAATTTTTGTGGCGAACAGTTAACCTATGTCGCTACTTAACACGAATGTTGATTCAGAGATGGTGATTTAGTCAGCTTGGAGAGAGAATGAGTCATCTTATCATCAGACTTGTTGTGTTAAGCCTTATTTAATGAAATTGGAAGTAGGGGTGTTTGCACATTGACATTTTAGGAGTCGGGATGTTTTAGATTTGGAGAATGTTCTGTCTATTATTTAAACCAACAACGGCAATGAAGAAACGGTATGCTTTCATTGTAAAGATAGATATTGCTAAGACTATCATTGGATGTAATACTGCGAATAATTAATTACTATCATTTCAATTTTGACAAAATCACTTGTACATATCTGTAGTAAAAGTCTATACTCCAACAAGTCCATATCAGGTTTAGGCAGAATTTGATCAAATAAGCAGAATTTATATTTTCAGTGATTGGTGATTTGAAAATAAAGTTTGGATTTAGGCCAAGAAGTGAAGTGAGAAGATGACTAATGGATGTTCACAATATATTTTTCAAGGCTGGGATTGAATAGGTTATATTTTTGGCTTTCCGAATGGAAGATTTCTGTTTCAAAGAAGTGACGTGATTGGAGTGTGGAACAATTAATGTGTTACACATGCATGGGCTCCCAATTGGAGCTGGGAAAAAACCCATAAACTTGTCTGGTCTTCCTAGAGAACACACTTATCATTTTTAAGATAAATATCTGAAATCTATTTGAAATTTCTGATGGATTGTAACTAGATGAATTATGGAGGTAAATCTGCAGAAAGTTTGGAGAAAATGAAACCAGCCTGATAAATCTAAATGACTGATAGAAGACATAATGGCAATTATAAAGTGATGAAACACTGAAATTTATAATTTTACCAAAATGCTAAATCTATACGATAGAATGAAATATCGTTTTTAAGATAACTATTGGGAAAGATGAGGAAGGTGGAAAATAATGAGTCTTCCAGGGAATTTGTAAGCTGCAGTGGGGGCAAAGTTTGTTAAAGGATAGTTACAAAGGTCAAATAGAGATAAAAAGAATATACAGAAAAACAATTTCAAAACGCGATCAAATTGAAAGTCTCTAATAAGATTAGCTACTTAGAGGAATTGATAGTAATGAAAATGACATTGGATTAGCTTTAAGATTTCATTTGGTAAGACCATAGAGTTTACAAAAAAAATACAAGAAAGAATCAAAAAAAAATGTTGACAGAATTAAGCCAATTATTTTGGGAAAACACTTGATAAATTACTGACTGAAAGAAATCAATTTGTATTCATGTGTAAAAAATCATTTTTGACAGGGTGCAAATAATTTTATAGTATCTTTTATATCCTAAACAAATAAGATTATACAGAAAATCATTCAGTGCAGAAAAAGAACTTGCTACCAGATGTACAAGTTGGTGTCAAGGAGTAACAAAATATTTGATTATTGCTGATATAACTAGCTATTTGAAATGACCCAAGAATGCTAGAAAGACATTTGAAAATAGCCAGCATTTTTGCTAGGTTTATGATTATCTTTAAGTATTCATTTATTTTTGAAAAAAAGTGTAGACTGGTAAAATATATTAGAAGTATTGCATTGGGATAAAGTAAAAAATGTTAGACGGTTTGGAGAGTATATTGAGTAGCGAAAAGAATAAATACCTCTAGAGCTTTTGATGTTGAGGAAACTTAAGAATGACGTAGATATTTTGTTTAAAAAGATTGTAATTGAAGAGGAAGAGATCGGCCAGCACTAAGATGGGCAAATTTTTTTATTGAGAGCACGAAGATATATCCAACTTTTGTGGAAATTGTTTTTATATAATTCTTGGGCTCAATACTAGAAGTGAAAATAATGAATGTGATACAAAGAATCTTAGCTGATAAGAGATTTTAATTCTATAATACTACAAATGTTTTTATTCTGTCTTTAATAATTGATATTCTTGTATATATATATTTTAGGGCATTTTTCTTTGCATGTGGAGACTTTTCTATGACAGCAAATCCGGAATTTACGTAGAAATTGAATTTTTAGATACAATCTTAAATTTCGGACAGGTCAGTATTATTAAAAAAAAATTATTTTTTCATTAATATTTACTTACATTTAAAAATTATACTATGAGATTTTTGTACAATTATTATATTAATTTAACATTAAGTGAGGTAATTATTAGCAAATTCTTCTATTTGTATTACAATTACGCCATCAAGTGTAAGTTTTATTAATCAATAGATGCCAAATGGTAGTACTTAATAAATCTTTATCCAGAGTTGTCATATCCAATATCCCTAGACTAGTTTCTAGCTTATAGCTCTACTATTTGACATCTAATATAAACAAGTTATTCACTGCATATTTGTGCAATAAAGGGTTTTTTGCTAAAAAGTGCTCAAAGTAGAGTGGATAAATTGCATTTATATAAGATATTACAGCAAAATAAAGGAAGGGGTGAATTTGGTAATGTTTGGCATCTGTTGTTTACTAAAGCTTACACTGCATGGCATAACTGTAGTGAGAATAAAAATTGCTAATGAATAGCAATGTGTAAATCAAAGATCATGTGGATATAGTTGGTCATGTGGTTTATAAGTTTGTGACGAAAGTTTTGTTTATCCGATGAAGAGCTGACAGTTAGTACAGTGGTAGATTGCTGGTCTTGATAGTAAAAGATTTTGGAATCAAAACCAAACCATTCATTTCCAGTACTCGAATATTGTATGACTCTTGAGTAACTCTTTAATGACTTATTTACTAAGATAACAATCTGATATATCAATAAATTTTATTAGTCATTCATTAGACTAGAGATTATCGACTTAACGAATAATATTTATGGAGTGTAATTTTTCATTACACTATTCTTACCCAAAGTAGGGACTGGTTTATATCCACTTTTACCATCTTGTGGAGAGGTGTAATCATAAACATATGATCAAAGACATGTGAACGAGATGTATGATACCCAAGATGCAATTTTGTGTTGATCCAGTTCTGGATTATAATCTCATACCCATATCTTGATCATTGTTCAGTATATATAGTTAGCCAATTATTACAATGAAATTTGATGTGTCAAAGTTACCATCCTCACAACTTTGACACACATCACTTGATGCAAGTATGTTAATAATTTTATTAGTTATTCATTAGACTAGAGATTATCCAATTAATGAATAATTTTTTTAAACCACTAAACATCACAGGATCACCATCTCATGCTAGCACATAACTTAGTAAACAGGCAAAAACTCTCCATATAGCAGTGCCACCTTGTGCTAACCAGAGTAATCAGTGGATGCTTTTTTTTTGTAGGTGTAATTTTTACTACACCACTCTCATGCAAGGTAGGGACTGGTTTCTATCCACTTTTAACATTATTACAATTGAGAATATATAGAATCCAAGACTCCATGGTAATGATCTTAGAAAATTTAAAATAAAATACTTTTTAATAAATGTTTAAAAATTTGTATCGGTTCATCTCGAAAATTTGTATCAGTTCATCTCGAATAAAACTTTATAGAGTTTTGGTAATACCCATAATTCCTGTTTTACTTATTATTATTTTTTGATGATTTATATTACTTTTTTGTAATATTTTTCTTAGGGTTTCCTTGCCTTTGCAGTATTTGGTTTAGATACTCAACTTATCATTCTCCCGTTTAAGAAAAGGTAAGTATTAACAAATCAGAAATATGTTCTTAACAGTATGTTCCTTCATATTATAATTCTGCTTCTGTATTGATATGATATTTATTTATTATATTTTATTATTATTAATCATCAAGAAATTTATATTTTGTCAAGCATGCAAACATCAAAGGAGTAATTTATAAATTTCGTATTATCGAATTTAATAAAACCAGAAAGTATTATTTAACATTATTTTTTGCTGTCAATAATTCGTTCTTATAGAATTAGTTAATATTTTTAATTATTTAACAGAAATGATCCTGATAATAAGGGCAACTAATTTTTTCTTGATGCTTTCTATATCACTGTAGAATGAGGGTTCTATCTTAATACATTCATTTGTGGTTCTGAACCCTTTGGTCATTCATTGATAGCTTAATGATAATGCATTTGTTTATTAATCCACTAAAATATCACATGTCCACCATTTCCTATATGCTTACATAAGCTGTTAAAATGGTAGCAAACCCTCCAAATAATAGTGTCGCCCACTGCAAACCATAATAATCAATGGATGAAAGAAGGTAGGTTCATAAAATTTCCATCTAGCGCCTACTCGTTCATTATCTTTGGATTAGTTTCTAGTTTGGAACTTTCATCAGTGAGGAGCCTTGGGTTTCTTAAAAATCAAGATGCAGTGTTCTCAAATCCAAACCTTCTCATTGATGAAAGGAAAAAATTAGAAACTAGTCTACGGATATTGCATACGTAGGCATTTTATGCACAAACCTTGCATCCATTGATTACTATGGCTTCCACTGGGTGGCACTACTATATGGAGAGTTTGCTACTGTTTTAACAGCTTGTGTAAATGTAGAAAATGGTTGTCATGTAGTGTTTGGTGATTTAAATCAATCCTTCCCATGGGATGATGGTGACTAACCAAAGACATCAAAATGTATAGATACTGAACTGGGTTAAGATTTGTATGACTATACTAGTGAATGAGCTTCAATTGAAAATTTGATTGTTTTCATTTTGGACTTGTAGCTTTATAGTTAATCTAAAAGGTAAAAATGTGGCTCCTAGTTGCATTAGATCCTAAGATCTAGATGCAGTACTCTCAGATCCAAGGCTCCCCACTGATGAAAGCCACAATCTAGAAACTAGACTGAAGTTATCGGATGAGCAGGTACTAGATAAAGATTTGATGCACAAAACTTTTTGCATTCATTGGTTATTGTGGCTTGCACTGGGTGGCACTACTGTATGGAGAGTTTGCTATTGTTGTTTTTTGCTTATTATATGCCATTATAAGCTCTAACTTTGCCAGTCATTGGACCATTGTCAGAATAATATGCATGTTTTTGCAGGACAGAAATTTCATTTGTAGCCATGAGATATCTCACTCCTTAGACAATTGAATTAAAAACTAACTGTCCAACAACCTCTTCTATCACTGAAATAACTGTTCATCATAGCAATATAAAATACTATTAAGTTATAGTGGAAAGAATCATACGGCTTTTCCATGTCAAAAGGTATGTGATCACAAATAATTTTCAGAGACCCAAATGCTGATGTAATGTAAATTGAGACCTTAATAGCCCTATAATGCTTCCCTCCTCACCAGAAATTAAAATTTCCATTCTATGAAATTTTATTTTAATATCAACACACATCTTTTTTTGAAATTTTTACCCTCTGCTTAGAATATATATTAAATGGTTATTTGAAAAGAAAATTAAATTGTAGAATCTGTTATTTTGCCACTATAATGAGCTGACGATTAAAATAATTTTCAATAATTATTTAGTATATTTTTGCATTTTTATGTAATGGCGGCATTCGCTACTTCTATTAACGTGCATCCTTGTATGTCTTTGTCTTGTTACTAATAATGTGAATGAGTACAAGTATTTATAATTGATCGATGTATATTGTCACCGGTATGTTCAAGATCTGAGGATCTGTGAATTGCATCTCAGTTGCATTACTTCGGATGCTCATAGATTTTATAAATTCTGTCAATTGACGAATTATTTGATTACTTTTTGCTTAGTTATGGCAGATTAAAACATCTGCTGTGATTTGATGTTGGTACAAAGGCAAACTGGTTTTCAATGCTCGTGAATCATGACCTAGTCCTATCACTTTCAGCATTTCAAATTTCTTACTAACTTCCAGCCTATAAATCCCAGTTGATTACTTTTTTTTTTTAAATATCAAAACTACTTACTTTCACGTTTAAGCTGCTCATGTCAAAAATTTTAATTGAATCCCCTATAAAGGAAAACATACAAAACTTAGATTGAAATGTAGCTCATTCTGGAGAATTTGGTTTTAGTCAAACTTCTTTTTGTTACTGTTGTGTTAAACAAACCATTTAATGTTTAAGCAATGAAAAGATACTTCTGACATTAGGAATATCGTAATGTTGTTGATGTAAAATGCATTACCTCTATAGTAAGACAATAAAGCCAATTACTCAAGACTTTAATAGGTTTGTAAATGTAGATAATAACAATCAATCTTTAAGCTATCAACAATCTCAACTTGTAATCAGGAGGTTGCCTTGACTACTGGTTGAGATTGTTGATAGCTTAAGGATTGATCGCTGTAGTATATGGTTTATTATATATGACTTCTTTAAAGTGAGTCAGCAATAACTTATAGACTAGTATGCAGTGAATTCCAACTTTGATTGGTCTACTTTTAAATGTACATAGTTTTTTTTTTTAAATTTTGATGAAAGGAAGTCTAAAATAATTCTTAAGGAAGTTTGCAGTGAAACTTTTTACAGGAAAAATGAATAAAAATACATTTCCTTCTTTGATTTTTAAATAGAAATTTGACAAAAACAATTTAATAAGGAAGATGTGAAAAATTTATTACATAATGTAACAAAACGGTCAATTTAAATAAAACAAAAAAAATATAAATTATCATCTGCCTTCATTTTTTTTTTCTAAATATTTTGTCTCATTTCCTAAACTAATTTTTCTTTTTTTTTTTTACGCTATCTTCACAACATGTTATTTTTTTAAATTAAAATTCTTTGAATTGTATATTTGTAATAACACATATTTTCTGATGAATCTATTATAGTCTAAAGGAGACTCTTTGATTCCTTTTGAAGGCTGTTCTATCGTGTCAGTCGCTTGACAGCGCTATTTCTAGCTAAATTGCTAGCAGTGTCACCTGAGACAGGATGCTAATCAGGAATAATTTGCCCCTCAAGAAAAAGATGAAGCACACATTATTTCAGACTATTAGTGAAACAAAGACTTTTTATTGGAACAAAGAAAGCAACATATTCTCTGGAATAAACTTTTTTGACATAAATTCTGTAAGATAGAGCAATTTTATAGGACTCGGTTATTGATAATTATTTCCTTTATTATCACTACTGTTGTTATAAAAATCATGATTTGGTATCTAGCGTTAATTTTTAAAGTTATTTTGAATAGTTTTATTTTGCCTCAAAGAATTATCAAAAAAATTTCAAGAATCCAAGCATGTCTCAAATTAGAGAAATTTAAGTAGAGAATATTTAAACAATATTGTTGTATTTAAATTATGGAAGCAATAATTCTATAATCCCCTTAGTACACGGATATGGAGAGATTGACATTCAGAGAATTACATTAGGGTGGTTTTGTGCAATGGTAATTGCGAACTCTGTAGAGAATTGCTCCACTTTGTTAATTTCACCGTTTTTACTTTTATGAGCTTTTGATCAGTAAATTGTTTGCTTATTTATTTATCATTAAACAGTAATAGTATTACGTTATTAAAAAATGAATAATTGAAATGTTTGTTGTTCAGGAAGTCATATGATGATCTGAGTACTTGGTGATTGGTTGGAACTTTAATTGGAAAACCACTAGCTTGCAAATACATCATTCGTCCACTGTGGCAATAGCACTAAAAATCTTTATAATAGCAAAAATGTAAGTCATTTGATAAAAGTGTCTATAGAAATAATAATGCGTTGGCGGAGATGTCAGAATTCAAAGCTTTATAGAGATGCTCAAGTTGGTTGCTGTAGTTAATTGTTCTAGAATGAACGCATATAAAAATCACTCAACGAAAAGTGAAAGAATATATTGTTGAGTATTACCGAGAAGAATAGCTGTTCACTCATTATTATTTGTCTTTGTATTTCTATCATCTAATATTAAGTATTGAATGTCTTTAGAAAAGCAGTTCGTTAGAGCTTCTAAAGGTCCTGGTTCAATTCCCATGCTATTATTGTCATTGGTCAATCCTGCAACACCTGAAAAAGACAGGAGAACCATTGAACTGGATGCTTTATCCATTTCAAAAGCACCATCAGAAAATTCAAAATTAGAATGTACAATTTTAAAGATTTTGAAAGAAATTGAATTTAAAAAATTTTGGTACTTTTATTTATTTTATTTATTAAGAGTACATGCCGTAACACATGTACTCAATTATAGACAGAAATGTAAAAACATTCTAATTTAAAAAGATTTTAATTGCAATAAGTTTCTTTTTTATTTTGTTGATTTTAATCTATTTTAAAAGCTGAGACTTATTTTCTCATTTTCTTAAATTTAATTGTTTGAAAAAATAAGAGCCTTTGTTGGATTTTGTTTTTAATTGAGATTGAGCGGGAGATAGAGATTACCCTGGTTAAAACTTTTTAATTAAAGATTAGGCGGGAGAAAACAATGCACATAAATAGCTCTGGGTTTTTGACTGATTTATTATTCTGCTTGTTATTCTTATTTGGATTGCTCTTCTAATTTTTATATTTGCTAATTGCTCAATGTGGATTGCTGAAGTTGGGTTTCTGTGGACTGTTAATAGTATTTGCTGCTTGCTGAGCTAAGGAAGACTTGCTTAGTTAATCGCTAATAGCAGTAAATATGTTAAGTCATTAGAATAGCAACCACACATCTAAGATACAGAAACTACTCACTGTAAAGAACCTTAATAATAATATGCAGTGCTAAGCCAATCCAAAGACAAACCTCAAAGCTCCATAATTGTGCCTTCAAAAACGATCCAAGAACCTAATCCAGAACTGGTCTCAATGATTGCCTTTAGACAAATAAATAAATTGAAATCAAAAACCTTCGTGATGAACTCTAGGTAGAAATGAACTGTGCATTACCCTGCTGGAAGAAATCAACCGGACAGAACCTTATGCCTCGAGGAAAACGAACATATATTATAACCAGGGCTTAAATCTCTATGTTAAAGTCTTAGCGTAATCTAAAAAGAAAATTGCACCTATATTAAGATGTATAATCATTTAAATATCATTAATTACTTTATTATATATTTTTCTTATTACATGTATTGAAATCTTAGTTTTAAGATTTCATATTTTAAATTTATTTATCCGAGAATGTATTGTGAGTATATTTTATATGCTTAATGTTTTTCTCTTTTTATATTACTAACTCTTGATAAATGCTTGGGCAGATATTAATAATTTTCTTTTAACTCACCTATCCCTTTTTCATTATAATTAATTTAGATAAGCTTGGTTTGCATTTCCTGCAGACCGTAAATCTTTTGACTAGCGATTTATCTAGTGTATTGTTCTGTTTTTCTTAAACAGTAGAGGTTTTGGTTTGCCTATGTTTCAGATCACATAATACCATAATCTTAGCTTTTTGTCTTGTCAGAATCGACCTTGAAAGTCTTAAACGTGGCTTTTCTTGAGTGTTTTCAGGTATTTGACATTCTTATGTCCCTCTTTTCCAGGCTAAGGAAAGCTCGCCTGCATTCGCTGTTCATTGACTTTTATGCAAGATCGTTCTCTTTTGAAATTTCTAAATAAATGAAAGTGGAATTTGTTTAGATAAATTACTGGCAGGAAGAAATCATAATTCTCGTTTAATTCTTAAGTGACTGTCCTTATCTGCTGAAGAGTTTAATGTGCCAGTATTCTCGTACACTCTCTGATAAACCAGGTGGAGAAATTAGGTCAAACTTTCATATTTTGTTTGACAAATATTTTAGATTTAATAAACTTTAAAATTATTTATAATTATTTTGTGCTAATGTTTGTTTCTGTGTCCTTTTTCTCAATTGTCTAAACAATATTAAAAGGTATTTTTCTCTCCTTGGGTCTAGCTGATAGCATTTATCACCATCGCTAACTTTTGGATCACTATAAATTAAATTTTCTATGTAGTTTGTGACTAGTGGTGCCTTCAGTGATCAAAAGAAGATTGAAGTGACCATTACAATATAAATACAACTAAAATACCATCATCACAAACCTTCAGAAAAACATTAGTGTTTATAGTGAATTTGATAATTGTGATTCATTCATGTGATGTGATGCAAAATGACTTCCCCTTAAACAAAATCAAAGATTTCTGTGTATAGATTATATGCCAAAAAAAAAATATCCTATTAGCTAAGTAAAACATTGTGTCCTCCACAAATTCTTTATATATATCCCAATAAACTTATATCTATTTTATATTTTTTAATTCACAATTATTTCTCTAAACCTGGTTTATTTCTTTTTTTCTTCCTATCCTATTTTCAAAAAAGTGTTTTTGATGGTTCTGTTTTACTGTTCTCGGACCTAAACAAGATATAAAGTGCTTTCACACTCTTTACCTTTAAATTTCTCCCATTGTTCTGATTTTCTTTCAGCACCCCATACTCTAAAAATAAATGTTCAATATTCTCTCTCCCATCTCATATAAATTACATCTACAATCCAATTATTTTAGTTTTACCTTCTATATCTAGTATCTAAAACTCTTGTCCTGGCACTAAATAACAATAAACTTGTTTTCATGTTATCATACATCATTTCATATTTTATATAATTTTTATTCATATCTGTTTTCCATAATTTTAAATCTTTTTCTTTAACCAACTTATTTAGCCCTTTTTCCCGCCCCTTGTAATTTTGTACCTATAATATGTTCCCATGACATATTTGAAATTATGTATTGTGTTATTTCTATCTTCTAGTTTTAATTATGAAATGTTTTAAAAAAAATTCAAACTCCATTTAAACTATACAAATATATTCAAATGTTAATAATAATACATAGGTTAATATATAAACACAATGTTTCAATATATTATTCTCGCTTTGTTGCTGCCTTGATCAATGACATTACTTGCGGAGAAATTGAAGCAGTGGCCTTTAGATTTGTGAATACCGAATTTCAAGTGATGCTCTAATTCAAAATAGTTTAGTTAGTTAAAACACCCTCTTTGATTCGGTATTCAAATTTTAAAGCTCACTGGTTCAATTCCGATACAAGTACTGCCATTGGTTAGCATCCGAAGAAGAGAGGAGAATAATAGTATTTGAAACATGTTAAATATTAAGTTGTATATTATTAATCATAGATTAATGTATTTGAAATGTTTAAATAGAATTTGAGTTTTTCTTAAAACATCTAGCAATCCAAACTAGATGATGGAAATAATCAAACTTACAATTACAAATAAAATCATTACTATAAATTTTCAAATATATATTCCGTTATTAAAATTTTAAAAATACAATGATGAAATCATAAACCAGTCAATTTATTATTCTACTTGCTAGATATGATATTGTACGGGTCCGTTATTGTAAAATCATACCTTCATTGGATTAGATGCATAAAACAAGTGAACAATGCAAGTCTCCCTAAAAGAGTCTTTTGTAGTGAACTTGAGTATGGTTCTTGTCTAAATTATAAGAACTATCTTGAAAATATTCTAAAGAAGTGCAATATTGATTTATTTCTATTGGGAAGATATGGCAGAGAATAGAATACACTGGAGAGTTACAATTAGACATGGTATTGATGTATTTCAGGAAGAAAAATTTTCTGCTGAAGAAATTAAACGACAGGATCGTAAAATATCAAATAAACAGAAAAATAGACTAGCATGTTCTATAGATGGATATATTTGTGGTTCACAGATTGGTTTGTATAGTCATCATAAATTCGTTACTAGAGCACTTTTTTTCTTTCTCTCTTTTTTCTTAGAGTTAGAATGATCATGCTTGTTTACAAGAGGCTTATAATATAAATACATGGAAATAAAATTGTTTATCTTCTAACTTTGAAATAAATTAAAAGCAAAAAGAATGCTATTTTTTAGAAACTTCGTTGTCGGCAGTTGGTGCTTTAGCATTAAAGAACTTGTGTTTACTTTAAACAAACTTTTTATGAAATTGATTAATAATCCTTACATCCATTTATAGAACCCAATTACCCACTAATGTTTCTTTAAGGATTTTATATAAATCAGTTGAAATCAAGAGGTATAGTGAGAGCAAATGTTCTCTAATAAGAAAAGATGATGAGTCATAATATTTTCATTTCACACATATTATCTTTCATCATAAAGTTAAAAGTTGTCTACAGTTAGCTTATACATAAGGTCACTAAAATATTTAATTACTTGCCTAGTGTCAAATCTATAAAGCTCGACAGGTAAATATGCTTGGTTCAAAATTTAGGAGGTTTGAGAATTCTAACTTACAGCGTGAGCTGTGTAATATCAGTATGGCTGCTGGACAGTCATCCTGGACTTTCTATTAAGGAAAAACAATGACCACAAAATCATCCGGCAATTTGTTTCATATCATCTTCTGGAGCTATTGATTATTTATGATTACATACATGGCTCTGCGGTAGAATAATGCAAAGCAAATTAGTTATCCAGCATAGATTAAATTAAATTCACCTGTCTGACATTTAAAGTAATTTGCATATTTTCAAGCAGCATTTGATAAAACTGCTATTGTTATTGGTAAGAAAACAGTTATCTATCATTTTCATCTTATTTAAAATGTGCTTTTTGTCAGTGAAATGGCATTCTTCACTAGTTGTCTGAGAATGTTAAAACTATTTTGGATTTCTATTCTTCCATTTCTGATAAAAATACAAAGTATGTAGTTATATGGACAATCCTGGACATGTTTTTCTCAAAAGAAGTTATTTTCTAAGACTACGACACTAAAAATCAATGGTAGTGATTTATGAAACGTCATAAAAATGGGTGATCTTCATCTTTATATAAAGACTGTAAAATTTTGATGTTTTGGTTGAACAATTTGACACAATGCAGATAGTAGCTGGCCAGACATCTCCACCCTTTATTCCTGTGTGACAAAAGATTCTAAGGCTGCTATTTCAAGATACTTGGATCACCTTATTGATATTTCTGTGTACTCCAAAAATTTTGAAGTAAGAACCATATATGATAGTCCTAATAGTTCCTTCTAATCCCAATAAAAGCTTGAAACATTACAATATTGGTTTTAACTTTTATAGCTTCATGATCAGGTATATTTACTTAATGTTTTTTTACAAACTGGAAAGATTCTGTAATTTGTAGCAAATATTCATATTTATATCATGATGTTAATAAAAAGAATTCTACCATTTTTAGGGAAGGTATTATATAATAGCCAGACTATAATCGGACTATGAAAAGGCTGTCTGGTTTTTTAATTGGTTGCTTTAACCAATTTTTTTAAGATGTAATGTGGATTAAACAAAAGATTTTAATATTATATAAATGAATGTGATAAATTCACAATTGGAAAAAAATGTTTGGAACAACCCAGCCTGTTTGGTTCACTTCAGAAATGTAACCTGTAAGGTATTAATAAAGCTAAATTAAAATTTAAATATATGTGAATTTGATAGCATTACAGACAACTGCTTCATAAAAAATTACACTTATTAAAGAATAACTTTCTTTGCATAAAATATGCTTTGTAATAATAATTATGAATTATTAAATATAAAGTGTAGAATTACTTTTTTTTTGCATAAAAATGTTCATAATATAAATTATGGTTTAGTTATATATAGTTATTTATTCATAAAAACTAATTTGAAGTTTTTTTTTTATTTTTCAATTGTGAATTTGACAGTGTTAGTTTTTTTTAATTGGTTGTGAATTTGACATGTGACAGACTTGCAGACAAAAATACATTTACAGGGAACACTTGACAGCCTTACAGATAAACATTCACATGGATTTTATATCGAGAGACAAACTGGTCAGTACATTTTATTCTGTTAATATTTTAATTTCTGTTTCACTTTTGTGTATTCTCTTATATATGATGCTAGATAATATAACTTCGGTTATCATAGGCTATTTCCAGTAATACATAAAGTCTTTCTTACATTCTTCACTATGTCAAATCATTACAAACTTAAGTGTACTTGGAATGATTTGAACTATTTTAACTGTGTGCTGTAGTTAGGAGCATAGACCTGAATATCTGATTCTGGATATTTATCCTTTTGTAGTTTTTTTACAGTTGAGTTTAACTTGTATAGATGTTTGTTTGTAAATCTGCCTCATAATGATCAGGTTAACTCAATTTTTGAATAATTTACAGGCTAAAAACTTTCTGTTGTAATGCAGTTGGTAAGCGACAAGGAATTTTCCAAAGTACTTTACTGAATGATTATTATACAATAACAGTTTAAAGATAGAATCCCAAACCCAAAATGTTTCAACTGTTTTTTTTTATCATCATCAGCCATTTTATATCTCAAACATTTTAAAAATTGTTATATTGTTTTATAATGATTATAAATTATTTTAAAATTATGCTTAAGTTATTTTAACACTCAATATATTTCTGCTGATATGTACATCAACAGAATTAGAAAACTGAAATGAGAAAGAGTGAATCTTGACCATTAGCCACTCAAATTGTTTAATAGAGTGTATATTCTCTTTAATGAATAGGTATATATTGTTATCTGTTACATTTTAAATACTAGTTCATGTTACTTTTTTGTTTGACTGAATTATATTGATTTTGTTTCTTGTAGATGCTATAGTGAGTAATTTTAATGTATGTTTTTCATGCTTAAAGATTATGATATCCCTTTGACATTGAAGTATAACCAAATTGAGCTATGGATTGTGATTTCTTGTGCATCATTAAGCAAAAGGGATTATATCTGGGATTTGCATGTTTGATGTTATTCTATCATTGAATTTCACAGATGCTTGTAATTTTGTGCACAATATTATATTAGCAATTGAGATTAGACTTTTTCTTGCTCGTTTCATAGCCGACATTTTGAGATATCTACATTTAACAATCATACCCTTTACACCTTTCTTGAGCACTTTATCAATACTTTCTAGATCAAAACTAACAGTTTCGACTGTCCTGCAGTCATCATCAGTTAGTTTTGATTTTGGTTGTTTTATAATAGCATGTTGAAACTGTCGGAGGGTGTGGTTGGTTTGTAAACAAAGATAAATATAATGTTTCCGGGGCCGGGTTTCTTTTTTTTTTTTTTTTTGGCTTTGATTTTTTGTTTATCACATTTATAAAAGTAATATCAAATCAATTTTTTAAACACAACCAAAAAAAAAAAAAAAAATGCATAAAAAAATTAACAAAAAATGAATTTACATGTAAAAGTACTTAATTTTTTTTTTTTATTCTTTTCATTATTTATATTTTTTAAAGGGGGCCGGGGGGGGGGGATTTTCGGTCTATGTATTTTTTTGTTGTTGTTGTTTATCACATTTAAAAAGTACGGCGGCTATCAAATTAATTTTGGCAACCCAAAAAAAAAAAAAAAAATACATCAATTAAAAATGAATTTTAAAAAGTAGTTACCAATTTTTTGTTTGTTTTTATTCTTCTCATTAAACCCTTCTATTTTCGGTTCGGTATTGTACGACAAAAAAATCAGCCGATTAAACTTCTTCTTTTTTTTTTGTTTGTTTGTTTGGTTTATTATTTTTATAAATTATAAATAAATCTATTGTCCATTTAACGGTAACATTTACAAGCCAAAGTTAAACTTTGGGAGAGGGTGAAAAAGGGGGGGGAGGGTGTTTCCAATTGCTAACAGAACGGAACACAAAAAACTCGAAGGGGTTTGACAAAGTTTTGACAGTAATTCCCCCAAAAAACATCAATATATACGGCAATTAAAACCAACTTTTTGGGCTCTTCAGGAAAAAAAAAACAGCAGGCATGCAGCTTCAAGCTGTTTTGTTTGATAACCCGGTTCCAGCAGTCAGAGAATTCGGTTCTTTCTTTGACATTCGTAAAGTTTTTCCTATTTCAGCCATTTGATTCAGCTGGCAATTGTTCTCGCACGAAACGTGACTTAGAGCGTGATTTGATAGGAATCGCGCTTAAACCTACACTTGCCCAATTTTTTCAGCAGGAAATGGGGGCTAGGGAAGCATGAGATTCTGCTCATAATTGTTAGTAGACCTTCCCAAAACATGGGAGATAGAGAGGGAGGTGGTCTTAATGAATATTAAAATAGTTTTGACAATCGGAATTCCAGCCACCCTCAGACAATACTGTAACCAAAAGTGAAATGTGATCGCACATCCAAAATGCTTAGCCCCGAAATCTGAGCTATAAGCTGACACGATAGCTTCTGCGGCAGATTGGCAAATGTCATGTTTCTGTGCATTAGCATAGAAATCAACACAGCAGCCATCCCCCCTCCGTATCAACGGACTATTTCTAGGCTCATGCCTAAATGGCATATTTCTGTGGGCTATCATAGAAATAACGCCCTCTGGCGGTTTCAACACGCTATTGTAAAACAACCTTTGATATAAATAAAGAGTATTGTTAAAGTAGAAATCAATACATAGGAAAAGGAAGAAGAAAATTATATTCAAAAATTATCCCAATATATTAGTAATAAAGTGATCAATCAAGGATTAATTAATATATAATAACTGAGAATGATTTATTATCAGATTCATAAGAGGTTTAAGCATTAGAAGTGACAGAGCTGGGCCAAAGTCTGTACCCCATTGTATCAAATCATAGAGGGTATAAAATTTATTCTTAACAGTAACATTAGAGTCTTGTTTGTCCAAAAACTAGATGATGGTGGCAATTTATTTGTAATTATATATTGAATCATTTCCTCCATCCAGATCAACTTCCAAATATTTTCAGTTAAATTCAAACTCCATTCATACTGTTCCACACCCATTCACTTTCTAGTAGTAACAGTACACGAAGCAGCATATAACAGAACATTTTGAGTGCTACCATTGTCTTTTTTAGATAGCCAATAATATTTAAAGAAGGAAGAAGAATAATACCACTCGAAATATCATGTCTTATATCAAGCTACGAGTTACTACCAACTGTGGAATGTATTTCTAAAAGAAAAAAATATTTTTGAATTTTTTTCCAAAAAACATCTACTAACGAACTGGATGATGGAAATACTCTAACATATAAAATTATACTGTAAAAATCAAACCTCAAGGCTGAAAAATCATGTGACCTATTGTAATAAAATCAAAATTTTTGAACCAACTTATAAAAATGTTGCTCATTATTATTTTCAGCTGTTGTCTTTGTTAAAAATCACTCAAATAGTTTTTCATAAAAATCTGTCACAAGTCCTTTGATAATAATCCGTCTATTTTTTTTTTTATTCTTTCTTCTTAAACATGTCTCTTCCAGGAGGGCATCTTATTTCTAGATATCCAGTCAAGGATTGATTTTTGCTATTTATCCAACTCACTTCTATTTCAGAGTTTTAATTTTTTACAATCGCTGGTCTTGAATTCATTCGTTTCTTTTTCTACCCTTCCTGTCTATTTATGACATAAGCTCTGCATGTTTTTTTATATTGTTTTATTTTATAATTGAGAATCCATCTTCCATAACCATAAGACAAAAAGCTTTTCTTTTTAATCATAACAGCATACTTTCCATAAATGTATTACTTGAATAGATGAATTATTTTTTTTTAAAAAAAAACAAAAACATAAATTTTCAAATTAAAGAATTGAAAATTAATTTGCTTTTCATAACTTTACCTGGAAAGATTCAAGACTAATAACTTAATCAGAGTTCCACTTTTAACTATTAGTATATACATATTACACAGTAAAAAAATTTAAAATAAAAAATAAACACAAATTCACCAAGTACTTTCCGTTCGGTATGGCGACTAATTTAAACTGAACGGTTAATATTCTAATGCGTGCTGAATGGGACACTCCTACTAAGTAGATTAATGATGTCATTAGCCATAAACCAAGCTTCCTCTATCTATCGTTAGGCTCATTGAAAATAGGTTGAGGGAAACATTCATGCTCACTAATTTTCTTGTGATTAAAAAATACTGAATTAACCTGAGATTCCATTTTAGATTTTCTATATTGATAAACATCTTGCTGCAACCTTGTTGATATATTACCTTTAGTTTCCCCATAATAAATAGCATTACAACCAGACCCATGGCAAATAATTGAATATACAACTTTATATTTTTAATCACCATCCACATATTTATCAATATAGGAACTCTAAAATGGAATCTCGGGTCAATTCAGTATTTTTTAATCATGAGAAAATTAGTGGGCATCAATGTTTTCCTCAAACTATTTGCAATGAGCCTAATGATAGGAAGAGGAAGTTAAGAGGCTTGGTTTATTACTAAGGAATGACATCATTAATCAACATAATGCGAGTGTCCCATTGAGCATGCGCCGGAATATTAACCGTTCATTTTAAATTAGTCACGATGAATCTGGTATACAGTACCGTAAGCACTTGGTGAGTTTGTTTTGTTTGGTGTAACTACAAGCATTTGAATAACCCCCTTGGAGTCCTTATCCCTTACTAAGATTCTCTAGCATACAGATAAATAGAATAGTTGTTTAATGTGATAGTATTTCATTAGCCAATGAACTAGTGATGTAGAATCCCAGGATGGTGATCATGTGATGTTTGATATTATATATCTCATCAAATTTTAATGTAAGAAGTAATAAAATCATAAGATATTGGAAGGGACTAATTAGAATGTAAAAATTAGTTGACCAGGTTTCTTCAAAGTTTTTTAAATTGCTTGTAAGAAAAACATTGATTCCCGTAATGTTTATTTTAAGTGGCGCATGAAAATGTCATGAACTTTGCAGTAATGAACTATTGCATTAATTAATTACTGGCAGTAAATGATATTGACATTTTGCATAAAACAAACGGCTTATTTTATGAAAGCTTACTCAGAGGATCGGATTGTTTTATGATTACCTTCACTAACCCATTATAGTAATTAAATTACCTATTACTTTGTTTCTGCTGTCATTTTAAGTTTTTAGAATAATCTTACCACAATATTGTCAAACAGGAAGGACAGATTTTTTTCTCAGATTTTTTTATTTACAAATTCATGTTTGGCTTTTGTAGTTTTGAGATATATTAAATGCACTTTATTTGGCAAGCAATCTTCTTACTTGATGTTGCCTAGCTCAAGAAATCTTAGATACATTATTTTTGTATGTATTAGAAATTATATAAGATTTCTGAAAATATTTAAGAATGGTGTGGGGGGGGGGTGGGAAAGAAAGATAATAATCATTAATTTCTTGTTGATTGACATTCTCTGGTTAATGAAGAAACTGAGATCAATGCTAGAAAGTAAAGATAAGTAATGCATTATAAGATTTAGATTAAGCTCGTGGAATTATATTCCGATCGTATTTAATTATTGCATGCTTGGGAACATCCGTTTATGGACCAAAAGTTATTTATTGAAGAAAATTATGTTTATATTTTATATTTTTCCTTGACAACTATGTTATCTTTATGTTCTTTTTATTGTTTTATTCAATGCTGCTTGGTAGCAGTGAATGTTTTCTCAGGTATGTAAACCATGTATGTGTGTGTGTGATTGTGCTCACCATGATATGAAAATATAATAAATGTTTGATTTTGCATTCAAGAAGTGGTCAGGTTAATTCGTAATTTTTTTTGCCTGATTATGCTAAAGTTTTTCAATTAATAAATTAACCTCAGGCAAGGAATTCACAATATATATTTTTATCTCTATATGTATCTATATATAATAACAATTATAAAAATGTACAATTATTTTCAATTACTTTCATAAGTTATTCAAATCGCAGTTGTAAATGGTTTAAGAAAATAAGTGAAAGTACTTGTCTTTTTGATAAACAGAGCAAAACTCTCCATACAGTATTGCCATCTGTGCTAAACAGAGTAATCAATGGATGCCAGAAGGCTTGTGCATAAAATCCCTATCTAATGCCTACTCATCTAATATCCCCAGACTAGTTTCTGGCTTGTGGCCTTCGCCTTCTGGCATCCATTGATTACTCTGTTTAGCATAGGTGGCAATTCTGTATGGAGGGTTTGCTCTTTTTATCAACAATTAATGTGCTAGTATAGGAAATGTGATCATGTGATACTTGTCTTTTTATATGAGAGGGTACTCAGAAATAACTGGAATCGTTTTCTGGTAACCATACTTGTTGTAGTACATGCTTCTGATTTTAGATACCTATTTCAAGGACTCTGCTGCATTAATCTACCAAATGACATCATCATGTGAAATTGTTATGCCGTGTAGCACATTTTTTTTGTAAAATGTTGTATATTTGTCAACTTTTTTAATGGCTGAAAAGTTGGAATGTGAAATTGTTTTTTTTAGGGAAAGCAGCATGTTTGAAAAACTTACAAGCAAATTGCTCTGGGGTAAATACAAGTTTACGCTGGTTTAATGGAAGTGTCTAATTCACCATACCACAAAAAAGCACGGCGAGTGAAGTACAATGTCACAATAATGTTTTATTCACTCAGAATTTATCATGGTACAATTTTTGCAACAATAAAAATATTAAACTTATTTTACTAATTATTTAAAACATGATGGGTAATAATATCTATCCATGCATGAATATATTAAACTTTTTTTTAAAAAATAACGTAATAGCTTAACCTGCAACAGTTTTTAAAATGCTTAATCTTATTTTCTGCACTGATGTAGTAATAAGATGTAGAAAGTACACATACATAAATCTGAAAAACTTTACATCATAATATGAAATTATATTTAAATAAACCTCTCATAGGTTTCCCTGAAAATTTTGTTTTCCATGATCGTAAAACATTATTTTCAAATTGCTGTTTTTTAAATCCATGATTTTAAATTGATGCCAAGATCAGTTTGTGGCTAATTTTATTAATAAACGTTCAAATTAGGCAAGGAGATGCAAATACCTTCAGAAGAAAAGAGGCCACTTTTAAATTTAGAATATCGTGTTTATATTAATCTCCATTTAAAGAAGTATTCACAATAATTCATGTTTCAATGCGAGAGATGATTATTGTAATTTACTTTTAAGTAAAAAAATTAAAAATACATCTTTCCTCGTAGACAAACAACTAATGGTAGATCTATTTCTCCTAAGCTTCACATCTCTGAATTCTTCTGATTTTAAACACCGAATTCAGTTCAATATAAACTAATTTTATTTTAAAACCCAAATCATTTAATAATTGATAATAATAACAAAAATAAAATAAAATTTGAATTTTAAGCACTTAATCATCTTTCTTGTTTAACAAAACATATTTTTGAACTTATTTTTATTTAATTAAATGATTTAATAATATAATTTGCAAGTACAGTTTTTGTTAGTAATTCTTTATCAGAAGATAATCAGCCTTTGACATAATCGTGTTTATTAACTCACCGATGTTATAATGGGTATGCAGAACACTCAAAACCCAAACACAAGGTAGAGACTTTTAAAAGATAAGAACCGTATTATCTTTTTACCTAAATGCAATTATATGGGCCAATCTAAAGCATTTTGCTGAGTTAGTAGCATGATTAAATGATGCATGTCAATGGCTGATTACCTTCTGGTTTAAGAATTACTAACAAAAACTACACGTGTAAATTATATTGTTATTAAATTGATTCTAACATCATCCAATATTTACCAGCTATAAATTTGAAATATTTCACTGGATTTAACAATAAATTAATAATGTAAAGCATGGAAAGTTATGAAGATTAAATCTTTCCTGCTCTCATTCAGAAATGCTTTAGATTGACCTATATAATTGCATTTTGGTATAAAGATAAGATGGCCATCCTTTTCTTTTAGAAATCTATGTTGTGTTTGGGTTTGAGAGTGCCCTGCATACTCTCTATAACATTGGTAAGCTAGTAACATGATTAAACAGTGTGTGTCAAAAGCTGATTACCATCTGATTAAGAATTTATTAAATAATATATTTTAAAGACAATTCGATTTATTATACTTAAGCATTGATTACCATGGTGATATCATAAATGTTTGAACAACTTGCACACACATCTATAAAATTCTCAATTCTATCATTCAATGAAAAATTTTCTTGTGACATATATATCATATATCCTTAATTACAATAAGTTATGTAACCTGTATAACTTATTAGTTCATATCTTTCAAGTTTAAATCTTAAATGCTTGTTTAAAAATAGTATTATAAATAGTGAATACTAAATTAAATGAATTCTCTCATCTATTTTGGATAAAACCAAATTAGTCTATCATCTCCTTATTCATTTTTATGACAATTATTTTTAAATTGTTACCTATTTGTGTGTATGGATTAGCTTTTTGAATGACCTGACTACAAATTGGAGTCAGTGTCATGGAAAACATTCCAATAAGTACATACTCTTTTTAGATGACATTTTTTCAGTAATTTTGTATACATCTTTATACAATATTGGTGCTCTGACTTCTATATATTTTTAACTCGTAAAGCTATGATAAGAGAATCTTAAATAGTTATGTAATGAATATAGAAAAGATGTTAGATGTGAATGATAGAATGTTAGAAAATATGAAAGAATACAGTAATGGGAATATTAGCTTTTCAGAAAATGAACTAAATGAGGTAGAGAAGAAATTGAAAAGTGGGAAGGCAAGAGGTTTAGATGGATGGGCAGCAGAGATGGTAATGAATTTAGGATATAGGGCAAAAGTAAAGTTATTATCCTGTTTTAATAAAATGGCACAGAATAGAGTTTTCCCAAGTAGGTGGAGTAATACAAGAGTAAGGTTATTATTTAAAGGAAAGGTTAAGGATCCTAGAAAGTTGAATAATTATAGACCGATAGCGGTAACATCAGTTTTATATAAAGTTTTCTCATATATGGTGGCTAGTAAAGTTGTAAAATGGATGGGAGGGAATAATGTAGTGGGTGAAATGCAAGGAGGTTTTAGATTAGATAGGCGTATAGGAGATAGTTTATTTGTAGTTACACAACTTATGGATATGAATAGGAATGCAGATAAACAGTTATATATGAGTTTTATAGATATAGAGAAGGCATATGATAGAGTAAATAGAAATAGATTATGGATAAGTTTAGCAAATTTGGGAATGGATGAAGCTTTAATAGATATTATTAAGAAATTATATGAAAATAATTATTATATATTTCAAAAATATAGAATCAATTAAAGTTAAAAATGGTGTGGGACTAAGGCAAGGATGCCCTATGTCACCTATTTTGTTTGTGTTGTATTTGAGTGAAATGGAAAGAGCAATAGAAAGATTAGGTAGAGGGATAGAGATACCGTTAATAGGTAGTAAGGGAGTATATATTTTGTCAGGTCTTTTTTTTGCGGATGATATATTTTTGTGTGCAGAAAAAAGAGAAGATATAGAAGTTATGTTGAGGACATGTGCAAGGGTGGGTAAAGAGATGGGGATTAAATTTAGTGAAGAAAAATCAAATATAATGATGGTTAATAGTGGGGAAAGAGAAGATGTAGAATTTTTATTGGGAGATATTAAGTTAAGTGTGGTGAATAGATATAGTTATTTGGGAATTATTTTAAGTAATCAGAAAAATTATTTGGATGAATGGGAGAAAAAATTGATAAATGAAGCAAAGAAAAGAAAGGGATTGATAAAGAAATTAACAGTATTTTCATATAATAAATATGATGTAGCTAGAATTATATGGAAAGGAGTTGCAGTAGCAGGGTTAACATATGGTAATGATGCATTATATTAGTAAAAAGATATTAGATTATTTAAAAAAAGCTCAAAGGGAAGTAGGAAGACATGCATTGGATGAATAAGTATGGACAGCAAGGGAGGCAATTCAAGAAGAAATGGGATGGTCAAGTTTTCATATGAGAGATGCAAAAAGTAAAATGAAAATGTTTGGTAGATTGCACGTCCCCCCCCCCCTTCAAAAAATAAAAAACCCCCCATAGGGGGGGGGGAAAAGGGGGGCCCAGGGGGGGCCAGGGGCGAATATGTACTATATTTCCAGCTTCATTATGGATAATAAAAGAATAGCTAAAATAGTATTCAATTGGGTTATGAGTAAGAGGCAGGTAACAAGATGGGTGAGAAAGGTAATGCGGTATGCAAAAGATTTGGATAAAGAATTTATATCAGTATATTTGTACAAAAGATGGGATGATAGTGTTAAGAGGATTATTGAGTGTTATAGTAGTAAGGAATGGGATAAAAGAATAAATTTATTAATAAAGACTAGGGAGTTAGAGAGATGGAGAAATAGTATGGAGAGTAAAAAGAGTTTAAATATATATAGAAATAAACAGAATATTAGGTGTGAGTTAATATATGATAATAGTAAGGAAAGTAGTTTATTGTTTAAGGCTCGAACGGGATCTTTAGCTACAAAAGAATATACATGTAAATGGAAAAATATCGGTGATTTATTTTGTAAATTATGTAAGGAAGGAATTGAAAATATTAGGCATTTGTTAATTGAATGTAAATGTTTGAAAACAGAAAGGGTACATATAATAAAGTTGTGGAAAAATTATATATGAAAAGAGTGATTATACAGAAAGTGAATTATTGGTTTTTATGCTGGGTTTGGGAAAAGATAAGGGGGATTTAGATGTAAAGGTTATAGAGTTGACAAAAATTATGTTGTGGAAATGGGATAGAGCAGATTATGGGTAAATTTAGAGTGGGGAATGTAAAAGAAAGTGGCTAACAGGTTTATCTGGGCATAATTGCTGAGATATTCTTGACTTCGTTTAAGGAGAAGCCATAATACATCACATCACATTTACATATAATCAGAATATTCATTTTAATTTTTAAAAAAGTATTTTTTTTTTAAAACAGCAACATGAAATCACATGATTTTTGTATATAAATTTCTTTTAAATAGCAGATTTATCTCTTCTATTTCATTTCTGCTATGTTGTGTGAGCTTGAATCATCTAGATCCAGAAACCTATCCAATGCTCTCTATTCATATTGCCCGACTAGATTCTAGCTACATCTTGCATCAATAAGGAGCTTTGAATCTGGATCTAGTGCATTTGGATATTTGTATCTAATGCATCTTTCCTCCAGTAACTTCCATTTATTCTTTATATAGATACTGAGTTGATATTAAAACCATATAACTATATGTTGGTGTAAATTCAAAACATTAAGATGTTTTTTAACTTCTGTAGCTTGATAATTTTTTTTAAAAAAGTGTGAAAAACAGTTGCGTAGAAGAGATATGCATTAGATACGAAAAAGTATATATCCATGAGTGCTTAGTCCAAAACTTCTCACTGAAAAATACTACGAGCTGGAAACCAGTCTGAGATATGCATAGGACAACATTGAATAGGATTTCATCAGGCACTACCATTCAGCATCTATTGATTGATCAAGTTATACTAGGAGCAGAATTGGAGTAAGAAAAATAGATTTGCTACTTAAAAGAAATGTGTAGGCAGAGATCATGTGATGTTCTACTGGCATTATAACAACTTTAGCCAAAAAAATGTAGGGGTTTGCAGTTATTTCCAAACTGAAGACACCAAAATATTTATATACCGAATTGAGATCAATTCTGTATAACTATGCAAACAAGTTGCTTTATATCCAAATCATCAAGGTGTGTTTGAGTTTCAGGCTGTTAGCTTGATAATAAAAAAAAAGACTACATTAAATCCAGGCGCACTAGATACAGAACTGATGAAAGTTCAAAGCTAGAAACTAGTCTCAAGATTTAAGGATTTTGATTATTCATGCCTACAAAAAATAATGAGTACCAAAAATATTCAAATAAGTTTTTTTTTAACTGTTAAAAGGTTTTATTCTCATTATATAACCTTAAAAGTACAATAAATGTATTCTATATCTAAAGATAAAGAATACTATTTATTTATTTAAGCACATTTTCGTCCTTTTATTTTAAATGAAAATGTGTGAATTAATAAAATTGTCATTAATCTTTTTGTTTTTGAACATTTTTCAACATTCTAATAAATTTTTATTATTGAATATTTTTTTATTCTTAGGTGGCGCAAGTTTTGGTATGGAAAGGATCATATATGCTTGCCTTCAAAGGAAGACTTAGACCCAGAGATAGTTCAAACTTGTTTACAGTTTTCAATACATCACAAGGATAGATGTATCAAAGATTTATGTCGTGATAGACGGTAATAACTTTTTTAAAAAATACATTTCTTTGATCATATTCTTTTTTACAAATTGTGTAAAGGTGAAATTAACTGTTTTTGGAAGCATGTCAGTGCATGAGAAATTATGTATCCCTACAGAGTTTAGGACAGGGATAGAATGTGATTCTATGGGATTAGCCTTCGGATCGATTTCAGTTCTGTCACTTCCAGCATTCGAACCTTTTATAAACTTCTTAGCTATAAAGCCATTTGATTATTTTATTTAGAAGTCATGTGATGTTGTTGTAATAACCTTCCAAACCATAGAATAGAAGAGATCTATAATTATATATAGAACTAAAGTCACTAAAATATAGTCTGATGTCAGATCTACATACAAGTAAATTAGTCCAAGTTTGAAATTTTAGGGTTTTTTAAATTTCAGATTATAAGCTTGAATAATATAAAGGAATAAAAGATGGCTGCTAGATGCATAAATGTATTGGTTTTCAGTTTTGAATATTAGTTTTTACTGACGAAAGCAAAAGCCAGAAATCAATCATTCCAGAGATTGTGATTTTATAGCAGTCTACTATCTGGTGCTCTTTGATTATTTAAAAATTAAAATAAGTAGTTCTAGAATCGAGTAAAAATAACTGCTCTTCATATTTTGCATATATTTATCTACAGCAGGAATGGCCAACAAGTTGATCACAGCCGACAGGAGACAATTTCAACCCACAAATACAACTTAGTCGTGACTCATAAACAAACGGTCGTGACTCTTTTATTATCATAGTTGATGTTGACAATTCGCCTTCTGCACCAGCCGTTGAAAGAGTGGGAGAGCTGCGAGGAATGACATCTGCTCGCTGTCCAATGCGCCATCTAGCGGGCTCCTTGGCACACCCTCTTTAATCCTCGGTCTAACAATACATAAGTTGGCAATCCTGTGTTTCTTGTTTAGTATTCACCATAGTGAAAAAAGTAATCTGGAAAGACATTTTTTAACTTTATATAACAAATATCAAAGAGATTATCCACAAAATAGTGACTTGAGAAAAAATAAAATTGACGATCTTGAGATCCAATTAAGAACCCGACAAAATGTTTTTAAAAAGTCCATGTTGAAATTATGTGCAGTGATTATTGCATCATTCAAAGTAAGCCATATTTTAACCAAAAAAATGTGAAGCGTTTTCTGAATTGGAATTTATACAAGAAACATTCTTGAAAATGTCAGATTCACTTTTTAATGATTTTAACAAGAAGATTGAAATTATTGCTGCAGTTAAAGATCTATAATTGTCTCGAAATACTGTGATGTGGCGAACTGAGAAAAGGAGTGAAAATATGAGAACAGTTATATACCAACATATTTCCTTTTAATATTAAATTATTTCTTCCAAAAACTCTCCATCCAAATTTAATTCTAAGATTAATTTCATCCATTCTGTATTAATATTCTGATCTAATTATTTGTAGTAAACTTCTAATTCATCATTACCAATCTTTATTTTTTTCTTTTGAAAACATCTACTGAACATCACGTTAGTCTGTTTAGCATTTACTTTTAATCCTACTGTCTTATTTTCATCTGATAACAATTAAATGCTTTTATTTATAACTTAGTATTTTGCATGTTATTAATGAATAAATAATACACATAAAATAATATTAGTTCATTCTTTTATTGTATTTTGCTTATCTGTCAGACTGATTAAGTTAAATAAAACCAGCATTGTTACTGGTAAAGAAAGTTGATTAGTTTAATTATTTATAATATTTTATCAATGCAAATAAAAGGATATAAGGAGATAGGAATGATATATAATATTTTTAACACATCATTTACTTTCACTCATTTTTGATTCATTGCAGGGTGAAGATCTTTCCAAGTTTAATTCCTTTCTTCAATCCATTGTCTCTTTTCTCATCCATCCATCTCACATGTGATCTTACTTTGATCATGTTTAAATTATAGATGAAAAAATAAGTGCTCACCCCTTCCCTCTTCCAATTCCCCATTCTATTTTAACATCAAAAGGATTTTTATCTTCTCAATTCACTAGACAAAAAAAATAAGTTATCTACCTTTTTACATCTTCATTTAATTAGACTGTTATAGCTTTTGCCAACCACACAAAATTCTTTACCAATACTTCCAAACTAAAATTTCAGTCTTCCTTGGCAGTAAATAAATATTATTTAAAGATCCATATTTTTTTCCCCTCAGGCTCCCAATGACTGGAGAAAAGAGGAACTTAATTATTGACCAAAGAAAGATTTTAAAAACTTTTTTTGGCAAAATTAATCTCATAAAAAGCCCCAAATGATTTGGCGCAGTGGAAGAGGGGCTGACTGGAGCTCAAGGTCTATGGATTGTGACTTGACTATCATTCAAACTTCTTATGAACTCCTTAGCAATTCAGCATTTGATTATCGTTACTATCTAATGAAATAAATTTTTGCTTGCAAAATAAACACTAAATGTAGGAGGAATCTTACACATGTAAATCTGAGTTGTGGATTATATCAACATTTCAAATTTCACTCAAATTTGTTACGTTTTCTATTTTTTATTTTTCAATGGGCTTTTTGTTAACCTCTTTCAAAATGTCTGGTGGTAAAAGTTCATCTGATTGCTTTTAATTAGTTTGTTATTATTATATTGTATTAATGTGCATCAAGTGTATCATATAAATGCCATACATGGTTTAGTGCGCTCTGGATCTATGGTCCTAGACTCAATTTCACTTCTGACACATCCTGTCTCAAACTTTTTATGAACTTCCAAGCAATGAAACTATTCGATAATTTATTTTTATTGCACAATACATTATTCCAAGTTCCATATATTTCAAATTACGCAAGGGGATTGTGAATCAATCCGTTTACGTAAGTCGGTACTTCCTATATAGATATTTTATTTTAATGGGAATGCATTAATTTAAATAACATGGACTGCTAGAAAAGATAGTAATTTCAACTCAAAATTATTATCAAAAGAATTTATTTGAATATAGTATATTTTTTTTGCTTCACAAAAGTAACTGTAATAGTCAATGTTGTTATTGTTTCTATCGCAACATGCTTCTTTGGCATGGGAATCTGGAAGATAAAAAAATCTTGTAGTCTCTGCTTAATGTTTCAATGGGTGTGGTGTGGGAGTGATATTTTTTTTATAATATAAACTTGAATAAAGTAAATAAACCCTACATAGTCATTCTACGAAAGAACGTAAAATGAATGTGTAAGCAGTCCTTTTTAAGTATTAAGTTTAGTAATAAATATACTGAATAGAATAAATGATGATTTAGTAGTGTTTATGTATATATTGTTTATTCATTAATAAGGATAAAAGATATTAAGGTTATACACTACCGGCATAGCCGTTAAGAATAATCAAAAAATTACCTTAAAATTTCGAGGCATGACATTTCAATTTGATTCGTAAAGTGCAATTTTTTTAACGTATTGGTAGAATGTTGGACTCTTCTTAAAAATTTGTGGGTATTGAAGTATAATTGTCACTTGTGGTGCTTGAATATCACATGACCTTCTAAGTAACTAACTTTTCATTTATTTTTTGCTCTTTTGCAGATTAGTGAGGAATTTGAGAATTAAAGAATTCGAGATGCAAGTTCAATCTGTTGTTTCTAGTGCTCATATCACATGACTTCCTGAATCATTTAAGGATTTTATTGACATTAGTAAGGCATTATGTCAATATCTATCATTAAAATCAGAACTCGTATTTAACAGATATGTAAAACTAGGTAAATTAACAATACCTTATTTCTTATGCTTGTTCTTATTATAGTGTGGCACACTAACAATCGTGTAAAATTTTATTTATTGTAACTGAAAACATTATTTTCAAATAATGATAGATGTATCCTTTTAAAATATTTATTCTATTTTTACAAAGCTAATCTAATAAGATAAATTCTTACTCACTTCAAAAATTTTAAATACCGTGCTATATATAGAATTTATTTTTTTAGTATAAAATTGTAAAAGACCTAGAAAGAGATCACATGTGAGATGGATGGATGAGAAAAGAGACAACGGATTGAAAAAAGGAATTAAACTTGGAAAGATCTTCACCCTGCAATGAATCAAAAGTGACTGAAAATAATGATATGTGAAATTAAAAATCTTTAAATTTCCCAAAAGTTAAATTCTAAATCTCAGTTTAATGAATACTTCACAGTGTTGATACCTATTCTGAATACATTTGCATTGATTGCGTTCATGATTCTGTTTACTAAAACAGATGTGCTAGAGCCCTAATCTATTTATTCCTTATTTAAGATTAAAATCTAGAAACAATATCGCCAAAAGGCTATTCTAAATGGTTAGTTATTAATCGGTGGCGTTTACCAACTTATCTTTTGAAATTATATTCTACAGTTTCTATAGCCTGCATGGTTTGGTATAGTTGATAGACCATCCGACTTGGAATGGGGAGGCTTCAGGATCGATTCTGGTGCTTGCAGGTCTGGCGTTTGAACTTCTTATGAATTCCCGAGCAATAAAGCCATATACCCTTTTTTTAGTTTCAGTGAAAGATTGTTTTTTTTTTTAAATCAAAGTGAATATTTTTGATTATAATTTGTCTTGGATTTATGAAGAAAAATATCGCAATTAATTTTTTAGAACATTAAAATAAAAAATAAAAATTCAAATGGCTTTATTGGTTGTGAGTTCGTAAGAAGTTTGCAGGCCGGAAGTGCCAACAACAGAATTGATCCTAGAACCCCAGAGACACTCTATTAATGTGCTAAACTATTTTAAAATTAATTCATAATTATAATTTTTAATAAATGATTTTTTTTTAAAAATGTATTCTTTTTTTTTTTTTTAGACATCATATGAAATCTTATAAAGCCGTTTTCTGTGGAACAGAACTCATAGACTGGCTTATCAATCAAGGATTGGTTCATGACAGGGCCGATGCAGTGAAATATGGATGCCATCTACTTTTAGGAAGAGTTTTACGGCATATTCATCAGCAACAGAACTTTCAGGATTTGCCTTACTTTTATACATTCCAAGAACCTGAAGATGTTTCTAGAAGTATTGAACCTTTTTGTGAAAAGAGGTGAACTTATTTTTTTGGCAATGAATGACTTCCATATTGAACAAAGTTCTATTTTTAACTTTACTTAATGTAAAAATTTTATTATTTAATGATAACGGGACTTCCATTTAGAAAATATCAGCAGATAAATTATTTATTTTTTGTACCATTGCTTTGAAATGACGTAGTTTTATAAAACAGGCATTTTTTTTTTGTAGTTTATCATATTGTTATAATTTTAAACATAAGGTAATCAACCCTTTACACATGAAAAGAACTGTTATATTAAATCAACATTGTTTTTGTTGAATGTGAGGAAACTTTTGGTTCAAGGCACAAGATAGAGACTGAAAAAATAAAATTGGCTGTCTTATCTTTTCAAAGTCTACCTTGGATCGAGAGTTTCCTCCCATTCATTAAAAACAATATTGATTGAATAAAACAGTTCAGTGCATGTATAAAGGGTTGATTACATTCTGTTTAGAATTGCAGTTTGAAACTGTGCTAGTAAAGCTATTAGTCAATTACATATTGTTATAATTGTATTTATTATTAATATTATATTTAAACTGGTACTTCATAGAACATATTTTATGTAAACATATGGAGTCTTGTATAATTTCATTCAACCTATCGTGTTTTCGGAATTTGTGCATCACATTCATGGTTTTTACATGAATGTAAACTGTGAATATTATATAACTCTTGAAAACATGTATGTTGTATGTAAATTATACAAGTGTCTTTGTATTTATAAATATTAATTTTATGTATATTCCATGGAAATGTTTTTTAAGAGTTTTTATTTATTTTTGTCTATTTAAAAACAAACAAAAAAAAAAAAAATAAATGTAATGGTAACTAAACTTTAAGAATTAAAAATGTACATATTTATTTTAAATTTGAACTTAATAATATTTTTAAAATTATAATCCATCACTCATAACAATTTGATATACACTTTAAAAAAACCCATAAGATCATGCAATATAAAAAAAATCCACACCTATGGCAGAAGCTAATTGATAGATTATAATTTTAAAAAATGGTAATATCTGTATATAAATAAATAAATAAAATTATATTTGATGAATATAAATTATTATAATTTGATTTCTAAATGTCACAATTTTTGCGCTCTCAACTTTGACGCCATTCACTACAATCAAATAAATTAACAATTATTACTCCTCATTTATTAGGAGTGAGATTATCAAATTCCTAGCCCACATACCAATTTTAAAGTCAACTAATAATTAATATATTTTCTATTGCATTAAACCAGACTTTTCTACTAATCACTGATTTTTGTAAATGAATCATTTTTGATATTCTGTTTATAAATGGAGTTACAAAGTACATTTTATTAAATGTTTACCAATTACTGAATATGTATTGAAATAATGCACTGATGTTAGAGGCACCAGAAGATTTAGTGATGGGTCTTTATGTCTGTAACTAAGTCTTTGATTGATTGTAATTTATACCATTGTACTCTGTAATTTGTGTAGTCTTTAAACATATTCATTGTTGTATGAACAAATACAAGAAGTGATTATGTAGAAAAAACAAATTTAGTTATGTGTGATTGAATCAAAAGCACCGTAAATGCTGATCAAAGAATCAAGATAAGAATAATGCACACTTATGACAGCATTACGTTTCAACCAGACTATATAGGTCAAGATGGATGAAGTAATCATTACACAAGTGGTCAAATTTATATCACGTACAAAATTACCAGACATATATAAATAAGCACATACATATATAGCATGCAAAATGTTGCAAATAATTATAATAAAAGGGTGAATCCAATACAAATAATAATAATTCAGTATCAACATCAGTTACCCTTTTCAACTTTTGCGATTCTATTGGTTACTTTCTTGCCATTATGAATTTTTAAATAAAGAGTACTTAGAATTTAGTATGATAATAAAAAAGGACAGTTACAATACAATTATCGAAGAAACAGGATGTGTATTGGAAAAGATGATACTCGATTGCTAGAAATTTTCATACGGTGCAATTTTGTTTTCTTTTTCATAGAGACTGAAATAATAACAGTTAACAAAATGTATGTACATATTTCTGTTTATTATAGCTATTAGATATATGAACATGTATTTTGTTTCAATGGGAGGCAAAAATACAATTCGTAGACAAATCTATGACATGACTACCATTGGTAATTTCTCAACAAAACTTATTTTCTAACAACTGTGATTGTAACCATAATTTGTCATAGCTTAGATGATCATATTTTGACATGACACATGCAATCCATCACCAAGAAAACTTATTTGCGTGTACCAAATGTGAAGTAAATTTATTGCCACATTTTGTTTTAATAGAAATTTTAAAAAGATGATTTGTGATGCAGTACTCAGACTTATTAACAATATGTGAAAATAACTCGAGAATAAATTACCAAACTAAATGACTATTATCCATTTAAGTAATAAACTTGATTTTGCATAAAGCTAGATGGTTCACAGGTCTAAATAACATAATAGCCCAGGCTTATTAACACCAGGAATATTCAAAGTTGTCTTTACAACAGATTGAAGACTCCTGATGTTGATAAGCTTGGGCAATTAGCATGCAATTTAGTTCTACCTATGTATAATTAACTACTTTTATACTGATGTTTCGGCTGAACTGCATCTCCCATAATCTAGGTAAGAGATATTATTTTGAAAAGAAAAAACATTGTAGAGGTTCTGCAATACATAGATTGACACTAAAAGTTCATCATATAAAAAATATGAACAGATGGGTTTATAGGTTTTTTTTTTTTTTTTAAACCCCAAAAAAATAAAAAAAAAAAAAAAAAAAAAAAAATATACCCATTAAAAAAAAAATAAAAAAATAAAGGGGGGTGGGCAAATATTAAAAAAGAAAAAAAAAAAAAATAAAAATTTAAATTTTAAAAAAAATAAAAAAAAAAAAAAAAAACCACAAGAAAAAAGGGAGGAGAAAAAAAAAAAAGGGGAGGGGGGGGAGGAGAAGAGAACTAAAGAGGAGAAGGGGAATAAATTGGAGAGACCTTCATCCTGCAGTGGATTGATAATGGTTGATAGTGATGATGAATCTGATACAAAATGTGACGATCATTCCAAGGTATAAGCTTTAAAAATGTTTACAGATGAGAAATCACATAAATGTCTCATTGTTAATATAATCTGGTCCCTTAAGAATCTTATTATGACCCTAATTTTTCTTTGATGATGAGTATCACATCAAGGATCTTCTCAGTGTTAGAAAATTCTATCCTTGGAAAATTGCTGATGATGGCAAGTGCTTCTTTAATATTTGCACATTCATTTCTCCTAGCATTGATGTAATAATTCCTCTAACCCACATAAAAGCCTCCGAAAAGTAATGAAGTTCTTAACTTGGAAAAGAATTAATTTTTTGGTTAATAGTATAAACAGTTTTAGCTCTTCAGAATTTGTTCAATATTGTCTGTAGTTCTTTTTTAGATGGAACCCAAACTCTAATGACTACTGTTTTTTCTTCCTTTGTTTTGTTGGCCTGGGTTAATTTTATATTAATTTATTTGGCTACTGCCACTTTTCCCCTCTCCTTCGCACTTAAAATTTTTTTATTTTTATAGTTGCAATATTTCTAGATTTTTTAAAATATTTTTTATCCAGGTAATGGCAGGTGTGTGATCTAGCCAAAGCTTCGGTAAAATACTACTGTTAATTATGCACAAATGGATTCGAATAATTTTTATATTTGTTTTTGAAACTTCATTTTAACATATATATGTATATAATATCAAATGCCAAAACCTAAATTAGTTAAATATAATAAAGTATACCAATTCATAATTACATCACTAGACAAAATTAAATTATAAATCCCTATCAATTGTGTTCCTGCTAAAACAGACTTCTCAAATGCAAAATAGCACAACACAAATATACACTGTCCAATTTTCCATTAATTCCAACTCTCGATTACCTTTAATATCAAAAGAACTTTTAATTAGTTTCAGAATCACATCTTTATTAAAAGAGACTCTAGAATCTCTTTTGATAAAGACTTATGATTCTGAAGTTATTATGTAAAAGTTCTTTTGATATTAAAGGTGATTAGAATACAGGTTGGAATTATGAGAAAGTGCGATAATATACTTTTACGTTAACTTTGTAAGTCTCCTTGGTAAGTAGTTGATTTGTAATTTTAATTTTGGCTAAACATTTAATTCTGAATTGGAGCACTTAGTTATATATATATAGTATACATATACTGACAATTATTTAGTTTGGAAATTCCCTTCAAACAATATGGATGTGCTTTTAAAAACCTAAAGTAGTATTTTGTAAATTTATAATCTGTTAAATATATATATATAACATTTGTGATGGTGGATATGTAAACTTTAAATAAGCAACCATTATTTGTAAATCCATGATTAGTTTACTATTCTATAAAATAAATTTATAAAATTGAATTCTAGATACGTACAAGATAGCATTAGTTTCACTGATAAAAAGTTTGTTGTCACAAATCTTTTAATACAAAGTTTATAACTATGTAAAAGAGGTAGCTAAATGATTGTAAGTTAATCAAAATAAGAACAGTAGACGTGAAGGGAGAGGAATCTTACAGCGTTATTTCAAATAACCAAATTTAATACCTTCATTTGTAAAAAAGTAATTTTTTTTTCTAATAACACTTATTGTGAGTTCTATGCCCATGGGTGCATAGTGCTCTTCTTGATCAGGGGTGAAGGTTGTATTATATTTCATTTATGTTTTTTTATAATTATCATTATTCATGTAAACAATTCATTATGCCTATAAAGGCACCCTTCTCAACCAAAGTTGAAGGTTGTATTATATTTCGTTTATGTTTGTTTTTTTATTACCATTATTTATCTAAACAATCTATTTGGAACTTACTTTAGACAAGCTAAAAATTAGATACCAAATTACTGGGTTTGATAACTGAATGATGGTCAACTAATTTAAAAAATTCTGAACTTATCTAAGAATTTTTGCCTAGCTCCATTCTGTAGTTGAAATCCATTAATTTTAATATAAGCATCATTTAAATGCCTAACAAATAAAGAAAAAAATCATATATAAAAAAAACATCTCATGAACAGTTCTTTCTGTTTAATTCTTAGAGCCATCTATTATAAACCTGAATAATTGAGGGAAACTAGATGTTGTAATTATATCAAATATCCAGCTAATTTTCATCGATTAGTTAACTTACAATAGATGGTTCTAAAGTCCTGCTCTTGAAAGCATATTTAAACTAAGGAAGTTATGTAATGTTTAGTTGAAATTTATGTATTCACTGTACTCTCCGTAAGTGATAATAGCATATGTGCTACAGTATTCATCAAAGTAATATAAAATATAATAATTGTATTTCTTTTTCCTGACTATTTTTGATGGGCTACAGGCAATATAAAATATAAATAGTAATTTTATAACCCTATGATTTAGTGTGGTGGTGCGACAGATTGAACAATTAAAGGCTCCTAGATCAATTCCTGATTGAACTTAATGAAATCTGTCTTCATGCTTAACCAGTCACTTTTTTGCATCTAAACATCACATGACCTCCTTAATAAAAGACCATATAATTATTTTAGTATTGAATAAAGTTTTTAAACATATATAATTTCCTTCGGTTGTTAATATTGTATGTAAGCAAACAGCTGTAGTATTTGTATAATATATTCTCCAATTCTTATCCGTATGTTTTTGCAATTGCTGTTCCTGACCTCTAGCGGACAATTAAAAAATTTCTATGTAAATATTTAAAATGAAAGAGACAATATATTTGTATATTTTATGTTTGATGACAAATATAAAGAAAAATCTGAAGCTAGAGTGTGATAAGAGGTAAAAAAGTGATCAGTCCATACCATTGACTTGTAAATAATTTCAGAACTGTAAAAACTAAAAGTTGTATAAAATAGGTTCAATAAAGAATTTTAACAAAAGTTTTGTATTGACTGATTGTATATATTATGATTTTTATTTGGTATAATTAAGGCATAGAAATAATTACTGATTTTTTGAAAACTGAGATATGTAGCACGAGATTAGTAAATTTCTTGGGTTCAAACTTAATCTATTTATAAACATTCTAGAATATGGATCATTTTGATGCACTATTCCCTGTTTGATATTTCATTCTTTACAAAAAATATGCTAATGATAGAATAATTGAACGGCTTTATTGTTCGGGAATTCATGGTTCGAACACCAAAAATGCCAGACCTGAAATTGATCCAAGGATTTTATGCATACTCAACTTCTGCACTAAATCTTAAAGATGAACATAGCACATTCCTCTGCACATGCAATTGATCTTCCAGATTAGCTGCCAGTTTCATCTGTCATGCAGTCTTCAGAAATTTATTTTTCTTTGAAATGTTTAAATTACTCAAGATTAAAGAACTTTTAGGAAGACTTAGTTGGAGTTATCCGCTGGTTTAGAGCATTGAGTAAAATATGCATTGTGTGCATGATGAGGAAGTGACGGTATTATTTGTTTATATTGTTATTCTAATAATCGATCGGAAAGTTTTACTTAAAAGAAACTACTTAATATAAGTAACGGAAAAGTGTCAAGTACTTGCACAGACTTGTAAATAATTACAGAATTGTAAAATGAAGCTTGTATGAAATAAAGCGAATAAAGAATTTTACCAAGTTTTGTATTGACTCATTAGATATATCATGATTACTGTTGTCTAGTATAATTAAGACAGAAACATTTTACAGTACGAATAAAATTAATTCCACAGTATTTATTTTATTGAACAACAAGTGAATTGTGGAAATTCCAATAGGAAATGGTTTTACAGCTTCTCCAGTTTAGCACAATGGTAGAGTTATGGATTTAAAGAGTAAGGTTTCTGGATCAAAGCTTACTTGTCAATTTTTTGATCAAATGTCACACAACACCCAAGCAACTAACTATTCAATTCTTTTATTTTTGTGGATTCACTCTAAGACATTAACGATATTCACAGTTTGTATTAAACATAATTTGAAAGCTTTTTAAATTACATGTCTAAAGTAGGTAAACTCAGTTGAATGTTAATTGTCCTGAATTTATTGATGATAGTCCATTGTCTGGAAATATCAAATCCAACTGCTTTGATTGTGGAGTCGAAAAATTAATTTATTTCTTTTGAAGCCGATGTATTGACCATAATTCATGATGGTGAAAAATAATGCATCAAAGAATAAAGATTTGAATTATGAAACATTATACAATCAATTATGCATGCATTTAAAGTAAAAATAAAATTATAATAATCTCCCTCATACAACCTTTGATTCCAAACCTGTGTTTTTAATACACATACATAATAGAGATATTTTCAACTTATGTAACAACTACTAGATAATTTTATTACTCAATAAATACTACTCACATTCAAAAATTAAAGTAAAAACAGATCAATAAATACCGATAAATTCTGTATTTAATTTGGGGGTTGGGGATATATATCGTTAAATTTGTAAACTCGTCTAATTTCTTTAATGAGCCCACTTTTTCCACAAAATATAACTCTGGTTCCATGAAATGTTTTGACTGAATTAGTCATTTCAGAAACTCCAATCATTAATTACATCTCGATTATAATTTGTCATTCAAAAGAGTGACATCTGTAATCATTTAATGACAAAAGATTGTATCAGGAGGGGGAAAGAAATTGAAAAAAAAATTTCAAAATCTTAAATTTTTTTAAAGTTTACACTGAATTGCTAAATATAAAATCAAGTCATATATAGCGTGACATTGCTTTTACAAGCTTGTATTATATAGAGAGCGTACCAACAGCTCAAACAAGCTCTTAATTGATAAGTGCGGTAAGAGAAAATATTTACAATCTGAATATTCCTATATTACATATTTGTAAATAAAAGCAATGTCACGCAGTATAGGACTTGCTTTATTGATTACTATAATTTTACCATTAAGGCCTTGGCAATGATAAGGCTATTAATGTACGGTAGATCTGAATTAAGTTCAGTCCCATATAGCTATTTAAGTTAGATAGCTGGTGTTACATTTTCATTACTGAAAGTTTCTAGTTAAAACGTCAAGCGTTGTTAACCGAGAGGTCATCGTACTCGCCTTGCAAGCAAGTAGTTGGTTGCAGACGGGTGTGGGTTCGCGTCCCAGCTGATGCTATGACATATGAAAGTTTCTAGTTAAATATTACGTATTAAATGAGTAGTTTTTGAGGTGATATTTTAGATCAAGTATCTTAATCTTCTAGTTCCTCACTGAGGTGAGACATAAGCTTGAAACCAATTGGTCTGGGGATAGGAACGTTCAGATTTTAAATATTTTCTCTTACCGCACTTATCAATTAAGAGCTTGTTTGAGCTATTGGTGCGCTCTATATTACATAAATGTAAAAGAGAAATCAAATCATTGAATAAACTGATTTGGATTTTAAACAAGTAAAAGGGCTTTAATTAGTAAATTGTTTTGTTGAAATAGTTAAAGCTTTACTTCATTAGTATATAAAATCCATAATATATATATATGTGCTTTGCGCACAGATAATGAAGCTGATAACAGTCAATGATATACGATTATTAAAGCTGAGCGCTTTGGGGAGGATTTATACTCCCATATTCATAGCTACTAGAATTTTGTTAAGAACTATACCAGTGAGCATCACATGATCACCATCTCTTATACTAGCACATAATTGTTTATAAACAAGGCAAAGTTCTCCATACACCAAAATGTATAGGTGTTGAACTGAGTTCAGACCCATATAAGCTGTTGAGCTTAGATTGAAAATATTTTTGTGTTTTCAATTTCATTCTCATAGTTTTATAGTTAAGTAGAGATAAAAGGTGGTTTCTGGAAGGTTGCATTAGATCCTAAGATCTAGGTGCAGTGCTCTCGGATCCAAAGCTCCTCACTGACAATGGCCACAAGCCAGAAACTAGTCTGGAGTTATTGGATGAGTAGGTATTAGATGGGGATTTTATGCACAAGCCTTCTGGCATCCATTGATTACTCTGGTTGGCACTACTGTATGGAGAGTTTTGCCTTGTTTATAAACTATACCAGTGTTAATGCAAATTAATGTAAAGTAGCTATTATCTGTGCACAAAGTGCATATATATATATATATTACAAATTGTTTTATATAAAATTATTGCCATATAAAAATTTTGTACCTATATAAAAATAAGCATATGTAATATTTGAAAGAATAGTTATTATTAAAATAAATTAATTCAGAAAATGTGTATGTACATATGTTTTCTTGAAGGTTTGTGATGATGGTGTTCTAGTTGTATCTTTATATTGGGACTGGTTTCCATCATCTGATATGAGTATTGAATGTCTTTAGAAAAATTTAGCTTTTATTTAAATATTCCAAATATATTCAACTATTAGTAATAGCACATCAAACAAGTTAGTATATGCACAACATTTTGAGAGGTCTCTCTTCAGGTGTTGCTGGTCTGACCAGTGACAATACTAGCATGGAATTTGAACCTGGATCCTTAGATTCTTGAGTATTGAATTTTAAGATAATGATCCAGCCAACCTGCCAAAGGCAATAATCAGTAGAAATTTCATATACTTTTCTGATTTCTCCTCTTTTTCCTAAGAGTAAAGTTGATTAGTGGTTTCCATACATTATGTATAGTCACACTAGGTTAGATTATGAGATTTTTTGCCATTGTCATGTATTTGGACTATTTAAATAAAAGTTAAATTTTTCTAAAGACATTAAATACTCATATTAGATGTGTGTACATATGTATATAATGAAATTATTTAATTTTTTTTTTCCCTGCAATTTGGAACTACCTGTACTTTAAAATCTCTGTTTTACTGAAAAAAAGATCCATTATTTTTTTTGACGCTATAACTTAAAATTTGTTTTTCAAATTTCTAATTTTCATATTTAGTATTTTTTTTAGTCGAAAATATGACTTGTTTGGAGAAGTTTTACTATATCTTATAAGAAGTGAGATAAGATTCTTAATGTGCTTTCAAGACATTTAAATATACTGCTTCTTGCTATGAGTAATAAAGCCAGATTTATGAATCATTTCGAAATTTCAGATTCATTTAGTGACTAAATCAATTTAAGCACTATAAATTTCACCCTTGTTCATACCTGTTAGTTTGGTTTAAAAAAATAATGCTTTTTGATATTTTAAAACCCACGCTGACTTTCAAGAAATCTTTCATCTATAAGTAGAAACAATTTAGACAAATTTTCAAAGTACTTTTGCAGTAATGGATAATAATATGTAAAGTTAATTACCAAGGTCCCTTCTATCCTCTATTTTGTTACCAAATTGAACAATAGAAGCATTCTTAAAGATCAAGTGTCTCTTCATGGATACCTATAAGTCCAAAAAATTTCAATGCTAATATACTTTTAAAACATACCTAGATATCATATATTCAACCTGGGGAGTTTGATTACTAACATTTGAAGAACTGAAGGTAGCAAAATATATATTTACTGAACTGAGTTCAGATTTATGTGTTCAAGCTAGATGACCTGGGTTAAAAATCTTAGGCTGATTTAAATTTCAGAGATATGAAGTTAGGGTGCTCAATGTTCATTTGCATTTCTTTCAACTTTGAATCCTATGCTGCACTGATAAAAGCAAACACCAGAAACCGGTCCAAGGATTAAATATTAGGAATAGGGATTTTATAAGCTTCTGGCAATCACTGATTATTCAAGCCTGCACTAGAATGAAGAGCTCTTCTTCTATATATATTAAGCTGCGATTTTGAATGGTTCGTTATCAGGGCTTTCAGCATTTTTATGAGAACAAAGTAGATTTAACCTCATCAAAATAGATATCTACCCAAATATAAATGAGATGATGAAATGGGTATGTCATTAAAAGCAGCCATCTACCCATTCAGAATAGCATTGTATAAAAAAGTCATATGTTGATTTAATAGAATTGTAAAATTTTTCAGGTCTGTATATCATTTTAATGCATTAGTATCTTCTTTGCAATTTTGAGCCACCAATCATTATCATCTTCCAACTAAATTCATTGCCAGAAAAACCATCCAAGATCTTTCTTTAGTGAACAGAAGAAAAGGCCTTATATTCCCATTACATTTTTAAAAGGAACTTTTGTATTACTATTATGTCTAGCTTGGAAATTCAAATTAGCATTTTAGAAGTGTCAACATTGGGTAACAGTTATTTTTAAAAAACCTCATATTAAATATCTAATTAATAATCAAATGGTTTATTATTTGGGCATCCATAAGTTCGAGCCCCAGAAATGGCAGAGCTGAGCCATAATCCACAGACCTCCAGAATCTATGACTACCATAGCTTAAACCATGCAAGACAACAAATTCCTTACAGATATAATCAGTATATAATCCATGATTCACTTAACAGTGTATATCTATAAATATTGCATTAATGACATCATGTATAAAACTATCTAACATAATCTCTAAAATGTCATTTTATACACAGATGTGGACTAGTTCTTTGATACTGAATTTCATGATGAAACAATGTATTGCAATAGTCATCCATGCACTATGAAAAATTTGTTAATACTGTATGATTCATAGAATAGATTATTTTCAAGAATACACTCGCAGTTTTCAAGCAAAAAAATCTTTTTATTAGTACTACCATAGTAATTCAGTTCCATTGTGCATAAAAGCTTTCTCTTTTGGGAATTTATAAATTTAATGTTATAAGTATTGATAAAATGGACATAAGTAATATTGCACAAAACTATTTTCAATATCAATTGTTGATACAGGAATTCCAAAAATAAAAGGTATCAAGTTGGATCTCTTAATCAATCCAATACCATATGTGTCTGTCGTTCTATAAATTACTCGTTTGAAAAAAATCTGCAGATATCCATATGACAAATTTCTGCAAAATGAGTTTTACTAAAGGTTTATTAAGAGATCTTTCAAAATATCTGAAGAAGACTGCAAGAGAGTCGAAACTGTCTCAAAAATGCACTAAGAGAAGTGAGATTTTAAAAAAATTTAACAAGTAATGTAATGAGGAAGTTTTGAATATCTTGAAATGATATGTTTAACATTTACTATCATTACTACATCCTATCATATCACTTTTGATATTACAAATAACTAATCCATTGGACATAATAGAGTAGTAAATTTTAAGACAATACACATTTTAAACTACAATTTCCACATTCCTTCACATTTGTGGTAGGACAGGTGAATCTCATAAAATAAGCTAGATGTACTAACAAATTATTTCCCAAATTCAATTTGAAGTCACTACCAATTCCGTCACCATATGCAAAATCAGAACCAAGGTTTCTCAGTTAATTTTAACAAGGGTGTATATTTTACATGCTCAATATATTTATCTAGAAAAAACATTGGAAGCAGAATCACTGTACACTTTTAAAAGAAGTAGTAAATAATTCTATTTATTCTGGACATCAACCAAAACATACAAAGAGTAGTACATAGTCATCTCTGGACTATTTCCTAGTTATTAGTCTATCAATGGTAATCATTGGATTTGCACACATCCACTTAATGGTATCTTTATTTTTTGCATTATCTGAGTGACTATTCTGAAGATGCCTTGTGTGGTTTGCTACAATTATCGAATGATGAATTGTGAATCTCAAGATCCATGGATCAGAGCTTCATCTTTGGGATTTTCAGAGCCTGAATTTCTTACAAACCCTCAATTAGAAATACCTTAAGGTTATAAACATAAGTTCAATATTAGACTAGCAACTACATCAAAAGTACATACTGTTAGTATATAAATAAGATTAGTAAAATATAAGCATAAGATTCAGATTTCATGAATACTGAATTTACTTAAAAACCCTAGGGTGTTTTTGAATCAGTGGTCTTTAGCCTGATTGCAGATGGCAGCTTGAATGCATGCAAATCCAAAACTTCTTGCTGGTAAAAGCCAATTGTCAAAAACTAATCTAGGCATTTGATTGTAATTGATTTCTAATATTTGTTGATTACTTAAGCTTACAATAGATGGCTTTGAAGTAGAGTGAATTTCTACTCTTTAAGACAGAGATTGAAAGCAAAACTGAGAAAGCCATAAGACATTTAAGATAATTCCTGCACAAAATCTTTTTATGGAATATAATTTTCTTCTTCTTTTTCCCATGTATTGGTTTCTACTTTAACATATACCATTTACAACTTTCTTAAACATTTTATCAATACTCTTTACTTATATCAAAACTAACAGAATAAAGTAATAAAATAGGAAATAATTATTTATAATGGTCAGATTAAAATATATATTTTGTGTTTTTAATTATGTATATGAATATGTGTATAAGTGTATTAATCATATATTTGAATATTGTAGCTCTGATGATGACTGCAGGACAGTCGAAACTGTTAGTTTTTCTATAAATAAAGAGTATTGATAAAGTGTTTAAAAAAGTTGTAAATGGTATATGTCAGAATCTTTTTAATAAGCATTAAGTTTTTATTTATTTCAATTGACAAAATGTTCATTGCCTGTATTGCACAGTGAGTGATATAATCAAATCATAACAGTTGTTCATCATCATGGGAATCTGGCCTTTCTATTTTAATACATTCATTTTAGAGCTGCAACATATCTTAATGAAGTTTCTCACCATTAAGATACAAAATGTAGGAAACATATAACATCAAAATCCTGTATATATATAAAATACATATTTTGCGGGTTCATCCGTGTTAAAAACTTTTAATATTAATATACTGATGTTTCGACTTGGTCACACAAGCCATCCACAGAGTTATAAAAGGTAGAAAAACGGTTGTAGAGGCGCTACAATCACTGATTTGAATAAAACGTTAAAATTCCACCAATAGCAAAAATGTTAAATTTAGGAATGTTTTTTAAAAAATTCTTTCCAAATAGGAGGAAGTTTGCATGTATCATCTCGCTTATTGATACAATCTGGCCTTTTAAGTATCTCAATGGCTTCTCTAATTTTGCACTGGTAGAGATTATCACAGATAGTTTCTGTAGCCAAAACTCTTTTAAATAGAGCAATTAACCTTTCAGATGAGACACATCTGAAAGAAGAAATAAGTCATATTAATAGTGTTTATTAGCAAATAGTTATAATTACAAATTTATAAAAAAAAAGCCTTATTTCAAGCCCAAAATAGGAAACAAAAAGATGATAAATCAGCTATTAGAATTTGTGTTCCATATGTAAAAGGAACTATAGACAGTATCGGACATATATTAAAACGCTATAATATAGATACAGCATTTTCTGCTCATCAAAAGATCAGCAATATAATAACCAAGCCTAAGGATTCAATCCCTCTTGAATCTCATGGTGTCTATCAAATCTCATGTAAAAATTGTAAAGCTTCTTACATAGGTATGAGTAATCGTCACATCAGTGTTAGGAGAGATGAGCATGCTAATGCAGTTAAACAACACTCATCATCATCAGCACTCTCACTCCATACTATAGATTCAGGTCATAAAATTGATTTTTCTAGTACCAAGATCATATCCAGATGTGATAATCTCTACCAGTGCAAAATTAGAGAAGCCATTGAGATACTTAAAAGGCCAGATTGTATCAATAAGCGAGATGATACATGCAAACTTCCTCCTATTTGGAAAGAATTTTTTTAAAAAACATTCCTAAATTTAACATTTTTGCTATTGGTGGAATTTTAACGTTTTATTCAAATCAGTGATTGTAGCGCCTCTACAACCATCTTTCTACCTTTTATAACTCTGTGGATGGCTTGTGTGACCAAGTCGAAACATCAGTATATTAATATTAAAAGTTTTTAACACGGATGAACCCGCAAAATGTATTTTATATATGTAACCCGTGCAAATCTTCGTTTTAACATATATATATATTGTTTAAATACTGTATTATTTATTTATAATTACATTGCAAATTTAAAATGAAAAAACATCAAATAAATATATTATTTTAAAAATGTACATTATAACAAACTCTCTATACTATATTGGCATCCATTGCAAGCCTTAATAATCAATAGAGCAAGAAGATTTGTGCATAAAATTCCTATTTAGTGCCTACTCATCCAATGTCCCCAGATCAGTTTGTTTGTGTAAGCATAAGAAATAGTGATCATGCAATGTTTTGGTGGTTTTATGATCCTGCCCATGGTGTAATGATGACTGGATTTTTAAACTAAAGACACCAAAATCTGGGCTTAGATTTATATGGCTATACAAGTGAATGGGCTTGGATTGAAAATATTGTTTTCATCTTAGGCTCCTAGCCTTCCAGTTAACAAAATAGGCAAAAGGTGGATGCTAGAGGGCGCTCTCAGATTCAAGCTTCCTCACTAATTAAACCACAAACTAGAAATTAGTCTGGGGATATTGGATAAGTAGGCACTAGCTACGAATTTTATGCACAAACCTTCTTGCATTCATTGATTACTAAGGTTTGCATTGGATGACATTACTGTATAAAGAGTATGCTATTATTAAAACAGGCAAAACTCTCCATACAGTAGTGCCACTCAGTGCCAGCCAGAGTAATCAATGGATGCTTGTGTAAGCATAGAAAATAATGATCATGTGATGCTTTGGTAGTTTACATTATATAAAGGCAAGTTTTTAAATATCTTAATAAATTAAAAATAACTAGATATAAAACGAAACTAGCAATATAAATTTAATGTAAATTCATGATAAACACCTTTATACTTTGCTAATCAAAAAAAAAAAAAACTAGGGAAAAGTGGAGTATGACAAGATAGAACAACTGCTTGTATTGAAAAAGTAAAAAAAATATTTTTAAAAAATAAAGATTATCATTGTTTATATTAAGATATTTTATGAATAAATATGTAATTAGTGTGGGAATAGAAAATATGTGCACTAATGATATTTATTGAAGTCAAACTAAATGTTAACCACATACAGATATTTAAAGACATACTTCTATATTGTTAAAAACTTTTGCAGATAAAATTAATAATGCATTAAATAATAAAAAATATTCATAATTTGATATCTTTAAATATAATTCATATTTAAATAATATTTATGTAGTGTAATTTTCACTACATCACTCTCTTAGAAGGTAGGGACTGGCTTCTATCTGCTTTTAACAACTTATGGAGGGATGTAATCATAAACATAACTAAAGATATGAAAAAGATGGATGATTCCCAAAATGCAAACCAACACTCAATAGTTGATCCAGATCACATAATTTTATCATCCAGTATATAGAGATAGCCAATTGATGTCAAACTTAATGCCCACACAACTTTGACAGAAACAACTTGATGGAAGTATATTAATTTTTATTAGGCATTCATTAGACTAGAGATTATCTAAGAATGAATTAATATTTCTGTAGTCTAATTTTCACTACACAACTTTCACGCAAGATTGTGTCTAATTTCTATCCTCTTTTAACACCTTATGGAGGGTGTAATCATAAATATTTGACCAAAGATATATGATTCCCAAGATCCACATTTCATGCTGAACCCTGTCAGTTAATATCACTGCTTGGTATATATAGCCAATTACATTTTAATCGAAAACTGTCAAATTTACTGTCCTCGCAACTTTGACACAAATCACTTGATGAAAGTAAATTAATAATTTTTGTTAGTCATTCGTTAGACTAGAGATTATTTAATAATGAATAATATTTCTGTAGTGTAATTTTCACTACACTACTCTCATCCAAGGTAGGGACTTGTGTTTCTATCTGCTTTTGACATTTTGTGGAGGTATATAATCATAAATATATGACCAAGACATGTAAAAAGATATATGATCCCCAAGGTGCACATTTCATGCTGAACCAGCATTCATCATTTGGGCCAAATCACGTCTTGCACATATCTTTATTGTTGTTCTGTTTTAAACTTAATGCTCTCACAACTTTGAAACAAATCACTTGATGGAAGTATATTAATAGTCTTTATTAGTCATTCATTAAACTAGAAATTATCTACTTAATGTATAATATTAATATAAAAATAAAACAAACAAATTCATTTTTAAAACTTGCTTTTTATATGACTATAATGATGAAAAAGAAATCCAACGTTTCGACTATTTCATATAGTGTTTTTCAAGGTACACTAAAATAATATATATATAATAATAAACATCACATATTCCAAAAAAAAAAATTAAATTAAAAATTACAAAATATAATCATAACCAAAAATTTACCTTATCTCCTACTCCCCTTTTCTATTACAAACAATCACAACCTAAACCCAAAAATTTTATTTCATTTTTTTTTTTAAAAAAAACAACTATATATATATCCTTTAAAACATTTAATTAAAAACCTATTATTTTCTTTTCTCTTTCCATTAACATCCTATTTAATTCTGGTTTTATTTTATTAATGTATATACCTTCCTTTATCATCCTTTCATTGTATGACTTAATACATTCCAAAGGCTTTATTTCAAAATCCCCATGCTGTAATTAAAATATCAAATGCACTGAGAAATAAGTGGAAATATATATACATGGACTTTCTCCATATTCTATACTTAATGTATTTTGTTTCATGTTTTTAAAAAAACTGTCTATTGAAACTTTGACAAGGGAATTTATAAAAATAAAAACAAAATGTTAATATGTTCTGCTCATGAAAATTTAAAACATTAATATACCACTTACATTCACATGATTGTGTATGTAACAATAATGCATTAGTAATTATAATAAATGTATGACATATGAATTAGATTATTAAAAATTAAATATATAGATAGATACTTAATGGTCAAACAATGAGCAATTAGATTGGTGTAATGTCTACATGGATACTACAATATCAATTCAATAAGGGCTCTGAGTATTTCGTTTTTTCAATGAAATATACAGAAGGGTGAGAAGATTGAAGCCTGTTCATTAAAGTTTGAGGAACTGCTATCTTAATTAAAATAGAGCACTGATTGTATATATGTGTGGAATATTATGATCTTGCCCAGCGGATGGGTGCTATTTCTGCAAGAAATATCTATATTGGGAACCATGTATCTTTTCGTATGTGTATCAGTTGCTTGAGATGCAATAGACAATGAATAGACTGAGTGCTCTCAGATCCAAGGCTCCTTACTGATGAAAGCCATAAGCCAGAAACTAATCTGGGGATATTGGATGAGTAAGCACTGTATGGGAATTTTATGCACAAGCCTTCTGGCATCCATTGATTATTCTAGCTTGCAGTGAGTGGCAATACGTATAGTGAGTTTTGCCTGTTTTAAGACTAAAAAATCCTGAGTTCAAATCCCTCTATTTACATTATAAGAAACATTCAGTATAAACAAGTTACATACTGCCTTAGAATTAAAGATAATAGATTAAAAAATACCTTGGAAATATATTAACATTGAAATTAATAAATTTAGATTATATATCAATGTTTTATAATATTATGTTTACCTACAACTTCCAGCTGCACTGCGAAAGCTTGCCTCATGAGATATGATGTCACTTCCAGCCTGTATTCTGACAACTTTGCTCAAGGTCTGATCTAGTTTCTAACAGCTTCCAGCCCTGACCGTGGACTTACCTCACTGCATTACCTGTATTATCAACTGCCATTCAGCTTTAAAAGTTGTCACCCCCTTTCCAAATGGATTGACTATTTATGGCCAGCTCACCTCACCATCCATGATGAGAGCAATATAGTGAACCATGGCGATGAATATTCAATCCAATCAAAATAAGATGGAATTTGGACTAGTGTATTATTTGAAGGCAGGGTGTGATATAACAAATACCATTAAACAATTAATCAAATGGTTTTACTGCTCATGAGGTATAAGTTTGTCCACAGGAAATGAAAGAGCTAAGCGTGATCTGTGAACTTTGTCCACAGGAAATGAAAGAGCTAAGCGTGATCTGTGAACTTTGTCCACAGGAAATGAAAGAGCTAAGCGTGATCTGTGAACTTTGTGTTTCAGTCAGCCGTTCTTCCAATTTGTCAAAACATTTAGGCACTACAAAATCAATGATGTTTTCCTTTTGAGTGTTGTTATTATATATAAATCTTTAATGAGATATGGTATAAATGTTTATGATCACTTATTCTAATATTTAACGACTAACGTTATTAAAAAATAATCATAATTTAATAGAAGAAAATTATATATAAAACAAAGACTTAATTATAAAATATTTTATTATTTGACGGGTTTGCTGAATATATAATTAAAAAACAAAATCAGATTCATATATTAATGAAAATGTAACAATTTACTCTAGATAAATGCTTTGCATATAATAGAGATATATATGAGAGATAGTGACCTGGGCCAACTGATGAGTGCTGGTTCAGCACGAAATGCATCTGGGGGGGGGTCATTTGTCTTTTATTATATCTTTATTTATATGAATTTGAAAAGAATGGGGAAGGGTTTATTATATCTATTCATATATAGTTGCAAAATCATGAAATCACTATTCCTAAATTGATTAACAATTTATTTAACTAATTAAAAAACTTATAAGGAAATAAAATATCAAATTAATAAGTATATTAAAAAGAAAAATGGTAACAATACATAAAATTTGATACCAATATTTTTTTATGATAATTAGTATATTGTTGTAATATATATTGTTATCATTAGTTTACTTTGTATTATATTTAAAATCAAGGAAACTAATTATTTAAATTGTTTACAACTTATCCTACATAAAAAGCGCAACCAGGACTTAGAAGAAGAGTGAAATTTTGTGTAAATATACTTCTCACTTATATAAATAGATAAAAATAAGAGTGAAGGGCTTTTAGAATACAATCAATGATAATAATGTGTTGAAGAATGCTAGGCAAATATTAGTCTATTGAAAATGTAAATACATTAAAATACGGTTAAAATGATTAGAATTCATAATAAACACAGTATAATTTGTCTATGAGAAGAGTAGGAAGGCGTAGTAAAATAAGTAAACAGGCATCTGTAAGGTTGTCCAAAATAGGAGAGAGATAAGAAACAAGGTGATTATTTTCTAAGTAGATTAGCAAGAACTAGGACAATAATATATTTTACAAGTAGTGTTTAAGGCGTTTAAGAGCTCAGACCCCCCCCCCCATGTATTCGATACAAATTAATAAATGTAAAATATGTTCATACCAAAATTATTTTCTTTACGATGATGGAATGTGTATATATTTAGATTTCAAGCAAAATAAACCTTGGTTGCCTCTTATATGCAGCGTCTATTTAATACTGGACATTTAAAATTAGAAGTCAGATACATTAGCCCCATTGACAAATTGTCTGCTTGAACAATAATGTGCGTGCAATCTCACTTATATACCTGTATATGATGTGGATAGCTGAAATAGAATATACGTTATAGAAGAAAAGATGGAAATAAAAAGATATGTGTGGTGTCACGGACAAGTTAGTTTAGGGTTATTTGAAATTTATTATGTAAATAGTATTGTAAAATTAGGGGGATTCATAAATAAATATAGAATTGTATGACTAAATAATATTAGTAGTGTATAACTAAATAATATTAGAATTATCTAACTAAATAATTATAGATCTAATGTAACGATGACATGTAGAAAATAACCATATATGGGTGAAGGTTTAAGTAAAATTTACCTTCAAAATACCTCACCTTATAAGATGAATCAAAACCCATAGGGACTAGTGAAGGATTCAGTTAGTAGACTATATGAGGAGAAGTATTTATGGAATTAGAGATGTTTTGTTTGAACTCCAGAAGTCGAATATATAAGTGGGATATAGAGGGAGAATCGGGGTAGTAAAAAATAAGACTACAGTGGCCCTAACGGGCAGACCTATGATACCCAACTTTAAAGGAGTGCTTTACCGATGTATGTAACAGTTATGGAATTGAAATTTTCTGAAAATTAAACTAATATTTTAACTTACGCAATCTGTCTAAAATTCTCATTTGTTTGATGCATACACGTCAATATGTATATAGAAGTATTTTTTATTAGTCATTCATTAGACTACATATTATCTTATTAATAAAAAATATTTCTGTAATTTTCACTACATCACTTTCATGCAAAGGGATTGGTTTCTATCCACTCAACACATTATGGATGTGGTCATAAACATATGATCAGACATGTAAAAAAAAAATGTATGATGAATGCTGGGTCAGCACAAAATGTATATCTTGGGGATCACACATCTTTTTGATTATATGAGTATGATTACATTTCTTTACTAGGTGTTACAAGGAAACCTACCTTGGGTGAGAGGGACAGTAAAAATCATACTACAGAAATATTATTCATTATTGAATAATCTCTAATCTAATGATTAATAAAAATTAATATATTTCCATCATGTGGTTTGTACCGAAGTGAGGATGGAAAGTGTATCACATTAAATTGTATTAATGGACTATTTATATATACTGAACAATGATAAAGATATGAGATTGTGATCTAGGTCAATTGGTGAGTACTCTTTCAGCACAAGAGGTGCATCTTGGGAATCATGCATCTTTTTCACATTTCCTTGATCATATGTTTATGATTACATTCCTCCACAAGTGGATAGAAACCATTCCCTACCTTGTGTGAGAGGGATGTAGTGAAAATTACACTTCAGAAATATTTTTCATTATATACATATAGTAACAGTAAGAGAGATGTTGAATAAGTGAAATACAATGAACAAATAAGAGGGGAAAAGTATATGTGTAAAAATGAAATAAATATATTTCTTTTGTATAGAATCAAGGTTACAAAAAAAAATAGTCAGATGTCACATGACCTAATTTAATAAGCTTGTATTACAAATGTTATATTAAGTTAGATAGCTGGATTGGAAGACATGAATATCTGAAAATTTCAGATTTTCTACTTGATAGTTATCCATTAGATAAAATGCTGGCCTTGTCCTGATATTTTTAATCTAATGCTCGAATATCCTAGCACTTCACTGAGGATGCCAGTAGCAGAAACCGGGCTGGGATTGGGGAAATTCTGCAAATCTTGTTAAGAGCTTATTTGCGAGCTCTATATATAGAATCAAGATTCTCTGAATACAAAATAAGGAAATGATATAAATTATTCACTAGTGTCATTTTGACTATAAAATTTAAGTATACTTAGGAGTACATTATTACACAATGAGTATTTATTTATTTTACTGTTATCTTTTTTTATATCTTATTGATATATCAAAATCTGTACTCGTCTTACTACTCTAAAATCATGTCTACCTTTTTTTATTAAATTCGGTGTTATCTTATTACTCTAAAACCATGTCTACCTTTTTTTATTAAATTCTCTATCATTGTGATCTGATTCATACTCATCACAATATATATACACATCACTACTAATTCCATAAAAAAAAAGGAGCATAAAAATACAATAAGATGTGTGAGTCATAAATATGTCCACAAATATCATGCATTGGTTATTTAGTCAATTTATTATGTTGCCAAAAGTCCAATACTTACTTAAATGTGGTCTCCACTATAAGCAATACGCAGCACATCTTCCCAATGAAAGCACTGACTTTTGAGAAAACATAAACAATATTCTTTCTTTCATGAAAATTATGCTCATATTGATAATAAAATAATTTTCAAGAATTTGTTATCCACTTCATATACCTCTAAATTTGACATCTGGCAAGTGGCTTACTAGGACATCAAAATCATTTGTTATATATAAATCAAACGGGTTAATGTTTGGGAGTTTGTAAGATATCAAGCATTGGATGTGACATGTTAACCCATGAGCCTTGAAATCCAAGTCCGTTATTCTACACTGCATTAAACTATATATGACATATATTATACTCATATCATAAATTGTATAGGGGTAATATATAATTAATTGGGTTTTGTTTAAAATTAGTTATTTCTGCAATGCAATAGTTAGTCACTTTTCCACAAGATGTTAAAAGTTGGACAGAAATCAGTCTGTATTTTGCACGAGAGTGTGGCGTAATGGAAGAATATCAAACTGTCAATACAAGTATAGATATTTCAAGTATTTAGGGTATATCTAAATCACTTGATGAATTTTTGTTCTGTTTATATGTTGGAGTTGAGGTGCTAAAAAAAACTTGAAAATAAAATCTATGTTTATTAGATTTTCTTCATTGTCCATTCATAGGGAACAGATTCATAATAACTTAAACATATTACTAGTAAACTAAAGATCAGCCTTTCAAGCTAATGTACATGTGCTTTTTATGAATATTAATACTAATAAATGTATACTTTCACTTCCAACACAAGATAAAGTCTTTTCGAAAGAATAGAATAAATCCATCTATTCTTTTAACCCAAATGCTTATATATGGGCAAATCTTAAGTACTAGAAATAAAAACATGAGGATAAACCACTCACTTTAAATTACTTTTTACTATGTCTGAATGAATGACGCCCACGAAATTATCTAGAATTTATGAAATGTCATTCTTAAATGAAACTAAACATATGTAAATGAGGCATATATATATAAGCATTTGGGTTGAACAAATAGATGGATTCATTCTATTCTTTTGAAAAGACTTTATCTTGTGTTGGAAGTGAAAATGCTTGAAAGGCTGATCTTTAGTTTATTACAATTTATAAACATAGCGCTATATAAAATAAATGCCTCATTAAACATATTAGTGAAAAAGCTTAATACTAGGAACTTCTAGTAAAAGAGAGTTAATAAATTACTTTACATGTCATACATCAAGAGTTTTCTCCTACATAGTTGTACAATTCAAAAATATGAATAAACATCGCTATTTATCTACAAATTGTATAATTCTCTAAATAAACAATCCTGTGAAGAGTGAACTCTTCTCTGTTTAAATTTACTATTTAAAAAAATATGTAAACAAAACTTTTTTTAAAATAATGTGTTTTACGTGCAACTGACTAAAAAGTAGAAAAATAACCCAGTGAGCCGCCTCTTGGTTAATTTGTCGTTCTTGTAAAATATCAAATTTTAAGATTCTAGACTTGTTATAAAACAATTGGAAATTGCAGGAATATAGTCATTTCATAAAAGCATTTGAGGCCTTTTTAATTTTTATGATTTATTTGCACCTCAAATGTTTTTTTGAAATGATAATATTCCTGAATTTTCCAATAGTTTTATAACAAGTCTAGATTCTTAAGATTTCTGATATTTTCTAAGAATGGCAAATTAACCAAGAGGTGAATTACTTTGTTATTTGTCTACTTTTTAATTATATTTATATATTATTTTAAAAAATGGCTAAAACAAAAAAATATGACAAATGTTGTAATTTAATAATAAGATGTAAAAATAAAAATACATCCTCTAACAATGAATTCTAAATTTAAATATCATGTGATTTGTCTACTATATAAAAATATTTATGTATTGGTTTCTTAATTAATTTAATTAATTAAGTATCAGTTAAATCAATATTAACAAAATTTTATTCTATAAATGTGATGTTTCTGTTGGCTCAGTTCAAAAGTTTTCTTGGGAAGCATAAGGACGTGAGTTCCAATTCTAAATGGTAACATTTTTTTTTTCATTGTTAAAAATTCAAAAACATGAACATACAGACAGAAAAATACACAGACAGGACAAGTTAATATAAAAGCATTTAAAAAGGATGAAAAGTTTCAATGTTCCTTTTTTTATTATTATTTGTAAGCTTTATTTACACTTTACTTCAGATCAGTTTTTTTTATATCCCTTACTGCTTTTGCTCAGTATTAAAAAGTATAGATTTTTATTTTTTTCTTGAAAGCTTTATCTTTTATTTTAGAAAGACATACTATCAGAATCATTAGGAGTCAAAACAACTACTTCCAACATCAGGAATCTAGGACAATCATCTTTGTTCATCACAAATCTAGATTAACCACGTCTATATATTACGAGTCCAGAGCAACTACCATCATACACTAAGTTAGAAATCCAGAATGACCATCTTTATATATCAGGTATCAGAAAAATCATCATATAAAATCATATTCACGGTCTGAATAAACACCCCAATAAATGAGAAGTTCAAAATAACCATCTTCATGTCAGTAGTCTAGAACAACCGACTCCATATATCAAGAATCTAGAATAACCATCTCTATATACCAGGATTCATATCTATATACTAGATATCAGAATAACCATCTCTACATCACAAATCTAGAATAATCATCTCTATGTACCTGGATTAATTTCTAAATACCAGAAATCAGAACAGTCATCTCTATATAGGAATGAAAACAGATATCTTCTTATACCAAGAACCCAAAACAAATCATTTTCATAAAGCAAGTATACAGAAACAATTCTATATATCATGAGTCACAACAAACATCTCTATATACCAGGACTCTAGAATAACCATTCCCATAAACCAGAAATCCAAAGGAAACTTCACCATATACAAATCAGAACAACCAACTCCATACATCGTGTCCATTTCTATATACCAGAAATCAAAACAAGGTTCCACTATGCATCAAGTCTAAAACAATCATCTGAGTCCAGAACAATCAACTTCATATACCAGAACTCAGAATAACCATATACTAAAGTCCCAAAGTAGCCAAGTTCACATAATAGGATAGCAATTATCTTAAGCTGGAGTTACTGTTTCTCTGACTTCCTTACTTGTCTCTAAGTTGGAGATAGTAAACACAGGCTCTACTAATTCTTGACAGGTAACATAATTCACCTCCAAAGTTTTAATATCATCTTTACAATCATTAGAATATATTCTTGGATTGATGACTCTTTATAAATGACAATACACAAACTGAAGGATGATCATTTCTTAACTTTTGGAATCAGACCCCCATTGATCTTGAATTATGTTCTGTCCCAACTTGATTAACTTCTAAAGATCATGTGATTTTCAATCACAGGTCATTTATACAATAGCTATCAACTACCATGGGTCATTGCCCTGGATCATAATGTCTTAATACCATACATCAATGCAACCACTTTGTGATAGGATTAAAAATCAGCACAAACAGAAAAATGTTTTTAGCATACCTATTGGATCTATTAAAATTCAAGAGGGAATGCAGAATTTTACACTTTTATAAAAGGCATACATATAAATAAAGGTGTAAACAAAACAGCCTTATTAAAAACAAAACAATACAACAAAACAATGAAAAGAATTTTTCCATTAATACTAATGTTAATCTAAAATGTTTTAAATGTGTAATTTGAAATACAAATAAATATTTATCAGGAAATTCTATCAGTACAATAAGTTTTTCACCATGATTGCATAAAAAAGCTATTACTTCTAGGATGTCAGATGGAAAATAAAAATGTGTTCCAGTGAAAAGATGACTGTTCTCTCTCTAAACTGTTTACATTTCTATATATGAATCAATATAAATTGTTTACATTGACATATCATTGTCAACTATTATCAATCCATCAGGCTGGTCTCTCCAAATTCAATCCACCTCCGATCTCTAGCCTCTTCACATCCCTCCACCACACTTCCTTCTCATACATCCACCTTTCATGTGGTCTCTTTTCTGGTCTTCTACAATCTCTTGGAATCTTTGACCTACATAAATCAATATATACGTAATATAGTGTAGCTACTTACCACAAAAAATTTAAGCTGTTAGCATATCTAGATCACAAATTAGGACTCACGTGTGGTGTACTTCACTCTGCTGTAACTGATCATCAATGGTCTTCCCGATATCACAAAATCTTGCAAACCACTTGAAAACATTCTTACTGACTCCCAGCTTCACCACCACACACAGTTTGAACCATTTCAAATTTTTAGCCATTTTTGCCCAATTTAAAACAAAATTTAATGTTAGCAAATTATTCCATTGTGAATCAACATAAGAAATACATTGTGGCATTCTGTATTCTAACTCATGATCATGAAATGCTATTAAAACTTTTGTGGTGGATAGCTAAACTATATCACTATAAATATACATTAATTCAGAGATGATGCTAAACATAGCTTGGAGAAAGTCAGTCATATTTTCACTGAAGTACCCTAGAAACGGGGATAAACCCCAGTGTTGGGAAACTACTAAAAGTTATAAAAATAACCATTATTTGCTGAATTGCATGTAAAGTATACTTTAATTGTCAAGCATTGGTGGTTGAGAGATCAGCACAGCTGCCTTACAAGCAGTTGTCCCGGGTTAGCGGGTTCGCTTCCTGGATGATGCTGACATATGAAAAAAAAATTATACCTTAATTATTAGCTATAACTTACAGTTTACAATTCAAAACATTCATCACCTACCTACAATTTCCTTTTGCAATTTAGTTCAGATAGAATAACAGCACTGAAAGCTAGATAGCTGGACTGAAGCTAAACCTACAACTTCTGGAGTGATACACAATCTTTTCAAGTAATCAATCATATTACTATTTGTAAGTCGTGTATTTGCATATATATGTATAATGTTAATATCACAGTAATTTTATACGTTTAAAAAAATTGGAATATTAAATATAGTATTATTTTTTAACATATGGATTTTCCTAGAGAAAGTTAAGTCTTAATGAAATATTGTAAAGGAACCTGTAAAGATCCCAATTAGGAAATAGAATCATCAGCTTTATTAAGCTCATGAAATAAATTCATGGCAACTTTATTAATTCATTCAATTTGGCCACCGTATTCATAATCAACATTCATTAACAATGCAGTTCATAGTTTGTGTTTATAATTATGTAGATCAACGATTATCATATTCTATCTATGAAGCAGATGAGCATAAAGATCATAGGTTGCCTTGAATTTCTTGACGAGATTCCAATAACTTTCAAACAATCAAATTCCACTGGCGTTGCTGTTGAATCTAGAAAATAAAATAAAATTGTTTGAATCTACATACCAAAGTTCATTGAATATGCTACATAAAATCCATTTTTTATTTCATTATTCTTTGAGTGACGAGATTTTTTGTTGAATATTCATAAAGGGGATTTTGATTTGAGATAAGACTTAGATGATGAATCTACTTGATTGGTCTACTTGACAACTTCTAGTATTGGTGTCTATTTGTCAACTTCAGGTATAGGTGAAGGAATTTCTGTATGAAATATTTTTCATTTTAATTCAATATTTAATTTTTTCTTTTTATGTAGTCAAGAATTCTACATGTGTGATATCTTTATATATATATCCTATACTGGATTTCCAATTGTGATCCCAATAAATGCAAAAATTGATGCTCGTATTATGATTGGTTTATATTTGATTACTTTGCATATTTATGCTCATATAAGCTCACTTAAGAGAAAAAAACACATCATTAAATTCCTATTTACTGTTCAGAACAGCTCTTCATTCTAGTGTCATTCAAAGTAATCAATGATTACCAGATGATATGTAAAATCACTATATTTAGTACTTAAGAATAGGGATTTTATATGCACTTGGTAATTACTCAAGCTTATGCTAGCTGCCACAATAATAAAGAGCTGTTTTTGTATTATTTCATATTATTTTTAATGTAGACAACAACCAGTATGCTTTTCTTTTCGTATGTATCTCATTAAAATATGTACGTATACAAATACAACTTATACGTAATCAGAAATAAAGATGAATTTTGTTTTAAATTAAGAAAAACGATTCACTATTAGAAACAATTTCAGAAGTTTATTACAAATAGAAAATACTATTACTCCTGCTCCAATTCCGCCCTCTAGTGTAAGTTTGAGTAATTAAGTAATACCTGATGTAAGTGCTTAGTAAATCTCTATCCAGTGCTATGACATCCATATCCCCTAACAGTTTTCCAGCATATGGTTTTCAACATTGAGTAGTGTGGCAAGGATTTTTTTGGGAACAAATGTATATTTTCTCCCAAAGACAATTTATTCTGTTTTTTACTATCAAAAGTAGTGTGTGGGCAGAAATCATGCAACATTTTGTTGGTGTTATAAGTATATAAAAACTGATTGTAATTTAACCCCAGGAAATCCTAAACATGTTGTGTAATTTGAGACATAACACATTGAGGGATTTATATTTCTGAATGATCTAAAAAACAAATAATTTCAGTAAATTTCACAATATATAAGTGTAATAAAATTATGTGCAGCAAGCCTATGCATTGGAAGGCTATTTTATGTAATGGAAATATATTGGCACATCAAATAAAAGCTGATTACCAGTTATCTTTCATAGTCATAACTTGCTTATAGAATATAAGACAGTGATACTATGTACATAATCATTAAAAACCAATCAACACTTACACAATCCCAATATCAATAACAATCAATAATTTCAAACTGTTGTCAAGGCAACCTCCTTTTACATGATGTGCATGTATACCTTATAATTACTCAGTCTAAACTGATTGTAAACCATGTAATCTTTTGAAATGCCAGAGGAAAAAGGTTACAAAACAAATATGTAATTAGTAAAAAGGTTGATATTTATAATTAACCTTATAAGTAACAATATTATGAGGAGTGGAGTTATCTAAATATTGATAGAAATGGCTACACCTTTTCTGAAAGATCACCTAATCAAATAAAATTGCAGTGTTAAATTTACAGTGAGAATGTGGTGTTTTCTATTTGATTGACATATTTGTTCTTAGTGAAATTTGTTTTCCAAAAGAAAATTTAATTAAACAAGTATATAGCTGAAAGGTATTTTTTTGGAAAAAATAATCATTATGTGAAAGAAAAGAGCATAGTGTTAGATTTGAGAATAGGCAAAACTCTCTCCATACAGTAGTGCCTCTCTAAGCAAGACAGAGTAATCAATGGATGCCAGAAGGCTTGTGCATAAAATCCCTATCTAGCGCCTACTCATCCAATATCCCCAAACTAGTTTCTGGCTTATGGCCTTTGTCAGTGAGGAGCCCTGAATTTGAGAGCACTGCACCTAGATCTTAGGATCTAATGCAACCCTCCAGCAGTTACCTTTTAGCTCTACATAACTACAAAACTATGAGAATAAAATTAAAAGCACAGATATTTTCAATCTAAGCTCAGTAGCTTATATAGTCATATGGATGAGTAGGCACTAGATAGGGATTTTATGCACAAGCCTTCTGGCATCCGTTGATTACTCTGTCTTGCTCAGAGAGGCACTACTGTATGGAGAGTTGTGCCTATTTTAACAACAGTTATGAGCAAGCATGGAAGATAGTGATCATGTGATGTTTTAAGATTTGAGAATGTTATAATATGAACATCTCAACAAAACTTGACATCCAGAGGGGAAAAGTTTAATTGAACAGATAGATGGCTAGAAGTTTTTTTGAAAAGCTATGCGAAAGAAAAGTTGATGGTATTTGGAGATTTTCTGTGAATATTACTTAGATATCAATATAAGGTTTAAAATATTAAAAATTGTTTTGGCTACTGGTACCTGTGCCTATTTTATCACTGTTCCAACATTAGATCAATAAAATTCAGAGAAAGGAATGTTTGTTTTGTTTATCTTGGAAACTTTAGTGAATGTAGTGATATGAACAATAAATTTTGGTCTAAATCAGCGATCCCCAATATGGGGCACACACCCCACAGTATATTATCTACATTTCATTCTTACTGCATCATCTTCTCAGTGTCTTTTCTATTGAGATAACCTAATCCTTACTTTTCCATTCCTACTTGGAGCAAGTTAAGTGGTTTAAAACTCCATTGTACTTCAACTATCCTTTCCTTAATGGTCTTTTAAGCTTCCTCTATGTGAATAGTTCACTTTCTAATAACAAAAATTATGTCACAGGAGTGGGACATCAAGATTTTAAAAATGCATAGGCAGAGCATGAACAAAAAAGGTTGGGAACCACTGGTCTAAACGTATTGGAAAAAATATTGGATACTGAAGGGCAATAGATTCAAATATGTTTTGTACTTAACAAGTTAAAAGATAACTATTTCATCATGGACCAAAATTAAATTAATTGTATGGAGAACTGTTTATTTTGTCCAATTTATTGCATGATGCATAGAACCCCAATTAATGTAATATGAAAGAGACTCTCTTATTTAAAGACTTATAGAATCATAAAAATAAACCGCCTTATGTCTAGATGGAGCAGTTGCTATCTTACAGAATAAGCTGAAGGTGTGTTGAAACAAGATAAAGCTTAGACTACATCATATATAGCAACTAATGACATTAAATAAATTTTCAGAAGTTATTTTGAACATAATTTTCATGAGAAATAACATTATCATCAAAAATGGAAAGAAATTTAATCAATTACCTTGTTTTTTTCAGGATATTTAAGTAAATTGCAAATGTTGTTATATAATAGCAATATTTGTATATATATATAATAAAAATATCAAAAAGCTTTTTTCGGCACATATTTTTTTCCTCTTGCCAATCTAACTGAACTATTTTAATATAAAATATCTTTTATGTAGTAGCAATAATTGTATATACTTATAAAAATAATATAGAAAAGCTTTTTTCGGTAAGTTTTTTTTTTGTCTTCAAATAGTTCCATTACATTGGTAAGGGTAAGAAAAATAAAATTTGCCGAAAAAAGTTTTTCTATATTATTTTTATTAAATACACACAATTATTGCTGTGATGTAAACATTTTATATTAAATGATTTATTTAAATATAAATGCTATCTAACAACACCCCCGAAGAAGTGCAATATTTTGAAAAAATACAGCTGAGGATAGAATACAATGGACATACAACAAGACAAGTAGTAAAATCTTTTTTAAAAAAAACTTTGCTGCAGAAAGTTAAAAGACAGTATGAAAATTCACAGAAACACAATGGATCATCAGGCTTTACATATATGTATGGTTGAATTGGGTTGCACAGTAATTAATTGTGAAACCTTCTTCTAGGGTATTATTTTTTGTATCTTTTTTTTCTTCTTAAGGTTGGAATGGCCATATTTATTTGCAAATGTACACCACTCCTACTGGCCAAATATGCCCACATATGAAACTAACAATTTTTACTTTGACAAAACTATAATTAAAAAACTATAATTACAGAATTAAAATATTCATCAGAAAATATTTAGATATTTTGAATGAATACAAAAAAGGGCTAACTAAATTTCAACAGTGGCATAAGATATTGATATTTAAAAATATAATAGTTTTATTTAGAAAAATGTAATAGGAAAAATAGTCCAATGAGTAAGTAGAAAGTTTTCCTTTCAAAGTTAAAAGCATGATTTTTTTTACATTCCTTATTTGGAAGGGTGAATAAACCATTTTTGTTCATAGAGGTACAATATTATTAGACTGGTACTTTTCCCAGAAAAAATGATCAAATGAGTAATTAAAAATCAGTTTCCTTTTAAAAGTTAAAAGCATGATTTTTTTTAAAAAATTACTCACTTGGAAGAGTGAGTAAACCATTTTTGCTCACAGAGGTACAATATTATTAGACTGGTACTTTTGGCACATTAATATTTTTGTTCAGATTAAGATCTCAAAAATATAGTGCACTTCTTATCTTCCATTTTAAATCATGTTTAAAAGATCCCTACGCTGGTGAAAATTTAAATATTAAATAAAACTAAATTAATTTTAACATTTATTGCATTTATATATACTGTATATTTATTTTTAGATAATAAAAAATAAAACTTAACTGATCAGGTTTTAATACTCTCTCTTTTTTTAAATTTAATCAAAATCTATTTTTAAAAACTATTACAAACTTCATATTGCAAATTGATTTAGAGATAAGTATTTTCACTCCCTACGCAACCATGTATTTTTAAGAGTTCTTTCTTATTTTGTAGAAAGGTAAGATTTCTTCTTTTAGCTTGGAAAAAAATAAATAACTAAAAAATAAAATTAAGCAAGAGCTCATATTAATAAAATGTATTAATGTTCCCATATTTACTTGCTATTTTTCTTTAATTTTGAAGAGTGTATATATATTTAAGTTTAAATTAAAATGTTTCTTAAATAAATCATAACGCTTGCCAAGGTAGTCAAGTCCAGTGGCTACGAAAGAACCAGATAATAAAAATTATCGAATTGTAATGAATCTAATTAATTATATTCGACATGTATATGAATTCAATTTCTATTCTGTAATTTGGCCGCAAAGAGGAATTGGATTGTTTTTGAGAACCTAAAATGCTTCAAAAACAACCATCAAGTCAAGTGCCAATAAAAGTACTTAAGAAATTAAAGAAAAAGTGAGAGATAAAAAATGCTAAATCATAGTAACGCCTGAACCAATTATTTATTTTTAGATTTTCTTGAATAAAAATAATCTAAAGATGTAATTATAAATTTATTTAAATGCACATTGATTATGTAAGTAATATTTACTAAGGCTGTAAACCTTAAGAATATGCGCGTGAAAATGCGAAGGTAGGGACCTCTACAGGTCTTAATCACAAGTTTACACTTTGGAAAAAAAGAGGTGTTTGGAAGACGGGTTCCCCTCTTTTCTTCCAAAGCGTAAGCTTGTGGTTAAGACCTGTAGAGGTCCCTACCTTCTCATTTTCATGCGCAGCCTTAGTAAATACTGAAAAAATATGTGGAATGCAGAAATCTATAAACTCATTTATACCAAAAGAAAAAATAATCCAAGGCTTAGTTTTCATCCCTGCTGTACGATATTGGAATCTGTTAGTAAAAACATTTAACCTGCACTAGGTCTCAGTGAATAAATAGCATTAAATGGAAGAGTATGAATTATGGTCACATAGGAATGAGTTGATATTTAATTTTCATAGCCAATTATTAAAGTATTAATGGTTTTTATTATTATAAGCAACCAGTTTTGCAATCAAGAAAAGGGTCTAATTATTTTCTTTTATGGATATAAAGAACAGATAATGTGAAAACAAAGTTGCACTATGTAAAATTAGAATTATCTGTAATAATGCATATAATATTAATTAATTTGTAAGCGGACATCATTTAAATGCGAACACTATGACAACACAGTTTAAAATAAATATTAATGGTTATTTACTAATTGTTTTATTAATCTATAAATTATTTAATTTTTCAGCCCAAATATAAACTTTAAATTCAATTAAAGATTAAAATAATAATTACTAAATTCTGGCATTAATATCATTCATTTAACGTTTCCCACTTTTTCTTGCTTGTGCATGGTAATAAAACTTTTAAACTCGGTACACTCTCAAAACATAGGAATAAAGGTTATATATATATAAAGCAATGATCCTCTAGATGCATTTCTGGAAAAACATACCTTTATCAGTTGGTCCAAATTCTTGACCACAGATATCTTCATTATCAATATGAACATGGAAGTTCTAGGCTAATCGATAACAGTGGGTTCTTTAGAAATACATTTTAGGGATCATTTGCATTTTACGTATCACTTTGCCTGTATGTTTTAAAGTGCATGTTAAGTTTAGAAATTTTATTATGTATTGAACATTAAATAAATATGTATTAGCATTGTTTAATTTGTGAAAAGATAGACTAGATTTTAGAGCCCAGTAATAAAAATACATGTATTCTTTAATTAATGATCAAATACTTTTTGAAAAGAAAGTGAATTATTATAAGATAAAGATAAAAAATAATATATATTTTTTTTAGTTGTTGTATTTATATTTTACTTTAACACCTGCAGAATATATTTTAAAATAATTCACATTACAATGCCCATTATAAAATATATAACACATTATATTGTTGTCTGTACAAAAATATTGACCCATTTTGTGGGCTATGCCACCAAACCAAGGAAACTCAACAACACCTTCTCAATGACTACTGAGCGCTAAATTTCTGCATGGAAAATTATGTTCAATGCATACAAGGAGCCTGCTACTTCCATACGCCACATAACTCAGCTTTTCCAAAGATCAACGCATATGCAGCCACATTTACCCTGTTTGCCTTCTATTGCATCTTCTTGTTAGGCAACACAACCAGGAGGCATCATCAACATTTACCAACAAATTATGCCAGCTAAAAGCATAGGATAACATACCCCCCCCCAGCCATTTTCACGACCACCTGGTCACTCATTCAAGAGCAGTTCAATCCAACCCATTAGCTGCCACAACCACAATAGGCAGTATTAACAACTTTCTTGAACATTTGATCTGCTTCGTAGTACAATCATCCACATAAAAAACTATGTTTCAGACACATTCATTATAATAGTCCAATACCATAAAAGGCTGTTTAACTGGACCAGTCAAGTTCCAGGCAAATAAACTTAAATCAAATTATATATATTTTATATCCTATGCTACATTATACAAAAAAAGTATCATTAATGACAATCATTTATAATTACCAACGTACATATATATACATCATGAAATAATTACATAAAATCTACGTTCGTATAATTGTACTGTAATCACCAACATTAATCAGATTTATACAATAACCAACAATTATTATTTGCATTTATTGTTTGGACTATTTCCATCATCTAATATGAGTATTGAAGGTCTTAAAAAAAATTTAACTTTATTTAAATATTCCAAATACATTCAACTGTTAGTAATAATAGCACATCAAACATGTTAGTATATGCACAACATTTCGAGAGGTATTATTCTCCCCTTTTTCAGATGTTGCTGACCTGACCAGTGATCGTACTCGATGGGATTGAACCTGGATCCATAGATTGAATAGTGGATTTTAAACTAACACTACTCAAGAATCTATGGATCCAGATTCATTTCCCATCTAATACTATTACTGGTCAGGCCAGCAACACCTGAAGAAGAGGGGAGAATAATACCTCTCGAAATGTTCTGCGTATAGTAACCTGTTTGATGTGCTATTGCTAACAGTTGAATGTATTTGGAATATTTAAATAAAGTTAAATTTTTCTAAAGACATTCAATACTCATATTAGATTATGGAAATAGTCCAAACAATAAATACAACTAAAACATCATCATTTCAAACTTTCAAAAAAACAACAATCATTATATTTGAAATGCCTTTGTAACCCCAGCAAAACCTTTGTAAAAACCTATGTAACACATTTTTTGGTCAATTAAGTATATTGTTGAAACATAAATTATTGTACATTTGCTCAAAAATTAAATTAAGGGAGGAAAAACATGGTTCAGTAAATATCTGAAATTTAGAAAGCCTGAGTGCTTTTATTTTTTCTACTTAGTCAACTTTTTCTATTTAAGTTGTTGTTTTGCCAAAAGAGTACTAAATAATTTTAACAAAGTTTATTTAAAAATCCATTAAATCTAATTGCTAAATGAAATTTTTTTTTTGGGGGGGGGGGAGGGCAAATCATTGAACAAGCTTACTTGTATTTTAAACAAGAAAGTAAACATATATAAAAATAATAATAATATTTATTGTATTTTGAGTATTGTGATATATAAGGGTTTGGGGAATTAATAATTAGGTGTTGTTATTGCAAGAGAAAACATTTATTATTTGATTACTATTGTATGAATAATCTATACCGGTTATAAAAATAATAGGCATTTGCTTTAAATGGTTTTATACCATTAAAAACAAACCTAATATATATAAATATTTATTTTATATTTGACAGCAAAGATGGAGATCCATATGTGACCAATCAGATCACAGGTCTTATAGGCACACTTCTCTTTTTTTTTTTTTCAAATATGCAAACTGTGTTTTAAAAGCACTAATGGCGTTAAATCTGGAAAAAAAAAATGACGGTAAAAAATAAGACAAACAAATTAAAGGACATGCCTTTTCAGTGTTCTTATTCCTAAAAAGTTGTATAAATAAGTCTGTCAAGTATAATCAAATTTTTCATTTGGTCTGCTTAACTTTGGAATAAGCTGGATCCATTTCCAAGAATTTGGTAGCATTTTTTTGTAAAAACAAAATTTTAATAGAGAATTTAGAAATTAAAAAATAAACTCATCAATATGCTGACATTTCCATTATTCTTCCTAGTGGCAATTTTTGTAAATATTCAACATTTGATTTTAATATTGGAGCTCATTTTATATTAAAATTCAATAAATTAGGCTCGATTTGTTAAAAATATAAGTTTATAAATAAACACCAACCTAAATAATCATATTTGAACCTTGCAAATATAGAAAAAAAAAAATTTATAGAGTAAAAAATGTTACGAGAACATTTTTTTTTTTAGTGACTGACTATTGCAACACTGTTAAAAAAGTAAATTAACAAATTTCATTTCTAATTTGCAAGTCAATGTAAAGCTACGAAATTCTTTTCGAAAATTTAAAATTGCATTTACAATATTAAAACACATGAGTTTTGTACTATGTTGTTTGATAGTATGTAGCAATCATAGTTTCTTTTTAAAGTTATTTCAAATTTCTTAATTTATATTTTTAAAAATTTATATAAATTTAAGTGTAAATATGAATGAATACATTTCTTTTTCAATAATTATTATACAAATATTTGGTAAAAATAATAAATATTTAAATAAACAACAGAAAAAAAAATTTTTTTTTTTTTTGCTCATTGCTAACAATCTACTGATCAACACGTTGAAAAGAATCTTCGGCTCTTTTGAAGAAGTTTTCATCTGTTGAATATTATCCCTTTAGATTTTTTTTATTTTAATAAACTAATATAATTTAATTTCATTTTCTACTGTCAACTGAAAACAAAATTGGTAAAATATGCGACAAGGAGCTGCAGGAGAGCAAAGCAAAAACAAAGGCCTACTGACACCATCTCCATACAAAAACCTTTATGTGTATCAATGGAGATTTAACTGTTTATAAGATGTTTTCTACATCACAACCTTTAAGTATTAACATTATTTTGTGGCAATATATATATATGCTCTCTAAATAATAAAGATATACCAGATGAGTGGAAGAAAGCGGTTTTAATGTTATATATGAAAAGATAAAAGAAAAATATTAAAAATTATAGATCCGTCAATTCTATAGGGGGTCATTATTGTAATCTTTATTCAGATAATTCTGGAGCCAAACCAACCATAATAAACCTGAATTTAAAGATGATTATAGCATAGTAAGTCACTTACAAGTTCAAAGTGTATAAAGTATTTTATTTTATATACATTTCAAATTGATTGAAGCTTCTGAGCATCAAGATATAGATACAAAACACCGACTAGTTTCTAGATTATTTATCAAAATGAATCAGCAATGATTAGACACTATGGTGATACTAAAAAGATTAATACTGATAATGGTGTAAGACAAGTAATTCCTTACTTTTTAAAATGTTTTATGGAAAATATTATATGGATTAAAACGAAAAGCTAAGAGAATAAAAATAAATGGAGATTCTTTAAGTAATCTATAATTTTTTAAGACATATTTGCGCAAATAATGCTAGACTTTCAGGAAATGTTACATGGATGGCCGGACAAAAATAAAAAAGTAGGATTAATAATAAATGCTGAAAAGCTTATTAATGCTCAATGAAATAAAGATTGATGGTAATGAATTAAATTAAATATCTTAATCACAATGTTAATATAGATGAGGACATAATGAATGACATTCAGTTTGAACAAAAAGTGTGTGTTGAAGACAAAGGTTTTTAATAAATCTGTTTTACTAGTCTTTACTAGTTAATAAGAGTGCAGTACTGATGTAATGAAATATGGAGATACATGTTGCATTAAGGATATTGATATAAAATATATGGATGAAAAACAAACAATTAAGAGGCTGAAGAACAGATGGACTGGATACAGCACTAAAAAAGAAGCTAATAGTTGAACAGCTGAAGTCTTAATCTGTATCACATGATAATGTTAGAATCACATAACATAGATGGATGAAAAAAGTTTGCTGGAATAACCAGAATCATTTGATTAGGAAAAACTAGACTGAAACTCAGGGATTTGCAATGAACTGTATTTATGTCTCACTTCATATACATAAAGACATAAATATTGGCACGACCGATACATTTTAAGGGCGGACTTCAAACCATGTGCTATAGTATGATATCACAGGTTAAATAGGTTTTTAAAAATATACATTTCTTTAAGTATTTATTTGAATATATGAATTTTTTTTAACAACTTAACTAACAAAATATCATAAAGGAACTTCAGAGATTCCAACAGAAATAGATCCATCAGCGGTTTTATTAAGTCCTTCAATTACAGTTGTTAACTATGTTGTTAATGTTGTCATCATTCATATAAATCAGTGCCTAATAAATTCATTTATAAAACAGATATTGTTATGAGAGTTCCATTTGCATCTAGAAAAATCAAATTCAGCTGGTTTACTATTAGATATGGGGGGAGGGGGTTGGAACATCATAAAAATTCAATTTTTTATGCCATAATTCTTTGAATAGATTTTTGATTGAACATTTAAAAAAGAGTCATTGATTTGAAATGGGAGATGGAGAAATTACATCTTAAGTTATTAGCAAGGTGGATCTTGTTTAATATATTTTCTATGAAACAACTTCTCTTCTGATATCTGGCGTAAGTGGATAATAACCTTCTCATGGCTGCTATATAAGCAGCATACATTAGTATTGTAAAACTAATTATTTCCATAGGAAAACAAAATTTTATCTTGATGAATTCCTAGTTAAAGCTAGCAAATTATGTGATTTCTTCAAATTTATGACTTTTCCCCTCTTTTCTCTATTCATTTTAATTTTTTAAAAAAACTACAAAAATATATGTAATTGACGCTCAGTTTGGATTTAGAAAAGATAGAGGAACAAAGATTACAAGGAGTAACGAGAAACAATTTTGTCAGATATATTCGAATAAAAAAAGAAAATTAAAATTTCTTTCACCAGGTTTAGACAAAACTTATAACAAAGTGAATAATGCTAGTATATATGGAAATGGTGTTCAACTATTTTTACAATGTGAGATAATTTTCTATACAGTTATTTGGCAATCTATTCTCTTATATAAATCATGTTCTCCCAACCTGACATCTGATTATGCACAACTATGTAGTTAAATGCAATCACTCACTTTGGAGGATACACTCTCCCAGCCCTAAAAACTTTGTATATTTAAAAATTTATCACTTTTAATTGTTTTAAACAATAAATAAAACAAATATATTGGAATAGAATATTTATTTCTCTATTTTAGAAAATCAAAGTTAGAAAAAACAACAGAGTGATTACAAACTCATAAATTACAAGAAATGCTGGTTGATTAAAAAAAATTCATGTGAATTTTGGCATTGTTTGGACATCACAATATTTTCATAGTCAGATTGATATGAAGAAGTGGCTAATTGCAATACACTTAAAGAGAATTAAAAAATAATACAAAATAATAATAAATTAATATATAGTTATTAATCGAATACAAGTCGCCATGAATATGGGACTATAAACTGTCCCGAAAGCGCTTGACGGTAAATTTTAATAATTTCACAGACAATTAATAGCTTCATTATCTGTGCGCAGAGCACATATATATACTAATTTATTTTAAGTGTTAATGAAGTAAAATCTTAACTATTACTAAAATAATAATAAATAAAATATTATGTTTTCAGTTTTAATTAAATTTGTAAGTAAGAAGGGATAAACAAGAAATCGACCAAAAATTGCTCCGCGATCGATGGTTTGAACACCATTGCTATATGAGACGAATTGAAAAGATATAGATAGGAAAGAGAAAAACCAGTACAACATAGAGTGAACGGATAAAGAAAATCAGTATGTTTACCCATATTGTAACATGGCTGTCAAGATATATAGTAGCCCCTATACCTTGCTAAGTAGCAGGTCAATATGATGAAACAAGTTAGAAAATAGCCTGCAAAGTCAGAGAGATAATCAATTTATCATTTTACTTTTCACAAACATGTTATTAAATACCATAACTCAGAAATAATACCAAATTCACCACTTTATTTAGCAGTAATATCTTATATAAATACAATTTATCCACTACTTTGAACAATTTTTAGCAAAACCTTTTATTGACCTATATTCAGGCACAATCTTACATTTCGACTGTTCTGCAGTCTTCTTCAGAGCCACTTTTACCACAATAACTTCTTACAAACTTGCATTAACAAATTTATACACAAATATTAAATTCTTGATAAATGCAAATATTGAGGATAATCTATCAACTACTTGTGAACAAATTCAAACAAACAAGTACTGAAACAAAGAGTGTGAAATTGGTTATTCTTTAGCATTATATAATCATACCAAAATATTTACTGTGAAAAGTAATGAAAAATATATTTAAAAAAATTATATACATGTTAAACATGCTGACATTATTTTGCAATAATAACACACTCAAAAAAATCTATAAATAGTAATGCCAAAATGTTTTATTTCTCAAAAATAAAATTGTCAAAATTCTAAAAAAACAAAACAAAAAAAAATAAAATAAAAATACAACTATTTCTTACAATTACCCAGGTGTTGTCTTATTTTCAAATGATTGTATATTCGAGACAGAATTAAACAAACATAAATACTGACAAAGTTTAAAATATAATAACAATTTTTTATTAACAGAAACAGTTTATAAAATCACTAAAATATCACAAGATCACCATTTCCTACGCTTAAACAAGGTGTTAAAATAGTTGCGAACTCTCCATTCAGTAATACCACCCAGTGCAAGCCTTTGTAATCAATAGATGCAAGGTTTGTCCATAAAATCGTGTAGATAGGAATTTTATGCACATTCTTGCATCCATTGACCACTAAGGCTTGCACTGGGTAGTACTACTGTATAAGGAGTTTGCTACTATAAAAAAAGTTTATATGTATATTTTAGGTAAACATTACATGATCACCATCTCTTATGCTAGCACATAACTGTTATTAAACAGGCAAAACTCTCCTTACAGTAATGCCACCCTGTGACAACCAGAGTAATCAATGAATGCCAGAAGGCTTGTGCATAAAATCCCCATCTAGTGCCTACTCATCCAATATCCCCAGACTAGTTTCTGGCTTGTAGCCTTCGTCAGTGAGGAGCCTTGGATCTGAGAGCACTGCACCTAGTTCTTAGGATCTAATGCAACTCTCCAGCAGCCACCTTTTATCTCTACTTAACTACAAAACTATGAGAATGAAATTGAAAATACAATATTTTCAATCTAAGCTCAATAGCTTATATAGTCGTATAGGTCTGTACTCAGTTCAGCACTCATACATTTTGGTTTCTTTGGCCATTGATTACACTGGTTGGCACAGGGTGGCAGTTTAATAAGTTATGTGCTGGCATAAGAGACGGTGATCATGTGATGTTTAGTGGTTTAACACCAATCCAGCCTAATAGGATAGTGGTGGCTATGGTTGTTAAGATACCAAAATGTATGGGTGGTGAACTGATTTCAGACCCATATGACTATATAAGCTATTGAGCTTAGATTGAAAATATTATTGTGTTTTCATTCTCATAGTCTTGTAGTTAAGTAGGGATAAAAGGTGGCTGCTGGAGGGTTGCATTAGATCCTAAGATCTAGGTGCAGTGCTCTCAGATCCAAGGCTCCTCGCTGATAAAGGCCACAAGCCAGAAACTAGTCCGGGGATATTGGATGAGTAGGCAGTAGCTGGGGATTTTATGCACAAGCCTTCTGGCATCCATTGATTACTCTGGTTGGCACAGGATGGCACTACTGTATGGAGAGTTTTGCCTATTTATATTTTATGTATATGTTAAAAATAGTTCATAATTTATAAATAGTTAATGATACTTTTTTCAGCTACTATTTGATGGGGTTAAAGATTAAAAATCTTAGTCTGCCATTAGTCAATAGGTCTATTACTCTATTAGTTCTCAAGTCTCAATCCTTATGTCATGATGTAATAGTTCCAGTCCCAAGGATATTTAATTTATCAGCTTGACTGCAATCTTCTTAGATTAAGCAGCAACAGTATAGTCTTATTCACCATTACCATGTCAGCCTTTGTAATTTCCAGCAGACTTAAGAGTTGCTTTACTTGAATTCTATCTCTGATCTTAGATTAATGCCAAAAGTCCTATTTATTTGTTTTTAATTGCATTTTTGCTACAGATGGGGGAAGTTAAATTGTTAGGTTTAGCTTTCTTGGATAACTAACATTCTTTCCTCTACTTAAATATCTTATTCCTTTACAGATTGTTTTTTAATTTTTATCTGAAGTAAATAAATTATTCTCTTGGATTCATTTGGAGAATTAAACTTATGTCACTAAATCTATCATTGCCTTTATTTTTCTGTTATATTTTATATAAATGCAATTTGATCACCTTACTTTAAACGCTTTTTAGCAAAAAAAAAAATTGTATATATACACACAATCTGACGTTTTAAGCCATTAAACATCACATGATCCCCATTTCTTATGCTTGCACATAATTGTTATTGAAACAGGCAAAACTCTCCATACAGTAGTGTCATTCAGTACCAGAAAGTAATCAATGGACGAAGGCCACAAGCCAGAAACTAGTCTGCGGATATTGGATGAGTAGGCACTAGATGGGGATTTTATGCACAAACCTTCTGGCATCCATTGATTACTCTGTCTGGCATAGAGTGGCACTACTGTATGGAGAGTTTTGTCTGTTTTAATCTACTGTTTTGACTGTGCTGCAGTAGTTCCTCAGAGTGAATATAATGACAAAGTAAATAATACAATAAAAAACAAATAAAAATGTAAACAATAAAATTTTTTAAAAAAACCATAAAATATAACAAAACATAAAACAATAAACATCACATGACCACCTCCTCTTATGCTTGTGTATAACTGTTGTTGATTACTCTAGCTTACTGTGTGTGGCAATATATATAGTGAGTTTTGCCTATTTTAAAAACATAATAAACCTAAAATATTTTATTTCATATTGCCTAGAATTTATTTTAGTTTTATTGATGTTTTGTTATATTTTTCTTTACTTTTTAAATTTTATTATTTATATTTATTTTGTCATTATATAATAGCTCTGAGAAACTGAAGGACAATCGAAATGTCAGATTGTGAGAGTATATACAATAATTTTTTTTTTGCTAAAAAGTGTTTGAAGGTGGTCAAATTGCATTTATTTAATTAAACTTAATTAAAAGTATATTGTTATCATATATATAACATATTTATACATAAACCACAAATGTAAGTTCATCATGCATTTAACTTTGTAGACGCTTAAAAACAATTGTATAACCCTACAGCAGGGTAAGGTATCTAAATCCAAAAAAAAAAACCCTGTGAAGATATTACTTACAGGGTTAGTAAATTGCCGATAAGGGATTGTAGCGAATAATAGCAAGATGCTCATTAATCGATTAATATTTGTAAGGGTAACTGGAAAAATCAACATTGAGAAAGGTGTACGACAAGGTGACTCCTTATCTCCAAAACTCTTTACAGCAGTGCTGCAAGAAGTATTTTGTGGATTAAAATGGGAAACTAAAGGAGTGAAAGTAAATGGAGAGTATTTAAGTCATTTAGATTTCGCAGATGATGTAGTTGTTTTTGCAAATAATGCTTCAGAGCTGCAGGAAATGTTGCAGGAGTTAGCAGATGAAAGTAGAAAAGTAGGACTAAAGATAAATGTTAAAAAGACTAAAGTAATGTTTAATCGATTTGCTCAAAATTTGAAAATAAAGATTGATTATGAAGAATTAGAAGAAGTTAACAGTTACAAATACCTTGGTCAGATTATTAATACAGATGGAAACATAATGGAGGAAATTAATCATAGAATTAAACTTGGTCGGAGTGCTTTTGGTAGAAATAACTTGATACTAAAAGGAAATATGCCTATGCGTTTGAAGAGGATCGTTTTTAACAAATGTGTTTTACCAGTTCTTACTTATGGATCTGAGATTTGGACCCTTAATAGAAGAGCAGTACAGAGACTTCAGACCACTCAAAGGAGTATGGAGAGATGTATGTTGGGAGTAACAAGAAGAGATCCAAAACACAATGTATGGGTAAGACAACAAACAGGTGTTACTGACCTTATTGAAAAAATTAAAAGATTGAAATGGAGTTGGGCTGGACATATTGCTAAAAGAGATGATAATAGATGGACAATTGAAATTTTAAACTGGATTCCAAGAGATCGTAAAAGACCCAGAAAGAGACCACATGTGAGATGGATGGATGAAATAAGAAAATGTGCAGGGGTGTTGTGGAGAAGAGAAGCTGAAGATCGGAGAAGATGGATTAAACTTGGAGAGACCATCCTGCAGTGGATTGATAATGGTTGATGATGAACTTGTTATTAAAACAGGCAAAACTTTCTATGCGCATTGCCACTCAATGCAAGCCAGAGTAATCAAGGGATGCCAGAAGGCTTGTGCCTAAAATCCCCATCTAGCCTTCTGGCATCCATTGATTACTCTGGCTTGCACTGAGTGGCAATGCGTATAGAGTTTTACCTGTTTTAATAACAGTTATAAGCAAGCATAAGAAATGGTGATCATGTGATGGGTAACTTGGTTAGACCATGATTGGATTATCTAAAAAAAAACTTCATACGGACCCATATCATAGACATATAAGTATTATTAATAGCTCAGATCACAAATAACTTTGACAGCTTTGAATACTAGTAGCCCAGACCACAAATTTTCATAGAGTAAACTCTTATCAGTTTTGTCTAGTCCCCTGTAGAGCAAAGGCCTTAATATAATAAATTATTCACGAGACTAATCAAGTCACAATTTTGTAATTATATTTCATTTCTTGTTTTATCCTTTAGCTAGAAAAAAAAAAATCTATTAATAATCACTTTTAATAACAAAGTTAGGACATAAGATTAATTAAAACAAATATAAAATTAATGTTTATATTTAATCAAATCATTTGCTTAATCAGCCAATATTGTACAACGGATTTTGAAACCGATTACGTAAGCAAATTAATTATCGTGTTTTGCAGAAAGTCTATAATTAGATTACCTCAGAATGACAAAGTATTTGAGAAATACAATTTTATTCCTATTAACTTTTTAAGTGGATTTATTATTTCTTTCTTCTGATAAATTAGTAATCATTACGAATTTAAGTAGATATATATTAAATAGATAACTTTTCTCGATTAGGCGACCGAAGAATACCTACCTTGTGATTTGTGGAAATTGTCTAATACATTATTTGCGCCAAAAATCGTAAATAAATTAATTATAATTTATAACCCAATATTACTTTTAAGAAAAATTAAAAAGAATGATGAAAAAAGCTTGAAAGTGAAAGCTTCGCGGAAAATTGCAGAACTTTAACCCCTCCCATAGCCCCCAGTAACCGCCATATTGGCTACATAGAAGAGGATCTGCTAACTTCGATTAGGGACGGACGATTTCCGGGTTTTGCAGAAGCGATTTGTAGTATGAAGTGGAGTTATTTTTCTCGAAGATGAGTTATAATTATAAGCCTAAAACTTAATTTTTTTTTTACGCGGATTATTTTTAAGGTAAGTTGATAAATTTTTTTGATAGTATTTGTGTTAATTTATTTACAGAATTTAAAACTTAATTTTTAGGCTTGCACAACGTTATTGCAGTCAAATCTATATTTTTTTTACGTTTTGCTGAGTTATAAGTAATTAAAAAATTTTTAGTACTTCAACAAAAAATAAAATAATGTATTATCATTAAATGAAATAATTAAAGCTATACAAGTATTGATTTTTTCTTCCCCCTCCTTTTTTTTTTTTTTAAAAAAAAACGTCCTGCTTTTACTTTGCTATTATTGTACATATTTTCTTCCTTTATTTTAATCTTATTAGAGTTTAAAGGTTTATTATTTGTTAGTGTTAAATTGCCTTTTATCTTTTTAAAAAATAGATAAGACGAAATTCGATATATAAACATTTTCATAAAACCTTGTTTATCAATATAATGTTTATATACATACAGAATAAATATATGCATGTAAACCTTAGCTCATACATACTAATGCGCTCGTACACATATTTTCAGAAGTCAATAATTTAGGCAAACACCATGGTATGTTTTGGGTGTGTACCTTTTTTTTTTTTTTGAATATAATTAAAAGTTGTTTTCCCCCATTTGATGTTTACATTTTGATTATTTTCCACCGTCGGAGAATTCAAATGATTTATTTAGTATATGTGTATACACAAACATAGCCATTAATAACCCAATGGTGCCATTGGGGGGGAGGGGATGAAACAATGTTTAAAACAATAACCAGATTATACCAGTTGCCGAATTTATTTATTTTTAAAAGAATTTTAAAAGCTTTAATATAATACAAAATCATCGTATTCAAACCAAAATAAAGGTTTTAATTGCAAAATGTGTTAAGACTATTCTTTTTAAAAAAACTGATAATGATTAAATGCATTGCTATTTACATGTAATATACGGTAAGAATTAAAATCATCATTTTCAACAACCATTGATCCACTACAGAATGAAGTTCCAAGTTGAATCTACTTTTTCCGATCTGTAGTCTCTTCACATCACACCAGCACATTTCCTTATTTCATCCATCCATTTCACATGTAGTTTTTTTTCTAGGTATTTTACAATTTCTTGGGTTTGTTAAGTGATCTGAAGTCTGGTCTCTGTATTGCTCTTAAATATCCAAATTGCAGATCCATAAGTATGAACTGACAAAACACAAAACCTTTTCCAATCAAATAGACATATTTTCTTATAATATTTAATATTTAAATGCAAGTATATTGCCTATATTGAACTTAAGAGATTTGGACTCAAGACTTTCAAGTGTTCTCTACGGGTATTCACTCCAACTTATATAACCAACACATGTCCACATATATGTGAAAAAGATAAATCTCCAATATATGTATTTTGTGCTGAACCAGCACTCATAATTTGGTCCAGATCATCAGATTTTCAATGATATGGATGGCTGAAGATATGGAGGGTGGGGAAGATTGAAGTCTCTCCATTAAAGTTTGAAGATTTTCTATTTTAATATAAACTGAGCACTTATTATGTGTGGGAGATGATGATCTAAACCAACTGATGAATGCTGGTTTAGCATGAAATATATATATTGGAGATCATTTATTTTTTTCACATATATATAGTCATGGGTATCGGTTGTATAAGATGAAGTGGATATCTGTAGGGAGCTTGAAAGTCTGAGTTCAAGTCTCTTCTAATTACGTTATATTATTTCTAATAAAAGCACTCCATCCAAGTTTAATTCTATGAATAATTTTATCCATTTTATTTCCATATGCATTAATAATCAGACCAAAGTATTTTTTAGTTGTTAATTTCTTTTAATTCATTTAATTACCTTTTTTTTTTTTTTCCAACAAATCTATTGAACCTTATTTTAGTATTTTTAGTATTTATCTTAATTCCTATTTTCTTATTTCCATCTGATAATTCTTGTAACATTTCCTGAAACTCTGAAGCATTACTTTAAAAAACAATCCCATTATCTGTAAAATCTAGATAACTTAAGTGATTTTCACTTTTAGTTTTAATCCACAAAATAGTTGTAAAAAACCCTCACTATAAACAGTTATGAAAATTTCGACTATATTAGTAGCGAATCATACACTAGTCTACTAACATCATGATCTGGAATTAGGTTTGATTGCAGTCTGAAGCCTTTTTTTCTGATAAACCAACATAGTCCAATCCGATAATCTTTGGTCATGTGGCTATTTAACTATTCATAGCTAAAAACCAAAGATCCTGGCGATAATCAAAATAGTTATTTCAGTGTCAAAGCATTGATTGTAAGATATATTTATAATAGGATGCAACTTTTACTACTGAGAAAAGTTTCTTACACATAAAAGTACTAAGTTCATGGTTTGTCATTTGTGAATCAGGTAGTCATGATTTTAATTAGAAAGTAACTTCGTGAAAATAGAATTTGTAATTGTAAAAATTATTTACATACATATTTAACCCTATTGAAGTAAATTACGTCAATATATAATTAAATCACTAGCCAAAATCAAATTACAAATTCACTACCAATGGTTTTATTGCATATAACAAGTTTATATTATTTTACTTTTCCATAATTCCACCTCACAATTCATTTACCTTTAATACTAAGAGAACTTTTAATTTATGTGAAGGTAGGATAGTAGATATTTGTGTTGTGTTATTTTGCACTTTAGAAATATGTCTTGGTAGGGAAAATGTTGGCAATGGATTTGTAATTTAATTTTGGCTAGTGATTTAATTGTGCATAGGGTATATTTAGTTTACTGTTTTTATTACTTCTGGCATTTGATATTTAACATTAGTATGATTTCATAAACATTGGCTTGCTATAGAATAAATAAGAGATTTTTTGAGGTACCTGTGAAGAGGAATTGAATCAGTCATATGCTTCAAAACAAAAATTATGAAAGATATACAGAGAGGGACTAGAGGTTAGGTAATAAAAGAAAAAAGCTAATTGATATTAGGAGAAATGACTGTATTTGAAAGTTAGAGCATCAGATAGAAGAAGGGATTTGAGTATATGGTTTGGTGTGCATGTGCGTTATTACAAGGTGCTAACAAATTGCTTCAGCTGACAATAATTTAAATGATAAAGAATAAATGAGATTTTTTGAAGAACCCGTGAAGAGGAATCAAGCATATGCTTCAAAACAAATAAATTATGAAAGATATGCAGGAAGAGATTAGAAGTCACGAGGGAAGATAAAAGAAAAAAGCTGATTGATCTTAAGAAGAGAAATGACTGTATGGGATTTGAGAAGATGGTTTGGTATACATTATTACAAATTGCTAACAAGTTGATTCAGCTGACGATAATTTAAATGACATTTTTCTGGAGTGTCATCAGTTTAATTTTTTTAGGCACCTCAATAACACATTGAATATTATGATGATGGATTCAATCTATGCCTTTGAAATTGTCTTTTTTTTCACTTCAACTTGTAAGCATTGAACACTTCTTAATAAATTAAATTGTTTCATATATCGAAAATAAGATAAATTCCAATTGCTTATATTTAAAGTTCTGGGTTTATCCTTTTTGAATAATTTTTTTTATTTGTTGTTTATGGTATTTTCAAAAGATTTCAACAGCAACATATTAATCCTGATTATTTTTTTTATAAACGTAAATTATAAAGATTATGCAGCTTTGAGAATGTTTAGGGAAATATACATGTATAATTCAGCAGATATCAACCTTTTAGTATTTGGCAACTTTCTGTATCAGCTTTAATTGCTCTTTTCTTTCAATGATTTTTTGGAGTCTTACAATTTTTTCTATGTTTATTTTTTGCTAGACTAAAATATTTACTTATTTTTAAGGATGTCATTTTATTTTTATATTAACAGAATGTATCTTTTCTTATTTTTGATTTCAATTAAGGTCTCTTTTTTTTTTCAAATTTTTTTGTTAAGAATCTCTTTTATAATTTATAAATTCATAAGTATTTGTGGAAATAATTGAAAATGATCATAGAATATGTTTGAAATATTCGTGAAATTATAGAATGATATACATATGTAGATGTAGACAAAATTGGTTCATACAATAAACAAGATGTGTAAAGAAAATTATGGCAATGGGCATGTGGATGATAATTTTTTGTATATTCTTTTTCACTGTCCAACTTTTGCATCCATAAAGATTCACAGGAAGGATTGTATTTCGAATAACTCTGATAGTCATTTTTATTTTGTATTCTGTCCAATTTTAATAATACTTTTTGGCTGTTGAATTCTTAATCCAAAACATGAACTATTAATGGCACATATTTTTATTAATTTTTTGGCTGATCATTGATATGAATGGACTTACTGAATGACTCTTATAAAACATTGGTGCTAAATGAATTTTATAAAGCTGTCATGTTTTTGTTTATAGATACTCTTGACAAGTTGTTATTGGTTTCTTAAATCTTAAGATGTATTCTCTTTTTTAAATATTTTTTCTACTCAAGAGATTTTATACAGCATAATGATATATTGCTCTTTTTATGTAATTTATTTTTATCAAATTTGGCTGTAGTTTTAGATCAATGAGTTCCAAAATTGCTTTATAAAATATTTGTTTCTTTAAAATATATTGAGACCACCAGAGTCTCCTGATGCTTATAAAAAATAGCAAAGATTTATACTTTAATATTTATATAAGCAAGAATAAAATAAGGAGAGTTGAAGATATAATTTTAAGAAAATATAATTTATATATATCTGTGCACAACTCATGGAAGCAGATACCGGTACTTATATAATATTAATCCGCAGTTGATGAAAGTTGCCGGCACAAGAAATTTGTATAAAAAGACTGGATTAAACACATTTACAATCTTCTAAAAAGGAAATTAATTAATTTTGCGAGTGAATATTAGATAATATTCTGATGAGGAGAAAATTGTTAGTCAAAATGTTGATTTTGCTGCTAATTTTATGGCAAATAATAGCAGTGTTTCATTCAGAATTGTCTAAAGAGATTAGCCATTTATAATAGAACTTGGTTTGAGGTAAGAAAGTTCAGTCTACAGCAGTGGTGCTAAGAAACAACATTTTGTAAATGGACAGAATTGCATGGCTAAATATATATATATATTTGGTTTGCTTACTACTTATTATAAATTTAGATTGTAAAAGTTTACTTGTTGGAAGATCATTTCTTGCAAAAATTATAAATGCACGTTTGTTTCATTTCCACTAAATAAAATTATAGATGGCCATTTTTTAAAATAAAAAATCTTTATAAGTTTAGATGGTGGAAAATAATTTCTCATAAAAAATGTGGTCAACATTTTTCCAAATAAATATGGGTTGGACTAATACATATATGAAATTTCACTGCCAGACCAATACATAAGTACCCAAATACCTTCTTTCAATCAGTAATAAGAGATAAGATGTTGAAGAAATATAAATAATTTAATAAGTAGTGTCAATTTATTTTTTATAGGTTAATATTTAAATGTTAATAATAATATTAAGCTATATTCTAAGTGTAGGTTTCGTGTGACATATGCTTATAGTATATTTACATAAATTAAAATAATATTTTAATTTGCGAAGCGCAGATAGTTGAAAATTGAAATAAATCAAGATACTGCCAAATCTCTAGCGCTCGTTAAACACTTAACCAACAGCCAATCAGATGTCAGGGATAGCTGTCCAAATGACATCGAAACCCAAACACACAACAAAGATTTTATGAGAAAAGGACGGCCACCCTTTTCTCTACTTTTCTTTCTATATATCTAAATAAATAAATATATATATATAAATGCTTATGACTGGCTTAGATATATGGAAAGAAAAATAGAGAAAAGGTTGACCGCCCTTTTCTCGTAAAATCTTTTTTGTGTGTTTTGGTTTTGATGTCATTTGGACAGCTATCCCTGACATCTGATTGGTTGTCGGTTAAGTGTTTAACGAGCGCTAGAGATTTGGCAGTATCTCGATTTATTTCAATAAATTAAAATAGTAGAGTTCAAATAAAAACACTTAATAATATTTAAGGGATAGAAAATGGTTAGAGGGCTTTTTTGTTTTTTTACTATGATTTGTGAAAATATCAATCAATGTTGGGAAGAAATATTCCTAGAAATAAACTCTATTAAGTACAGAAAGAAGATAGTTAGTATTTTTCTAAAGTTATAATGTTATATTTTTCTAAAATTGTTAGTCAAATTTTATTTAAAAATCTAAAAAAAATAAATAAATTATTAGAAGGTGTTAATAAACATGCTGATTGAAAGGATTATTGAGTGAGGAAACATGTCTTGAAAAACATCACAAGAAAAAAACTTTTGTTAATGAAAAAGGCAGTAACTTGATTGATTCAAGGACGATGCAATAAACAACTTGTGACATAAGCAAAATAAACAATTCATCTACTTATTGATTAGACTGCTGTCCTCTTCTAACACTCGCATCTAAGCTTAATAGAAAATAATTGGGAGATCACAGACTGATCAAAAACGAGTCATCATTCCGCTATATAAAGTAACTAAGGAGAAACATTAAGTTTGCCAAAGATTGAGTTATTTAATAGGTTTTTCTTGTCTGATTAGGACAAACTTGTGCTTGTTTTGCTAGTTTTCTTTCAATCATGTAATGTAAAGAGGTGGAAAAAGGCACCCAGTTAAAAGTTGTCTAAAGAACTTCTATGGAATGCTACTAAAACTGTTTCTACAACCTGTTGCTATTCAAAATGGAGGACCAAATTTTCTAGCCTGTGATTCAGGAAAATCAAAGAGAATAGCTTTAAAAATTAACTAAGCTTTAAGCCAAACATTATATGAAAATGATGCTGAATATCGCTTGAACCTGTCATGATATTTTTAATAGCTTCAAGAAGATATATGACAAGCAATACATCACTAAATTCTGATATGAAAGAAAGTGCTAATTGTATTAATGTGTATAATTAGTTCTGCAGACTTACTAAGGTGAGAAATTTCAATTATTTTTCATAAAGTCCTATAAATTCAAGTAGTGACAAAATTAATTTCACCCCATCCCCCTTTATGTATTGTAGTTAAAATAATTCATTAAGTAGGGGGAAAAAAATTCTTTTAAACAATATTATATTACTGTGTGTATTTTGGTATAATAATATTGAATTTACATATTAGCAATATGCATAAGAATTTTGTAACTGATATATGTGGTCTATGTACACTAGATTTACACAGTATTAAAAATTAAATAATAAATTATTGGATAATCAGTCAAATTTGGCAATGTGTGTACGTGACTTGATCTGTTTTATTTACATATTGGGTAAAGATGTATACCATTCTAAAATATTTATAATTCTAATTTAATTTATTTATTATTATTTATTAAAATTGTTAAATAAAGTTTTTAAAGTTTATTATTTGTTTTGATGTTCACTTCCTACTTTAAGCCACTCATCATTCACATGCAAATGTGATTACATGATTGTGAGTCATTCTACACTTACACGATCTTCAAATAAATTTTTAACCTGGCTTTGATGATTTAGATATGGGAATAAAAGGATTTATTCAATTAAATCAGCTTATCTTATATTGGTTGATGGCATCCAGTGTAAAATCAATTTTTCCCCAAAGCAAAAGTTAAATTCATTTTGGCTAAGCTTGTATTACCATTACAGTTTGGTGTATCATTGTGTCGCCCTATATATGAAACAGTGATGTGTCATATATTTTGATGATTTATGTGCAGTTGAGCCTATGTATTTGCTAATCTTATTCTTAAATCTTTTTTATACTGATCTATCACTTAAAGGGAGGAGCAGTTGGCTGTATGTAAGAGTAGCATACTGGTGAGTATTTTATACAATTTCAACAAAGTAAAAAATCTTTTCTGGACTTTTGAGATGGTCTCCTAATGGGTCTCTTAGCTAGTCCCATCTCAGAGCCCTAATTATCCATTCGGAAAAGGGAAATGTCAAACATATTTTGGAATGCAGATAGTTCTTTATTAAAGGATAGAAGTTAATCATGAATGATACTATCATAAAATGATGAGTGTGGACTGAATATGCTTAGTGGTTTTTCTGTTGTGATGAGGAAATTGCTGCATTACATAGCCTCAAGGAACATTATTAGATGGCAGGCTTGCTCAGCAGCACATTAACATTCAAATTTTATTGTTTATTGTACTATCCTTCAGGTTCTTATAATTGCTCTCTTTAAATTAATATTTTTATTTATCTTTGTTTCTCTTGTTTTCTGTAGGCCAACTTTTATGTTTCTTCTAAGTTTATAGTCAGTTGTCTTATAATGTATACACTGCAATTCTGATTCTTTCTACTTACCTTTTTCATTCTTCTCCAGATTCATAACATGCAAACCCGTCTTTTCACTTTTTTATTGTTCATGATATGGAACTACATTTCAATCATTTAGTTTCTTACAGTTTGGGTTGGAAAAGAATCTCCTATTTGCATTATGAACCTATTCAGGTCATTGAGTTCTTATTCTGTTATTTTCATTGACTAAGATTTGCAAAAACGCCATTCTATTCCATGATTTCATACATCTGCAGTTTTGTTTCACAGAATCGACCATGCCAGTCTTCAGGAATATACATCTTGAATTTATAAAGATGATAAACCAATCTAGAATTAATCTACCATGTAGTATGTACATTCTAGGGAAGTATTTCATCATAAGATTACATATATTTTATATGTGTTATAGAAAAAATGAATTTTTGATAGTATTATTTAAGATAGATGGAATATATTCCTTGCATCTACAGAATTGCCATTATAATTTTATTTAGGCACAATTTAAGCTATTAAAAATTCATAAATTTCACAAGGACACCCATCTGTATAAAGATTCATTATTCATGTGGTTCTCTTTCTCTGAATTTATTAATTGTATTGTAATTTTCAAATTGGACATTATTCTTTGTGTTAAATTATTTTTGTTGCTTTAAATGTAGATCTTATAAAAATGGAAGTTATGTTGTAGATATGTGTGTACATACATAAAACATGCATCTTATAAATGATTTTCTATTATCCACGATTTCAGGTATTCGCAGGAAAACTTGGAACTAAGTAATAGGGAAGATTATTATGTATTATGATTTTATTGAATGGTATGATTTTTGGTGTGCACTCAAGGAATATTGCAACTGCCATGCATATCCGTTATGACATATCTTAGAAATAAATTATTTTATAATTAAATAATATTTTTCAATTTGTGAATGTCTCTCCTTAAAATTAAAAGTTCACATATACTACAAACTTGGAAAGTAGTTTGCTTGTGTCGGTGCCTTGAAATGGTTGTTGACTATTCATTTGGAACTTAGGATATGATCTTCATATACTTCAAGCTTAAATTTCAAAAAATAAAGCTTTTCTTCTTACTAAGAATATGTTGTAGTAATAATCCATATAGTCTGATAATCATAATGCAAAATCTTGTGATACAGCATATTTTTTTCTCAACTTATGTTTTTTTTTTTTGATTGACCTGTTTTAGAACTATGCAAAAGCTTTTGATTTGGAATCCTTTTGTCGCTGTTCTATATTTCTTACTCAGTTTTCTGAATTTGAAAGTAGTATTTTGTGTGATGTTCCATTTGTAGGTATTGCATCAAATTTTGTAATCTCATCGTTTAGTTGATAATTCTAATCCTGTAGATTTATTTTCATTCTATATCTAATCTCACATATGATAATGATTTAAGAGTTTATTAAAATGTATATATATATGAATTTATGCTATCATCTAGTTGAAAGCAAGGAGCATCTAGATAATAAACTACTGTGATTATAAGGAGGTTTGATTAACATCGATAGTGATTTGTAATTGCTTGTCATCTCCTTCAAGTTTTTGTATAACAATCAAAAGTACTGAATGAAAATTATTTTAAAAAGAGATATTACTTTTGATTTCTTTTCGTGAATGCTACTTTAAGAATCTTTTCTTAATGATTTTCCAATAATCTTACATAGAGATTGAAAAATATTTATAGAAATGAAGCTCTTTAGCAGGGTAATTATCTTTTATTTTATGATTTCATTTTGCTCATAACTCATGAGATTTCATGCAGTGGGAAAGTGGTGAACTTTGGAATTCAAGGTTTGTGGATCATGTCTCTGTTCCTCCACTTCTGGTGCTCGAACTTTTTAGAAATTTGCAATAAATCATTCGATTATTACTATCTTCTTATAAGATTTATTTTGGAAGTGGAATGCTAAAAGTTTTTTTAAAAATGTTTCACGTTTTGGATTTTGTGCTGTGATAGTCATCAGAAACATTCTGATATCTTGAAAGGATTTCTTAAATTGTCCAATTGTATGATTAATTAAAGTTTCTTGATTCTACTTATTAATTTCTTCAGCTTTGTTTATATTATTGCTTTTTTTGTATAATTTGAATAATAGAGAAGAGGAAGAGGTTTGTTAAACAATTGAAATTAATAAAATCTAAATCGTGCAAAAGTTAAGTATATAAAAAATTTAATTTATTTGATATTGTTTTTTTATATACAAGGGTCAAGTCTGAATGTAAACATAGTTCATAGCAATAGTTTAGTCCTTTCCAAGTTTAAAATGATCATAACATTAAAAAAAATAGATCCTATTCCAAATATGTTAGTACAAAATTTGATATTTGTTTTTAAAATCATTCAACATTAAAATGGTCCATTTGAGATTACAAGATTGTCATATTTCAGAGGCTTGAATTATCTTAAAGGGAAGTCTCTTCTTGGGTTTTCTATAAAGAATTCTGACCGATTCTCTGACAATAATTTCTTTATTGGGACTTGATCCAAAAGAAACATGGTATTTTCTGTTTGGTGGAATAGTAAATTAAATATCAGCTTTGTAACCAGTATAGTTGTGTGAAAGGAAAGGTTCATCTACTGTAACGGAGGTTTAAAAATAATTGGTGGATTAAAAGGACAAAGAAAATACAGACATGGACCTGAAAAATGACGTCATACTCCTATGAAATCGAGGGATGAGATCTTTTTTTAAATAATATAATGATGATATATTGGACAAGTGGAGGGAATATTTTGATCATTTTTTAAATGAGAGAAGAATTGAAATGACGGCTTTTAAATTGGGGCATGAAGTTATGCTAAAGGATGAACTAGATAAAACTATTCTTGGATTCTCTAAAAAGAATTTTGACTGATTTTCTGATAGCAGTTCTATTATTAGTGATTAGATTAAAGGGAAAGATTTTCTGCATGATGGAACAATAAATTGAATGTGGAGCTTTATAATCAATGTTAAAATTTAAAGGCAGAAATTTAGTAAATGATGGTTTAAAAATAATTGGTGGATTAGATTCGCAAAGAAAATGCAGTCATTTTTTTGAGTATGGTCACTGATGAATTAAAATAAGGTAATAGTCTAATTCACATGTTCGAACACCATAAGTGTCAGAGCTAGTCACATATGTAGAACTGGAGCTCATGAGAGCACATTGAATGATTTATTGTGTAAGGGTTTGTAAGCATTGAAATTCACACATGGGCTTGGAAAAACAACATAATCTTTCTTGGAGATCACTGATATAATGATACTTCAAATTGGAGAGAGAACTTTGATCAGTTTTTGATTAAAAATATAAGACATTTATAATATTTCAAATTGGAGAAAGTATTTTGATCAGTTTTTGATTAAAGATATAAGAATTTATACAATTGTTTTAGAGAGATATCTATTTTACCTATTTATTTGAATTTAAGTTAAAACATCTCTTAGTAATATTAAAAAATAGGAAAGTTTCAGATCCTGGTGATATCTGAAAATTTTTTTAAATATAGTAACTATAAGTTTATTTCACTACAATTGAAATTTTTTTTAGGAATTTATTGATTCACGATCTGTTATTAACTTTGTATCATTCCAATTTATAAAAATAAAAGAAGATAGAAATTATCATGGAATGCCATTACTATCCACTACAATAAAGTATTTTCAAGAATTTTATTGATTAGGTTGTTCCAGTCATAGATAAATGGTGAACAGCTATTGTATGGTTTTACTAAATCAAGAAATACTACAAAATATGGTTATTGTTGCCAGAAAAATTGCAAGAAAAGAAAAGCAAAGATACAACTTGTATATTGCTTTTGGTCGAGGAACTCAATCCAATTAATCAAACAGGTCACGAAATTTTTTCATATTATACGGCTTCCCCATGATGAAATGAGAGGCAAAGTCATTATTGCTGTTGGAAAATCCGAGTCATTTGAAATGATAATTAGTTACAACTTTTTTCTATTTTTATAACAGCAATCTTCTGAGCAGTTGGTAAATGACTTCATGAAGCAGATATTAAGATGTAATACAGCTTTGATGGTGAAGTTTTTAATTCAAACTAATTAAACGCAGAAAAATAACTTTTCCTTCGGAATTTATGATATGTTGATATTTGCGCTATCCTTGCCATTTTAGAAGATGATCTGCAGAATTAAGAAAAAGTCAAGTCCATTATCAGACAGTGATTCAGCAACTTTTAAGTTGAGAATGTTAATTTAAATATCTAGATAGTTTTTTAGATAAAAAAGTGTGAATTGGCCATTCTGGTATAGTGCTGACTGCAAGATATTGTTGCTCCATTTAACAAATTTAAACGCTAAATGCAATGATATAATTACATTATATTTGTATATTGAGCTGTTATTTTGTCCATGAGGTGCAGATACCTCCCATCGACATAACATGAAGGCACTAGAAAAATTTCACTTAAGGATGTTCTGTACGATTTTAAAAATACAATGGCAAAATCAATGATGAATCAATTTATTCTTCAACTTGTTCGATATGGTACTATAAAATGAACTATTGCAAAAACACATTTTCGTTCAACTAACTATGTAAACTGACTGATAACAGACTTCGTAAAAAGTATTTTACGATAAATTTTAGTATGGTTTTTATAGGGAAATAGACTTGCATTAGTGTTATAAATGTTAAGCCAAAAGAAGTGTAATAATTGATTAATTATGTTGGGAAGATATATCTCTCCATAGAGTACAATAGATGTAAAGTGTTAATATTTTTTGAAAAATAAAGTTTGCCGTGAAAGTTAAAAAATGGCATTGTGAATGCCACATAGACTAAATTATTTGCATATGACATATGTAAATATATTTGTAGTTTATGAATTGGGTTGCTTTAATTTTTTTTTTTAGTTCTAAAAGAATGGCCATGTTTATTTTTGAATAGGCATTAATAATTGTGATATTTTATAAATACCTTCCCTTTTTACTGGTGGATAAGATTCCAATTAGGGTTCTCCATGTGATTAAAAAATATTTGTAATCTTTTCATGATGTTTTCACTTAAACATGTAAACTCCTTTATTTCTTAGATATCCTTTTCCTTCATTAATAATCATTTAATAAAATCTGATTGTTTTTTATATGTAACAATAATTAGAAAATTATATACTGCCTATAATTAGATATGTTGAAAATATGAAAGTATGTATAAAATATTTTTATACTCAAAATATATGTCAATATAATAATCATAATAATATTATTTCATGAATAAAATATTAGTTCTACAATGTAGAAATAATAGGATAAACCAAATCCATTAAACAATATTGTTCTATAAATGAGTCAATTTTTTTTTTTTGCTTATTCTTTTCGATGTATTTCAGTTCTTGAGAATTCTCATCTTTAGTTTTGACTGGCATAACCATTTTAAATTCATCAAGATTCTATTTTTTTTCTTTATCCTTTTTCTCGAGATCAGTTGTTCACAAATCAGAATCATACTTTTCATTTTCAATTTAAGTTGAAATATGGCTTATTATTTAATACAATTCCTGCTATTTTGATGGTAGTTAAATAGTAGAATTTTTTCTTCTTTTTATCATTTATGTATTACCGGTTGAAGGTTGAAGAAGGCTATCTGAACATAATGAATTTCTGTAAAACTGTAGTTAACCAATTCACTCAATGATAGGTGTTTGAAATTGATGCATTTTCATTGTTGATAGAAATTTAATTCCAGTGAAATATCATTAGTAATGGGCAGTCCTTGTCCTTTCTTGCTGAATAATCTAAACAGTTGGTATGTTTTATATATATTGGCTATGGAGTCTTCTAGAATAGAAGATATAATAGTGACTGAAAAATTGTTTTTAATTTATTCCCATTGAATAGTTTATCTTTGATAGCTTAATCACATCAAACAAACAAACAAAAAAAAACTTGCAAAAAAAAAACAACTTGCCATATAAATTAAAGCAAGAAAAAATATCTGTATATATTTCTTTAAGATCAAGATTCCAGTATATTTGAACAAAATGTATATTTTTATTGCCATTTTTTAGAAATAATTAAGTTGTTTGGTTCCTCCATTTAATAAGATATTAAATGAAGATATTTGAAAAAATGTTTAAATTAATAAAAAAAAAAAATTTTTCTTTCTTGTATTTTAAATAATTAGATCAAATTTTAATTAATTAAAATTTTTCAGATGCATTTAACTCATTTAGAACTATCTAGATTAAACTATATATTTTTTATTTCATTCCAAGACTATCTCATGTACATTTTCCATCATATATAGTAGCTCATTTTGTTGATAAGCTTTGATTATAATGGAATACATATTGTATATTCAAACTGCAAATGTACAGCAATTTTCAACATGTAACAACTCTCTCCATACAGTAATGCCACCGAATGCAAATCATAGCAATCAATGGATGTTAAAAGGGTTGTGTCTCTCAATCCCTATCTAGTACCTTCTCATCCAATATTCCCAAACTAGTTTCTAGCTTGTGGCCTTTATTAGTGAGGAGCCTTGAACCTGAGAGCACTGAAACTAGATCTTAGCCTTTGATGCACTCCCCAGCAGCCATCTTTTACCCTTTTAGTAAGCAGTAGAACTACGAAGCCAAAATGAAAACACAATAATGTTTTGAATCCAAGCTTATTCACTCGTATAGCCATGCAGAGGTACTGAAGATTGCATAAGCATAATAAATAGTGAACATGTGATGTTTTATTGGGGTGTTAAAAAAAGTCTGACATCAAAATGTATATGATATTGTGATGGGTTTAGATCTGTATGGCTATATAAGTGAATGAGTTTGGATTGAAAACATTATTGTTTTCATTTTGGGATCATAGGTTTGTAGGTTAAAGAAGAAGGTAAAAGGTGGCTGCTGGAGTTTCATTAGATCCAAAGATTTAGATGATTTGCTCTTAGATCCAAGTCGTCACTGATGAAGGCCATAAACTAGAAACTATTCTGGGAATATTGGATGAATAGACCAGATGTTCTCAATCTTTGTAGAATTGCGAAACACATTTCACTTAATATTTTTCATATGGATCACTACTAATAGTATCATCAGTAGATTTCACAGTGACATTTTCTTATTATAAATTTATTCATTATGTGGACAATGTACTAATGAAATTGATTTATTGCACTAAAAGTAAATAAATGCTTACCTGATATCTAAATAACATGAATTACAAATATGTGTGGATAGTTCAGTTACAGATATTATATCTTGACTGTTTAAAAATAACAAAGACAATATAAATTCAGGTCATTTGAACAATGACATATATCTGTTGTTACCAGGTTACACAAACAGACAATGCTACACACAGTATAATATGCTTATATTAAGATTATAGTATAAATAAAAAGTTTAAAAAATATAATGGAGCACATTTAAATATATATTTACCCTGAGCGCTATGTATAATGACTTTTATTTAATGAATAATATTCAATAATTTTTAGCTTGAATGATTTTACTCTTGAAAAGGTAAACCACTTTAAATATCTTGATAGATTTTTAAGTAGAATGATAGACTCAGATGTTGAGAAAATCAAATTTTCTAATGTGTTTAATGTATTTCATAGGGTATCTAAGCCTCATTTTCATATAATAAATTGGGTAAAATAACAGTTTTAGATATAGATAATTTAGTGACAGTAATTCTTTCGCAGCAGTGAAGAACTCTATTTTATTTATTAAAACAGTAGCAATACATTGAAGACTATTGCTACATCTAAATCTATCTTTTGATGTTTGAAATGCAGAATATTCTTTAATATACCCTTTGCGGTTTTTAATACATTAGAGGATAGAGTACTTCGTTGTAATGAAATAATTATTACAACTAATTTATACAAAGCTGTTATTTTACCTAATTTATTATATGGAAGTGAGGCTTGGATATACTATCAAACTACCATAAAGGCATTAGAAAATTTTATTTTCTCAACATCATTCTACTTAAAAAAATCTATCGAGATATTTAAAGTGGTTTACCTTTTCAAATGGAAAACCATTAAAGCTAAAAATTACTGAAGATTATTCCTTAAATCAAAGTCATTATACATAGCAATCAGAGCATTACGTGATTTTAAATTAATGAAAATGCACTCAGGGTAAATATGCTCCATCAATTTATTCTATAATCTTAAATTATGAATATTATACTTAGAAAAAATGTAAAAACAATAAAACAGCAAATGATCATCATTTTTTATGATACACAATCTGTTAAAACAGTAGCAACTCTCTTCATACAGTAGCGTCACTCAGCCATAGCAATCAATGGATGCTAGGCTTGTGCATCAAAATCCTTATCTATTGCCTATTCCTCCAATATCCCCAGATTACTTTCTAATTGATGGCTCTTCATCAGTGAACCATTGCTGCATCTCAACATCTGAGTCTTATCTTTTGATGTTTGAAATACAGGTTATTCTTTAATTTGCTGTTTTTAATAAATTAAAGGATAGAATATTTCATTGCAGTGAAATAATTACTGCAACTAATTATCTGTATACGAAGCTGTTATTTTACCTAACTTATTGTATGGAAGTGAGGCTTGGATAAACTATTGAAGTACCATAAAAGCATTAGAATGTTTTAAGGATGTGCTATAAAATTTTAGAAATATGAAGACCAGATCATAAGGCCAGACAATATGTTCTTCACTTTGCTGGATATGATACTATCGAGTCCATATTTGTAAATTCACATCTTCATTGGATTAGACTTTGAAACGAATGCACCATAAAGGATTTGCTTCCTTAAAGGTTATTTTATGTAAATTTGATCATGATTTTTTAGGAAAGAAACAAGTCTCATCTACATTTTAAAGATTTTCAAAGTCTAATGATGTGCAATATTGATTGTTTCCATTGGGAAGATATAACAGCATAGAATACAATTAGGTATGGAGTTGATGTATTTGAGAATGAAAAGTTTTCTGAAGTAGTTACTGAACTGGATAATGGGCCAGTGAGTTCAATATGCGGACATATTTGTGGTTAAACTACTAAACATCACATGATCACCATCTCTTATGCTAGCACATAACTGTTATCATGCGATGTTTAGTGGTTTAACACCATTCCTGCCTAATAGGATAGTGGTGGCTATGGTTGTTAAAGAGCCAAAGACACAAAGATGTATGGGTGCTGAACTGAGTTCAGACCATATGACTATATAAGCTATTGAGCTTAGATTGAAAATATTATTGTTTTTCCAATTTCATTCTTATAGTTTTATAGTTAAGTAGAGATAAAAGGTGGCTGCTGGCGGGTTGCATTAGATCCTAAGATCTAGATACAGTGCTTTCAGATTCAAGGCTCCTCACTGATGAAGGCCACAAGCCAGAAACTAGTCTGGGGATATTGGATGAGTAGGTACTATATGGGGATTTTATGCACAAGCCTTCTGGCATCCATTGATTACTCTGGTTAGCGCAGGGTGGCCCTACTGTATGGAGAGTTTTGTCTGTTCATATTTGTGGTTCACAGATTGGTTGTATAGTCATCATAAAACATATACCTAATATGTTATTTCACTCTTGGAATTGGAATGATCATATTCATTTACCCAGTAGATGCTACTGATGAAATCATTCAGTAAAAAGAGGTTCATGGTGTTAGAATTGATTTGATATATAACTGGTTATCTTTTTTTTGGAATTCCTTTATGTATAAAGGCTAATATCAAAAATTGGTTCATAGATTGCAATCTGTGCCCATTTTATAGTCCTGAGAAAGAAAACTCATTCCCTATTGGGTAGTATTATTATATTACTATCATTAAAATATATATATATTTGGAGACTTTAATTACATTGATTGGCAGGAATAATAAACTTTAGCCCAATATTAGTTGAGAGATGGCACTGGTGCTGTAAATTCAAATGGTTTGGTGTTGCTGAATTTTTGACAACTTCTTGGTCAATTATCAAAAACACTTTGTTTAGGCAGAAAATTGGTTATAAAGGGATCCAGGATATGTCTATACTCAAACCAAAGCAATCTTGTGTATTATATTAGAATTAGAAGTTAAATGCAAGCGATCAATGGTATTTCTTTCAGATTGCTGATCAGACTTCAGAATAGAACAATCCTAGATTAAAGGGATAATTTTTATTTAAAAAAATAGAATCTATAACAACCATATTGATGAGAAATTTGACAATTTTTTTAATAGGAATTGCTATTCATGCAAATTTCAGCAGCTGTGAATTCTAAAATTACTAATTTGGATTTCACACTTGTTATGTTGGATCTATTAAGTAGATGTGGATATAATTATATCTGTTTTTGGAGTCACTAAAAAGGAATCTGACTGGGAATTTGTGATTTGAGTGAAAGGAAATATGTGCTGTTTGGTGAAGTGATATTGTGGTTTATAGGCAAAAGTTCATTGACTGATAGCAGTGATGGATGGACTAAAACAGCAGTTGCTATTTGTAATTAATTTAAATCTTTTATATATATTGAAAGTAATGTATGGACTTGAAAATTTTCATTATTCTGATAAAATAATGATGACTCTTTTTATACAATATTATTTTAAATAGATAAAGAAATTGTGAATGACTTGAATTTGAATGCAATAAGTTATATATAGTCAAAAAAATTAAGTTCTTTTATGCAAGTAATAAAAAATATTTGAGCGCACATATATGTATATGTAGAATTTACCATTTAAAATCTGTCTGTCTTATTATACTTCTAAATTTGTACAAAAATTAATTTGTAAAGAAATATTTTTCAATATAGCTTTCTTATGACTTCTTTTTGTCAAAAGAAGGCAATTAAAATTTTTCTGTCAAAGACAATTTTCCAGACCTCTACTTTTGTAATGCTTTGTCTTTCAACTCTTTAATAAAATGAAAGAAACTTAAAAACAATGAAAGATGCCGGGTACTTTTTTAAAACCCATAGTAATTATTACTGCAATATTAAAAATTATATATATGTTCATACAATTTTGTGCTTAGATATGGAAAAAATTGATAATGAAAAATATAAGATAAATGAAAATTTCAATTTTTTTTTAAAATTGTGTCAAATGAATCAATGGTTGGTTGGTGATAGTGTATGTTATAGTACTGTATTTATTGTGTTGCAGCTCTAATTAAATCTAAATAATATTATTCCTAATGATAATTAGTCATCTCCAACTTATTTCATATATATTGCTTATAATAACTCCCCTCATATACACTTCAATACAAAAATTTTTTTTTATGATTTCTGCAGGACAGTCAAAACTGTCAGGAAAATAAAGAAATTTGCATTAAAGTGTATATGAGGGGAGTTATTATAAGCAATATATATATATATGAAAAAATGCAAAGAAAGTAAAAGGAGAAAAATAAGAATATACTTATTTATTATGGATTCAATCATCATGCTATATTTCTGGAATCAATTGTGATTAATGAAGTGCTTTATTTTAATTAAAACCACTAGCTTATCTACTTAATGAATAATATTTCAGTAGTATAATCTTCATTACACCACTCATGCAAAGGAGGAACGGGTTTCTATCCATTTTTAACATCCTGTAAAGAGGTATAACCATAAACATACGACCAAAGATGTGAATAAGATGTATGATTCCCAAGATGCACATTTCATGCTGATCCAGCACTCATCAGTTGGCCCAAATCGCAATCTCTCACACATATCTTTATCATTGTTCAGTATATATAGATAGCCAATTACTACAATTTAATTGATATATCATACTTATTGCCCTCAGAACCCTTACACAACCCCCAGGGTAGTAAGTTTGACATATCAATTAAATTGTAGTAATTGTCTATCTATATATACTGAACAATGATAAACATATGTGTACGAGATTGTGATCTGGGCCAATGGATGAGTGCTGGTTCAGCATGAAATGTTTATCTTGGAGATCATAGATTTTTTTCCACATCTTTGGTCATGTGTTTATGATTACACCCCTCCACAAGGTGTTAAAAATGGATAAAAACCAGTCCTCTATCTTGAGTGAGAATATTTTAATGAAAATTACACTACAGAAATATTCATTAAGTGGAGAATCTGCAGTCTAATAAATGACTGATAAAAATTATTACTAAATTAGTTTATCCATTTTAAAAATATTATTAGTATCTGTTAGACTTCTATGTCTATCATTAATTAAAAAAAACTGATCGTTTTTTGAGGGCAGAGAAAAAATAAGATATATCAAACAGTAGAATACAAATATATTAAAAATGATAAATAAATTCAATTTAACGATCATTTACTGAAATGCAGTACATATAAATTAAAATTTAGCCATTAGCTTAAATAACTTAGTTATTATAATTTAAAACATTATTCTCTTACTATTTACAAAACAGCTGCATCTCTATATTCATAAAGTAGCGATTACTAATGTTTAAAAAATTAAAGTTGATATTAATTAATAAAGTTCACTAAACTTTTTTTTTTTTTTTAAAGTAAATAATCTTCATTTATTATAAAAAGTTTTTAAAAAGGGATTTTTATTTGCTTATAATTTTACTTATTTATAAAAATGTTAAATTAATAGAAAAGTTGAGAGTGAAAGAAAAATCTCAATTAATATGATTTTTAATAGAAAGTACAAACATCTTCCTTTAACCTTTCTCATAGTGGGGAAAAAAGAAACTAAACAAGTAGTTTTTGCATTTCTGAATTATAAGAGAGGAAGGAGAGTGAGACGAAAGGGGGTGGCGGGGGAATGTTAATATTAGTAGTCTTAATAAAATAAAAATATCAATTCAGATAAAATCGAATAAAGCATTGGAACTAAATGACAAACAAATCCAAGTGAAAAATGGAGGATGCATAGTTTGAACATGTATTTCTATGACTCTGAATTGGAGACCAAAGGAAAGAGATAGATATCAAAAATTGATGTGTGAATAATTATGCTTTTCTTCTTTGTTCATTTTCCTTTTTTAAAAAACCAGATATTTATGAATAAAGCTACATCCAAACTTATTTTAACAATTCTTTGCCTCAAATTAGTTTCGGTGGATTAGCTACAGGTGACTTAAAAAGATAAGCTTGCTTGCAATATTTTCAGCTGTCTAGTCAAATCAACAAGTTCCACCTAGATTTGGATCTTGTGGCATGTTATAAAAGTATTTTAAAATAGTTTCTTATTTCAGTTTTTTACTCCATTAGCATCTTGACTTTTTTTTTTTAATTTTTCATCAGGAAGTTGTTTAAACAATTTCCTGAGGGATAGAGAAAAAAAAAATAGTTTGTCTAAGAATTTGCTTAATTTGAAATGAAATTTGTAATTCATCTTAGTTTCCTAATATCACACTCTATATATATAAAAGCAATTATGTGAACATTTTTTTTATTTAAATGAATGATCACCTTATTTTAAATCCATTTTATTGTAAGCTTGGGTAATATGTAGACATCAGATGGTATAAAATCACTACATAATTCTCATCTCTAGATCCGGTTTTTTGGCTTTTGTCTTTGTCATTGAAAATTGAATTTGATATCTGGAGCAAATGACTATAGCAACTACCTTTTTCTCCTTTGTATTTACAAGCTAATAATCTGAAACTTGAATAAAAAGCAACTAAGGTTTAAACGCAGGCTAATTCACTTGTAAGTTATGCTTAGTTCTGTATATTTTAACCTGCCTTTTGGCTAGAAAGATTAGTAGCAACAACATGTTACCTGGTATCAGATTCATATAAGTATGTAATGGAGTTATCCTGGTTTTAAAACCTTAGGCTTGTTCAAATTTTAGATTATTAGCTTGTATTGTTTAAAAGAGTAAATGCGACTCTTAGATACATAAGTGTTTTAGTTCCAGCTTTGAACCCTAATCTTCATTGAAGAATTCAAATGCCAGAAACCTCTCTGAAGATCATAATTTTATAGCACTACCATTTTGTGTCCATTATTTATTTAAGCTTACAATAGATGGCTCTTTGATAGGCTGGTGATAATTGCTTTTGCAAGTTTATGAATAATCATGTAAGAGGATCATATGATGTAAATGTTAACAGTATTTATTTTTTATAGAAAAAAAAAAAGTCATTAAATTGTTCTGGAAAAATATAAGTTTGTCCTGTGCATCTAAGAGTAATTTATTTGACTCCATTTTCAAATTGTCCTGAGCAGTTCAGCATATTGCTATAAAGATGGGCTCAAGATGTAAAGGTTTTTGGATTGAACATGACCTTTCATTTTTGGTTCTCAAATGTCACATGATTTCTTGAAAAACTAACTGGTGATTTTTTAATATTTATATTAATTAAATTAATAGATTTTGCTGAATTTTATTATTCTGTATATAATGTGTGTGATCACAGTATCTAATTCCCAGGAGATTGAAATCCTCAAATAAAAATGAATATACTTATCTTTTTAGAAAATTACATTTCTACTGATGCACTTTCGACAATACTGCATTTTATTTCCTGTTAAAGTTTTGTCTGCTTAGTAGTCATTTCAGATTTTCATAATAAGCTCCTGTCAAATTGAGCTTTGCAAAAGGAAGAGTGTAGTGTTTTTAAAATTTTAATACAAGCAGAATAGGTTTTTAACACTTTGTTAATGTATAAAATTTAAACAAGAATAATAGCAATTCTGTAAACTATGTATAAATGACATTCATATGTCTGTAAATGATAAAGAATAGAATGAATTGCCTTTTCTTTATGCTTTCAATAGCTATAAGTTTTCATTTACTGATGATAAAGCGTGGAAATTGTATATTAGCATGATTTAAATATAGCGTAAATTGTTTTAAAATTACTATTGAGCATAAAGAGAATAAAGACTGAATCTTATTTTTAACAATCTTATATTGATGTTATTGAGATACCAAAAACGTAAATATATGTATGAAAAGTATTGATTAACAATCCGTAAAAAACCGACTAGTTGAAAAGGAGTTATATTTTTGTAATATAAGCCTTGTGTTGCTTTGACTGGTAGCTATATTTTGAAATCAAAGATTGACATTTAGTCTGCTTATATCTGATGCCTGAACATCACATCCTCCCAAGCAACTAACTTTATATTCTGTACAAAAATGTGGCATATAAATAGACTAATATTTCCAATGTTGTCCTTAAAATTAAAAAATATTTATAAACCAAAAGCAGTTTTTAGATTTGATTCAGTCTGTTATTGAACTACCCCGTGTTGCAAAGTAAATGGCCAACAATTTTATACCATTTATACACTTTTGTAAGGTAATTTGCTTAAGTTTTTAATTGATATCTTGAAATAAGTATGAACATAAATTCAGGATTACATTAAAAGTGATTTCTTAGATAATTGTGAAGAGTGTAGAACTGAGTTGAACTTCGAAAATTTTGTTTTTTATATGTATAACATGTCAGAACAAGCCATGGTGGCAAATGCTATTCTATTCTCAGATTATCTGATTAATAGTAGAACAAATGTGGCAGGCAGTCTTAATGTAACCTATGAAAAGTTGTTAGATCTGATCTTTTCCCAGCATTCCATCTTTAACTTAATAATTGAGGGTTCAAATGTGGATTATTATATCTTCTCTGGCACTGGTCGTTCAGTATATTTCTGCAACTCATTTTGGTCGTTATTGATTTGAAAAGTAATCGTACTTATCTCACCACTGGGATATTAATTTTTTTTCTCTATTGTTTGTGTGCAAACATATAATGTCTAACCTGGTTTTAAATCTTTAAATGTATATTTATTTACTAACTATTATTGTATGGCGATGATAATGGTTTTGTTACTTAAAAAAAGTCGAATGCTTATTTGGAAAGTCTTCAAGTATCTGAAAATATGTTTATTCTTCTCTTGGATTTGAATCTTGGTCTTAGTACAGCAGGCAAATATATTAATTTTACAACATTCCAAGTTCTTCGAATAGTTGATATGATAAAGTCCCATAAATATTTTTTCGTAAAATTTCTCAAAACACTTTCAGCTTGTTGAATTGTAGCATTTGATAGTGAAAGCACATTACAATCTTTAATAATTGTTTTTGAGTTTGTTAGTGGATTTTTTTGTATAAGGCAACAGCCGTCTAAAACTTTTATACTAGTCTTATATTAAAATTGTTCAAACAATTATCACAGGAATGAACGCAACATGAAACTAATATATGGATTTGTGAGAAATTACCAATCATGAAAATTTTCTGTTTCCCTTGTAATTAACCCGTGTCCTATCTATTGAGATATGCTTTAGTTAATTTACATGAGATGTCACAATTTTTTTTTTATTATTATATCAAGCATATGTTTTGTGCAAATGGTTATTATTTGATTTGATATAGTATTTGATTAGGAATATTTGATCAATCTACTATTTTATTTTATTTTACTTTTTATTGTGAGCACACACATTTATTTAGAAATTGATCACACCATTTTGGTAAATTGTTTTAGAGATTATCAAATAAAATAAATTTTAATTTTTTTTCTAGTTGTGTTATAATTTTTAGTCTATTTTCTATAACTTGATATAAGTTCCTGTTCCGGGTTCAACTTCCTGGATTATTTTATATAGGATGTTAGTGAAATTTAAGTTGATTTAATAGTTATTATACTTAAAGTTTTGAGATTTGGTTTAAAAACTGCGTAATTATGTTTGTGGCAGTCTGAGGAGGGCAAAAGCTAAATTTAGACAGTTTAACTAAAGGAATTATCAGCCAATATCTATGGATTTTTGAAATGTTAAAAATTTTCATCAATCCAGTCTTTTCATGTTAAGTCAGTCTTTACTAATTCAAAAATTATATTTTCTTGAACATTGAAACAGGAATTTTGTTTGTAGTCTTAACAGGTGTGAAAGGAAAATTTTAATGAACAATAAGTTATTTAACTTAGTTCTATTTCTGTAAAATAATTTTTTAAGAGAATTTTAATAATGATTATTAAATTAAAATTAAGAATCTTATTGAATTGACTCATTATGAGAATGTTTATGTAAATTTTTTTTTACCAATTGTAAATTAGGTAAATCATGCCCAATGGTGTTTGATAGTACATACATCAACATGTGCTTCACTTTAATCGTAGGCTATTTTTAATTGGAAGTGATTTTAAAACCTTCCTTAATATTTGCAATTCCACTGTCTCCCTATATTGTAACCCATTATCTGTTTTATATGTCAGTTCATTATTAATCCTTTTATATATGCTTCCACTTTTTACAGAATTGATGTTTTTTTATCTTTTCTCAATAATTTTATATTCTACTTTTTCTTGTGCAATGGTTCAGATTTTCCTTTATTAATTTTTTTATCCAATAAAAGACATTTGAAAATTTTTTTGCTCTAGTCTCATCAATTTATTAATAGTGTATTTCCTGTTTTTAATCTTATACTTATAAAATAGTGTCATTTTTAAAAGATAATTGCGATATAATTTATATCAATTCCAGCGTGTTCCTAACATCATTAATATCAAAACATCTAATTGAAATTTATCTGGAAATTTCAAGGTATAAATTCGTTTATGGTTTTTGCAATATATGTTCCTCATTATCGTGCTATTTCCATTGCATAAATTTACCACAAGCGTGATAATTTATAGTGAAGATAACAGTTTTTGTTACTTTTACATGATTATTGTTTTTTCTATGATTGTTTATTTGATTTGTTTCTAAAATAGGTATTTATGTAATAATTGTTTAATTTTGCCTATAAATGGCTAAAGTAAATGAAAAAAAGCTGATTTATATTTATAAAATTGCAGTTGAAATGAAAGTATTCTAAGTTTTTTGATAGCATGTTTAATTCTGCAGTTTGGGCAAACTCTGTGGTCCAAGGGTTATGATATTGACTCTGCTGTAACTTCTAGTGCTTGAACTTGTTAGGAACTTCTGAGGAAGAAACTCTTCGCTTATTATTATTAATGCCGACTCAAAATCTGCATTTTAATGAAAAACCACCAAACAATCAAATTACAATATTCATAATAATAGAACAGATAGTTTAATTATTTGTAATCAACGATTATTCTATTAAAATTTAAATATTAGGATATTATAATTTAGATTCCATATTAAGTGTAAAATCAACATATGAACAGGATTTGAGTTTTTTTCTGATCATATATTTAAATATTAAATAAATGTATAATTTTGTTTGCAATTTTTAAATTTGAATGATTGTAGAATGAATAAACAAGCGTTAATGTATATATAGGCACATTTGCAAAAGAAAAAGGATAACAATTAGTGGGTAAGATTAATGATCAATATGTATATTGATGATGAAAGGAGTCATTTCAAAAGTTCTAAAAATTCAATTCATATTAGCAAAATGTTGTAAACATTTCCATTAAGCATCATAAACGACTATGCAAAAGCTTAAATTTGACTGTTAAATGATTGTATCTATTATGCTGTTCAATTTATTTAATATTTGTGATACTAAAATGATTACCTTTGACCTTCAGACAATGAACATTCCTCTGTTTTTAATGAAGAATATATATGAAATAAACACATGCTCTTCAAAGGCTTTTGCCACATTCAAAAATATTAACCAATATCTTCCATTGTTGTTGAAGCCATTTACTAATTACTACATTTACATGTGATTCAAAGTTGAATAGAACCAAAATATTTAATTCTGTGTTGTTTTAAATATAAACTGGTTATAAAGACGACAATGTGATAAGAAACTTTGTTGGTGTAAACTTTGACCTAAAGTTATTGAAAATAATAGAATTAGTTCTGTAAACTCAAACAGTCTGCTGTTATTGATTTTTGCAAACAAATTAATTAGCGCGAATATTTAGTTTAAGAAGAAAAATTGCACATAAAGGATTTTGGATGTATCCACGATCAAAGGTATTAAAAGATTGCAAGTTCTGATGTAATCCCTGGAGAAGTTTAGAAGTATGGTGCAAAAATACATTGTAGAATTTTATTAAATTGTTTGCATCTGGTCATTGATGAACAGATACCAGAAACTCAGTATAGTTTAGAGTCTCGAGAAGTATTATAGACTTATGGCAATCCAGGAACAAAGGAATGATTAATTTATATTTTTACGGATACAGCATTTGATCTAATGAATGAACAACTTTATGGCAAAGTTTGAAATTGGTTGTGAACTAATGTTTATTTGTAGGAGTGAAAACAAGAATTTTATCTTCTTGGTTCCTAAATTTAAAGTAAGTTTATAATTGTGTTATCTACAGGATACTTTGGTATAGTAATCACTTTTGAAACGTGAGCCAGTTTAATATTTTTATAGCTTTTTAAGCAGAAAGACTTACTTGGAAATTAAACAAGGCAAAGCTCTCCATACAGTAGTACCACCCTGTGCCAACCAGAGTAATCAATGGATGCCAGAAGGCTTGTGCATAAAATCCCTATCTAGTGCCTACTCATCCAATATCCCCAGACTAGTTTCTCTGGCTTGTGACCTTCGTCAGTGAGGAGCCTTGGATCTGAGAGCACTGCACCTAGATCTTAGGATCTAATGCAACCCTTCAGCAGCCACCTTTAATCTCTACTTAACTACAAAACTCTGGAATGAAATTGAAAACACAATATTTTCAATTTAAGCTCAATAGCTTATATAGTCATATGGGTCTGAACTCAGTTCAGCACCCATACATTTTGGTGTCTTTGGCTCTTAAACAATTATAGCCACCACTATTCTGTCAGGCAGGATTGGTGTTAAACCACTAAACATCACATGATCACCATCTCTTATACTAGCACATCGTTTAATAACAATTATGTGCTAGTATAAGAGATGGTGATCATGTGATGTTTAGTGGTTTTACTTGGAAAATAGGATACAACATAGACTCCATTTTGCTGCTGCTTCATTTAATAAATATTTTATCAAGAGTAATAAAATTATTTCAGTTAAAATAGAACTATTATTCTGACCAATTCATTATATGGATGTATGATATAGACTTCCTGTCAATATAATATAATGACATTAGAATTTTTTTTATTTGCAGATGCTCTGCAACATTTTAAAAAATGAGATTACAATACATGGTGCTGAATATACTAGTATAATTTAATGCTGTAAAATCACATCTTCATTGGATTGGACATTAGGAACACTTGGCCAATAACAGAATTTGATGGAGGGAGACTGTTGACATTATGGAAATTATCTTATAGCTGACAAAATGTTACAGAGAGCTACATTTAGGCAAAATATTGAAATATTTCTAAAAGTAAGGTTTGCTGTAGAATCACAAGATATTGTAAAAATCAAAGTTTTCAATAAAAGTATTTTCAGTGCGGTATTGCAAGAACTGAGACATGCAATTAAATTTATGAAGAAAGGAAAGGCTTCAGGTAATGATGGAATTATAATTGATATTTTAAAAGAAGCAGGTGAAGAAATAGAAATTTTTTTTTAGCAAAGTTATATACCAAATGTCTAAATGATAAAGATGTACCAGATGATTGGAAGAATGCAGTCTTAATATTAATATTTTAAAAAGGTGATAAAGAAGATATTAGAAATTACAGACCTATCAGCCTTTTATAAGTTTTATACAAAATTTTTACCAAGATAATTACAACTCCTTTACAGGGAACATTGGATTTCCACCAACCAAGAGAACAAGCTGGATTTAAAAGTGGTTTTAGTACAGTAGACCATATCCAGGTATTGAGATAAGTTATAGAAAGGACAAATGAATATGAGTTGTCATTAGGCTTTGGATTTGTATATTTTGAAAAAGCATTTGATTCTATAAACATTTCTTCAGTGATTAAAGCATTGGATAATCAAGGTATAGATCCAGGGTATTGTCATATTTTAAAGAACATTTATAAAAATGCACAACAACAATTAGATTACATAATGATACTAGGAAAGTCAACATTGAGAAAGGTGTAAGACAGGGTGACTCCATATCTCCAAATCTTTTTACAACAGTACTGCAAGATGTATTTTGTGGATTAAAATGTGAAGTAGGAGTGAAAGTAAATGGAAATATAGTTGTTTTTGCAAATAATGCTTTAAAGCTGCAGGAAATGTTGCAGGAGTTATCAGATGAAAGTAGGAAAGTGGGACTAAAGATAAATGTTAAAAAGACTAAAGTAATGTTCAGTGGATTTTCTCAAAATGTGAAAATAAAGATTGATTATGATGAATTAGAAGTTAACAGTTACAAATACCCTGGTCAGATTATTAATCCAGATGGAAACATAATGGATGAAATTAATCATAGAATTAAACTTGGTTGGAGTGCTTTTGGTAGAAATAACTTGATACTAAAAGAAAATATGCCTATGTGTTTGAAAAGGAAGGTTTTTAATAAAAGTGTTTTACCAGTTCTTACTTATGGATCTGAGACTTGGACACTTAGTAGAAGAGCAATACAGAGACTTCAGACCACTCAAAAAAGTTGGAGAGATGCATGTTGGGAGTAACAAGAAGAGATCGAAAATGCAATACTGTATATGGATAAGAGAACAAACAGATGTTACTGACTTCATTGAAAAAATTAAGACTGGAGTTGGAGTGGACATATTGCTAGAAGAGATGATAATAGATGGACAATTTAAATCTTAAACAGGATTCCAAGAGGTTGTAAAAGACCCAGAAAGGGGCCAGATGTGAGATGGTTGGATGAAATAAAGTGTGCAGGGGTGATGTGGAGAAGAGAAGATAAAGATCGGAGATGGATTGAACTTGAAGAGATCTTCATCCTGCAGTGGACTGATAATGTTTGATGATGATCATGATCGCAAGATAAGTTCAACTTATGATTTATCTAATTTTACTTCACAGATTAGTTCATTTAGACCTTAAGTAATTCACCTTTTATGACAGCGAATGATCATCCATTATTACATAGCAGTCTGATCACTTATACTTCTAGACATAACTGTTCGGATATAATCTGATTAAGTCTCTGCTTGTGCTTTGCTGTTCATTAAATTCTCAAAAGTTTTCACCAATACCTCAGTTTCAAAGCATCAATAATTTTCTTTTTCAGTAACCACCTTTCACATCCATAGAGAATCACAGCAGATCATATAGCTTTGACAATTCTGATAAAGATAAATTCCTTCAGCTAAAATTCTTTTCCTTGCAATTCTGGCCAGTTGTGGCAGAGTGTATCACTTATTGTATACTGGTTTTTACTTTCATATCATACATACTCACAAGACATCTAATAACAGGACAATTTGTTTTAAGGCTTCGAAGATGGTTAAATTGAATTACCATAAATTGATTATATTAAAAAGACTGTATCCAAGAATCGAGGATTTAGTTCACACTGGCACTAATTATATATATGAAAACAATAAAAATGTTAATATAATTATTGTAATTGTTTCTGAGATTTTATTTAATTAAATCAAAATGGGGTCTACTTAGTCTTACTACTAGGTGTCATTAGCTTACAAAATGTGATCTGATCAAAAGATCTTTTATTTGTAAAAATAATGATCCTATCTTAGTGAAACTAACTGTTTTATTGTTATGTGTAATAAAAGTATAAAACATGGAATGGATTTTTTTGATCAGACCTTATATAGGTTATTTTGATTCATTTGTTCTCTGTATTACATAGGCAACCAGTAATCCGAAATTACTTCTTCCACAACTTTTTGAATTGATGAATTTTTTCAAATTTCAACAATAAATCTTATTTGCCTCATTATAAAGTTAAACTCAATGAAAAATTATTTTGTATCCATATAAATATTTTTTTCTAAACTGCATCCATTTTTTTTACTAATAACAATATGACACCTCAAAGTCCAGAATAGGTCTATATTTATTTCAGCGCAAAGTTTTTCTGTTGCAGTAATTAAAACAATAAATCAAAACACTACTTTCCAATTTTGTTCAGACAATTAATTTTTGAGTTATAAGTGTTCAGTGTAATGGTAGTCTACTGTATTTTTTGAACATCAAATTAGTCTGCCTACATTTTGATCATTATTTGCGAATGACAATATGTATTTACATATACTTAAACAAGTCATACATAATGTTTTAGAAATATTTCTTTGTTTTATTTATAAGTTATTACATGCAGAAATTAATCATCGTTCAATTAAGATATGAATAATTATTTTTGAAAATTATCTCAGCAATTTCTGACTAACACTTATTTATATATTTCTAATTGTTATTCGGTGTTGATTCCTTATGACTGCTGCTGCTTTACTGTAGAAACTTTTGTTTGTTTAAAGGTATTCATAATTAGGTGTGTACAATCTAAAATGTTTGGCATACTTTATAAATGTTTCTAGTGATGAAAGTCTTAATTGAGAATAAGTTTAATGTTGACATCTAATTGTGTGTGTAGCTATGAATCTGCATATACAAATATTGTGATGAGGCAGAATAATGTTAAAATTGTTGTTAAAATATATATGGGTATATGTCTGTTCTGTATATATGCACATTGATAATGTAAATCTATATTTCCTAATTGTTGATTTATAATCTTTTCCAAGAAGGCTTTTTTAAACATTTTTTCCAAAGCCGCCCCCCCCCCCCCAGATTTTAATAGAATTTACATATTGTATGATTGTATGTATGGTATTCTGTTTTATATATAATAAAAGTGCCAGAACGTACTCCTCTTATCCAGTGTAAGAGTTAGAAGTGATTAAGTAAAACCTATTTACATTTAAATTGTGATTATATTTGCTGATTAGCTTTTAATTATAATTTCTGTAGCTATATTATAAATTGTAGTGATTTTCAATGAGCACAAAAATAATTTTATGGCTTATCAAGTACATTCACAGAACATTCAAGTCCAAAAACTGTTGTTAGGATAATTAACAAACCAGATCCCCATAGAATCATTTTTAATTGAACTTGTAAATAACACCCATCTTTTGAGTATTTTGTCAGATAAATGGTTAATCTTCTTCTGACAAAATAGAAAAGCATTGATGTAAGGAAAGATGGACATTATTTACAGTTCAAATAAAAATGATTCTTTGGTTATCTGGCTTATGAATTATCTTCATAATGTTTTCAGACTTTAATGCTCCATAACGTAGGTTTACTATTAATTGTAATATATTTGATTATATATTTCAATTGGCAATAAACTTCTTAGAAGGCAATTAAATCTGCATGTGTTAAGTCAGATTTATGAGGAATCATTTTTTAACAAACTTCCATGCAAAGCTGACTTTCACATATGGCAATCTGTTGCTAAGAGAAAAAAGTGGGGGTGTTCACAAACTTGTTAAAAAAAGGTTCTTAAGGAATCTAATTTGGGAAATATTATGGTAATATATTGGAGTATTTTATTTTATGAATAAGTTTATATTCTTATAGTTATATATTAAGTAGCCATGATTTATTTATGGGTTTATTAAAATTGTTAGAATTTCCGTGTGTATATATGTGATGATAGTAATAATCTCACATAATTTGTTTGTTTTATTTTTAAAATAGCAAAATAATGAAAAAATAATTTAAGATTTTTTTTGCTTGTTATGAAAAAAATGATTCAAGTTTGATGTGAATGTCTCTAAAACTGTTCTTAAACATAAGATATTGGAAAACAGTATTTACATCATTGCTGAGTAAAGTAAAATAGCTATTTTTGATTAACATGTGTTGTGAACCCATCTGTTTGTTTATACAATACATTTAAATTGAATAAAATTGTGGATTCTTTAACTGATAGATCTAACTTTTTATCTGTTTGAATCACCTCAAAAAAAAACTAAATCTGAAAATATTTTGAAAGATTTGCTATTAAAGAATCCAGATTGATTGGATAAGTGATTTTTTAGTCTCAATTTTTCAAGATTGAAATAAAGTTATTGTAGATTGAGTTGTTTGGTAGTTGGCGTGAAATATGGGCACTTCAATGGCAGATTGAGCAAAGCATTTCAGGTAGCAACTCAAAATTTTGAGTTTGCTACTACTATCGCATTTCATTGAATTCAGCTGTCATGCTAGGAAATCATTTTCTCATTAAATTTGCTTTGAAATAATTTCAGTTTTTCATACTATTAATATAGTTTCACAGTTTAGTACTATTAGTTTGCCTCACAATTGAAGTGATATTTCATTAAGTTGCTAAAAAATGTTAAGTCATACAGTATATGCCGTTATTATGGTTTTTGCTTTCTAAGAAATACATTTTTTTTAATCAAAGATGTTTCCAAATTAAATAAAGAAGGAACATCTGATTTTGGTATTAAAAAAAAGATCCATATGTTGTTATTTATTAATAACATTTTTTAAAAAAAAAAATGCTTCTGGTTGCTGTGACCATTTTATTGCATTTTTGATTATTGTATTACTCTTGAACACAGTGGTAGTTTAATGGACCTAAGGGATAAAAGTTACTGATCAGAATTCAGTCTTACTTCTGAGGGTTAGATATCGCATGACCTCCCAAATGATTAAACTACTTGATTTTTTTATTCATATACTGAAAGACTGATAAAGAAATATTTTTTTGCTACCATTTAATATTGATGGATTGGAAAAACTTCAGGGTGTACTTTCCAATGTTAAAGGTAACATCATCAGAAACATGCCAGCAAGTTTTCCTGCATTATTTGTTGTTCATTGAATTAAGTTTTTACTGCAGCAAAAATAGATGCTTCACCATAGAAATGTTTTAAAAATTTTAGAAGGGCTTTACCATCAATCCATATTTATAAAGCAAATTGAATTTGATCATCCTAGATACAGAACAATCAGTAGTCATTGCAATCATTTGTTTCATAAACAGATTTTATCAGCAACTGACCTGTGTAAATATGGACAGACCCAAAGTACGAATTACATGGTCAATGGCTGCCATATTTATGGTCACCGTGGCATAATTGATGGACTTGGTAAAGTCACTGGTGAATCTATCTTCAGGTTATTAATAGATAAACATTTTTAAAAAAATCCATTTTCTAAATGAATAAATCTATATAGAAGAAACTCCTTATATTTTAATTTGTTTGCTAGCTACTTTTGAATGTTAACTGATATCTTGTGTCTTGATGTTTTAAAATATAGGAAGGATTTTAAAACATCACTATTGAAGTAACTGACTTTTAGTCAGATCTCACTGACCATGTGATTCTACCGGTTTTTGCAATTTCTCCAATTTTATAAAACAATTATTTCATTTTCATTTATTTGCATATCCTTTTTAGAAAGGATGTTTAAGTGTTACTTTGCACAAAATTCTATATAAATATTTGTTTATATGTTTACATACTTTTTGCTGCTGTGTGCAGTGAGATTAGGGAGGTAGAAAGCAATTCAGTTTCTCATTGTAAATCAAAATTGGAAACAAAAGAAATGTTTGAACTGAAAACATTGCTTTTAGATGATTTCATGTTTTTTCCAACTTTAAACAAATCTTTTTAAATAGGTTTTATTTTTCATATTTAAATATATCATTTCTAATTTTGAACTTCCTGTTTTTATTATGATGTGTTTCTTTATAAATAAAATTCACATTCAAACTATCTTGGCAACAAAGAATCAATTATACAAGATATAATTATTGATACATTTATTCATTTTGAATTACAGTATTTCTAAATATATAATAATATTATAAAAATAGACATAATATGAAACAAAGTGCTGATTGAAATATTACTTTTACCTTACTAATATATGATAATTTTAATAAAAATTAAATGATAATAGTAAATTTATTGTACTGAATTGAATAAATTATTCAGCGTGCAGGAAAAAATGCTATACAAACTGTCACAAAAATAAAATAGAAAATTATATAACATTACAATACTAGCCCAAAAAACAAAATTTTATTAAAATTCTTCCATGACTATGGTTTCATCTATTAACAATCAAGTGAAATTCAACAAAATACAAACAACATATATATATATAAAACAAATAGCCTTTCCATTATTCGCTTCAAAATTCGACTTTAACATCAAAGGATGTTTTCATGATATTGATGGCCTCAAATTCAAGAAAATTTATCATCAGTTTCTTTTACTCTATTTTTACAAAAGATAACATCTACTTTGTCAAATAATATTTTATGGTCTGTTCAGTTCATGAATGTACAAAGCTGAATTATATCTATTTTCAATACTATTCTTACAAATTTTTAACTTTTTCATTAAGACTTAATTGACTTTGACCTATATAAATTTTATAAACTATATCAGAATAGATTTTTGACTGTTTTGAAGTATTTAATAATGAATTTAAATCCCAGCCTTTCTTCCAGATCACTTTCATATCCAATAAATAACTACTGTTATAAATCATTTTTATGTGATGTGATGTACTGTGACTTCTCCTTAAATGGAGTCCGGAATCTCTCAGCAACTATGCCCAAAGAAACCTGTTAGCCTTTTTACCTTCCCCTTCCACCTAACCTTTCCCATAATCTGCTCCGCCCCATTTCCACAACATAATTCATCAACTCTATGGCCTTTATATCTAAAGCCCCCTTATCTTTTTCCAAACCCAGCATAAAAACTTATGCCACCTTCTGGCAAAACTTTATATTACTTTGTGGATTTAAATTTAATAATAGTTTTTATGAGAGGAACAAGCAAGCTATTATTGATATCTTTGAACTAATGTCATACCATCTGCTGACATAATTTTATATTACTTTGTGGAATCAACTTAATTGCTTTTGTGAGAGAAAAAGCATAAGCTGTTATTGATATCTTTGAACTACTATTATGCCACAATGATAAACAATGTAGCTTCCTATTACTGTGTGGATTTGATTAAATTAATTGTTTCCATGAGATAAAGACATGGCAGGGTCACTATATCTTTTTTTTGGCCCCAAAATAAAAGAGAGAAAATTTATAAAATATGTGAAAATGTTATATTAAAAGAATACAATTTCTACATTTAAGCAATGAGTTTTTGGATATTAAGAAACAAAACAATATTTGTTTTAAAATAATAATTTAAAAACCTATAATTTCAGTCTCATTTAAAAAAGAACCATTTCATGTAAGACCCATTGGTTATCTTAAATAGAATTTCAGATGAAACCGTACATTTATCATAATAGTGGGTTGAATAAATTTTGTAAAACGAAATAATAAAATATCAATTATTTTTATTTAATTCTTCGAGCACAAGTCACATGCAAAAGTACTGAAAACTAAATTTTAATTTTCACAGATCAGCAACAAGTAAACTCTTGTAAATTTGAGATGGAGTAATGATTGAAAATCCATTTCATGCCCTTTCCGTGAATTCAAAGTAATGTAGAATTAAGAAAACTCATTGAGAAAAATTAATGAGAGATTAAATTCTAGGAGTGAATAAACAGAGTCAGGTTTTCTAAAAAATATAATTTGTAGCTAATTGGAAGCACAGCTTTATGGTTAGATGCAGAGCCTCCTTAATGTTCAAAAACACTCAAAAAAAATTAATTTTGGGAATGTAGCAGCATAATTTTTCACCATCTCTGTAACAGAGACTACAATTAGCTAAGGTACTGAAATAAAAATAATATATAATATTTTTCAAAAATAATTGTTTTCTTCAACTGCAATTGGGGTTCTAATATTTAACTCGAAATAAAGGATTAGATGTCCAGAAATTAATTAATTCAATCACTTATTGTAAACTAGTGATTATATTAATATTTTTTATTCAAGTTAAATATAAAAACCCCAATTATTGTTGAGAAAAACAATTATTTTTTTATCTTTTTAGTAAAAGACTTTATTATATAAATTTTTCGTATATATTATTTTTATTTTTTTAGTATTTGGGTATTTTTTGTATTCCAAAATTTATTCAGAGACTATAAACTACATCACAGTCTTCTTAATATTTGAAAGGAAAATTGTGTGAATTAAAGATTGTTTACAATATTGTTTTGTTTATGAAAAGAGAAAAATCAACTTTTACAATGAAGAGAAAATAAAATTTCATATATTTTTTAAGAAAGGAGAATTTTTACAATCAAGTGAAATCAAGACTTGCTTTTATCACTAATTTAATTGATTGTTAATCCTTTTTAGTCTTAAGCTTATTTTAAATATATATAAATATTGCTCATCGTGTGTTTAAAATTCAGCCTACCAACATCTCTACAGTAAACAAACCAGGGCATCATTCTGAATTACATTATCATCGATTTCTAAGACAAAAAATTTGAAGGAAATTCATTTGCTAGAAGTATATTAATTTTTGAATACAAAATGTATCCTAAACAAACAGCATTTCTAAGTTTAAAAAAAGGAATTAAAAAGCTTACTACAGAAATTAGAAATCAGTAAAGAAAGCAAGTAACGTGTGGATATATTTGTAGATCATGAATTGTTTGTATACATTGTTGCAAACCTCATAAACATATAAAAATAATCGGTTTTATTGCTCAGGAATTCATAAGAAAATTGATCATCAGAAATGACAGATTGAGGTTCATGTGATAGATATATTAAGTATTTGTAAATCCTGGTTTGGTTTTTTTTTTCCTTTGAAGTTAAATGGCCATTACTCATTTATGAGCTTTCTGCTAATAATGATAAAACAATTTATTTTCTTATTAGGTAATCACTATTAGATATTTTAATTAATTTATTTTCTCATAAAAGATTTGTTAGTTTTTGTAATAAATATTTTGAATGAAATTAGTTTTTTTTTTTATTAGAAAGCTGCTAACAATTATTTTTTACTTTTAGTGCCATCATAAGAGTGGAGCTGTTAGTAAGCTGATGCCGCCACCGCCGCCGCCACCTCCAGGGCCTCCCCCACCTCCTACATTTAAAGATGCAAATACAACACCACCAAAGCTTAATAATAATGAGCAGCAAAGCCGGTCAGCCCTTCTTGAATCCATCAGGACCGGAAAAAGTCTCAAAAGATCCGTAACGAATGACCGCAGTGCTCCAGTATTTCAAGGTATATTTTTCATATATATATTAATTATAATCAATCTCTGCATATACACTTTAATGTAAAGAAGATATAAGAATAATACTTCTAAGGTATATTTTTATAATTTTTTTTTCGATAACTAGTATATGCACCTGTGTCAAATGTTTTATCCAGATGTTTGTAAAATATTCTTATTTAACTATAAAAATATTTCTAAGTTAGTGACATCTTAATTACTAAGAATTCTTATGTGAAGTGATTTCTGCCAAAAAAAATGATTTCTTAAAATCACAATCAGTAAAAATCTGATGCTGCAAATACAAAACATAACAGTTTGATGTTTGAAAGCAATTGTTATAAAAATTAATATAGACTAGACATGATAAAGAAAATTTATTATGCTGTTAGTTCTATTATGACATAAAAGTTGTTTGAACAAACAGCAGAAGGAAAAACTGATTTGGAGAAGTTTTCAGGTGAAGTTATTTTATTCATTAGCACTGCTCTATAAGGAATACTTTTGTATGCCACGTTGTGATGATTAAGATCTGATGTGCGTGACAGCTGAGTTCTTGAAAATTGTTCTTTTAAATAGAGAAGAATGGAATAGTACAGCAAAGAAAATGAAGAATTATAATTTCAGATACAAGCATTTAAAAGGTTTCCATGTTATTGTTCTATCATCTATTATTTTTTCCTTTTATCTGTGTTAAATATCGTGATATATGTGATTGTTTTCAATATTTTTTATCGTTATTTTTTTATTCCAATGTTTCAATGAGATAGCGTTTCTTTCTCAAGGCTTTATTTATTGCTGGCAATTCTAAACTTTGGGAGACAAAAATATTAGTAAAAAATATTGTAAACAAAAAAGTGTGAAATTCTTTATCATTTATAATTGTGAAGAAGACTGTTAGATAGTTAAGCTAGAAAAAAAAGAAACATCAAATAAAAATCATTGAAAATGGGGGGGGGATCAGTTTGATCACCTTTAAACATTAATATATTTAAAAAATTACAAAAGGCAATGGGCTAGCGATGACAGATAGTGAAATGCTTTTTATAGGACAATTGTCCGCCTAATTTAGATGATAAATTTCACACTAAATATTATATGTACTTCAAGTATGATGACATAAACATTTGTATAATTCTTTTTTTTTTTTTTTGTACTTTTTATCTTTAGAAAATATTTTATGGTTCAAAAAATTATAAATATTCCTAAAATTGAACCAAGATTTCTGCCTTTTATAGTTTTTTTTTCTCATATGTCATAGCATCAGCCAGGAAGCGAACCCACTAACCTGGGACAACTGCTTGTAAAGCAGCTGTCACTGACCTCTCGACCACCGATGCTTGACGGCTTTTTATAGTTTAATGTCAAGATTTTATTTTATGTATTATGTTTTTTTATCAAATTTTTTTAAACAGAATTGAAGAATTTTAGTTAGCTATTATATTTTGTTCAAGCTAATATCATTTTATTAAATTCTATTTAAACTTATTCTGTTTGATAGAGTTATTTTGCATTAATTATTTTTTGCAGGCCTTTAATTGTATTGAATTTGGTTTTATCCGTGTGTGTTAATTCTATATTCTTGATGATCATTTTTGTAAACTGATGATTTTATTGGTGGTATTCAGATGAGTCTAAAGTTGTGGAAAATCAAAAAATTTTCAATTAGTCTCTTTGACAAGTGAATAAAAGAAGACGTTGCAGCAGAAATTATAGGATTTCCCCCAGTATTCTATTAGTATATCTGAAAAGTAATCAGGAAGTCTTAGATGATTATGAAAAGTTAAACAAAACATTAAAATATAATAAGGGAAGCCTTGTTTTTTGAATTGCTACTCTATAAAAACTTTTGTTTTAAAGTCATGTAACTGAGGGGGGGGGGGGAGCAGCAAGTAATGATTTCTTATGCATCAAATCTTGATGGGTCAGAAAAATTAAATATAATTTTTTTTAAATCAGTTAAGCTTAATTGATGTTTGCTTAAAACATATTTTATTGATTTGTTAATATATTTTATACAATATATATACTTATTAAAAATAATTGAGAGCAACGATAAAAGTTTTTTTATTTTTTGCTCCTGTTATTGGTAACGGTTTGCTGTTTGTTTATATAGGCAAAAAGTCTGAGAGTTCTGCAACTTTGAATGGTCCTCGTAATGGTACAACATGTGGAGGCTCGGTTCCGATGGGAGGATTGTTTCAAGGAGGGATTCCTAAGTTACGACCTACTGGAAATAAACCCGGAAACTCAGGTGAATTTTTTTGTATATATAGATAAATCCATCAATATATTTGTGATATTTATTTATTTCAAAAAATTTTGCTGTAATTTTTAGGTCCCTCTGCTGGTCCTTTAGTACCTCCAGGTAAAAAGTTACCAGTAACTAATAAACAATGGTCTCCATCCAACAACACCAGTCCCTCTCCACCTACCAATATTAAACCTCCTAGTCCTATACTGAATAATCGACTGCCTACCAGAAAGTGGAACTCCGTGGCAGATGATTTAAACAGCAGAAAATTCACTCCCCAAGCACCTCCACAAAGTGATAAACCTCATTTTAGTTCTATGAACAGTATTGCAGATAGAAATATTGAGAATAATCGGAGTGGAGGTTCGGTATCTCCTATAAATAATAAATTCGGTCCACCTCTTCCGAATAAACCTCCGAGTATAAGTCGTCAAAACAGTGGTAATGTTGTGATCAACACTAAGCCACCTCCACCTACTAAGGCACCTTCAGCAGTAGTAAATGGACCACCTGCACCACCGGCCCTCCCTAAGAGGCCTGCTAATTTGAAGAGGCCAAGTAGTACAGAGGTGGAACCATCTCATACCACTTCCTCTGGGGGGAAGCCGCCTCCGCTGCCCAGGGAAATCAGTGCGCCCAATTTAAGCCATATAACATCGCGAGCTCTTCCTGCGGCACCAACTCAATTGCGAGAGCAGCCTCCCCCACCTCCCATTCCTTCCAACTCTATTCGCATGCAACCACCCCCACCTCCTCCTGTTTCTACACTGCCACGGCCATCTCTGGGAGGTCTTTCTAAAATACCTCCATCAGTACGTCCCCCTCCTCCTCCAACAAGAAATCAATCTGAATTAGGCACTGCAGGATCAGTACCACCACCTCCTCCTCATAGAGGTGCAGTGACAAATACTTTATCTCGAGGCTTTCCACCACCGCCGCCTGTCAGGAATACATCAAATCGATTTGCTATCCAAGGTATGTATTATATTTATAAGTATATACACACACAAAACTGAATGGTTTGTTGCTCTGGAGGTTAAGTGATTTTCTATCACAGGGATTGATACTGATCCAGGAAACTTTAGTTCTCAAAATCTTAACTTTATTACTGCTAAATGCTGGTCAGTTTATGGCAATTGTAGAGTGATGGTCTTGAAAACTTATGGTTTGTAAATCAAAGGCTCAACCTTCCACTTTGGGTGTTTGAGTATTATATAATCCTGTAAGCAACAGATCATTAGATTATTACACATAGATATCAATATTTTATTTTATTTTTACTAAAATAATTCTTTTAATTAAATGCACACATACCATAATAAAAATTTATGACATACTTATTAGCATCATTTTAACAAATTTGTAAATAATGCTCTTTCTCATATAAATGATAATCTATTTGTATGTAACTTCCATCCTGTTATATAGATTGTAAATCAATTATTGCTACTTATAGAGATGAAACATTATACTAGGCACGATCTTTGTTAAGTCAGTCAAACCAGCCTACAATTTTAAATAACAATTAAATTTGCATAATTCTAATAATGTTAATATGCTTGCAAATATGTAATGATTATTAAATGTGCAGATTGAGAATAAATAATAGTATTATACATAAAGTTTTACTCTGAATATCAACAATCTATTTACTATTCCTACAACAGCATGGAAATGAGATAAAAGTGAATCATTTTTTATCTGACGGTAGATTAACAATAGAACATGAGAGTATGTTAGCAAGTTTGTTAAAATGTCTAATAAATATGGCTTGCAAAGTGTTATTCTGGTAGGTGCATTCATAATTTTTTCATAAATATTATTGTGTATTTTATAATTTTTTTTTATTTTTCTTCAACGAAGAATCCGTCACTAGGTGATGTTGTCTGAATGAACAAATACATGCAACTACATTTGATTTTTAATATCGCTATTCAGACTAACTGATGCCTTGAATTCGAATAAAGCACATTTACTGAAGTTAGATATGTATAGTGCAAAACTACTTTTTCTATGAAAGAAGACTACTAACCAGAACTGCCTGAAAATTGGTCTGGCGCTAATTAGTCTGATCACTACTGAAGTAGATCAAGTGCAATTGAATTTAAATCTGTAATCTCGAACTGCATGTGATCAATTTTTGTGCTGTTAACATTTATCTTCCCATTTTTTTCCTCCTGGTTGATTACATGTTGCCTTGGTACCTTGCACTTTGCATGTTAGTTAGCAATTACCAACTTTAATTATTTGCATATCTGATGTCACTTCCTTCTGCATGGAGCTATGTTGATCAATGCCCTTTTTTTTTTTTTATCAAATATAAAGTCTCTTCCTAATTATTGCAGAAATAAAATTTCCTTTTTTGGGTCAGTTTGACATTAATGAAAAGTTTAGATGCAATTTTTTAACATACACAGTGTGTCATAATGGAACTGGTTTTTTTTATAAGCCGCTTGCAGCATCATCTCTGAAACAATACATGCATTATGTAGCAACACAGTTCGGCTATTTGCAAAAATTTTAAGATGCTAGGGAATCTAGATCACGAGTTTTGACATGAAATTTGATGTTTCATACCTTAATCCAAGATGAAATAATGCATGAATATTAAATTGCTTTAAATTGGGAAAATTGCTATTGCAAGATTTGGAATGATTTGTGTATGACCATGAATCACAGAAATGTTTTCTAGTCATTTATAATTTTTCCAAGATAGGAGAAAGCATTGAATATGATTGATGAAGGTACAAAGCATACTGCTATATTTCATGTTTACTCATGGTCCAAACATGCTAACACCTTAAAATTTTTGTGGTGAATGGTAATATATGTCAGGATATAACACTTTTGAGTTGATGCAGAAATGGTACTGCAGGCAATATGTAGAATGAACCATTAATTTTTTCTACTAGTAAGATCAATATTCTTTATTGTGATTTGTAATCTAATTGTTTTTCATCGTATTGCTTATTTTTTTCCAGACGATTTTGAATCAAGGTTTTCATTTCGTAATGTATCGGAATTACTCCCTCCTGAACCATTCAGCCATAGCATAAAGAGGTATCCTAGTAAAAATCGTAAGTATTAGGATTTACTTTTAAATATAGAATATTTTTAATTAATTTTAGTATTTAGTGATTTCGTATTAAAATCATTTTTGAAAGTGGCTGCTATTTGTTTTTAGCATACATTAGAAGGTCCGTTTATCATTGCTAACGAAGCTTGATAAATATTATGCTAAACTTCTTGTCAGACAAATAGAATCATAATTATAGAATAAGAACTTTATAATATTACATACATAGGCTGCGCTATATCAATAATAGAATATTTATTAAATAAACTGCATGTATAGTAAAATGATAAAAAACAAGAAATCAAAGTAATCTCTAGAAATATAACATTTTACTGAATTAAGAACTTTTTTATATGAAAAGGTAAGAGATGCAATTAAATCTAAAAAGGGGAAAAGTTCCTGGAAATGATGGTTATTATCATCTTAAAATGAACAGGTGAAGAAATAGAAAAATTATTGGCAAAGATATACACCAAATATCTAAATGGTAAGAAAAGGTCACAGATGATTGGATGAATGCGATAGTAATACTATTTAAGAAGGGTGATAGAGAAAATATTAGAAATTACAGACCTATCAATCTTCTTTCAGTTCTATACAAAATCTTTACCCAGATAATTAATTACAACTCTTGTATAGTAAACTTTGGATTCTAACCAATTAAAAAAAACATACTGGATTTAAAAGTGGTTTTAAGTCAGTGGATCACTTTCAAATATTACCAAAAGTTATAGAAAGGACAAATGAGTATCAGTTCCATTATGCTCTGGATTTATAGATTATAAAATGGTATTGATTCTATGAGCATTTCCACAATGATTAAAGCTTTAGGCCATCAAGATAAAGGCTTTTCTAAAAAATATCAAAATGCAGCAGCAGTGATTAGATTAGAATGATTCCATATCTCCAAAATTTTTTACAGTATTTTAGATGTATATTTTGTGAATTAAAATGGGAAGCTAAGAAATAAAAAATATATGGATCTTTATTAATTCATCTACAGGTGATTTGGTGGGTTTTTTTAGACAATGCTTCAGTACTTCAGGAAATGTTGTAAGAATTATCAGATGAAAGTAAGAAATTATGACTAAAGATAAATGCTAAAACATCCAAAGTAATGTTGATGGATTTTAGCACAAAAAAATTACGATTGATAACCAAGAACTAGAAGAAAACAACTGCAAATACTTTAAATTATTAATTCACCTGGAAACACAATAGATGAAATTAATCATAGAATTAAATTTGGATAGATTGTTTGGTAGAAATCACTTAACACTGAAAAGAAATATGCCTATGTATTTGAAAACAAAGGTTTTTAAATTAGACGTGGTTTACTAGTTCTTATATATATAGATCTTAGATTTGGACACTTAAAAGAGCATAACAGAGACTTCAGATTTTACTATCAAGTAGAGAGATCAGATTTTACTATCAAGTAAGTATGGTGTTATATGTTGAGAATAAAAATAGAGATCAAAAGTGAAATAGATAGGTGAGAGAACAAAATAGCTGTCACTGATATCATTGAAACAATTAAGAGACTTACATCGAATTGGATTAGACGTATTACTAAAAGAGATAATAGATGGCCAGTAGAAATCTTAAACTGGATCTCAAGAGATTATAAAAGTTCAAAAAAAGACCATATGTGAAATGGATGGATAAAATAATTTACTTTGCTGATGTGATGTGGAAAAGAGAAGTTAAGGATCAGAGAAATTAAATTAAACTTGAACTTTTATCCCACATTGAATCAATAATGATAATGAGGTTCATATATGATAAAAGTGTACCATGCATCATAAGAATGAAAATATATCGAGCATTCTATATAGGAGTGGTGAATATTTTTATTTATTACACACATACAAGTGATTTAATGATCAAAATATCTCCATTTATTTCCAAGAAAAGATCTGATAACTGCGTAAAATTTTCATGAAAAATTAATTATTAATTGAATTTGCAGAAAGAAAAACTTTGGAAAAAATCTCTTACGAAAAAATTGAATAAAAGAGGCATACCATTCATTGCTACCGAACTGTGAAAAGTCTGACTTAAAAATGCTAAGGACAGTTTTCAGAGACTTGATGGTGGTTTGAAGTAGCTGTAAAGCAAAGTTGAATGACTCTTGAATTCTTATGGAAGTTTGAATATTATTATTATTGTCTCAAATAAAATGTTGAAAATAACTCTAATTTTGCAACAACTCTACCTAAGCCATAACATACTCGGCATAGTTCTCATGAAGTTCTTCTGCATTTGAATGATAATACAACTCTGGCTCATTACAGTTTATGAAACAACTCTAAAATTGAGATACTGAAATAAGTTGTGTCATGAGGTTGGTAAATGATAAGTTACTTCTTGGTCATCATATGCCATTGTCTTAGTTGCTGTAAAAAGTTTTGGCGATATGAAGTCACCCTGTCTTACACCCTTCTCAATGTTGACTTTCCTACTATCATTATGTAATCTAGTTGTTGCTGTTGCATTTTTATAAATATTCTTTAAAATATGACAATATCCTGGATCTATACCTTGATGATCCAATGCTTTAATCACTGAAGAAATGTTTATAGAATCAAATGCCTTTTCATAATCTACAAATCTTAAGCATAATGGCAACTCATATTCATTTGTCCTTTCTATGACTTCTCTCAATACCTGGATATGATCTACTGTACTAAAACCACTTTTAAATCCAGCTTGTTCTCTTGGTTGGTGGAAGTCCAGCGTTCTCTGTAGATGAGTTGTAATTATCTTAATAAAAATTTTGTATAAAACTGATAAAAGACTGATAGGTCTGTAATTTCTAATATCTTCTTTATCAGCTTTTTTAAATATTAATATTTATACTGCATTCTTCCAATCATCTGGTACATCTTTATCATTTAGACATTTGGAATATAACTTTGCTAAAAAAAATTCTATTTCTTCACCTGCTTCTTTTAATATATCATTTACAATTCCATCATTACCTGGAGCCTTCCCTTTCTTCATAAATTTAATTGCATGTCTCACTTCTTCATTCAAAATTCTGGGCAATTCAGAAGATATAATAGGTATAGGAGGTACTTGTTCTTTATTACTATATAATTCTTGATGGAAGTCTTCTACACATTTCATGATGTCATCTCTCTTTTTAGTAATAATTCTATCTTTTTTTCTTATTGCAGATATAAATTTCCTACCAATACCAAAATGTTGTTTTACATTCTTGAGACTTTTATTCTCTTCTACAGCTTTCCTTGTTAGTTCACAATTATACTTTCTTATATCATTTTCAACTCTTTTCCGCACCATTTTACAAAATTTGAGATATTCAATCCTTTTTAATGCATCATTTTTGTATATCTTCATATTCCTTCTTTTCTTCATAAATTCTCTAGTCTCAGTAGAAATTTTATTAGTCAATTGCTGCTTTTTTCTACCAGCTATCTTTGTTGCAGTTTTTAAAAGTGTATCAGTTATTTTCCTATTAATTTCATTCAAATCTGAATCATGTTCAAAATCTACTAATACTCGAAACCGATTTGTAAGTTCTAATTTAAATTCATTAGAATGTTTAAACTTAAAATTAATAACATCTAATACTAAAAATTAAGAACATACAATGAAAAGTTGATAAGAAGTTCTTTGAATAATAAAACAGTGAATGTCTATATCAGTATTTGAAACTTCTCATTAGTTTTATAGTTAAATTTAGTTTGTAAACATTAAGTAGATACAATCGGGATATGAATAAAAATATTGTGACCTACCGGTAAGTTTTGTAGTACATTTATTTCCTGAATTATAAGAGCTCATGGCCTTTGGTTTTGCTCTTGGTCCATCCTAAGGCTAGTCATGAAAGTTTTTTGGGTTGATGTCTTCATGATAAATGATATCGGCAAATACTCCTGACCACTCCCGCATGATGAATTATTTCAGCATAGAGTGGTTTTAGATCCTTTGTGATACAGGACCAGCCAAAAGAAAAAAACAGTCAATACCTAGTTTGAAGTTTTTCTGCCCCTTTTATAGCCTTGGGTCAGTTTTTAGACTTCTGCTCATATGTTCTTTTATTTTATTAAAAATACTAGTTGATAATCCAGTGGATTCTTTATTACTTTTAAGTTACAAAGTCTCCTTTTTTATAAATTATTTTGGCCATATTTAATTAGCGTTCTGATCGTGATAATCATTTACGTTTACAATTTCTTTTTTTTTAATCTGGATTAGTAATCTGCATGGTTTTTTTATTCCCTCCAATTCTTTTATTTTTAATTAAATAAATAATATGAAACAAAAATAACTTTCACTATACATTATCAAAAAAAAAAATCATAATAACAAAAAAAAACAACTAAAGTGCATCTTTTAAACGATCTTTAAATTTTACTTTCTTTTTAAAGCTTTTTTTAAATATTACCAAATGCCAATATATTTAAATCATATATATGTAAAATGGTTAAATATCTGAAGTGGATTATGTCAAAGTTGTGAGTGCAGAAAATTTGACACTTGTAAATTAAATTAGAAGTACACCTGGGTCTTGTTTTACGTGATAGATAGGTTCCTCAGAAAACACGCGCAAAAATAGACGTACCTTACATTGAAAAAGGGGGTGTGCGGTCTGTGATTTTTCAAAATTCACGTAAAAGTAAAGCACCAACATAAAATTACTTTAAAATTCGCGCAAAAAAAAAATTAGGGAATAAAATACGACTAATAAAAAATTTCAAATTTGAAAAAAATTGATACAAGACAAACTTTTTTTAACTATAATATTTAATTTTATTCAAAATAATATATTTTTATGCATAATTTACAGTACAGTAATTTACATTTTTTTATACACGTTTTAATTATTATAGCTTTTTGCCGAAAAACACGTTCGTTTGCAAACAACTAGCGCCAACTTCACACTCATGTTGTGTCAATGGTTTTCTGGTGACAACGTAATTAGTAATTAATCTTTGAGACAATGATTTTATTAATTGTTTATGAAACTAACAACTAAAAATTAAATTCTTATTTTTGTCTTTAATTTTTTAATTTTCAATTCCGTTTAAAAATCAAATTTCACATCACATTAATTTCAAGTCACCATAAGTATTTTTAAATTGTTAATTACAATTAAAAATTGTGCCCACTGCTATTATTCACCTTTTAAAAATAAACTTGTGGACACTAAATGATTAATAATTGATTACGTTCTTTTTTTAAAAGCAAAAACAGAATGTGATTTAAAATGCAAAATTAACACACAGAATGTTTGAACAAATTTACATTATAATCATATAAAATTTAATGTGTGTATACATAAAATGTGGAAATCATGATTTTAATTTCATTATTGCATAAAATCTTACTATTATAACGCACTGAAAATATTGAAATTACTAAGTTGAAAGTCGAATTCCAATAATGTGCTATTACTTTCAATATGACGTAAGTGCGCGAAATTTATTATTTAAAGTAATAGTGCAATATCGGAGTTCAATTTCCGGTGAAACACGAATCGCGTAACTTCAAAATCGTGTTAAATAAGTCCGCATAAAAAGAGACCCGGGTGTATTTTAGATTCTTTTTTTTTTAAAAAAATCTTCTTATTTCAATAAATTAATCTTTTTTTTAAATCTATTTCTTTATTCAAACCAAAGAATAATTTTGGATTTATATTAAATGACATTCTTTGTTATAAATTGTAAAAAAAAAAAAGTCTCTTAACAATAATCTAATTGCATAAGTTTAATCAAAGTATATATTTTTTAAAATGTGGAAAATTCAAGAAATGTATATATTATTTTTTACATAATTAATATCAAACTGATATAAAAATATTAAATAGAAAATCATTTAACATTAAATACTAACAAAATTCTCCCAACGTTGGTTTTGTCTACAAATAGATATTTTCAAGTGAAAATTAACTCGATATAAAACAAATAACTTTCCCATAATTCATTTCAAAAACCACCCACCTTTAATATCAAACAAGTTTTTTATATAAGATTGGTGGCTTCCAAAAAAAGGGTGAAATGAATTATGGGGAGGTTATTTCTGTTTTCTAAATATATGTGTTTTGTATGTAGTTGATTTTCACTTGAGATAATAGACGAAACCATAATCATTAGGGAATCAGTATAAATTTGTCATTTTGCTAGTATTTAATGTTATATGATTTTATATTTATTAATACTAGGATAGCATTAGACAGTATTTAAATACTAAATATATATTCAGTGCTTTTTCTAAATTTAGAATTATACTTATGCTTCTGCTATTTTCATCATATCTAAGTTAAATAAATTGGAAAACTTATAATAGATTATATTTGTGCTTATTTTTACCTTTATTTATCCAATTTTAAACTGTAATAAGTGTCAAAATTATTATTAGATTTTAATTATTTTAAATTGGAACCTGAAAATGAAGCTTTGACTAAATTCTGTTATTAATGTATTAAAATTAATAATAAACCAAACAAAAAAATAGTTTACATATTGTTCAGTTTATTTTATCCAGTTGCACACCAAAGTTTTTAGAATTTTTGGTGCTTGTCTTATAGATAAGGACGCCATTCAATGGCACTGTTTTCATGCTAAAACTATAAAATATGAACATTCACGGGCCGTTGATTTTAATCAATTTGATGTGTTTTTTTGTAATGTGAAAATAAAAACAAAACAAAATCATCTTTTTTAAATATTATTTTTTATTAACATATACAAATTAAATGATAATAATAAATGTAAAATAAAATAAACAAATTACATATTTGATTCGTGTTTTTTAGTTTGCTTTATTAGAAAAATAAATTTTCTATCGGATAATTTTTTACTGGGGTTACGGCTTCACCGCTATTTTTACTTCAAATAGAATGACAACAAAAAGTAAAAGTTGTTAGGGTTAGTTTTAAGGTTAGGTTTAGGGTTAGTGTTCTGTTGTTTGTAATGCTAAAATAAAAAATATCAAAATCGTATTTTTGTAAATATTTTTTTTTAGTAACATCTATAAAATAAATGATAACAATAAACGTAAACTATATTCAACAAAGTATAACCGTAGTCGGAGAAAAGAAAGAAAGTAAAACTTTTTTAAACAACAACAAACACATATATATAAAATGTCTTCTTTACTTATTAACCATGAAAGGAGTTTGCTATTAACTGAAAGGAGACCCTTTTATTCCTCTTGGAGGCCTTAAAGGAACCGAGCAGGGCAAATTCCTAATGTCCACTCCATACGTTCTTGTCGTTGCAGCTGTTATTACTATGTGATTATTCATATAGTATACGAACATGGATGGGCTGCTCACCAACACGCATTAGCCAGCGGGGTGAGTTTATTGGCTTTTTACCTCTGAGTTTAAGATCGAGAAACACCATGGTCTTTCTTCTCAGTGCCTGATAAGGCAGAATGAATGTTTGTGTAAATGATAAATAGGTTTATGCCCCAACAAGTTCTCATAGTGATGAAGTAGTAGAAGATTTTTATATGGATGTACAAAAGGCTTTTGATCAGAGTAAACAACATTTTGGTAGACAAATGAAAGATGAAATTGCTGTAGGTAATTTTGGTTATGGTAATAGAAATGAGAGAGGACATAGACTTGTGGAGTTTGCAGAAAAAGAAAAACTTTATATTATGAATTCATTTTTTGAGAAAAATGTTAAAAGGAAATGGATATGGCAGCATCCATATGAAGGTACAGCAGAATTGGATTATATTTTGACTAACAGGAAATACATATTTCAAGATTGTAATGTTCTTAATAAATTTAACACAGGAAGTGATCATCGATTAGTAAGGTGTAAGTTACGTGTTAATGTAAAACTAGAGAGACAAAAATTATTGAGAAAAACAATATTTACAGTTGATGTTCCTAATCTTCAGAAACATTCTAATGAATTTAAATTAGAACTTACAAATAGGTTTCAAGTGTTAGGAGATTTTGAACATGATTCAGATTTGAATGAAATTAATATGAAAATAACTGATACACTTTTAAAAACTGCAACAAAGATAGCTGGTAGAAAAAAGCAGCAATTGACTAATAAAATTTCTACTGAGACTAGAGAATTTATGAAGAAAAGAAGGAATATGAAGATATACAAAAATGAAGTATTAAAAAGAATTGAATATCTTGAATTTTGTAAAATGGTACGGAAAAAAGTTGAAAATGATATAAGAAAGTATAACTGTGAAATAGCAAGGAAAGCTGTAGAAGAAAATAAAAGTCTCAAGAATGTTAAACAACATTTTGGTATTGGTAGGAAATTTATATCTGCAATAAGAAAAAAGATGGAATTATTACTAAAAAGAGAGATGACATCGTGAAATTGGTAGAAGATTTTTATCAAGAATTATATAGTAATAAAGAACAAGTACCTCCTATACCTATTACATCTTCTGAATTGCCCAGAATTTTAAATGAAGAAGTGAGACATGCAATTAAATGTATGAAGAAAGGAAAGGCTCCAGGAAATGATGGAATTATAATTGATATATTAAAAGAAGGAGGTGAAGAAATAGAAACAATTTTAGCAAAGTTATATACCAAATGTCTAAATGATAAAGATGTACCGGAAGATTGGAAGAATGCAGTAATAATATTAATATTTAAAAAAGATGATAAAGAAGATATTAGAAATTACAGACCTGTCAGCCTTTTATCAGTTTTATATAAAATTTTTACCAAGATAATTACAACTCGTCTACAGAGAACTTTGGATTTCCACCAACCAAGAGAACAAGCTGGATTTAAAAGTGGTTTTAGTACAATAGATCATATCCAGGTATTGAGAGAAGTCATAGAAAGGACAAATGAATATGAGTTGTCATTATGTTTTGGATTTGTAGATTATGAAAAGGCATTCGATTCTATACACATTTCTTCAGTGATTAAAGCATTGGATCATCAAGGTATAGATCCAGGATATTGTCATATTTTAAAGAATATTTATAAAAATGCAACAGCAACCATTAGATTACATAATGATACTGGAAAAATCAACATTGAGAAAGGTGTAAGACAAGGTGACTCCATATCTCCAAAACTTTTTACAGCAGTGCTGCAAGAAGTATTTTGTGGATTAAAATGGGAAACTAAAGGAATGAAAGTAAATGGAGAGTATTTAAGTCATTTAGATTTTGCAGATGATGTAGTTGTTTTTGCAAATAATGCTTCAGAGCTGCAGGAAATGTTGCAGGAGTTAGCAGATGAAAGTAGAAAAGTAGGACTAAAGATAAATGTTAAAAAGACTAAAGTAATATTTAATCGATTTGCTCAAAATATGAAAATAAAGATTGATTATGAAGAATTAGAAGAAGTTAACAGTTACAAATACCTAGGTCAGATTATTAATACAGATGGAAACATAATGGAGGAAATTAATCATAGAATTAAACTTGGTTGGAGTGATTTTGGTAGAAATAACTTGATACTAACAGGAAATATGCCTATGTGTTTGAAAAGAATGGTTTTTAACAAATGTGTTTTACCAGTTCTTACTTATGGATCTGAGACTTGGACACTTAATAGAAGAGCAATACAGAGACTTCAGACCACTCAAATGAGTATGGAGAGATGTATGTTGGGAGTAACAAGAAGAGATCGAAAACGCAATGTATGGGTAAGACAACAAACAGGTGTTACTGACCTTATTGAAAAAATTAAAAGATTGAAATGGAGTTGGGCTGGACATATATAATAGATGGACAATTGAAATTTTAAACTGGATTCCAAGAGATTGTAAAAGACCCAGAAAGAGACCACATGTGAGATGGATGGATGAAATAAGAAAATGTGCAGGGGTGTTGTGGAAAAGAGAAGCTAAAGATCGGAGAAGGTGGATTAAACTTGGAGAGACCTTCATCCTGCAGTGGATTGATAATGGTTGATGATGATAATATATGCTTTTTATGAAATTTACAAAAAACCGTGCATAATTGTACTTATTTTTGTGTTTCCGCTCTTTTTTACTTCAAAAATATACACGGCGGTAGTATCTTGTTTGTCTCATGGAATGTTACGAACAGTACGTTACTTGACGCATTACCTAATTCCAACTCACTTTACACATTTATCAACATTTTCCCAATTAAAACTTCAATACAGTACAGTGTAAAAAGTCTGATAATTATTAATTTACAAAATCTGAACATTTCAATAATTTAAAATAAAAAAAAATCCAATGAAAACAACATTTCCATCCAATTCAAATAAACACACCCTCTCACCAAGCCGTAACCATTTTATAAACTGTGCGAATTCGGAAAATGTATTAGCTGCGACGTGACATAGCGGCCTGCAATCTGTAGCACAACAAAGATGTTGTATTATAGAAAACGCGGGTTTGAATGTGTCGGCCGCGGAAACGGCATTTTTATGTGTTTTAGTGCGAAAACGGCGCCATCGAGCGGCGTCTTTAGCTATAAGATGTGAACCAAATTTTTTAATTAAGTGAAAGTGGGGGAGGTGGCTTCAACAAATATAATTAATTAATCTTTTGTAGAATCCATATCCCATCGAACTATCTCTGAATGAAATGTTAATCTGAAATTTTACCTTATAAACTCATGGCATTCGTCATTGCTAATTATGTTTTTTGGTTGCAATATTTCTAGTATATAAATCCTTTGCAAGGTCATTCTACCAAAAAATATAGTTCATTTGTCTAAAGAGGTTGAGCAGTTCTGAGCTATGTAATCTAATAGCGTTCTCTTACTATTAATACACACTAAATAATCTTCTATAGTCTTACAAAGGTTTCTCAACAAACCTTTTACAATAAACTATAATGGATAATCTATACTATTCTGTCATCAGGTTAAAGTTTTCATCTTGATAGATAATTAATAAAACTTAAAAAACTATTAAAGTACTGATTATTGATTCAGTTACTAAAACCACATTAAAAATAGTGGCTTATCTTATGGAAAATGATAAACAGCATAAGTGGATGGAAATGCCTCTATAGTTTCTTAAATTGGGTGAATGAACAAGAAATAGGGGTGATGATAACAATCTGCCAACAAGTTTTATAATAAATGAAATTATTTTTGAATATACATAGTGTCAGAAATGATTGAAAACAAATGCACTTGAATTTACAGTGCTTTTTTTAAAATTCAATTTATATGTTTCGACTACTTTTGCAATCTTCTTCAGAATATTGTGGTTTGATAATTTTTAAAATATTCTCCAAAGATAGTCAAAAAAATTGAATTAATAAAAAGTTTTGTGGTACTACAGTATATTGAAATTACATATTGAATTTCTCCAAGTTTAATAGTAATTATATTTCTTAATAAGCCATGTATCCTACAATTAACATATGCATTAGATAGTGAAACATTTTCAGAATTAGTATTTTATGAAATAGATCTCTGTAAACGTAATGAAATACCCGATTTCTCTGTCAACAGAAGATAGCTACAATTTTTAAAGTCTCGTTCCAGTTATTAAAACCACCAAGCAAAGCTTATTCTTATAAACACTTAACAATACTGTATTAAAAATAAAAGCCAAACAAACTGCCCTTTTTTCTTTTATTTTGTAAGCATTTCTTCAACATATTAAAGATATTTTTAAAAATCATTAGGATTAAAACAGTGACATCTAGTTATATATATCAATTTTACCTATATCTTGACGTGATGAGAATCCATGAATTGATGATTGATTTCTTCTGCTCAAGGTATGATCACAATTTAATATAATTTATATAAATATATATGATAAAAATAAGAGCAACTCTGCTCTGGAATCATATAGGGCAATGTTTCCCTACTTTTTTGTTTTTGATGGACCAACAAGTTTACAAAATGTGTTTCGCAAGACTTTTATTTTTTTTATGGTACCGATTACAAACAAATAAAAAAAATCAAATCAAATAAATACATAAAAAAATTACCAAATAGTTAGTAAAACAAGTAGTACATTAACATGAAATAAAATATCTCACAAAAGTGGGCATGTCTGACTTATGTTTTGTTTGATTACAAATAAATTATCAAAAGATTATAAACAACAAATGTATAGCATACTAATAAATAAATACGAGATAGATTGACAAAAAAATTAATCATTAACTAATGTTGAATTTTCAATGTGAAATTTGCTATTGTCTTTCACTTATAATCTTTTCGATCGGTGTTTGCCAGATTGTTTCAGAAAGACTCTTGCAGCATCAGAATCCAAACGATTTCTGAATTTGTTTTTATAAACATTCATGATGAAAATGCCTTTTTGCATAAATAGCTTGTGAAAAAACTTACTAGTAATTTTAAAGCTTTCTTGCTAAGCTCTGAATATTCATTATTCACAGATATCCAAATTATCCAAAATTTGGATTCCACGGTAATATCGGGAGATAGTTCAATAACAGCTTCTTTTTCATGAAGATTAAGACTTGTTCAAGTCAGATTTTTTAAAAATGGATTTAATATCCACATTTTTAATTTCCTGAGATCTTCATTTTCTGGATAATATTGTTTAAAATTTTATATCTTGATAATTCATTTTCTACAAATTTGATTTTAACATGATTTGTTTTATTTTTGCATGCATGCAGCAGACTGGCAGTTGGGAAATGCTGATATAGGAAGTTCTTAATTTGTGTGGGTTATTTGGTACAAGTTGAAATCTTTCACCTGATATGTAAATATCAGCTTTTATTACAGCTTTTTCATATTTTTAAATCTGTAATATTTTTTTAAAAAAAAAAACAATATAATCTAATAAAAAAAAAAAAAAGACAAATTGAGAACCGAATATTATAATAGTTTGTCTAATTACCATATTCTGATTTAGGTTTGAATCTGATTGAAATATGAAACTTAGAATTTTTTCTAGGTAATAAGCCACCTAGCTGTACAGTTTTTGGTCACTAAATGGCTATCTAGCTTAGAGACCCCAAAAGTCTCATTTTAATTGAGGAAATCCTCTTATTAATCCTATTTCAAGGATAAATAGTGGGAAATCAAATTGTCCTATTTTCTATGCAAACATATCGCTATAATATTGAAACTGATATTTATTTTTTAATAAATGTTTTATTTTGTACCATTGCTATCATATACAAATTGTAGTTGACTATAAAATCTCTATTTATTAGACATTAATCTTTTCTTTTATTATTATTTTACATGTAATATCCACATTAGTCAATGGAAAGTTTTTATATTTTCAGTTATTAATACTTTAATTATAGTCAAGGGTATATATTACTTAAATTTTTTATAAAATCAAAATAGCAGAAATTATATACCCTTCGCATTTGTGGTGTCACATTTTTCTGTTCTCTAATTCTGGGATCCCTAATTTAGTTGCCTTTAACTAGAAAATAAAACAGCTAAAAACTATTAGAATCTCAATAGCTAGTGAGTGTATCTTTTTTCTTGATGATTCTCTTACAAGAACATCGGGAACGTGATATAGCAGCCTGTAAGGCTGTTTTTATGCTTTTATGTATAAATCTACATTCACATTACAAATTGAAATTTTTAAATTACAGTAGCACCTTAACTTTTAAGTATAGTTTGCTATGTGAATTAGGCTTTTTTTTTTTTTTTATGCGTGAATGCATATAGCAACAAACATTATTATACAAGGCAAGACAAACATTTCTTTACCATAATGTTATTTTATTAAAGCAATTCATTAAAACATTTATGAATAAAATTTTAAAAAAAAGGAACAGTTATATGACTCTTTAACAACTTTTTGTTTAAGCCTCAACATATGTAGAAAAAATAAATCTTTATTGCTAAGATTCTTTAAATGTACTCGGATTGAAAGGCTATCGGTTTTTTTTAATTGGTTGCTTTAACAAATATTTTTTTGCTTTGTGTAATTCCTTGCTTTGAATAAAATGCTCGTAATCAAATTGAGCCTTTAAATTAAATTTTTTAAATATACCTGTTATATTTGATATGTAAATTTGGCAGCATTACGAACAGTTAGTAATGCAGAATTACTCCCTTCTCATAAAATATTCTTTGTAATGCGGACAAACATAATAGTTTTTTTTTTAAATTGATTGTGAATTTGACACATGTCAGCCTTACAGACTGCTGTGTCTTACGACCAGCAAGTAATAAATTGACAAAGGCAGAATTGAGATGGTAAGCTTATAATTTAATTTCAGTAAATACGATCATTTTTACATATATATACATTGCCTATTATAAGGTGTAATAAAATAATAAGAGGTCATGGTGACCTGCACATAATAGCCCTAGTCCTGCTTTTGAACTTACAGAGGCAGGAGTCTCTGACTTGCATTTAATACTCAGAACAAATAGATTGGGTTCTGGGGGTTTACATACCCTTCAAGACTTCTGGAGTCTCTTACATATCATATATGGTGTTTTCACATATATGTAGTATTTTTACATTTCTCACCATATACGGCGTTTTATATAGTTTTCTGACCGTATAAGGTCAGCTGTGCTCTCTATGATCTCTAACAACATTGCAATCTGATGATCGTTACATTGCTACATTTTACGGTTACAATTATTTATATAATATAAATGTTTACACACGATCGCTATACATAATTAGTATAGTTATTATTCTTATTCTACATATTCTTTACACATTACAAAGTTATTAGTTTTATTCTACATTCATACATTTATTATTGTACACTTATCATTTTTATTCTACATTTTCATTATACATTTATTATTATACAACTTAGATATGTATATACCTTGCTTGATCTTGAGCACTGCACAAACAAACTTACATTCACCATTCAGACAGCAGAGAAAATAGGGGTGTTATATATATAGATATTCTATTTAGAAGTAACTAAAGTTAATTATAGCTAATAAATCACAGTTTTATTTTTAGATCTAGAGCCAGTATGTAAAATATATTTTGTAGGTAAAACAGAGTTTCTGCCAATAAAAACTATTTTTTAATTGAATTATTTGTGGGTTTCTGTGTATATACTGTGAATAGTATAAAAATATTGTTTTATAGGTACAATATTTAATTATTACAATTTGATTTTCAAGTGTCAAACTTTGTGTACATATAAAAAGAAAGGTATGTGTTTTTCATATGTTTATGTTTAATTAAGAAATGTTTACTAATTAAAAGTTTAAAATTTTATATCTGGGCTAGAAATGACATAATAGTCTACAGCCTAATACGTGATTAGTAATAATTATTAATGCATTTATCTGAAATAGATGGTGTCAAAGTTACGAGTTCAGAAAGATTGACGCTTTTAAATCAAATTGTATTAAATTGATATGATAAATATTGACAAATGATGCAGTAATGTGTAAGTGATTGCAACCTGGGCCAACTGAAGAGTGCTGATTCAGCATGAAATGCATCTTGGAGGAAATTTGTCTTTATATGTTTCAGAAGTATTTGATAGAGTGGAAGTTTGAACAAAAAAATCTATACTATAATTTATTTAAGTATAGATATTTGTTTAACACAAAATATATATATAGATATTTGTTTAACACAAAATATATATACAGTCCACTGTATATAACAAAATTCATCAGAGATGTATGCATAAATGTTTAAACAGAGCAACACTGAAATGAAAATGGTGGATAACATAATTCTCATGTTGTGAAAGGCGCACACATGCAGTTTAAAAACACCATTATAGAAAAGGCCATTAAGAATGTCTCATTATGAAGTGCTATTATGTCCCTGTTGTTATCTTGTCTGTTATTTATTATGGATAAATATATTTATCAAATGAATGTTGTTTTTTGCATTACTTTTTGAAACATGAGTAAAGACACCTTAAAAGATAAATTATTAATATTTTTGATGCAATATTCTTTTTTTTTTATAATAGTTTATTATTAAAATAGTTATTTTTTATGCTTATTAAATTTATTTGTTTGCAGTGAAATTTTGAAAAATATTTCTTAAAAAATGTTAAAATTATAATTTTATAATAAAGTAACAAAAAAAATAAAACTAAAGGTTTTTATCTGCCTGTAATCGGTGAATAACTAGCTCAACTTTAACTTGTAAATGTTTTTTTTTTTTTTTTTGCTCATCCAAAATCTCATCTTCAATTAAGAATAAAATTCTGATCTTTTTATTAGTTGTGTGATTAGTGACAACAAAATCTAGAGTAGAATGAAAGAAACTACTGCTCTTTGAAAGCTTAACACATTTGAAATTATTTTACAAAAATTGTTTTGTGCATGCTATTTATTCGAGTAGTAAATTTTTCTCCAAAAACTTACGATTTCAATAAAAAGTTATGGCAAGTATTTCATGCCCAAGATAATTTGTAGAGTCAAAAAACGTGCTTTCCAGTTTGCTAATGTTATTGTAATCTGCAGGCTGTTTATTTTAGTTCATGAGTGGCAGTAAATCTCTGTGGAGAATAGATTGTAGAGGTATCTAATATCACAAAAAGGTAGCTTTTATTTCAGTAATTGTTTTGTTTTAGTCTTTCAGGCATGTTAAATATTTTCATAAATACGTACGTCAGCAATTTTAAATTAAAAAAATAAGAAAATTGTATGGAAAAAATTCTGCGTTTTAAAAATTTGATCACTATTGGTATATAGTACAGATTTAAAATGAAGTATGTTTTATTTAGCATAAAATTAACTGACCAATGTTATAAAAAAATAATAATAAATAATCAAATGGTTTCACTCCGGAGTTCATAAGATGTTTATGCACCTGAAGTGACAGAGATAGGAAGAAAATTATTGATATCAAAAAATTTCTTTTATCAGTAATAAATATTAGTAAAGTACCCTATATGGTTTTGTGCAGTACTAATGTAGTGATTCTGGAACCTAGCTACATGGATAGAAACTGAGTCCTGTTACTTCCGGTATTCAAAGTTCGTATGTACTCTTAAGCAATAAACCATTTGATTTGTGTTTTCAAAATGATCTGCAAAATAATTGGTAAATTTGATTGTGATGACATAAGATTAATGATGAAGTTCTGAAATCGAGATGTCAGTGGAGATCTGGTGTCGGTTATAGATTTTTATTATAAAACAATGAAAATTATTTGGAAAGACAAGAAGTTGGCACTACTCTTCCTGAAGATTTTTAAAACTGTATTAAAATATTTTTAAAAAGATTGTAATTAAAACTACAGTATATGAAAATCTACTTTCAGATAAAAACTCTTTCAAGTGTCTATTTTTATACTTAAAAAAGTCATCATAAATCTCTTGTACAAAGCATAACTTTATACTGCCTATATAATTCTAACTACTATTACAAATTGATGAATCGTAGTTTAAAATTTGTACCATTTATATTATAAAGCGTTAAAGTAATAACAAAATGGAAAACAAAATTCAGATTTCTGTTAACTGGATTTAATTTCAAAATTTCACTGTTATTTTTTTTTATGTTTAAATTGTTTACTTCATAATCTTGTTTAGAAGAGTTTTTCTTTTTCAGCTAATATCAGAAAACGAGATCCACCCCCGCCGCCGCCACCAGGAGGTGAAAGGTGAACCCTTGTTGGATACATTCTATAAAATGTTTTGCTTCCAAAATGTTACCTTATAGTCAAGGTTAAAGCGACTATTAAGGTGGAGCAATTAGTGAACAAAAAAATGACGGTGATAATTTTTTTTCTGAAATTTTATTTTGCAGAGAGAGGGCCGTTGCTAGTATTCTTTTATTAACGTCATTTAATTTTAAATCAGATGCTTAACGATCAGTAATTCTCTCTGCGAAGCACGATTGTTTATTGATGTAGAGGATTCTTCGTATACTGAAAAATTTTTTTTTTTTTTGTGAATATTTTGTATATATTTAAAGAATTATTAATTTGAACATTTTTGATTTTTTTTCCCCCTAGGATCTCTCTCCTGCAATTTTTTTCTTTGCCTGTAATTCTATATTTTCATCACTTCATTGTACATATTGACTGTGTACATATATTTTTGGGTTCATGACTGTGGGAAAGGTTTTATCGTTTAGCCATAATGTATATTGCTGATTTTCCCCCTCTAGTGTGTAAATTATATTAAGCTATTTTGTTTTTTGATTTTTGTTATTTTATTTTCTTTTTTATAAAAAGAAAATACAAAAATTAAGAAAACAAATATTTATGATATTGGATAATACTTTTTTTTTTTTTGTAAAAAAAAAAAAAAACTCACTTAATTGATTCTTATTTAAATCTTGCCAAAATTGTTCTGATAAATAAATGTAAAAGAAAAAAGATAATCATTGTTTTTTGTTTTTTTTTTCTAACTATAAATAATCCTACTAATGGATGTGAAACCATCCATTTATTAGAAGTTCATTTAACAGTCAACTTATTTCCGTAATCTAAAAGATAGTCATTATATTTAAGCTATAGAAGTAGTACATTGAACTTTGATCCAGAAACCTGTCATTTTATAAATATGCTAAATTTTACCGCACAGAGCATAAAAACAAAATTAATTTTTCTACCAGAAATTTGACTACTTCCGGATTTTTCATAAGAGACATTGTCCTAATTATCATTTGTATATTATTGTTTTTCTTTCATAATTCTTTCAGTATTTTCCAAAATATATATATTCACATAAGCCATTTTGCATTAACAAGATCTAGAATTTACAATCCAAACACATCGTAAAATAAAGTTTAAACATAATGAGATTGCAGTCAGCTAACTATGACTGATTTTTAGCTAATTAGTGATCAGATAGAAGGCACAATTACTTAAAAGAAAATGGAGCATGGAGATACTTTATTTGTGGCATGTAGAGTTCCAAGTAAATAGTTTGCAATTATACTAGCTAAAGTTCAACATACGTAGTAGATTTTAGCAATCCAGTTTCTAAGTTTTATTTATGACATTTTCTGTTTTGTCTGATAACCATGTTGAAAATGTCTTGATTGTCTTTGAGTCAATTCAGTAACAACACACTTGTTTCATGTTAAGCAATTTACCAATTTCTTTAATATCACCAGCAAAATAAGTCTTATCTTTTTATTAATTTCATTTAAGAGTAGTAATTAATTTATTATGAATTTTAAAGCACATTGAACATAGGTTAAAGCCTGTTTAAAAGTAATTTCATTTAATTAACTATTAAAATTTATTAACTTGATTGCTTTTATGTTGTTTGCTATCACAGCATAATTTTCACAAAGTTGTGTAAATGTCTTGTAAAAATTTCTGCTCAGTATAATTCTCTTTTAATATGTATGAGTAGAAAAAGAAAGTTAAAATAATATCCACGGTAGGGGCTTATAATAATAGATATATTGATTTTTAACTCAGTTTATATTTTGGCTAATATTAATATAATCTATATCCCCAATAAAGTTATTAATATTTATCTTCAATATGATGTTCATTAAGATTGTAGATTAGATTATCATTTGCAAGCCTAAATGAATATTGGTTTCAAGTTGATCATTTCAGAATACTTTGATTATTTGTAAAAGTCAATTTTATTGAAGTCTTTCTCTATCAACTTTTCTTTAACTGCATCTCATCAATATGTCCGAATTAAAACAGGCAAAACTCTCCATACAGTAGTGCCATTCAGTGCAAGCCAGAGTAATCAATGGATATAAGGTTTGTGCATAAAATCCGTCTAGTGCCTTCTCATCCAATATCCCCAGATTAATTTCTAGCTTGTGGTTTTCATTAGTGAGGAGCCTTGGATCCGAGAATCCTGCACCTAGATCTTAGGATCTAATGCAACTCTCCAGCAGCCACCTTTTATCTCTACTTAACTACAAAATTACGAGTTCAAAATTGAAAACAATATTTTCAATCCAAGCTCATTAGCTTATATAGTCATATAGGTCTATACTCAGTTTAATACCCATACATTTTGGTGTCTGTGGTTCTTTAATATCCTATTAGGCAGGATTGGTATTAAATCACTAAACATCACATGATCACCATTTCTTGTGCTTGCTCAAGCTCAGATTCAAGGCTCCTCACTGATGAAAGTCACAAGTTGGAAACTACTCTGGGGATATTGTATGAGTAGGCACTAGATAGGGATTTTATGCACAAACCTTGCATCCATTGATTACTCTGGCTTGCTCTGACTGAGTGGCACTACTGCATGGAGAGTTTTGCCTGTTTTAACAGCTTGAGCAAGCATTAAAAATGGTGATGATGTGTCAGAATTTTGTGTATATTTTCATTTTAATAATTACAAACAATATCATGGTATTTAGCTTGAATTATTGGATTTGTAATTCATTTTAGATCATTAAAGGAGAAGAGCTGAAATTTGTAAGATGAATATTTGTTTTATTTCACTAAGAATTCACTAGATTGTCTTTCTTAACACTAAACGTTTTTGAGTTATAAGTCAAAACCAGTTCTACCACCTAGTGTAGGCTTGAGTGATTATCAGTTGTGTATAAAATTTCAATATTTAAATCAATTAACCTCGGATGGATTTCTGCCTTTATTGTGGCTCGGGATTCAAGCTTTGAAGGAATGCAAAAGTCAAACCATCTGAGGGTGGGGATTTATTTACTAAGGATAGGGCTTGTATGCGTTTGATAATCAGTGTTTATTCAAGTTTACACTAAATGGCACAGAGGAAAGTTCAGTAATATGTTGTTATAAATTGCAAAATGTTTTCATTTGCATTCTTAGATAGATTACAAAAAAGCACATATTTAAAGTTTTGAAATTTATTTTTATAATTAAATCATTCATTAGTTTATATGAACAACAAACTTTCTCTTTGTTGATGAGATTTCAATTTGTAAAGATAAGTTCAGGTTCCATATAGAATTTTTTTTGCAGAGGGGAGAGCAAGATCAAACTTTTGTCCTTAATTTCTCATACTCATCAATTTGGGCCTGATTGTAACTCCTAGAAATCTTTGATCAGCGTTTGAAGACATTATGAGTGATCAGTAAATATATTGTGGTGTCACTGCGATCAAAGTGCCAAAACTCCTTTCAAATTTAAAGCCCTTGGTTCCCAATCTATGGGTTACATCTTCCAAAGGGAGAAATCATCATGTTATTTTTATAAGAAATTTCACCGAGCTTTTACTATCATTTGCCTCTGCATATTTTTGTGAGAATGGAATTTTAATTCTTTATAACGAAATAGAAACAAAATAAATTTAATATTGAAAATGTCTTAAGATTGGTTTTAACAGCACTCTGCCATGAATTTTGAAGCATACACGCATAATCATTGAATTAAATTAGATCAGAAAAAATCTAATTAATATCGTTTTATGCAAATGTGACAGTGGTAATCACAAGTTATTTGGTTATTATAAAGGGAGTCACAACCTGAAAATGATTGTGAAACATTGGTCTAAATAAACAAGAACAAGTCCTATTTGTTGAACCATACAGAGTAACTATATTGAAACATTTAGCAATGTTTGCTTAAATTTTTTGATAAAGGTTATGATAATAGGGAAGTTTTCATTGTATTGATTCATGATTAGTCTTATTTGACAATATACATATTTTTTAATTTAAATTTTGACATGTCTTTTGGAAGAAGGTGGCATAATATGCCATCTCGGCATAGATTGGACTTTGACTCTTAGCTATTGCAAAACCATTTTTCAGAGAAAAAACATGGATTTTTTTATGTTTTTATTTTTTGTTCTGATGTTAAAAAATTATTTTGGTTATGTAAATTAATGGTAAATTTTGTCAAATTATTGTCATTCTGTCTGTGAAGATGATATGAACATACTTTATGCACTTTTATAACTGGTAATATCTGTTAAACAAATTTTGGAATATTTCCTTCTGTTAAGCATAAGTTAAATTCTGTCTTCATTAGTTGATTCCTTGAAGTCTAAATATTCAATCAAAAGTCTTAAGGATAAGTGATTCAAGATAGCCTAGATAGATTGGTTAAAATAATCTTAAAAATAATATTAGTTAAGCCAGTACATTATAAAAAATGTACATCCAGAAAGATAGAAAATCTTGTACCAAATGGACTATCTTATTGAGTCTTATGACATTGACAATTTTGCTATTAATATATAGAACTGACTGTAATATTCATGAAAAAACAACAACTTTATATCATTTAATAAAGCATTTTAAGACCTTATTTGATTTTAACTAGTTATATGCGAAGTAAATAAATATGAACTGTGCATGATTTTGAGGAATGTTCTCTTCCGTGCAACCATTTTAGAATCTAACTGATAATGAATCATCATATTCACTATTCTAGGATGAGATAGGTATTACAAACCACCGGTTGCAAAAAATTGTGAATTGGAACCTATGGGCAATCCTGCTTTCTTGTAATTTCATCTTTAAATTCGTGTATTTGAGTAAATGATTTCGTGAAATCTAAACATCACAGAATTCCTGTTTTTGATTTCTGTCTTTAGTCAGTGCCGTCATCAATCCTTCAAAAATATGATACTTTGAAATTCTCAATAAAAAAATTAGAATTGCAAGATGCCATTGAAGTTATACAGTTCAATGTAGCTCTGAGGCACCATATATATTATCTGTATAATATAATGCTGTTCCATGATCTTTAAAATAAAATGCTAATAAGCAGACCAGAACTCGCAAAGCTGTTTCATTTTTTAATCCATATCGAATACAAAAATTTGCAACACAGATAACAGGAAATTTAAACTCTGAACTTTCACTTATGTATATCTTTCAGTTAATATTGATTTTAAATCACTTTACAAATTACAAACCATCATAATTTAAACCCCAATATTATACAAGATTATTTATATTTAGAATATAATTCTTTGTCATCGTATGCAGTTAGTTATTTGTACCAATCTTAACATGGCAAAAAGTAGTTTTGGTTAATGTTGAAATTTTAAAAATGTCTATTACTGCTGAAACATTATTCACAAGCCTTGTTTCCTTTTTATATAGTAACAGAGTAGAGATCTAGTTTTGAAGAGGCAGTCTATAGAAAAATAGATGATATAAGAAGGAAAACAATAATTGAGATCTTAGAGAAATCTTAAAACTAGGAAGTGCAAAGATTTATATATTTAAAGATAAGGTAATATGATATAGATTTGCTTAAGTGATAATTAAATATCGGCAGCTTCTAGAAGCCACTCTTAAAGTAGCTTAACTATTCCAATCCCTAGAAAAAAATATTAATACATTAGAGATAAGTTATGTGATGATTATATATCCCAATCTGTGAATACATTCATATATAGAATGTGGCAATTTATTTTTGATATGCTGCAATGCTGTGTTTTAATTTTGGCAACAAACATTTCTTCCTGAATCATTTCTATAGCATTTTTTTTTTTTGTATTTCACCCATATCCATATCTTCAATAGAGTCTGTTCTCCCAATAAAAAAATCTTATTCAAATTATTATAAAATAATTTTTTATGAAATCTGTTAGTGTTCCATTTACTTTATGTGTCTGATCCAACAAAGATATGATCATACATTAATAGAGTTTATAGTATCACACCTAGTACATACATAAGAGTTGAATCCAAAATCCTGGCAAATTAAAATTTATAATAATATCGTTGTGAAACTATTCTTATAAAAGTTAATTTGTCAATTCCATAGACATGCATGTTAGCTGACAGATGATGATGGTTGCAAAACCTTATAAATTAATACTGTATTAAAAGTTATATTCCATTTTCCAAAAATCAAGAATAACATCACAGGCATCAAAACAATTTTATGTTTAATAAGTACAAAACAAATTTGTCTGTTGATATTTTACATATTCGGGATTTTAGATTGTTGATATTTTCATTGTTGGAATTTTGGCTGTTGATTTTCACTGTCAGGATTTTGGGCAGCATTGACAAATGCATGCACTTCTTTTAGCTGTCTTGGCACCAGGTTTTTCTTTATGTGTTCTCTACCAAGTTTGTTTTCAGTGCTAATTTTGGATCAAAATAATAAAGAATTTTGAAGATATATAATTAATTAAAACATCTTTATTTATACACTTTGCTTAGTACATTATCTTATTTTTTTAGTTTTGACTTGATTTCGATTGTCCTGCAGTCTTCGTCACAGCTATAATATATATGAATATAAACTGCCAGATAGTCATCCAAAAAGTAAAAAAAAAAAAACAATACATCAAGTAAAGTATATAAACGTGTTTTAATTATTTATATTAATATTGTAATCAATACAAAAAAAATAAGAAAAAATTCACATTGAAAATATATTCGTGAGAGTTGATTGCGGGTTGGACATCTGTGGTCATTAATGTGTTATATGCCATATTTCCATCACGAGAAAAAAAATTGTTTGCCTTTAAAATATGCTTTTTAATATTTTGTATGTGGATAATATTTGATATATATCATAGATATAATCGATTACTTAGAATTACAGAGTTTATACTAAAAGGAATAAAAAAAATTATCCAGTCTAATCATCTACTTTATAATCTTGCAAAGAATGCTCTTATGTTATGCTTTGATCCATTAATTTTACTTCGGTAGTAACCATGATTTGATTTTTTGGTATTTGGAAATCTTTAGGCAAAATTGACACACATAGTAGATTGGTGTTAATTTTCTTTTAAACATTGCACAGTGATTATATATTTCAAGAGTGGTCATTTTCATTCTATTTTAGAGCAGTCTACCACAAACTTGAATAATGAATGTAGATGACTAGAATAGGACAAAAGTAACTGTTTTTGGAAGGCTATGGGAGATTATGTGAAGTCGTTATTGTCTTTTCTAGACAAAGGATGGAAAGGGCTAATAATTGTTATAGAACTAAGTTCTTTAAATTATAGAAACTAACCTGGTGTCAAACTACATAACTATGCAAGTGACTTAGCCTGGATTTTTTGTAAAATTTCATATTATATTAGAGTAGTATAAAGGAGTAAAAAGGTGGCTGTTTGACACATAAATGCATTAATTCTAGTCTTCACTGTTGAAGGCAAAAACCAGAAATTGATTTGCATATGAGAATTTTATAGCACTACATCATTTGCCATCCACTTATTCAAATTTACAATAGGTGGCTCTAAATTTGGAAGCATGTGTTGGTCATGTGTTGATGATTATAGATTGTGACTTGATAATCTGCAGTATGGAAAATGCTTCTCACAGTAATGCGACGCAATGCACTACGACTTTCTTATACAGTCAGGAATCTCTGCCACTATGCCCTGAGAAACCTGTTCCCTTCCCAGTCCCTGTCCTAAGTTTTTCCCATATTCTTCTCTACCCTGCTACATCCCATTTCCACAACATATTCTTTGTCAACTCCATGGCCTTTATATCTAAATACCCCTTATCTTTTCCAGAACCCAGCATAAAAACCCAATGACCCATTTTCTGTATAATCACTTTGTTTATATTTATTCTTCCACAACATTATTTGTACCCTTTCTGCTTTCAGGCATTTACATTCAATTAACAGATGCCTAATATTTTCTATGCCTTCCTTACGCAACTTGCAGACTAAATCACCCACATTTTTCCATTTATGTGCATATTTCCTTGTTGCTAAAGATCCTGTTCAAGCCTTAAACAGTAAACTACTTTCCTTGCTATTATCATAAATTAACTTGCACCCAGTATACCATTCCTTCTATATCATTCCCTTGCCACTATAACACTCGATAATTCTATTAACACATTCGTCCCACCTTTTGTATAAGTATACTGACATAAATTCTTTATCCAAATCTTCTGCATACCATACTATCTTTCCCATCCATCTTGTTGCCTGCCCTTTACTCATAACCCAATTAAATACTATTTTGACTATTCTCTTCTTATCCATAAATTGTAATTTACCGAACATTTTCATTTTGCATTCACTTTGAACTGCTTCCTTTGCCGTCCACACATTGCATCTAATGGATGTCTTCCTACTTCTCTTTGTACTTTTTCCTAAGTAATCTAACACATGATGTATCGTTACCATATATTAACCCTGCTACTGCCACTCCCTTGCAATTCTAGCTACATCTTATTTATTATATGAAAAGTTAACATTTCATACAGTAGTGCCACCTGGTGCAAGTCATAGTAATCAATCTAGAAAGTTTGTGCATAAAATCCCTATCTAGTGCCTAATCACCTATTATCCCCAGATTAGTTTCTATCATTTATGTATTAGTGGTTTTATAAAAAATGATTCTCTTGGGGCTTTGCAAATGTAATTCCAGAGCTGTCTAGTGATGGCTGAAATGAAAAATATTTTTAAAACCAGATATCAGGTGAGAAACTTTATCAATTATTGACTGCTAAATAAACATTTTAAAGTTGTCAGATGTCTAAATTATATGTGTACAGATCAAATGCCAATATTCTTTATATATATACTGGATATGATAATATATGTGGTCTTATTATTTAAATAAACTATGCTTATTGTATATTATTTTTAAATAAGCTGCTATTTCTAAAGTTTTTTTTTGAAACTTTTTTAAAAAGATTTGTTTTCTATTATAATTTTAATGCAAAGTAAAATTTCAATCCATTTTTAACAAATTAAGACTGATGAAGTGTCTTTTTATTATAAATATTTTTGCTGAATAAAAATAAATAAAATAGATTTTAAGACAAACTTTTAATTCAAAACAAATATATACATGAGATTTCACTATTTTTTTTTGTTTACATGAAATTTATTTTATTCACAACCAGATATTTTAGAGTCATTTCAATGAAAGCCCAACAATATTTCAAGTCTTTACCGCACTTGATTACAAATCCATGAACACACAGCTGTGGACGGTGCATTAAATCATCAGTAATAACAAAGGAATATGATTGGATATGAATAAGAATAGAGTAATTTTTATTCATTTGCATAAACTTGTATTTACTAAATCTTTTATAACAAAAATTTAAATTGGCCATTCATGAAAAAAAAACAATTGTAAAAAAAGATCAGCTCCAATTATTTGTTTTTTATAAAATTGGTTCAGTCGAATTCCAGTCAATGCACGCATTTTTCCATCTAGTGAATTAAAAAAAAAAAAATTAGAACATTATTAACAAATATTACTTAACCTGCAATGGCTACAATGAGGCTTTATAATGTAAATGCTACAATTGGTATCTGATATCGCTCCTAAGTAAATACTATTTTATGATATAATTCCAAATTTGACTTTATTATAAGCATTATTTACAATAGTTGTATAAAAAATTAAATATAACCATAAAATTGCAAAAATAGAGAAAATACTTTTGCTTAGAATGGCTTTCAACTGGAATCTGATGATTGTTTTTATTATAATTTTTATTATTGTAATTATTATTTACAATAAACATAATTTGCAAAAAATGGAGAAAATTTACTACGTTTAAACTACAAGTGGTACGAGGTACAAACTTACAATATGTGAGCTAAATTCAAACTCATTTCATTTTTGCAAAATATACCTACCTAAGAAAGGATTGAAGCAGATACCTGTTCAGTTTAAAAGATTCTATGAAATTAAGACATGAAAATTTATTGGGGTATCGCAGATAGTAGCTTATTGCGGGTTAATTTAAATTTGAGGATTTTATATTGATGCAATAAAAACAAATGCTTAGATTGATCCTTAATAATATTGTAAGTTTATGTGATGAAAAATATGAAATATTTATGACTGTAATATTAACAATTACTATATTACAAATATTTTTCTTTTGCTACATAATGAAAGCTACAGTGCAAAAATTGAACGATGTCAATCTTGATGTAGCATACCCTAATAAAGAAAAGTTGACAGAAATCATCTTAATCAAGAATTTTCAAAATGGCTTCTTCATCTAATCAGATACAAACTTAATGAATCCTAATATATAGCTCACTGAAATATAATAAATTAAAAGCAGTACTATGAAAACATTGAAGAATATTAAATACAACAAAAATATTTTTGATGTTGAGGGTCCATTTTCTTGGAAGATTAGTGATCAAGATTTTTATGTATTATTAGTGATATTAAAAACTTTTCATTCAACAAATAATGAGAAGATAGATAGAAATTGTAAAATGAAAGAATTTTGATGTTTAAGCAATATAAATCGATTAAGATAGGTTGAATTAATTTGAAAAGATTGGGTAAAGAATTATATTGTAACGGGATGGGAGTAATCGGGGTAGAAGGTGGCAATACATAAAATATGAAATTTACAAAGAAGTTAAGATGTTAAAGTAAGGTAATATTAAGTAATGTTAATATCCAAAAATATATTAAAATTTTATATATTTTAAAAGAGCACGAGATCAAAAGATCTCTGTGAGATCAGCCCAATTAACTCCTTAGAGCAACTATAAGTATATGTAGTCATACATCAACCAACATCATAAAAAGTAGAAGTACTTATTGAGTAATACCACAAAATAACCATTCATCATCATGAATGATCAACAATAAAATAAATCAACAGTCCATCTTGTGGCTGGATTTGAAATATGATCAATAGTAAATCAGGCTAAGTATTGAGCTTTTGCTAGCTTGGACAATTATTTAAATGTAACTTGAATGCACCAACTCAAGTGCTCATCCATAAGAATATACAACCATAAAAATCTAAAACAATGTTGGAACATTAACACATGCTGATGATCATCAATGCTCTGGCCACTTAGAACCATTAATGGATTGGCCAACTATAAACTTAATTTTTTAATAAGAGTAAACTAAATAAAATTAGCGCAGGGGCTTTAAAGAATATTATTTTAGCACCAATCTAGAATCAACTAGATGCCCTTAAGCACTAATATACATCCACATTCATAATCAGTCATTATGCATGAATCAAGCTCAGAGAACATAAGCTCTATAACTTACTGTGATCAAGATGATGATGCAAACATACAATATTCTATAACTATTTACAATTAAGTTCACTGGAATAATTTTTGTAATGAAAAGTTTATTAATAACAATATAAAAAAAAATTGAAATTAAGATATGGCTATACATATAAATTAAGCCTTCTGATTTTGATTAATATACAAATTAAAAAAATTATCACATTGATATATATATATATACGAAATTACTACACAGAACTCTAGTTACTATATGGTGATTTACATATAACATAAGCACACAGCCATGTGTTTTAATATTACATGAATATATTTCAATTGACATTCAATAATGACAAAAAAAAAATGAAATTTTACATGTGTTTATTTGACACTCGATATATGCACAGATGTGCAGTATAATTCATAGACATTTGAATCAATCTATAAAATATAATAAATGATTAAAATTTTAACAATACATGTCCATATATCAGAATAAAAATCTAAACAGTAATGCTGGGATATTAAAACATGCTGACCACCATCAATGCTCTGGCCACTTAGTACCATTAATGTACTGGCCAACTATAAACTTAAATTCTAATAAGACTAAACTAAAATACAATGTAGTACATGGGCTTTAAAGAATATAATCTTATGCACCAACCATGATGATTACGACTGATTATCATTGGATGCCCAAAAGCACTAATATACATTCCTATTTATATCAGACCATTATGCACGAATCTAGCTCAAGAACACAAGCTTCAGTACTGTTATGGTGATCAAGAGATGATACAATACAATTTTTAACAATTAAATACATGTTTATTAACAAAAAAAAAAATTAAAATAAGGTGTTTATATTATGGCTATACACATAAGCCTTCTGATTTTGATTAACACAAAAAATGATTACATTGTGGTTTACATGATTAATATACAAATTTCAAGTTATTATATGGTGATTTACATATAACACGTATGTGCACAGCCTAATGATTAAATTTTATGTGTCTATTTGACACTCATTGACATACAATATAATTCCTAAACATTTGAATCGTTATACAATAAACAATTAAAATTTTACCTATACATGTCCATCTGACATACATAGACATGTGGCATTATAATTTCTAGATATATTTGACTTGTTACAAATAAACATTCTTAGTTGGCACTTTCAAATTGTCAAACATAATAAATGACATTAATTTTATAATACGTAAGAACATATTTAACATACATGTGTGTGTATTGAATTGCAGGCACACACTAATGTCTACATCATATATTTCATATTTGTCACAAAATTATTTTATAATACGCAATTCTTGAACTAACATGTTGTGTGTAAAGGAATGGATGTTTAATTTTATATTTTAACTTGTCACAATAATAGTATTTTTCCTAATTAATTCAATACCAAAAGTATATAAAATTCACACATATACATGTGTATACAAAAAATATGGATATGAATCAAACTATCAATAGTTTACAGTTGTTTTTTTTCCTTTTTAAAAAAAATATCAGTTTATAAGGTCCCCTTTTTTTCTTTCAAAAATATAATCAATTTTTGTTCGTCAGGTACTTGATTGATTAATTAAACGTTTTAAAAATAATACTCTTGCAAGTTTTTTTAATTGAAGCAAAATCATTTATTTGTTTTAAGTTATATCACTATTGCAGGTTGCCCTTTTAGATGTGTGATTCAAACAAATTCATTTGTTTTACTTTAAGTTATTTAAGGATTTTAAACTAACCACAAGTTATATATATGCTTACCTGTGCTCTGCATATAGCTGAAATAACAATTAATTCTTCATCCACTGATGGTTTCTCTGGGGAAGCTGGTAGACTGACTTGTCATCATTGAAATAGGTATTATCAGGTAAGGGTTGTTCTGCAGTTGGTTCGACTTCAGACAAGCTAATTTTTTTGTCCTCATTTGTTCAGGCTAATGACTCATTAGAAGTTGACCCCGACTTCAAGTCAATCAAACTCCTGCAAAAGGGAACTAGTAGCAGATCCTGGATTTACTGTCCTGCCTTCAATTATTTCATGGTCATTCTCTAACTCTGGAGAACCAATCAACTTCTATGGATAACCAAGTCTGCAGCTATCTATTCTTACTGTCAACTCCTCTGCATATTATTAGCCAAAAAACTTGCAGCTGACCAATTTGGCCACCTAAATTGCTGCCAACTGCTTCTCAAAAATATCAAAACCAAACTGAACTGAAAGTTTTATCAGTCCTTTTTACAAGAGTCATCCGAGCTGATAAAAACACCTTAATTGAAAATGTTTTTTTCTGTCTAGTCCTTATCTTGATTAAAAACAATTTTAATCAAAAGCTACTTTTACATTTCTATTGAAGTGTTACCTACATGTTTTTACTTAGATAGAGAATTGTATATAAGCATTAATAAAAAAATAAACCATGCTTGTTTTTAAATTCAAAATCAGAATAATAATAAAAATATTATTTAGACCTTTTGAAATGTTTTAATTTATAATAAAATTCTATTTTACATTCAGAATTATTTAACCTTTATAGGATTATTTTTCCCGGTGAATGTAAAAAAATATCTACAAAAATTTATGTCTGTGTTTTTCTACTTTTACTTTCAGCTTTATATATATTTGTGCACACACATTATATTACTGTGTGCCATATGACAGTCCTGTTATAATATGAAATGGAAATTTAATAAATTAGAAGCAATACAAATACTATATACTTCGAGAAAATCTTGAAAATATTAAGTATTACTTTAATATATTATAATCGTATTTAATATTTTCAAAGTTTTCTCCAAATATACATTAAAATTGCCTTTATTTCATTTTAGTAAAGAAAATTTATATATTTTAGTAAAGATTACTGTCAGATTTTTTTAGAAAGAATGATATTACTTCTTTAGTAGATATAGTTTTTTGAGATTTCCTTGAGAATGGACCATGATGCATCTCGAAGACTTCTTAAGAGTCATGTTGAGCGACTACTTTTTGTTATTGTTTAACATTATGAAGATAATGATTTTCTGATGGAATACAGTGGTAGGGCCAGGTTCTGGAATGTGAGGTCCTTGGATTGATTCCAATACTAGCCATTCCTGCTTAAACTCTTTAGGGAACCAACACATTTGATTATTTATTTATTTTGGGAAAGATTATATGGGATTACTAGGAGCAGAACAATCATCACTTTAGTAAAAGTTATAAATGTACAGGAAAGACAGATTAGTTCAATCCACTAAATTGGTTATCCAGAAACTATATAATGTTTGATGTATGGATATTGGCTCCTCTGACTATATTCGGATGACATTGGAAAACTAAAACACCATACTGATATGTACCAGGCAGCAGTTATATTCAGAGATTTGTCTCTGTTTTGGATCCACAATATATTATTTCAAATACTTCTGAAAAGACTTTTACAATAGTCTTTCTTTTTATTTCTTGTTTTCTTAGTCGAGTTCTTTTCTGACCTTATGTAATATTTTAATTTTTTCAATAATACATTTTTCCAATTTTTGGTGATCTTTGATATTTCTAATGCTGATCTACAAAGGCTGACCACTACCTCCATTTTATAAACCCTTTTTTTACAATCCGGATATTTATTTTAGCCCTTGATCATAATAATCAAGTTTTTCTCTTACATTAGCGAATAAAAAAATTGAAATTACTCAAAATTGTTAACCATACATTAAAGATTTTTAGCTATTTTATATCACAGAATGTATAGTATGTGGTTAAGGAATTCTTACATTTGTCTGATGCATATTCCCAAATGTGTAAAAGAAATGCATGAAATGATAACATGTGCATGTAATTTACATTTCTAAAGTTAAATATAAAAAAAAAAAACCACTTACTTAGTCCGAATGCACAAATCCAACGGGGGAATAAGATTTAACTCGTAATTTTTCATTTGACTGTTTGAAGTAATATCTATTAAAATAAAAAAAAATAAGATTATGGATGAATCTTGACGTTATTTTAACAGCAAGTGATAAGATCATTACAGCCAATAACATTTTAATATGGAGTTTCTACAATATGTGTCTGGCCTAAACTATCTTAAAGAATAATTATTATCTATTAATAGGTTATAGAGCTTGTGTTTCAATAAAGATTACTATCATCTTTAATTATCTGCAAAAAGACAGATTTCCTGCACATAATGTCATATCATTTTCCCCATGCTATCCAATTCATTATTCTCTTCACCCATTACTCCCTTTTTAAGTTCATCTTTTTATTTTCCTATTACTCTCTAGTGCATTTATTTATTGTAACTTCTACTTCCAAGATGCCCAATCAATTCTGTCTCTATTTCTTAATTTACCCAAAAAATATTTTCTAAGTGACTTTTCAAAACTATATATTCCTAACTGCCTCCATTTCTTTCAACGTCTAACTTTAAAGCCATTGCTGTTAGGTTGTATCTGTCATCACATAATCTACTTTGCCAATACTAACGAATGTTAATTTGCTTCCAATTTTAAGATCAAATGTTGCAACATGCACTGAAGATCCCTTGTGATATTATTGAGCAATTTTTCATCTTTAGATATAAATTTTACAGGAAAAACAAATTTTCTACTATAGAAAACTATATTGCCAACTTATAAAAGAAATTTTAAAAGATTCTTTTACAAAATTGGGATGTTATGTGATCTTCAAACAAAACTGCTTATAGTTAGAGAAGGGAATTGCATGTCCATAGAAATCAATCTCATTACATCATTATGTATATAAAAAAAAAAAAGAGAAAAAAATGATTGTATTGTGATGTGAAACAATTATATCAGGTGTGGCTGGTTTCTAGCCGGAAGGGGATAATATAATTATTAGTATCTGAATTTGTTAGCATCTCTAAATTTACAAGATCAGAAATATTTTAGAAATCAACAGTATACAAGTCACTGACACCTGGAAGCCAGTTTGATGTATTTTCTTTGCAGAAAAAGTATAATGGTTGGCAAGAATCTTTGTAAGGTGGCTACCATAATAAAGTCTTTGACAATATATCTTGTATAAATATGGACCAGACAAAGCAAACTCAATATCAAGGAGCTGCTTTTAAATTAAAAATACAATCAGTCTAATCGGCTTCATAAATTAGTCTTGTAAAAAAATAGTGTGACTTCTATTCAATAAATGAAGTCATTTCCAGGAGGTTTAGTTTGGTTCAGACAATTATTGAGTCATAAAATAATTTGTCTATCAATTTAATCAGACTGCTTTTATTGAAAATATAATTAATTTAAACAAGATGTAGGTGAAGTTGTCAAATTACTATTAAAATAAAAAAATCAAATGGCTTCACAGTTAAAGAGCCAGAACTGGAATTGATCCAAGGATCTCGCATCCCAACTCGACCACCACACTCAATCATACAGGGAAACTTCCAGAAATAATATTACACAAATGTTTTAACTCTCAAAATGGTTTTCAATCATCTTAATACTTCAGAGGAAAATCAAATGTCTATAATACTTGTTGAAATGTCTAATTAAGAAGTTAATTGAAAGTGGTTTCTTCAGTTTGTTGGCATTAGAACTGATTCACAATGGACAACTTTTTTAAAAAATTAAATTATTACGAACTTTACTGACTTTCAACCAATATGCAAGACATCAATACGACATCTAATCCTAAGCATAAAATAAGAAGTGATCAGATACTGTCATCAACCTACACTAAGCATAGATATTCATTGAATTGCAAAAACTACTAAAGAAAAGAATGCAAAGCATTTTGGTTTTAAAAAAAGACTTGGAATTAGGATCACTAATAGAAAAGCGATTGAAGAGAAACTTCAGGGGGTGACATTTTTATTGATAAATTTGATAAGGATTCAATAAATATAAATAAAATCCTAAATGCAATGCCTACCTTGCAACTTCAGGTGTGAAATTTGTCATTTTAAAACATTCTTATCAAATGGATTATGGTATACGTGCGTTATTCATGCACCCACCCCAATTAACGTTTTACAAAAAAATTTTTAAGAAGAGAAAGATTTCACTGAGAGAACAGTCAGCAGATGTTTTGAAGCGCTAATCATCTATAATTAATAAACCAAATAATTGCCATGGGTGGTTTAGTGGTGGGAGAATGTCAGTTCCGGAGTCTCAGGTCCTTGGACTGATTCCAATGCTGGCATTTCCTGAGCCCAAATTTCTTACAAACTCTCAAACAATAAAGCCATTTGATTATTTAATAAGATAATTCAAAGATGTAATGAAAATAACTTTCATTCTGCTTCGTCAAAATATATGATTTTATCTACATATTGTAACGAGCACAGACGTTCGTTACATTGTTGTTTTTTTATTTTTATTTATTAAACATGAAAGTAAATTAAAAAGTTCGCATTTAAAAATTTTCTTTAAGAATTAAAAATTGAAATTAAATATCATCTTAAACTCATATATTAAATCGCACAGATAATGAAAAATTATTAAAATAAAAATTTATTAAAGAAAAAGTATTTTAAAACTAAATTTTAAAAAGATTTGGAGATAAAATTATATCTTTAAATTTATCTTTAAACATATTTTTGATTTGGAAAACAGGTTAATTAATCAGAAATGGAAATGATTGTTAATTAGTTAAATGTAAACCAGCCTTGGCATTTAAATGTAAAAACACCGGTCAGATAAGAAAACAATAGAAACTTTCAGCAAATGAAATAAATCCATTTGGAAATCGGACCTCAACGAAAAGGATCATCTCATTGATGACGTAATGTTAAGTCAATCCTTCGAATACGTATAAAAGGAAAAATTTTGGAAATTATTAATTAGTGACTAGTTATTGATGATTATTACGATGTAACAGCTAGGTGTTAGTGCTGAGGGGATTGAAAAAGACGCACAGCTTCAATCCCTTCAGTTCTGCTAAGAAAGGAAGAAAAATGAACCATCGTTTCTACATTGAGGACCAACTACACTAAAAAAATCTCCGGATGGATAAATAAATCGGCCAACAGGATACCAATCTTCGGACGACGTGGGAATTCACGTTCAAACGGCAAGGAATATATGAAGATGAACTATTTAAATAACCGTAAGAACTTTAAAATTTATGAACAGTAAATTAAAAACTTTCCAGATTTAAATAATTGCAATATTATTCTATCTGACCAACATTATTTATTAATTAGTTATAATTTTATTTAATGTATTTATTTTGTAAAATCATTTCCATTTATTTATTTTTTGTTCTTTAAGTTTTATTATGATTTTTGTTTTCCGTTAAGTTAAATTATATAAATGTTAAACTTAAGTCGGGCGTGAATGGCTGTATAGATTTGTAAAGTTATATTAGGGGAGGGTAATCTTAGGTTATTTGTTTCGTGGTTAAATTGGGTCAATGGATTGGATATATTGGTGTGATTAGTAGATGTAATATTGATTCGCCACGGGCAGAATCGCTTCATACGCCGCACACTTCCGTTTGCCTATGGAAGGAATTATAAGTCGGATACCGCAGTTCCTTTCTATGGAGTTTTTTGTTTTATTGCTCTTCTTTAGAGATAGATGTAATATTCCTATCTCATAAGAGGCAATTTCTTCTTTTAACCTTTTGTGCTGTCGTATTTTATTACATTGAATACATCGATATATCAGATGAATTGATGCCAGTTTGACTACGAATTTTAGCCTAAGGTTAAATAGGGATAGAATATTTTAATTTCAATGCAAATCTATGTAGTATTCATGCTCGACCCTAAATAAAAATGCATTAAATTTAAGTTGTTTATAGATGCTTGCATGGATTGTTTATCGGTTAACTATGTTTTGCGTTTTCATATTTGATCAAAATATATAGACATTCGATAAATAATGATACCTTACGGTGAGTATCTAAAATGTATTTATTCGGATGTCTTTTAAGTTATTGGTGACAATGCAAGTATCTTATGGTGAATACTATTGGGTTACATATAAATTTCCCTCCGCAATTGTCAGTAATCAATAATTTTATATTTTGATCGCTTATGTTTACTTTGGAATGTTTTTAACCGTGTAATCTATGTAACCGATCTATAGCAACTTATTATAACAAGCTTTTATAATCCCATCTGTGCGAACTTAATTAAAATGTAAACTTATAATATAATAGAAATTAAAATGTAAATTAAAATCTAAGGTAAAGTTAAAAATAATGTTAAAATGTAAAACTAATACTAAAATAATTTTAAATCTTATATATATGTGCATAAATAAATGTTTGTATGTTAATTACTGGCAGTGGCTTATTTTATTCCTTTTTTTATATATACTCTTAGATTATCTTATTAAATCTCTGCTATTCCACTGAGCTAGTGACATGGGCTAACGACCGGAATCAAAATTTAAAAAAAAAAAAAAAAAATTTTTTTTTTTTTTGACTTACGTATCTGCCTACTTTATAAATTTTTCTAGGTTCAAATGCCTAGATGGCGCCCCGTAGTGCAGTTTACGTTAAGTCTCCTTTCTCCGGATCGTTACAGTGGCGAACCAACTCGGGCCGATCTTTAATAAACCACATATACCCTGAGCAAATTTTGTCAAAATGAAATATTTTTATCTGGTTACATAAGTCGTATACTTGAAATCTTATAAAAGCTCTGCCAGTAAAAGAAATTGCGCATATATATTAAACACAAGAAAGTGAAAAAAAAAATTTTAAAAACTAATTTTTGTTAAAAAAAAAAGTCAAAAGGTTGCAATAAATATGTTTTTTTTTGTTGATATATATTATGCTTTAACGTGTATAGGCGCGCACAGCCACGTAAGTTTATGATCGAAATGTGGTACCTTACGATGAGTACTGTTGGGAATTTACTTCAGTGTAATCCTATTTAAGCATTTTAATCAGTCATAAATAAGTTGGTGGTATTTATAATTGTGCTGCAAATATACACGTATAAATCCATTATCTTTCAAAACGTATTTAGTTCAATGCAACCTTCTTAAATAAATAATTTAAATAACTTGCTTGTCATGCCGTATGTAAAAATAAAATGTATAAAATAAAATAGAACACTTGTGGGGAGGGGTATAAACGTAAACGGTCCTTAGGTAAGCGATGGTAAACATTTTTCTTTTTGTATATAGTCCTTTTGTAAAATTATTAACCGGATGTTTTGTAAATGTCTTCGTCAATCGTGTACCGTAATTACTAACCCTAAGTAAAATATTTTTTTTTTTTGATCATTTTTTTTAAGTAACTTTACTGATATGTAACGAGCACAGACGTTCGTTACATTGTTGTTTTTTTTTATTTTTTTATTAAACATGAAAGTAAATTAAAAAGTTCGCATTTAAAAATTTTCTTTAAGAATTAAAAATTGAAATTAAATATCATCTTAAACTCATATATTAAATCGCACAGATAATGAAAAATTATTAAAATAAAAATTTATTAAAGAAAAAGTATTTTAAAACTAAATTTTAAAAAGATTTGGAGATAAAATTATATCTTTAAATTTATCTTTAAACATATTTTTGATTTGGAAAACAGGTTAATTAATCAGAAATGGAAATGATTGTTAATTAGTTAAATGTAAACCAGCCTTGGCATTTAAATGTAAAAACACCGGTCAGATAAGAAAACAATAGAAACTTTCAGCAAATGAAATAAATCCATTTGGAAATCGGACCTCAACGAAAAGGATCATCTCATTGATGACGTAATGTTAAGTCAATCCTTCGAATACGTATAAAAGGAAAAATTTTGGAAATTATTAATTAGTGACTAGTTATTGATGATTATTACGATGTAACAGCTAGGTGTTAGTGCTGAGGGGATTGAAAAAGACGCACAGCTTCAATCCCTTCAGTTCTGTTAAGAAAGGAAGAAAAATGAACCATCGTTTCTACATTGAGGACCAACTACACTAAAAAAATCTCCGGATGGATAAATAAATCGGCCAACAGGATACCAATCTTCGGACGACGTGGGAATTCACGTTCAAACGGCAAGGAATATATGAAGATGAACTATTTAAATAACCGTAAGAACTTTAAAATTTATGAACAGTAAATTAAAAACTTTCCAGATTTAAATAATTGCAATATTATTCTATCTGACCGATATTATTTATTAATTAGTTATAATTTTATTTAATGTATTTATTTTGTAAAATCATTTCCATTTATTTATTTTTTGTTCTTTAAGTTTTATTATGATTTTTGTTTTCCGTTAAGTTAAATTATATAAATGTTAAACTTAAGTCGGGCGTGAATGGCTGTATAGATTTGTAAAGTTATATTAGGGGAGGGTAATCTTAGGTTATTTGTTTCGTGGTTAAATTGGGTCAATGGATTGGATATATTGGTGTGATTAGTAGATGTAATATTGATTCGCCACGGGCAGAATCGCTTCATACGCCGCACACTTCCGTTTGCCTATGGAAGGAATTATAAGTCGGATACCGCAGTTCCTTTCTATGGAGTTTTTTGTTTTATTGCTCTTCTTTAGAGATAGATGTAATATTCCTATCTCATAAGAGGCAATTTCTTCTTTTAACCTTTTGTGCTGTCGTATTTTATTACATTGAATACATCGATATATCAGATGAATTGATGCCAGTTTGACTACGAATTTTAGCCTAAGGTTAAATAGGGATAGAATATTTTAATTTCAATGCAAATCTATGTAGTATTCATGCTCGACCCTAAATAAAAATGCATTAAATTTAAGTTGTTTATAGATGCTTGCATGGATTGTTTATCGGTTAACTATGTTTTGCGTTTTCATATTTGATCAAAATATATAGACATTCGATAAATAATGATACCTTACGGTGAGTATCTAAAATGTATTTATTCGGATGTCTTTTAAGTTGTTGGTGACAATGCAAGTATCTTATGGTGAATACTATTGGGTTACATATAAATTTCCCTCCGCAATTGTCAGTAATCAATAATTTTATATTTTGATCGCTTATGTTTACTTTGGAATGTTTTTAACCGTGTAATCTATGTAACCGATCTATAGCAACTTATTATAACAAGCTTTTATAATCCCATCTGTGCGAACTTAATTAAAATGTAAACTTATAATATAATAGAAATTAAAATGTAAATTAAAATCTAAGGTAAAGTTAAAAATAATGTTAAAATGTAAAACTAATACTAAAATAATTTTAAATCTTATATATATATGTGCATAAATAAATGTTTGTATGTTAATTACTGGCAGTGGCTTATTTTATTCCTTTTTTTATATATACTCTTAGATTATCTTATTAAATCTCTGCTATTCCACTGAGCTAGTGACATGGGCTAACGACCGGAATCAAAATTTAAAAAAAAAAAAAAAAAATTTTTTTTTTTTACTTACGTATCTGCCTACTTTATAAATTTTTCTAGGTTCAAATGCCTAGATGGCGCCCCGTAGTGCAGTTTACGTGAAGTCTCCTACTCCGGATCGTTACAATATATCGGGCATGACTGATGGTTAATATATATATATATATGAAATTGAAAAGGCTTTTATGCTGGAATTACAGAGAATATTAACAAAAAATTTATGAAGTAGAATGTTACATGAAATTACCGGGAACTATTTCTTTAAAACTATTTTCTGTGATTTCATAAAATAGAAAATATCAGATCTCAAAATAAATGGTGATTATCTAGATCAAGGATTGCCAATCTGGTTTCTACTGTTCACTAGTGGGCATTTAAGGCTTTCAGATAGGTGGTGAATATTTGTCAAATGTTAAAAGAAAAACCACAGATTATTATAGAAGCGCAACAGGCATTTAAGTTTTTTTGCCAAGTTGCTTTGTGCCTCTCATGAAATATGCTAACTTGGTACAAACTTATAAAAGTTCCAATTTCGATATTGATATTCATATATGGTTTCCAATTATGGATACAAGAAAACTAATGAGCTCCGTGGCTCTGTATGCTTGGCTTGTAATCTTAGTCAAACAACTGGACTGTCTGCCTTTTTATCTATTTGAGTTCATGAATATTTGAGGTTATTTAAGTGATTGTGATCTTAAGCCTGTTTATAAAAAATTATAAATTTTAACACCTCCCCCCCAAATACATTCATGGCTATTTACCGGAATACTTGAAAATGGATTTTATAAAATCTGTAACAAATAAATAGCTTCCGATGTGTTTATTGTATCATAAAATGTTAACAAATGAAGCACTAAATTAAATTATTCAGGCATTGCTGAGTTGTAGGAAAATTATACTGTTAACAAGAGTACAAATATAGATAGTAGGATTGACGAACGACCCCCTGATCTAAATCATGTTAAATTTGCGGACATTATTTTTGCAACTACAACCAATGACTAAGATCAAGAATGTATGAATTTATAATCAGTTTGAAATGAAATTTAAAAAGAAATTTTAGATAAACTAATGTTTTAACAAAAGTTTATAACCTAAGGACACTATTTAATGTTATTAGGAGGGGTGGGTGAGTATATAGACAATCATATTTAGTTAAGTCAGTTGACATATTAAATGCCATTTAGATGTATATGTTTAAGGGAAATATTGCCTATGTGACTATGTGGACATTCAATTCTAAAATGAAGTAAATAATACAAATCGTCCATGAGAAGTAAAGAAAGAAATTTGATAGAGAAAACCAAACTGGAATAGGGAAAGGATTGGGGATCCAATTGGTATTGATTTAACTGTGAACATTAAAGAACTTAGGCGGAAATTGGTGCATACAATGTGCTAGGCAGTTCTTGACAAAATAATAGAAGCATCTACCCAAAAGACTTCAAGTGATGAAATTAAGTATTTTCCAAAAGGCATATCCCACATAAGCATTTGATAAAATTCCAGATGTTGAGTTTTTTATTTTTCAAAAACTCCTAGCAAGAGTATTAGATAATTAATCAGGGACTTTCTTCTACCTCTCGTCTTTTACATAATCTTCTAATGTTATCCTTCATAATTTATTTCTGAGCATACATCCAACTTTGATTTCATAATTTTCTTAATAAATAAGGAATTTTAATTTATCCCCACATACTTTAAAACTGCTATTCCTATCTTTACAAATGATCTTTTTTAATTTGCTTCAAATTCATATAAACATTGGCCAAATTCTCATTTTCGCTAAATGTCTAAATCTGTTGCATATAAAACTTCATTCCAACAAAATTTGCAATTAGCTGTTGATTAATAAACACATAATATTGTTCAAGAAAAGTATTAAATTATTCGTAAAACTTGAAAACAAGAGTTCATATTCATAATAAAGATGGAAATAATAATGAGATGACGTACCAACCGTCAGCCGAATGATTTCCGTTTGTCTTGCAAGGCCATCATAATAATACAGATCAAACATTTGTGGCATTTGTTTTTCACTAGTCAAGTGTTTGTCCAAAGAGAAAAGAACACTAAAATGACTCTCACTGCAGATCACCCAGATAGGATTCAAAGGATTTTTCAAATATGAACCAACCTAGAAACAAAAAAAAAATTAATTCCATAGAAGAGAAACTTGAAAGTAGTTTGAATGTCACAATGAAAATTACAAACCTCACATGAATTATAATGCTCGTACAGTGTTAAAAACCCAATCTCAGAAGGAGAACAGATGCCATGTAGGACAGACTGACAATTATCTGAGTCTATCTCTAAGTTGTTGTTGAATACATTTGACACAGCTCCACCAGTTAGGATCAAATTAACCATTTCCTGAAGTGAGAGGATTATTAGTAATGGAACATAAAAAAATGAGTTGTTTTCTCTTAGCATGTTGAAACCACTTGAGGGCGTAATTTTTATGTAAACAAACAGAATTATAATGTTACCAGGCCATTGTTCTTTTTTTCAACTTTAAAGTGCTTTTTTAGATTTACAATAAAATCCTAAATAATGAAATTTATCTAAAAGAAATAAAAAATACATTGGATAAACCTTTTTTTTTTTTTTAATTTTCTAAAATGAAATTTGTAATTTTAACAAGAATAAAAACAAATCAAAACAATATCGTGGTGAGGCAAATTAAATTTTAACATGAAGAAAAAGGAATAATTTCTCCAAAACAACATCGTGGCCACGCAAATAAAATTGTCAATTTTAACAAGAATAAAAAGAAATAATTTCCCTCAAAACAACATCGTGGCCACGCAAATATAATTTGTAATTTTAACAAGAATAAAAAGAAAGAATGTATTCAAAACAACATCGTGGCCAAAAATAAAACTGGTATTTTCGATTTGTCTCTGGATTTATCTCACGCAAACGTTTGTAAAAATCATGCTTACACCTCCCCTTTGATGATTCATTAGTGTCACCCTTGTCTAGAGAAGCGGGGCAAAGTGTCCACAATTTTTATTACCTCATACTACATCATTGGATTTGGAAAATAATGACTTGGACATGCGAATTTGAAGACTTTTGACAGTCTCAATTACATACACCCTCACAAAATACCATAGCGAAATTTAAAATGGGATTGTTTGTATAAACTGCGTAACACAAAGTTAACCGTAAGCGGCAATGGCCACTGCGGCAGATAATAAACATCTTACTTCTGCTATAAATACATCTACCGTTAAATGTTAATAATGGGATTGTTCGTATAAACTGCGGCAGAATAATATGTCCTATTTCTGTGCTGTAGCATACAAATAGATACCGCTGTAACACAAAGTTCACTGTAAACGACGGCGTCCTTCTGCGGCAGAATAAACATCCTCTTTCTGTGCTGTAGCATAGAAATAGACGCCACAGACAAGTAAATGGACTATTTCTATGCTTAACCGTTGGAACAGAATGTTATCTAGCGACACGGCCACTTAAACGGCATATTTCTGTGCATTTGCATGGAAATTACGCCCTTAAGCGTTTTCAACATGCTAAGAGAAAACAACCAAAAAATGAACTAATTCAATTTTGTATTTTAAAACAAATGTATAATGTACCTGAGTGCAGTATCCATGGTTGCCTATTAACTTATTACTGGGCTCATCCATATCAGCAATAATCCTGGAAAAATAACCATTAAAAGGACAAATTAGTTTCTATTATATTTAGCAGAAGGGATAACCAAGCCATATATATCAAGCTATTATAAATACACATGGAAATTAGGTGGAGGAATTAAATTTTAGATTTCATAATAAAATATATGAAAAAGGAAAATGTATATTGCTTATAACACTTCTTTCTTATACACTTTAATGCAACAAATTTTCTTAAAAACTTCTTTATTTTCCTTACAGTTTCGACTGTCCAGCAGTCTTCATCAGAGCTCTATCTTCTTCTCTGCTTTAATTTAAAAAAAAATATATATTTTTTTTAATTAAAGCAGAGAAGGTAGAGCTCTGATGAAGACTGCTGGACAGTCAAAACTGTAAGGAAAATAAATAAGGAAAATAAAGAAGTTTTTAAGGAAATTTGTTGCATTAAAGTGTATAAGAAAGAAGTGTTATAAGCAATATATATAAAGATATGCAAAGAAAATGAGAGAAGAATAAAAAGGAAAATGCATTAAGGTTTGGTTTCTAACTGAATATAGTCGTTATGATGAATTACTCAACAAGAAATGAGAGAATATCACATGACTTTCTCATATGCTCCAAAGAATAGTTATTTTTATCTTACTCCAGAGCCACCATTTGTAAAGTTGAGTAATTAATAGTCACCATTTTTAAATTCTAATCTCTACTGATAAAAAAATAAAAGATACACTGATCTGGATATGGGGATTTTATAACAATGTATTATCTGGTGTTTATTAATTACTCAAATTTACAGTAGATGGAGTTACAATTAAGGAAGATAACTCTCAATTAATTAATAACGCTAGGGTTAAACTATTTTATAAAATGAGTAGTACATTTTAATGCCATTCTGTCCAACTTTGAATCCCAAGTCTCGCTGACAAAGGCAGAAGCCACAAACCAATAAGACAAATGGGGATTTAAATACTAAGGGCAGGAATTTTATGTGTATCTGGTAATCACTGATTACTCAAGTTTACACTAGATGGCACCAGAGTAAAGAGCGGGCTTGTCTTGTGCTCTTAAATACAGTAAAAGCAATAATGAAAGGAAAATTGTAAAGGTCTTGTAAATAATGTAATTAATTAGTCTAGACAAATGTTTTATTGTTAAATTATAATTTTAAAATACATCTGGAGATTTAATGTGTATTAAAGTTGATAATAATTATCTCTTACGTCATAGAAAATTTATCAAAAAGTGGAAGGCAAAACTAATCAAAAACCTGTAGAAAGGTTTAAACATGTATTGTAAAATGTTGAAGTTTTGCAATAATCTGAAATAACTTCAAGCACAAAGCTGTTTCAAGACAATTTCATTACTATTATATTAAAATTTCGTATCAGTAAAAAAGAACCGGTAAAATTCTTATATCTAAAACCTTCCTTTTCCAATACAGCCATGTTTCTTTTTAACATAAAAGGTATTTCTACCACAAGCACTCCATTCAAGTTTAATTCTATAATTAATTTAATCCATTATATTTCCATCTATACCAAAGTATTTATGGCTGTTAATTTTTTTAATTCATCATTACCAATCTATTCTTTTGAGAAAATCCATTAAATATTAGTCTTTTTAGTGATCTTACTTTCATCTGATAATTTTTGCAACATTTCATGAAGGTCCAAGCATGATTTTACAAAAACAGCCGCATCAACTACAAAGTTTATGAACTTAAATAATCTCTATTTAGTTTTATTCTCTTAGCTTTCCATTTTTTATCCACAAAATAATTCTTGTAAAAGTGATATAAAAAGTTTTGGAAATATGGAATTTCCCTGTCATGTATTTTTCTCAATGTGACTATTTAATCTAACCATTGCTGTTGAATTTTATTAAATGTTATTCATATGGAAAAATCCTGGATTAGCATCTTGATTATCCAATGATTTAATCACTGAAGAAATGCTTATAGAATCAAATACCTTTTTATAATCTACGAACATTGGTAATTTATATGGTCCTTTCTATAACTTTTCTCAATAGTTAGATATGATCCACCATTTTAAAACTATTTTTAATTCCAGCTTTTTTTTTTTTTTTTGGTTGCTTAGAATCCGAAGTTTACCATAACTGAGTTGTAATCATCTCGCTAAAAATTGAATATAAAACTGATAAAAAATTATGTTTGTAATATATACTTCATCACTTTTGTTCAATATCAATATTACTGCAATCTTCCAACCATCTGATACATCTTTATAGGTTATACATTTGGTATATAGCTTTGCCAATAATATTTCTATTTCTTGGCCTGCTTCATTTAAAATATCTAATAATTTCATCATTCCCTAGAGCTTTTCTTTTCTTTACAGATTTAATTTCATGTCTTACCTCTTTAAAATAATTAGGAAATTAGATATGGTAGTTGTAGGGGATAGTTCTTTCTTCATTACTACTCTTCCACCAGTGACGAAGCATGACTTTTTTAGGAACGGAAGCACGCTTCTTTTTTTAATAATGTTTTTATTTCACTTGCCACAACAATTTTTATGTAATAGTGCCTAATATATATATATATTACACACATCTAGAAAAATCAGAAACTCTCTTATCTGTAAATCAGAGAATAAATAATCAATATATTTTTATCTTCCAAATCCTTTTAACAATTTTAAAAGTTTCAACTATAAATTAGATCTTAGCATTGTTTGAATTTCTTATAATCAACAAGATTCCAAGAATGAGTTAGTCGAGTTCATTCCCAATCACACATATATAAAAACAATTCGACTGTTGGTAAAAAAAATTGAAAGTTAACAGTAATTCCATTCAAAAAATAATGAATTTGAATTGCTGATTCTAATCAGATTATGATTGGTTTAACCATAGATAATACATTATCAATATATTTTTATCTTCCAAATCCTTTTAACATTCTTAAAAGTTTTAACTGTAAATTAGATCTTAGCATTGTTTGAAGTTCTTATAATCAACGAGAATGCGAGAATGAGTTAGTCGAGCTCATTCCCAATCCCTACGTATATAAAAACAATTCAAGTGATGGTAAAAAAAATTGAAAGTGAATTTTTTAAACTGAATTTTAATTAAAGTTTTTGAAAGTTTTAATTAATTTTTCTACAGAAATACTCATTCCGTTCATTACATGGATGCTTCGTCCCCGTCTTCCACATATTTCATGATGTCATCTCCCTTTTTATTGCTGAAATAACTTTCTTCCAATACACAGATGTTTTATACTTTTAAAACATCCTCTTCTATAGCTTTTCGCCAATTCACAGTTATATTTTCTTATGTCACTTAAAACTCTTTTCCATACTATTTTACAAAATTCTATATATTCAATTCTTTTTAAGGGATTATTTTTAAAAAATTTCATATTTTTTCTTTCCGTTATAAAGTGACACATCAATAGAAAATTTATTGACAAATTGCTTTTTTCTTTCTACCAATTATCTTTATCGCAGTTCTATTAATAATATGATCAGTTATTAACTTATTGATGTCAGTAAGTCTGAATAAATCTTAAAAATCGGGTTAATATTTTAAAACACTTTAACATTATATATACTGTATTTATTATGTTAATTATTTCTGTGATTACATAATAAACAATTCATAGTTTACACAAATAAGTGTTTACAGTATAATCACACACATAATTACTAAATCATATTAATAAATACAATGAATAAATATAAGTTGAAAGAAAAAAAAAGTATAAGAAGATATAGGTTAAATAAAATTAAATATCCTGTGAGATTTAATACAGAGATAAAGGGATAGGCTTTGAGCTCATGGTTCATGCACTGTGGCTCTTTTTCCCTTATGACACTCCAAATTCCTGAGCAATAAACCATTTTATTATTTTTATTTATTTTTTAATGAAAAAGGATAAAATTTTGAAGCATGATTATAATTTAAGTTGGCTGAAAAAGCAAAGCATCCATAGGTGAATTACGTCAGCACTTCAATCAATTGAGAAAAATCTGTAAGTAAAAGGTAGCTGACGAGTTAAGTATTACTGATATTACGACTTTTATTAATTTTAGGTTCTATTCTATAAGTAGTATATATTTTCAGGTGAAAACAAGGTCTTTACATAGAAATCAGAATTTGTCTTCGAATGTGTTCTTGATTTACAAAAGAGACTACAAATTATTATTTTAAAGAATAAATTGATAGCAACATTTTAACGTTAGTGAAAGAAAAGGTTTTTTTATATTAGTTATAGCTGAGCGAACTTTCGATGTAAAACATCAGATTCATAGCAATCGAAAGCATACTCAGCTATAACTAACATGAAAATAATAAAACCTACAAACAACAATAAAAAAGATAATAAAGAATATTTCTTCATGTCATGTCTGACCTACCTTTTGATTCCTCTTGATAAGATTAGAGAGTACAGAAAAAGAATACAACCATGCGAAGATTTATCTTCAAACTAAAGAAAAATCGATATGAATTAATATGATCAAAGAGATAAAGAAGCAACTACGAAAGAACAATAAAAATTGGAAATCACAAATGAAAATACTGTAAAGATGGAATATATATATAAATATGAAAATAGAAAAAAAAATGATTATAAATTTTAAGATATTTATTAGAGTAATTCATAAATCATTTCTACTTACAATATGAATATATTGGTGTAGAAAGTCCATCAGCGAGTTTGAAGAAGTGAACATGAAAAGCTGCAACTATAAATGTATATGGTTAAAATAGTGAACACGAGAAAATACATGGTGATTCATAAACAATACTGAAGTTACATGTTTAACCCCTGTGCACTATTTTTAATTTAAACTATGATGTTCACATGATTACCATTTCCTCTGCCTACCCAAGCTGTTAAAACAGTAGAAAACTTCCCATATAGTAGTGACACCCAGTGCAAGTCATAGTAATCAGTGGATGCAATAATGTTTGTATGTAAATATCTAGTGCCTACTCATCCAATATCCCCAGACTAGTTTTATTGCAATCCTGTCCATAGGATGATGGTGAATATGGTTTTTAAAAAACCAAAGACACCAAAATATATAGAATGCATAGATAATGAACTGGGTTCAGATTTATGCTTTTACAAGTGAATGAGCTTGGATTACATTTTCAACTTGGGCTCATGGCGAATTACATAGATAAAAGGTGGCTTCTGAAGGATTGCATCAGATCCTAAGATCTAGGTGCAGTGGTCTCAGACCCAAGGCTCCTGACTGATGAAAGCCATATGCTAGAAACTAGTCTGGGAATATTGGATGAATAGGCACGGGATATGGATTTTATGCACAAACGTATCCATTGATTACTAGGGCTTGCACTGGGTGGCATTACAATATGAAGAGTACATGAGTTTCTTTCATTATTAAGTTTTCCCTTTGTGGTACTTTCACTTCAATTTTTAAAACAAATTAAATTAATAGCTCGGGATTTTCTGTATAAACACATTTTCATGAACTTAAATTCAACCTCTATATTTCAGATGTGATATGTTTGACTATTTCCATCATTTATGAGTGAATGTACAGAAAATTTTAAACTTTATTTAAACTTTCCAAATACAAACAACTTGTTAGTAATAACACACAAATAGACAATACGGTTAGTAATTACACAACGTTTCGAGTAGTATTATTCTCCACTCTTCTTCAGGTGTTGCTGGCCTATATGCACAGTGACAATATTCACTTAGAAGTTGCCTTTGACAGAATAGTTCAGTTGGTAGAGCGTTTGCCTTAAATTCAATATTCAAGAATCTAAAGGTGCGAATTCAATCTCTAAGTGAATATTGTCACTGTGCATATAGGCCAGTAACACCTGAAGAAGAGTGGAAATAATACTACTCGAAACGTTGTGTAATTACTAATCTGTATTGTCTATTTGTGTGTTATTACTAACAAGTTGTTTGTATTTGGAAAGTTTAAATAAAGTTTAAAATTTTCTATACATTCAACATTCACTCATAGATGATGGAAATAGTCCAACATATCACATCTTATAATATACCATCATTACAAACCTTCAGACAAATACTCTATATTTCAGTTTTGTTATTAATTAAACAAAGATTCAAATTAATGCACAATAAGACCCACTTCAAATTATCTTCATGGTCAGCTTTTTTGAAAATTAACAAACAATACAATTTATAAAAGTCCGAGCGTGCTACTTCTTGAATTTTTCACTTTAAATATGTTTGCATCTATTTCAGAACACATGCCTAGAGGTTGAGGTTGACAAGAAATTTTAAAATATAGTACAGATGTACTGGAATCATTAACTTACAGACATTTACCTTAATTTCAATTCAAAATGCTTATTTTTCGACTGAAAATGGATTTATATATTAAAGTGCCATACACATTAGAATGTATTGCTATGACATTTAATACATCATAGTGATATAATTACTGTCATCAAATTAATTACATAATAGGGTTACTATTTTGCCTAATTTTTTTTGTAGACAAGTGGAATATCAAGTCGTTAACACATGAATACACCAGAACCTTTTTTTATTTAAGAATACTCTATAAGAAATCAAAAATACATCGCCATAATTTGCAAACATTATTGATTCACTGCAGAATGAAGATTTCTCCAAATTTAATTCAGTTTCTGCAATCCCAAGATTCCTTTCTCCCTGTCAAACCACGATAAAATTTATTTCATCTATCCATCTCACATATGATTTCTTTCTAGGTCTTTTTTAATCTCTTGGAGTCTATTTTAAAATGTCAACTATCCACCTATTATCATCCCTTCTTCAGCCTAATTCCACTTCAGTCTCTTAATTATTTCAATGATGATACTTGTTTGTGCTCTCACTCAAACATTTCTTCTTCTTTTTTTTTGGTGAATCGCTTTATATTGTTCTTATGTTTGCATTATTTTTGTATTAAATCATAATCCTATGCTGTTGTAATCTTATTAGTTTTATCAGATGAAAATTTTTGGAAGCGTACAAAGAAAAATTGTATATATCAGAAACATGTAGTGTACTAGGTTATTAGTAAAGGCTAGAAATTGCAATCCCAATATAAAATTATTCCTTTCTCTTTAGTTGAAAAGTGAGCACTAATACCTTTGATATATCGGTTCAGAGTTATATCTGTGTATGCATAGAATTATGGGTAATTTTTAATAACTCAAATCATTTTAATAAATTGTTTTTGTTATTTAAACCTAAATGTAGTGTTATGCCATTCTTATTTAAATCATAAATCATTCTCAATGTATACAAAAATAGCTTGTTTAAGATCCTGAACACCCTTATGCTCTAGGCTAAGAATAAGTTGGAATGTTAATAAGGAAGAAATGAAGACATTATGATATATTATTAATTCATTGTTGCTAATTAATAATGGAAGTAGCACTCAAAGAATCTTTCTGGTATATTCTGATTATAAATAAAACTATTTTATCATGTGACTCTTAGTCCGATCGTCACATAGATGGATGTAAATTGATGATGATCAGGAAATATAATTTGTGTTTCTATTAGAATTCTTCAGTTTTATCTCTATAAAATAGATTATCTCTACATAACTCTTCCAAGTCTCGTAATCTTTTTAATTTATTTGTCCATTACATAAATGTCGATTTCTTACTGTTACAATATATATATATATAACTTTAATACAATAATTATATATACAGTATTTAAAAAAATCAGAGTTAATATTAATTTTATATAATAATTATCTGATTAATTTATTATAAAAGATTTTTAAAAAATTGACATTTACTTGCGTATGAGAAATTTTACCACTTCCATCATCTCTGAAAATTTAAGACTTTTAGTAAATAGTTGCAAACAAAATAAAAACGTCTCTTCTTAAAATTATAGGAAAATAAAAAAAGGTTGGCAGAAAAATTTAAATATTTCAAAGTAAAATAAGGTAAAGAAAACAGACACTCTATCTCTGAGTTATATGAATTAAAAAGAGCAAAAATATTATCTTTTAATAAAATAGAAATGTCAATTCAAATTAAAAAACAACAACGACCAACTATCCTTGTGATAAATATCATATCTGAACTATAATTTGGCAATGATAGATACCAAAAGTATGACAGGTTGAAAAATGATGGACACGTATGCACATTTCTGTAGCTCTGAATTTAGAATAAAGAAAGATAATGGATACCAAAACAATTTATGTGTATCTGATGGATCAAGAATAATGAAGAGGATATCAGGATAGTAAAGCATTGGGTGATGTGGATATTTTTGTCATTTTCCTTTCCTTGTTTTGCCACATAAATAACAATACATAGATACTTATTAGCTGATCAATAATTGAACATCTATCTGGGCTAGCTATCTAAAAAAAAATTCATTGGCTTGATTAGATATATTTCAGTGATCCAACCCCCTCCTCAAAAAACACAAGTTTTCACTTAGATTCAAATACCAGACAAGCACAATAGAAATATTTGTTAACCTTTAGGGCTGAATTAAATGTAAGTTTATAGGATTCATCAAAGTTTATGATATAGTTCTAAATATTGCAATGCCAAATAAAGCAGAGAATGTATACACATGCTTTTTGCATAAATAGCACAAACTTATATCTTACAGATTCAGTGAAGTGGTCAGATTTGTATCGCCTGTCTGGTGGGAACTGCGGGTGATTAGATGATCTAAAAAATAAAAAATGAATGAAGGTCACGTGTATGAATAAAATCCAATTAATTTCACAACACTCAAGTGAATAATAATAATAATATTTACAATACAACCACTGCCTCAGTCTCTTCGCCAGCTTTCCACAAGATATTTGTCAAGGCCGTAGCGAGGCACCAAGTGCGCTGCTCTTCAGTAACATCCATCCTATATAATTAGTAAAAAGCAATAAAAAAGAAAAGATTAAAAAGATCTACCTATATTAAAAACAAAAAATAATATTAAGAACAAAAATTAGCATACAGAAATAACTTACTAATAACTACCATTATGAATTGACATGTAAAACTTAATAAGATAATTTATTTTCAATTATAATTCTGATGTTTTTATTTTATATATCCATTTTATTCATTTTTTTTACTATATGGATTTTTAAATGCTTTTATTTAACTTAGAAATTATGTTTGCTTGTATGCCTGAGTCAAATACATTAAATAAAAGGGTTGTCTTTTGATAGCCGGTCACGGCCACTTGACGAAGGTGTTTATGCACATAAAAACGCCATTTACCACGGCCTACATTTATGGCTAAGAAAACAGTTGTGTTTATCTTAGCCAATGCAGGCTGCTTGATGGCGTTGCCGGAAATATTAACGGCCTGTTTTGTGCTTCGCGACACTTTATGCGAATTCACACAATTCACTGGTCGCTACCATATCGTCTGACAGTGTTTTGATTTCAAGTGGCCACAAGTTTTGATATCTCTACAGCAGAGCAATTTCATTTGTACTTAAATCACGCAATCTGACTCACTAAGAATTGTCACATCGTCCCCACCCTTCCCTACACAAGTTGGAATTGCCAAAACATTGGGAAAGGGTAGGGCCAAACATGATTCAGATGAGTTCACACAAAAACTCACGCTTTTGCGATAAATTATATGAGACAAATTAAATGGCGCACAAATTGTGCCACTTACCGATGTCAGTCAGGCTCCTGCAACCAAAGGTATTCATTTCCTAATAATAAAATATTAAAGACATAGTAGGAAAAAATAAAAGGATCCAAGAGCAAAATAGAAATCGCATAATACAAATCACCATATGGTCAAAAAAAAAATTGCCGTATTTTAAATGTAAAATAAGGTATACAAAATGTGTGAAAGTCTGAATTTTTGATGTTATTGTAATTTTATTATGGTGGTGTGTTGAAAGGATCAAAAAATCTAATTAATAAGACATGTTTTTTTTTTTCAAATTCGCAAAATAGACATCACATAATAGAAATAAAAGCAAAAAAAAAAAGAAATCGCCGTATAGTCACCATCTTTTAAAAAAAAATAAACCAAAAGTTGAAAAAGGTCAAAAGTTTTTACCTTACATTTAATATTTGTGGCGGGAGTGGGTTGATAAATACTTTGTCTTCACTGAGACAAAAGATATAGACAGAGATATTAAAGACGGAGTAGACAAAATTAAAGGAATCAAAAAAAGTCGCCGTATTTTAAAAATCGTGGCCCGGTAAAGTTACATTTTATTGTTTTAACACAAACAATGCCATCAAGCGGCCATAACCGGCTATCAAAAGACAACCAATAAAAGCTCTATACACAGCTAACTTAATTACAATAGTTATTTCCCTATGATGAAGTCCTATATTTCAACTTCTTAAAAGCAGTCCAGCTCATTAGTTTATATTGCATGTGGACCTGCCAAATCCACCTTTCTACTTATAAAACTATCACAATGTTTCAATTGATTTGCATTCTTAAGATCATAACCATACAAGTTAAAAGTTTCTGAAGATTTTTCTTCAATCACTTGTCTGATAAAGAACTTGAATTTTTTTGAACATTAATTGTTAAACCAACATCTTTAAATGTTCCATTTTAACATTAAGTACATTTTGTAAATCGTCTTTTAAATTGGAAACACATTCACCAGCATGCTGTAAATTCAGAATCTAAGAAGAAGTTTTTAATTGGTTGAAATTAAAAATTCCACCATCAAACCTGTATTGCATTTTGATTCCTGTCTTATTAAAATACTTATAAACAGTTCCAAAGACAACTGTCATAAAAATTGGAAAACGATGTTGGAGTAACTACATATCCATGTTTAACATCACTTTTTATTTCAAATATCTAAGATTTTCCATCCATAGTAATAATATTTCCTCTCATTCCATCATCTAGGATCTGTATAATATCAAAAAAATTTTGCTACAAGACTAACAAAATCATTAAAAAAGTAATATTTTAATTTTTATTCACTGCTCGTAAATTTTCCGGTAAAGAGATTTTACTGATTTTTGTCTTTGGCTTTGCATACATTATTCTCCAAATTCTCTACTTATTACTTCCTTTTTAATAAATCCCATGCACAGATTTCTACACTCTATAATTTGATAAAAAGGTTTTCTTAAAATAAAAAACAAAACAAAAACTTACACGATAATTTGTAATGATTTTAATGAGCACATAAATAATTTTATGTTTAATATGTAACTCTAAGAATATAAACTTATTCTCAGAACAAAAAAGTATAAATGTATTAGTAAGATAATTCATAAGTTTGATTCACAGATAATCATTTAAATGAATTATAAAACAAACCAAAGGACACATAAAAGCGATCATCTTTTATCCAACAAAAGGTGGACATTTTTTACAAGTTCATTTAATATATAGAGTATATGAGCACAGACTTTCACATGACCCACCACTCTCCACACTATCTCATAACACCAATACACTTGAACACACATATGTTGAAAAAGATAAATAATCACTAATTTACATATTTCATGCTAAACCAGCAATCATCAGTTGGTCCAGATTACCATCTCTACACATATATGCTATAAGTGCTCAGATATATATTAAGATAGCCAAACCTCATACTTTAATGGACAGTTATTACATAAGTAGAGATGTCTGCCCATCCCTTGAATATGTATTAAATGGATTATGTCCTGTACATGAGGGGTCAGATTGACTTTAGGTCAACATGGGTGTGACAAGAATCTCGGCCTCAGGGTAGCCTTCGAGCATTCCATCATCAGATTTTCAATTGGATGGACGGTTGAAGAGTTGGAGTGTGGAATAGATTGAAGCCTGTCCATTAAAGTATGAGGTTTGGCTATCTTAATATATATCTGAGCACTTATAGCATATATGTGTAGAGATGGTAATCTGGACCAACTGATGATTGCTGGTTTAGCATGAAATATGTATATTGGTGATTATTTATCTTTTCAACATATGTGTGTTCAAGTGTATCGGTGTTATGAGATAGTGTGGAGAGTGGTGGGTCATGTGAAAGTCTGTGCTCATATACCCTATATATTACATATATAGACACAGGTATATAATAAGCCTGTGTGTTTCAGTTATTATATAAGTTCATTTAAATGATAATAATTTTTATTAGTTATTCACTGATTAGAGGTTATCCAATAATGAATATTTCTGTAGTATTATACCACTTTCATGCAAGGTAGGGCCATCTTGGGGATTGTAGATCTTTTTCACATTTTTGGACACATGTTTATGATTACGTTCCTCCACAAGGTGCTAAAAGTGGATAGAAACCAGTCCCTACTTTGTTTGGGGGTAGTGTACTGAAAATTATACTACAGAAATACTATTTAAACGATTCTTGGGAATCTAGCTTATGAATTACCTTAATACAATATTTGGACTTGTTTTGTTCCATGAATAGGTTTACAATAATTTTTATACTGGAATAAGTAATTTAAATGTTTCTTACCTGGGTTCATGATCAAAGGCACCATCTCCAAATAAGAGAACTTGTAATATACATGCTTGCACTGATGCAAGAAGTCCACAAGGACCACCCTGAAAAAAAACTGTTTTTCAGTAATTGATGTTTTTTTTTTTTTTTAAAAAAAAGACATTCAGAATATTATTTTATCAGTAGCATTGTGATGCAATGCACTATGGCTTCTCTTTTATCAAAAGTCAGGAATCTCTCAACCACTATGCCCATAAAAGCCTGTTAGCCACCTTACTTTCCTTTCCATTCCCCACCTGAAGTTTTCTCCATATTCTTCTCGATCCTGCTCCATTCCATTTCTAAAAGATCCCCCTTATCTTTTTCCAAACTCAGCATAAAAACCAAAACCCCATTTTCTGCATAATCACTTTGTTTATATTTATTCTTCCATAACTTCATTATTTGTACTTTTCTGCTTGTAAGCATCTACATTTAATTCGTAAATGTCTAACATTTATCATGCCTTCCTTACATAACTTGCAGACTAAATCCGCCACATTTCTCTATTTATTTATGTGTTTATTCGCTTGTTGCTAATGATCAGTAAACTACTTTCCTTTCTATTATCATAAATTTACTTTCACCCAATATTCTGTTCTCCATCTCTCCAACTCTCTATTTTTTATTAATGCATCATCTATTCTTCTATCCCATTCTTTGCCACTATAATACTCAACATTTCTCCTAACACAATCATGCCACTTTTTGTACAAGTATACTGACATGAAGTTTGTATCCAAATCTTCTGCGTATCGTACTATCTTTCTCACTCATCTTATTGCCTATCCTTTATTCATAACCCAATTAAATATTATTTTGACTATTCTCTTACTATCCATAAATTGCAATCTATCAAATATTTTCATTTTGCTTCTCTCATATAAAAATATGACCATCCCATTTCTCCTTGAATTGCCTTCTTTGCCGGCCATACATCTGCATCTAATGCATGTCTTCCTACTTCTCTTTCTACTTTTTCTAAGTAATCTAACAACCCTTTACTAACACATAATGCATCATTACCATAAATTAACCCTGCTACTGTCACCCCTTTCCATACAATTCTTGCTACATCATATTAATTACATGAAAAGACTGTTAATTTCTTTATCAGTCTCTTTCTTTTCTTTGCATTTATCAATTTTTTCTCCCATTCATACAAGCAATTTCTCTGATTACTTAAGGCGATTCCCAAATAGTTATACCTATTCATATTTAAATTTATATTCCCCGATAAAAATTGTCCTCTCTTTCCCCAGCATTGACCATCATTATTTTTTATTTTTCTTCAATAAATTTAATCCTCATCTCTTTATCCATTCTTGCGCACATCTTCAGCGTAATTTCCATACTTTCCCTACTTTCTGTATGCAAGAAGATATCAGCAAATAAAAGACCTAATAATATATATACTTTCTTGCCATCTATTAATGATATCCCTATCCCTCTTTCTAGTCTTTCTGTTGCTCTCTCTATTTCTTTCAAATATAACAAAAACTAAATAGGTGACATAGGGCATCCTCATCTTAGTCCCATCCCATTTTTAACTCTGATTCTTATTTCCATACAATTTCTTAATAAGATCCACTTAGGCTCCATTCATTCCTAAATTTACTAAACTTACCCATAATCTATTTCTATTTACTCTATTTTGTCTTCTCTATATCTATAAAAACCACTGTCTACCGGTATTCCTACTCATATCTGTAAGTTGTGTGACTACAAATAAACTACCTTTTTGTTATTCTATTCCAGAGCCATCTAGTGTTAGCATTGCTAATCAATGGAACTAGGTGATAGAGGATATAAGCCATAAGATACTCTGGGACTAAAGATATGGTGGTACTCATTACAGTGTATATTAATTATTCAAGCTTACAGTAAGCAAAGAGAATGACTGCTGAAAGCATATGTTAAACCTAAATGCAGAGAAAGTCATGTAATGGTTTTGGTTTTAATTTCACCCAATCTATTATTAATTTTAACTGAGAATGTTCGGTCTGACTGTGGATGTTAGTTCATGACACTGTGTTGGAGCCAGCAAAATTCCTTAAAATAAACTTCTGTGTTGTTAATCCTCAAAGATTAGATCACTAAAAGTTTTTGAGGAGGAACTATACACTATTTCAATCCATACACTCACTATTCAAAAAGATATAAGCAAACAAATTCTATGATACAATAGCAACTATTTTTCCATTTAAAAGCGGTATAGCGTCTTATTAATTCTACTTATTTGGATTACATGAATGCACATTTTACGATTCACTTTTTTTATTCTTTCTGAATTTTAATGTGGTACAGTATTTTGTGTAATAAAATGTTTTCTAAATTTAAAGCTAAAAGTTTCACAAAATTTATGAAAATTCGTAAAATATTTTCTTAAAAAGGAAATAAAGATACGATACAATATATTTTTTACTAAACCGCTAAATATCACATGATCACCATTCTTTATGCTTTCACAAGCTGTTTAACACAGACGCAAAACTCTCCATACAGTAGTGCCACTTAGTGCAAGCCGAAGTAATCAATGGACGCAGGAAGGTTTGTGCATAAAATCCCTATCTAACGCTTACGCATCCCCAAACAAGTTTCTAACTACAAACTAGTCTGGGGATGAATAGGCACTTGATAGGTATTTTATGCACAAACCATACTGCACCCATTGATTACTCTGGCTTGCACTGAGTGGTGCTACTGTATGGAGAGTTTTGCCTCTGTGTTTACATTTTTTATTATATAATTTTTTGACTGAATATGAATTAACGGACACACATAGTCAATGTATATATGTAAATGTGCTCCTCGATTTATTACTAATAATTTTTACATTATTATTTTTAATTTTGTTTATACTATAATCTTCATTTATATGTGCATATTGTTCACATAAAAAAAGCATGTGTATTACATACATGCTAGCATGCATATTTTATTGGAATTAAAACTTATCAACAAATATGAGCTATTATGCACAATATACAATGTATGTGAAAGAGTAGTGCCATCCTGTGCCTACCAGAGTAATCAATGGATGCGAGAAGGCACTAGATAGGAATTTTATGCACAAGCCTTGTGATATCCATTGATTACTTTGGTTGGCACAGGATGGCACTACTGTATGGAGAGTTTTGCCGGTTTAATAACAGTTATGTGCTAGTATAAGAGATGGTGATCGTGTAATGTTTAGTGGTTTATGTGAGTCTTGGAACAAAATACATCGGATACTGTGCCCCCCCCCACACATTTCAAAAATATTTAGAGTGGGACTTTTGAATATACGTCATTTATGTACATTCTTTCATACATAAAATGTAAGGATCTGTGTATATTGATAAGATTCAACGGGAAAATAGGAATAAAATTAGAAAAAATATATATTTAAAGTAACTATTTTTATCGGTATAATTTACAAAGCAATGCAAACAAACAAAAAGTTGAGTTACCTTTTTCTGCACCAGGCCAAATTTCAGAGTCTCGTAATTTGCAAAAGTAAATCCCTGTTGATTCCATTCTTGGGAGAAATTTACCAACGAGGAGCCAAAACAGATTTGCTTTAAATTCTTTTATAAAACAAACAGAAAGACAAAAACATTAATATGGTAAACAAATGGCAAGAAAAATTAACATAATAAAAAAATTACAATTTTCCAACTGTTATAAAGCAACATTAAATCATTATTAAAGAAGGTAAAGTATTATCACTTGATAGTAGAAACCTGTAGCCTTCTCCAACACTTGGTTTGAAATGACTTAATTATTTATATCAAGAGTGTTAAAAATTTTACAATACTGAGAGCACTATTTTAGTGCGAGTCTAAAAATCAACCCCTTCCCATGGCAGTAAATAATAACTATTTACTCACTACATGACACTTCTGAAACATAAAACGTTTTCCAGCAGACTGAACCTACATCCAACATTAAATAATAGTTTTAAAAATATTCACAAAACATAAGAATTTAATTGGTAATAGTAAGGTATAAAGAATATTAATGGCAAAACCATAATACAAAATAAAGACATAACTAGAAAAAAATATAAACAAAACTATCCTGCAGGGGCTTTAAGAAAACTGTATGAATGTCAGGATTTATCTGGGAAATGTTCTGCCCAGCAGCTGCTTCTATGGACGACTGCCAAGATATTAATTATATATAGGGTCATCAGACAATTATACCAAATTCTAAGTAGTGAAATAGTATAATAAGTTCAACATTTTGTATTTTCTATATAGGCAAATGTTTAGTAGGAACAATATAAAGGCATATAAAAAATAGAGTTTAAACATAGAAAGCAATTGAGTAAAATAGAAACAGGCATGGTTAGAGATGATAAAAAAAATGAAAAAAATAAACATTATAAAAAAAAAGTGATGTAGATAAAGATTAAATAAACAAGAAAATATTATTAAATAATATAAGAAATCGACAAGATTGTGTCACTGTTCAAGATCGTGGCTTTAGACAGCTTATATTATATATGAGGTTTAAAAATTATGTTTTAAAAAAAGACCACCATACTGCAGTAACCATGAATATATGCAACCAATGCTACTGTTAATAAATCAAAGTTATCAATAGTGACTGCAAGGGACAGGACTACAAGGATGTCTTTAACGGGCATTTCACTGTGATGTGGAAGTGGTGACCCCTCACTATGTTAAACTCCAATAGAACAATGGGGAAGACAGTAATTTAGCATAAGTCTCATGACATGTGCAAGCTTAAATTAAATTTCTGGTACTTGGATCAATTTTTATCTGACAAGTGAGATGAAATATAAATATATATTGAAACGGTTGTCTTCAAGTCCCTCACCGTTTCACCAACCATCCTAATAACCCACTCGTCTGTGCTAAGTTCAAACCTGTTTAATAAGTCTAAATTAAGATTTGTAAGCTAAAAATTGCAATCACGGCTATATAAACAGCATTATATACGCACATACGAAAGAACGCTATAAGTGAATAGTATTGCCAGAGTTATAGCGTATAATTTTATCGCGTAATATTTTTAAACAGTAATAATGTAGCGTCAATTTATTAATTTATTACTTAAATTCGTATGTGGGAATATAATCCACCTATATTGAATATACATATATAGCATAGTGGCGTGATTAAAATATTTATTAAATTTTAAGTTTCATTTTTATTATAAACCAATTTAATGTAAAAACACATTGAAAGGGTGATTGATTGCAAATGCGCTGACAAGTTTCTTTTTAAAAGAAAAAAGATTTTTTTTTCTAAAAAATAAAAGTATTTTCGAGAATTAAAACTTTAGTAAAGTTTTTGCTGTAAACAATTGTATCAGTATATGCCACACCTGCCTTAGGTTTCTAAAAAGAAAAGCCAATTTTAAAATAATCTAGCTAATTGATTCTAAATTATTTTGGAGACCTCGCTAATTAAAAATATGTTTACAGCAGGGATTTTACACATAAATTATAAAATCAGAACAAAATTCCTGACTAATTAAAAATAAAATCTAATATCGGATTAAACTGATTAAAATTCAATTTAATTAAAAGTTGATAATCAGAGAAAAGTTATAACACCTAAAAGGAATGTCAGCATGTTTGAAGTCAACCACTAATTTCATAAGCAAATTAAAAATTTTGTAATCTTGATGGAGATGAAATTCCAAGGTGTGTGGGCTGATAAGGCGATCATTTAAAAAAGCCATGTAAAGTGGAGGAGCCATCTTAGAGCTTTTACTTTTTTTTGAAACCTTGACAGCTTTGAATCTTTGAAATCTTTACAGCTTGAATGCTACATCTGTGAAGTTTTGCCTTCTTTGATCATCGTTAAGCTTTGGAATCCAGCGTGTATCCTGAACCAAAAGCAACCGTGAACATTTTGACATCCAGTTAAGACAATAATTTTTATAACTGTGCGAGAGAAAATGTCGGGCTAAAACAGGCAGCCTTGGCTAAGCTCCAGAGTGAAGGCGACGGGCCTTTACTTCCATCCAAAAACCACCATCACCAGTATGCCGCCATAACAGCTCCGCTCTAACCGTGGGAAGAAGATGATGCCGCAAGCCGCCACAAAGACTCCCGTAACTCCAGCTCAAGTACTACAAGATGACCGGTAACCTCACCATTTCTAACTGCAGTTCAATATATTAATTTTCCTTTAAGTCTAGACTTATAAAATGTATTTTAATTCTAAAATCTTGAATTCAAGTAAATTGCTAAATGTAAAATTTTATTCTTAAATTTAATTATATAATTCTGACCTACTTTCTAATATTTCCTAACTAAATGATTTTAATAATTTTATTTTCAATTTTCTCACTGCAGTTGTGACTATGGTTTCTTTATTTCTTTTTTATTTTTTTTAAATATAAATTATATGCTAATGCCTCGAAACAGCGGGCGTGCAATATTAATAATAAAGAGAAGAGAGAATGACCCCTCTTCATTTAATAATTATTTATCGTAGCTTAATGCACGCTGTTTCGAAACCCTCTTAAATAACTGTTAAGAATTGGCTATGTGCTGATTATCATTTTGACCTTGATTATTTAATTATTTGTTGGCAATTTTAAAATGGGAATCTTGTTTTAACCCAAAGTAAATTTCAATTTAATTTTCACTAAGCAATATCCAAGCCTTGAATAAGTATATTTGTTATCTATTTCATTTTGTAAAAGCCCTCCAAATATACTTTTTTCCCCTTTTTTGTTTTTATTAATTAATCGCGTAATCAAATGTGTTATTTGAGATTGAAACTAGACAGCAAAGAATATTTAAAAGTACGCCCACGTATAGCATATGATATTAAAAATGCTATATTAGAGTTGGCGCTAATGATTCCACTGATTAGCTATCGTTCTCGTGGCTAAATATTAAATTATTTCAACTCTTTTGCTTGGCGGATGTGATAATTTTATTATACATTTAAACTTTCTCGTTATGTTGCATTTTTCTTTAAGATGGGACTCGGAACGGCCATCCCTCTTACACTCCTTGGGTCGCACACGAATAAGACCTGACGTCAAATTCCAGGCAATAGTGTTAGCTACCCCAACCCTCTTTAGCAGCATGGCGATCGGTCATAGGGCTCCGGTGTTGATCACAAAACCCTAAATATTAATCCATCCGCAGAGCAACATTTATTATAACTGTTTACCAGCGCTATAGCGCATTGGTTCTTTTGGTTGCCAACTCTTCCTCCCTTAAATTAAGTTTCAGCCATTGTCTGACATATTCAAGAGCTAGTTTCGGTCTCATGTACAATAGTTTGAAATAATAATATTATAGATAAATTTGACTTTAAATGTTTCACATATATGAGAAAACAAGGCTTCGTCTGATTGCTTAGCTGAAAACCATGGAATAAGAGGGATTAGCATAATCTGCCCCATAGCTACAATGCAGTGACTGATCAATAAGATAATAAAGCAAATGATGAAAACAATATTTAACTTCATCAAATAAAATAACAAATGTAAAATAATTTTAATTGTAAGGAGAGAAGGTTAAAGCGCTCTCCAAAATGTTAGATGCTACGCGCATTTTAATTGTAAAATGCAAGAATAATATAGATAAAATCGTCAAATTTAATCTGCAAAAATAAACATACAATTTAATAAATTACTCTGATCTCGATCTTATTTATTTCAATCCAATTCAAAATTCTCTATATTATATATGTGATTTCCGATGCATTAATTAGTTTTAAATATATACAGTTAATAAATTCCATTTTTTTTTGTTATGAGTCTCATTGCTTCTCCGTGACCTATGTCGGCCGTGTGGAAGGAGGTATACTACGTGTAAGTTCAAGGTGGTCATTCGTAGGGTCTTGAGTCTTGGAATCCTGGCTTACGAGTTGAAGTGCGGTCGGACTCGGGATGTTACAGTCCTAGTCTGGTCAGCTTCGGTCTCTTTTGCTTGGATTCTGAATTCTGTTACGCGAATGTACAAACTTGACTGTTACAATATATATGTGTGAAAGCAATTTATCACTACGGATCTATTTTTAAAACTATTATAAAAAATATACTCAAGCAGGAGAAAGAAGAAAAAGCAAGAAAAAGATAAAAGGAATGTCTTTTATAATGTAATGATAGAGAATGCAAGAGATATGAAAATTAGAACAACTAAATATATATATATAAAACCAAAACTGTCTAACACTATACTAGCAAAAAATAAAAATGCAAAACCATAAAACAATACAGTACTAGATTAAATTCAAAATTTTACCAAAATCCTTACACAACCATGGTTTCATCTACTACAAATAGACCTTCTCAAGTGAAAATCAACCTAAAGGAAAACATATATATATATATGTTTTCCTTTAGGTTGATTTTCACTTGAGAAGGTCTATTTGTAGTAGATGAAACGATGGTTGTGTAAGGATTTTGGTAAAATTTTGAATTTAATCTAGTACTGTATTGTTTTATGGTTTTGCATTTATATATATATAAAACAGTTTTATTGGTCAGAAAGTTTGTAAATAGTTTGAGCACAGAAAATGCCAGAAATGGAATTGAACTGAGAATCTTGGATCCAGGATTTGACACTAACATTACATGATATTGGAAGTACCAAAAGTAAAACTTATCCAAGGATTTTAGATCCAGTGTCTGACATCCTATCACTGCAAGATGCTAGAAGTATCAGAACAGGAAGTGATCCAAGGATTTTAGATCCAAAGTTTGAAACTATCACTGCATGGTGCTAAAAGTACCAGAACTGGGAATGATCCAAGGCTTTTAGATCTAGGGTCTGATATCCTATCACTGCATGATGGTGGAAGTACCAGACTGGAATTGAAGATTTTAGATCCAGAGTTTGCAAAGTTTGATACTCTATCACCTCATGGTGCTGGAAGTACCAAAAATGGAATTGATCCAAGGATTTCAAATCCAGAATTTGACACTATAACTGCATGGGGCTGGAAGTACCATAAATGGAATAGAAGATTTTAAATCCAAGTTTGATATTCTACTGCTGCATGAATCCAGAGTCTGAAAATATAACTGTATGGATTAGTGCAGTGATAAGGTGTCAGACTGCGGATCTAAGGTCTTCAGATCAATTCTAGTCCTGGTAACTCCAGCATTCAAACTTTTTATGAAATATTGAACAATATAGTAGTTAGATACTAAATTGTATAAAATAATGCTTATTATTAATAGGAAAAGAATCAAAAATGATATTGTGAGTTTAAAAGAATCATCATGCTAAAATGTAAAACAGTTACAAATAGGAAAGAGGTAAATATTGTTAAAAATGAAGATAAATATGACTCCTGCTGAAGTTTAATGCAGCAGATTGATAGACGTGAACTCAGGGTCCACAGACTGCATCTCAGCTGTTACTTGAGCTTTGAATGAACTCCTTAGCAATAATAAACCATCTGACTGAAAAGCTGAGAGGGATTGAATAAGACTAACAGAATAACTTTTTTAATCGGAAAATCTTTATCATACTCGATTATTCTTTGTTGCTATATAAACATTTTCTTTTTTACTAATATAAATAAAGAAAACACTTCTTTAATGTATTTTATGCAATGCAATACTTCATATATTACACTTGTAAAATATCTGACAGTTTCGACTGTTCATCAATCGTCCTCGGAGTTGCTTCAAACATTAAAAGGAGCTCTGAGGAATTACGTTGAACAGTCAAAACTATCAGCTATTTTGCAAGTAACATATTGTAGGGTATTAATTCTAAACTCAAGTGAGACCCAATTATTCCAGAAAAGGAAGAGAGAGGGAGAAGAAAAATGTTATACATTGATTTATACACATATATGTTGGTGTATCTTGATATAGTTTGTTTTAAACTAGATGTTCATTTTTGATCGAAATATTTATGTAAACATTTTATGATGGGGAAGATTTAAATCCTAGATGAGATGCATGGATGTGTGCCAGTGGTGGACAGACCTAAAATAAAATGATAAAAGGGGTATGAAATGATAATAATAATAATAACCAGGTGAGAGATTAATTTTTTTTAGTATCGATTCAGTGAGTGCAGAAATTAGACAGAGCTATGAATGAATATAGATTAAATCAAGCACATTTAGATAGAATTATCCATTTATGGGTTGTGTACATTATAATATTATTGACAAGATAGGGGGAGAGGTATATGCATTTTTATTTCGTTTATTAATTATATGAATATCACAAAGGGACCAAATTATTACACTACGTGAAATGACATTTAAATATCATAATTAAAATATGTGCGATACTTTTCATTTTCATTTCTTATTATTAATCATTAAAAGTTCATTAATTCTAGGAGTGATTCTATCTTAATTATCTTGTGATGTAACTATTATTTAGTAATATTGAAATAAAATTGAATCAGATGATGAAAATTAACTGCTTATATGTTTATTTATGAATCATAAAACTCTTATTAAATGTTGCTAATGAATCATCATCAAATAAAGGTAACTTATTAACACCTTTAAAAGGTGAAAGGAGTAATTTTAGTTAAGTCATGATAAGTAGAATATTAATTATATATATATACAATAGTTCTAGTGGTCGAATATGTGTTTGGGGTCTAATTCTCTTTGGTGCCTATGATGGAGAACGGGGGTGATATTATCACCATAAATTATTTATTTAGGAATTAAATATGCACAGAATAACAGTGTGAATGATTTGTTTTATCTCTGAGCTACCTTAGGTAAAGTGATTCTAAGATCCATAAGCCGATCTTATAGAGGTGGGACTGTAAGATCCATAAGCCGATCTTATAGAGGTGGGACTGTAAGACCCATAAGCCGATCTTATAAAGATGGGATACCGAGTGATGTTCCAAGGGATGGATATTAATTGTCCCATCCCAAATAATAGGACACAAACAGATAATTATAGCTACACAATGTTGGACCAGGGATTTATGTATAGATGCTAAGGGCCTCTATATTCAAATGAATGAAACATTGGTATCTTCAAATTATTCCGGTATAATATATAAAGTGTTGCCTTGTATAAAGTCTATGTAAAAAATGTCTTCATTATTTATATTAGCATTAATGCAGAAAAGTTAGTGAAAGAAAGAACATTTAACTTTTTTTATTGACACTGAAATGTTTTGACTACTTTCTGCCATCTTCAATTAAATATATATAGAGAATTTCACTGAGTATAAAAATATTGTGTTCTCAAAATATGTTAACTGTTTTAAAACAGATACAAATATTTTAATATCAATTTAAAAAGGCATGGAGTTACAAAGGTTTTACAATGTCAAATATTTTGACGTATATTAAAGCAACATAAAAGTTTGTAACGAATTAAAATATGAAGATAAAAAATCGAGCAAAAACAACCAATTAGAGGATTTCTGATAAGGCAGATGATTAATAAATTTAATCCAATGAATTCATTGCCACAATATTTTGGTGAATTTGCAAATCGTAAAGACAATTTTTGCTTTTCGGTACTTGTTTCTATTTTATATTTGTAGATCCTTTATTACTCATTCATTACTCTTCAGCATTTCAGAAAGTTTCCTTTTTTGGAATTTGCAATTCACTTCCTTGTTGGGTCATCTCATATCCATTTTGATTTTTTTCTCATATTTATTTTCAATTGCTTCTTTAACTCCATTCATAATTCATCTGTTTTTTTTTTCATATGTCATAGCATCAGCCAGGAGGCGAACCCGCAATAACCGTCTGCAACCAACTGCTTGCAAGGCCGCTGCGCTGACCTCTTAGCTAACAACACTACAAAACTCAAATCTATTTCTGATATTATTTTAAAATGTAATGATTACACTGGATTAGCTCAGTCAAAACACGAACGTGATCAATTCACAGTTTATTTTAACAATTTATCCAGGTTTATATAACTTTCTTGGATTTAATAAACTATTTGAGATCTTTTAGTTTAGAAAATCCTATCAGATACAAGACTATTCCAAGTCAGTTCTAATGCATCTTTTGACACTGCAGTCCTATTTCACACAATGATTCCTCACTTGGGAATAGATCCAGGAATGGCTGTTCAATATAAAGTTGTGGTGTTATTGTCTTTTCATGAAGAAATTAATTACTTGTCCACCAACAAACCACTCCGTCATTCAACCAATTGCCAAATAAAAAGCTACCTACAACTGAGCTAACTGCTCATGAGTAAGCTACTTACTACTGAACCAAGTGCTTGCCACATAGATATTTCCAAAAGTGAGATTACTGCTTAATAGCAAGTAATTTTACTACTGAGAAAATTGCTCGCCAGTAAGCTACTCTATCACTAAGACAACTTCTCTCATGCAAGCTGCTCTGCTACTGAGCCAATTATTTACCAGTAAACTACACATTTGCTCAATAATAAGATACTCTTATTACTGAAACAACTACTCACTAGTGAGCTATTCGACCAACGAGCCAATTCTTTACCATTACAAAGCAAACTATCAAAACAACAAGGAAGACATTTCATAATAAAATAGTACTATGTATATTTTATAACATGAAAAAAAGTTTACGCACCATTGCTGTTTCCAGTGTGATAGACTGACCATGGTTGACAGCTATCTGATTTATCGTTATGCTTCCTTTTAGCTTCTTTTCTAGAAAATCGTAATCTTTGTCATCGATCTCTCCAATTTCTAAATCACCTAATCTGTTGGAGTTTAATTTTGGAGGGGACTTACTGCAAATATATATATATTGCAAATTGAACATTTTCATTACATTTAACAAATTTAATTACTAAAAACAAACAAAAAAAAACAAAACAAACATATAATTCATGGATATGATGTCAGATCTACATAGTTATGTGAGTGAGTTATCCTGGGTTTGAACCTTTCAATTTTTTTTAATTTCCAAGTTATTAACTTGGAATATTGTAAAAGAGTAAAAAGTATCTGCCAGGTGCATATGAGCATTAGTTTCAACTTTGAATCCTAGTCTTCACTGATGAAAGCAAAGACTAGAAATCAATCTAAAGATGGGATTTTATAACATTATGTCAAAATGTGTAAATGGTTACTCAACCTTAACAGTAAATAGTTCTACAGTAAGGTAATAACTGCACTTAGTGTATTTTAAAAATTACTACTTCAAGAGTTTTTTTGCAGAAATGCTATGCTCTGTGCGATTAACAACACTAGTAGAATGACAGATTCCAGAATTTTGTATTTCGGAATAGATTTTCAATCAAATAAAGTAAAAAAAATCTACACTGTTGAACTCAGTCTGCCACTTGAATATCACGACTCCCGTGCAACTAACAATGTAATCACTTTAGCTAGAGAACTTTGGCACAGTGGAAAAGCATTTCTAAATACATAAGGCAACACTTTTAACAAGAATCTTTTATTAATAATTCAAACATTAAAATAATTTTTCTGTTTCCATAACAATAAATTGGAATTATGTCACCATTTTTATGACAATTAGGAGCAGTCCTAATGAGATTAAACTGTTTGACTTAAAATAGTATTCCCAAAAAGTAGAGTTTTAATAGGACTAAACTACTTCCAAGCACCGATTGATTACTGCCGGCATTTTATGTTTAAATGAGTCACAAAAGTTTATATCGCCTAGACAGAAAATATGATTTATAATCATCTTATAAAAACATTTAATGATATCTCAATATTAATTATGGAAAAAAGAAGATAATCCATGGATCTAAAGACACAACAAAACAAAAATAGATAAAATGTCCTTAACACTAGCAAGTAATCTCTGTACTGTCTGCTTTTTAGAAGCCCAAAAACCACCTTCTCCCCTTATGATTAATTGGAACAATAAGATAAATATTGATATGTTGAGTATAAAGAAAAAATAATATATCCTTATACAATTTTTTCAAAGAATATTACACTTAACTCAAACATCATCTGCAAAAACAAGATTTATGTTCTCAATAGAGAAATATGATTGAATCAAGAAGTTAACTAACTGAAAGAATTAAATTTCAGCATGAAATGCATCTTGGGGGTCATTTTTCTTTTAATGTGTTTAAATTCAGATGTTTCAAGAGTGTGTGGTGGAATGAAGGTTATTAAGTACATCTATAAAATATGTAATATAGGAAGCATACCAATAGTTCAAACAAGCTCTTATTAATAAGTGTGGTAAGAGAAAGATATTTAAAATTTCTATCTAGAATATTCCTATCCCTAAGACCAACTGTTTTTGAGCTTTTGGCTCACCTCAGTGAGGAGCTACAATATTCACACTAGATCTAAAATAGCAACTCAAAACCCGGCACTTATTTAATATGTAACATTTAAGTAGAAAATCTGAAATTTTCGGATATGAAAATGTCTTTCTCTTACCGCACATCAATAAGAGCTTGTGTGAGCTATTGGTATGCTCCCTATATTACATATTTACTTATAAAAGCAATGTTATGCAATATGTGATTTGCTTTATTGATTACCTATAAAATAATATATTTACTTATTAATTATACAGTAAATAAAAAATAAAATAACTCCAAACAAGAATAGAGTTATGGTGAGGAATTATTTATAATATCTTCCAAATTCCAAAATTAATAACAAAAAAAAAAAATTAAAAAAAATATACACATTAATCACGTGCAAAACATACAGCAAGTAAATTTATAAAGGTTAATAATATAACTTTTAATAGCTCAAATATAAATAACAATAATGTAGAAGTACTGAAAACCTCCAGCTAGCTATATGTAAACTAACCATCAGCAAATGCAAGTATCGAATGGACTTACCTATATTTTAGTTTTGATTGTATAAGCGTACCATTTCTGATGTATTCATACGCATAGCATGATATACGTATACCAACGTAATTTCGTGGCAACTATAAACTATTCTAAAATCACTATAACTAATTCGCCTTTCCCTCTAACTAAATATAGTGATTTCAGAAAAGCTTATAGTTGTCCTGAAATTACATTAGTATACATAAATTACGCTCTGCATATGAATGTCAGTAAATTGTACACTTATGTACAATCAAATAGTATAGGTGGATCCATTCTATACTTTGATTTGATGATAGTTTACATATAATTAAAAAGCAAACCAACCCCCCTCCACCATCTAAAACCAAAGTGTTTGTTTATTAAAAACGAAGAAAAACGAAACATTTAAGATTTTAGTCCCAAAAAAAATTCATACTATTTTTGAAAAGTGTTAAAAAAAAAAATACTATATATAAAAAAAAATAACGTACAGAAATTTTTAAAAAATGAAAAAAGATCGTATATAAATGTCTTAAATTTACCGTATATTTTACTGTATCGTCAGCCCGTGACATGTATATTGATGTGCATTGGGCGAAAACCAGCCCCATCAAGTGGTGGAGTGTATTATATGTACTAGTACCGGTTAATAATAATAATAATTTAAAAAATCAATAACCATAAAAAATAAAATAACATGCAATATGATAACCAAAGTTTCAAACATTTTTTAAATATAGGGAATGAAATATGAATAGCATCTAGTGAATGAACAACAACGAAAAAATTAAACCATATGACATCATTTCAAATGAATTGTCTGCGATTACTTTCCAAATTAAAGTCTGGTAATGGTTGAAAATTTATGACTGTACATAATGAGGATAGTGCATAAACAGTACAACCATCCTAAATAGAGATATTAAATGACAATACACTTTGATTACAAGCAACTTAAATAGTCAACAAAATTGATCTAGACAAGAATTTCATTAAATAATTAACTTGGTGTAACTTAGAACATAGATATGCAATATCCTAGCAATCAATAAAAACTCCCCAATAACAATAGTTATCAATCAATACAAAAACTTGCAATGAATCTTACACTTACTACAAATGGAGATATTAAACAAGACAAAACTCTCCATACAGTAGTGCCACCCTGTACCAACCAGAATAATCAATGGATTCCAGAAGGCTTGTGCATAAAATCCCTATCTAGTTTCTACTCATCCAATATCCCCAGACTAGTGAGGATCTAGGTGCAGTGCTCTCAGATCCAAAGCTCGTCACTGATGAAGGCCACAAGCCAGAAACTAGTCTGGGGATATTGGATGAGTAGGTACTAGATAGGGATTTTATGCACAAGCCTTCTGGCATCCATTAAATACTCTGTTTGGCACAAAGTGGCACTACTGTATGGAGAGTTTTGCCTTGTTTAATAACAATTATGTGCTAGTATGAGATAGTGATCATGTGAAATGGAGATATTAAGAGAATGTGAAGAGTATTTATAAGAAAAAAGAATACCTCTCACGTTACTATGATTGACCATTAAACAGTTCAGCATAAACCAGTTATTAATTAAAGCAAAATCTTTATTAATCATCGGTTCAAGATTATATGAAAGAGCATCATAAGACAGAACAATAATAAAAATGATAATACTCTAAATACAAATCCACATTTATTTATAATTACCATTAAAAAATGGCAGTCATTACTAATTAAATTATTTTTATAAACTTAAATTATAAATATATGTAAATTAGTAAATGTTTAGAGAATTATTATTATTATACAATTTATAAATCTATATACATGAGTATGTGGAAATTATTTTTATATACTGTCAAAATAACAGCACTACAACATAAACTAATGACAATTAATATGTTATCCATTTTAAAAGTGAATGTAGGGACTATATTATGAATTAACCTACTGATTTTATTTTAAATTGAAAACCCTTTACAGCGATTTCTAAGTGTAATTTATCCACTCTACTTTGAACACTTTTTAGCAAAAATCCATTTATTATATGTATAATTACATTTCGACTGTCCTGCAGCCTTCTTCAAAAGTGCAAGACAGTTGAAAACATAAGATTGTCTATGCATATATGTACAATAAAAGGTTTTTTTTTGCTGGCAGAGTGGATAAATTGCATTTATATAAGATATTCCAGCAAAATAAAGGCAGTGGTGAATTTGGTAATATTTCTGAATGATTTCTAAAGCTAATAACCACATACAAAGAAGAAACAAAGAACAGTAGTGATGAATATGACATTGTAGATGATATTAAACATTCAAATTTTATTTTAACAGACAATAAAAATTGTAATATTAATATCCATGATAACTAGTAAAGTTTAATTTTATATATAGCAATAAAAAGTAAAAGTTTTAAAACATCAATCATTTCGAACTGTATAAAAGATAAAAAAAAGTCAATTCTGATTGAGAATATTCTCGAACCTTTTTCAAAAATAAGTACAAAAAAAAATTAAGATTTTTTACAGCACAAAGCAATTTGAATATATAAAAAAAAATATTATTGCTAGCAACATATGTACATGTAATTAAAAAATATTTTGCCCGCACTATATTATTTCACTACTATCTTATTAGCTTATAAATTTTTGATTATTACATTTAGTACAATCCAGGATAATGTCTTTTTAATAATTTTCTATCACAAATCCATTCCTTTTCTCAACTACAACGTGCTTAATTTTTCCTGAGTCATGAAATCTGAACCAATGGTCATCTTTTTAAACACGTTTATTTAGTCTGTTTATTTGGCTAAAATTTTGTAAACAATTTTCACCATCCTTCTATTAAATGGATTTTCAAATTTTGTATACATGTTAACAACACAATATTTCAAAATTGTCCGGCTGGACAACCAGCCAAGCAATGTTGATAGGCTGAATTTCAAACCGAGTTAATAATATCGATTCAGTAATGGATGGCAGTATATTTTTTAAAAATTCATTTCAGTGAATTTCATGACAAAGCATTTACAGTTAATGAAAATAAAAATAAAAACAAATGAAGGATGAAATTTTAATTTCTCTTGATTGTTTAACTAAAACTTGCTTTTTTTAAAACACTACCTTCATAAATGTAAAAATCTTTTAATGATTCTTAATGTATGTGAATTTAATTTCAAATACTGGAAATATGCCGATATTGATTACACTCTCAGTTTTGAATTTGAATATGAATAATTACAAAAAAATGAGTTGCAAAGTAAGTGGATACTAAAAAGTAAAAAATAATATACGTAGAAACATTTTAATTATATATATATGTTGTTAACTCTTCTTAGAAATTGTAATTCAATTAACATATAAGTGCTAGGAACGCTTAGATAAGAAAAGATTAAGTTCCAATGTTTGCTATAATATTACGCTAAGCTGCTTTTGATATCTTAGAATGATATCACCAGCCATTGCTAGGAAATTGATATTAGTCTAATATATCAAAAGCAGCTTAGCATAATATTATAATAAATATTAAAACATAAGCTTTTCTTATCTAAGTATTCCTAGCACTTATAAGTTAATTAAATTATCGAAACATTTTGTAAAAAATGCTTTTATTTAATTTGATGAGAAAAATACTAAAAACCAAAATATGTTTTTTCTTTAAGCATGATTTTGGTTGTTATGTGTTACATGAAATTGAAACATGGGGTGTCCATAAATTAAATAACTTAATCATTATAATAGCATGGACAACCATAAGTTAATTCAATCATTATTTTTAAAAGTAGTGATTCAATTACTTAATTTATGGATGCCCCACAAGGTACATATGACAACCAAAATCGTGCTTAAAAAAAAAAAACTAGTTTTTGGATTTTAGTGCAATACTCATTAAATTAAATAAAATCATTTTTTACAAAATATTTTATATATATATATATTATTTAAAAGCCTATTTAATCTTCCATTTTGTTTTTTAAATCTTATAGCAGTATCAACAATTTATTTTTATATTTCTTAAGTAATTACCACAGGTTCTTTTTCACAAAGTCCATATTCTACAAATATATATTAAAATAGGTCAAACATAAATTCAAATATAACTTACTTATAAGTCTTTTGTTCATGATATAATTGAGAATAATTCTTTTTGTAATCCCCTCGACCTATAGGATCTGGTTCAATTTTTTTTCTCCTATAAAGAGACAGGTAACTAGAATTAGTTTTATTTGAAACTTTTCCAGATTTATTGACTTTCTTGTCTGACAATGATAGTACGGGTGATGGCCAGCTGTCGGGGGCTTCATTTGTAAATGCTGGTGGAGTTAATGTTTCTGAGGCAACCTGAGCTAAGGTTCCCTCCAGCTCTCCCATGAAAGGATAAGATATTGCTGTTTTCTCCATAACTTCTTTCAAAGATGGTTCCTGGAGATTTAAGTTATCCATTGGGTTCTAAAATAAAATTTAAAAAAAGTCAAATCAACAAATGTAAAATGATTATTTAACACGGACTTTATATTTAAATTACTTATTTACAATAGAACAGTTTAAAGAAGTCAAAATAAATAATATCGCTTGGGAGATCGTAAGAAGTTTGAGCACCGGAAATGCCAAAAATCAAATCGATTCAAGGACTTTACACTCCAGAATCTAACACTTAACCACTGCAATAAACTACGCAGAGCATTTAAAGTAATTATTTAAAGCAAAATAATTATTGTAATAATTTAAACTTTTTAGTCATGTTTAGCTTTAAATAAATAAATCGAATAATGTTACTGCTTGGGATAAGTCAGGTACTCTAAGTATGAGAACAGAAATTGATTCAAGGACCTCATGCTCACGTCTGAGATTTTACCAATGCACAAAATCACCCATATATTTTTAGCTTTTATAACTACTTTCTATAAGTAATTATTTGTGTGACATTTTGTTTCCTTAATAGCACAAATCTATCTGCATACAGACATACACAGATTATTTTTTAATTAAGTGTGTGAGAGAGACAAATTTTTATCTCAATATATATACCAGATGTGTTACGTACACACAAAACAATTATTAACTTTCTTTGCACACACAAACATGACTTGTATTCTTTATACCTAAGCAAAAAGTGCAATCAATGTATAAATTCAATTCCTAAAATAATTATTTTAATAAAATAATAATCGAACAGTTTTATAGCTTTGATCAAATTGAAATCAATTCAAGAACCTTAAACTCCTAAGTCTAAAACTCTTATCACTGCCCTAAATCATGCAGTAAACAGCCATGACAATGTTCGTCTTGAATGTGTTTTAATATTTTGAATTTAGAATCCTTAATTTTGGGAGAACATTGAAGATATAAAGCACAGGACATTATATATACATAAACATTTACCTGTTCAGGATAAGTAAGAACATTCTCATCTATTTTAACGTCCTGAAAAAAGAAAAAAAAACTATGGTAAAAAAAAAAAAATTTCAAAAATATAATTCAAATAATAGATCAGTCTTAAACTCAACACATTTCTAAAATATGAGCACCATTATATTAATTATTTGTTTTACAGAAGGTTACAAGCACTCTATACAACATTTATAAACAAGAAAATAAACCTAGATGGCGCTAGCACACTGCCTGAATAAAGAATTATAAAGTAGTTATTAAGAAGCAAACTAAAAAAGGGGGAAGTAAAGGTTATGTGGGATAGTTACTTAAGAAAAAAAAGAAGTAGCTAGAATAGAATTAAGATAGTGTGGGAGGAGAGAAATGTGAAAAATTTTGGAAGGATATGAAGAAATAAAGAAAAAAGGATTCTTTTAAAGAAATGTTTTTATTCACATAAATGCAAAAAAAAATTTTAAATAAATTTATTTTTTGGTGCATTTAAGTAAATAAAAGTTTTTTTTTAAAATATATATATTCTGCTTTTTAGTTTCATATAAGGTAATTAGGAAAGAAAAAAGTTTGGTTCAATTGAATACCACTAGATGGTAGAACTGTAAAGAATCCCTTATTGATAAAAGGTATATGTTAGATAACGTGTTTTATAAGTGAGAGATTGAAAGAATTGAGTGAGAGAAATGATGATACGTTTGTGGATGTGGGGGATTTTTTTATTGGGAAGAGGGAGTTATTTGGTAAAGATGGGTTGCACTTAGGGAAACAAGGAAGTGAAGTTTTAGGGAGTCTGATTTATAAAGAATATAGTTCGGGAAACTTGTAAAGGGGGGTGGAATTTTAAATTGTAGTGTTATTAAAAATAAGAAGAATGGATGGGATGTAAGGATTAAACAAAGGGCAGTTGATTTAGATATAAGTGTAGATGTGGAAAGGGAATGGGTCTGTAAAATAAATGGTAAGCAAGTTATTTATAAACATAATGGAGAAGAAAGAATAAAAAAAATTTATAAAAGAGTAGTTAGGAAAGAAAAAATTGTTAAAATTGGGTATTTGAATATGCAAGGTGGTAGAAGACCAGAAAAGTGGCAGGAATTAAACAAAGCGATTGATAATGAAGAGCTTGAGGTATTAGCAGTAGTGGAAACACATCTAAGAGAAGAAGAAGAACCTGTTTTGGAAGATTTGGTATGGCAGGGTACAAATAGAAAAGAGAAAGGAAAAAAGGGTGGTAATATAGGTGTTATATCAAAAAAATATTTAAATACTGTTAAATGCCAAGAACATGTGTAGTTTGAAATAGGGTTGGGAAAACAAGAATGGATGGTGGCTATAGTTTATATAGCTACTGGAGATAGTCAAACTATAATGGAATGGAACAACAGCATATATGAGTGCCTAGTTAAGGATATACAGAGTTTTAAAGAAAAGGGGAAGAGAATAATGGTTATAGGAGATATGAATGGGCATATTGAAGAAATTGATGATGTAGATAATAAGAATGGACAGCTTTTGAAGAAATTTTGTCAGAGTAAATTTGAGCATTGGAAACTTGGTAGAGAAAGAGGGAATGAATAAAGTACGGAAAATAAAGGTGTTTGATAATGAAAAGAGAGTATGTAATAGTGATCATAATTTTGTTGTAATTGAAATGGTTAGTAATGTGATGGAAAATAGAAATAAAAGTAGAAACAATAGTGAAAGATGTGGATGGAGAGTAAATGATAAGAATAAGTTAGAAGAGTATAAAATGCAAGTTGAAGAAACCATGGAAGAGTTGATTGGAAATGAGTATGAGGACTGGTGTGATGAAATAGAAAAAGTTGCAAATAGGGTTTTAGGTGAGAATATTCAGAAAAATAAAAGTAATAGAAAAATGAGAGTTAGTAAAAGTGTAAAAGAGAGGAAAAAAGCATGCAGAGAATATAAGTGTGCTATTAAGAACAAAGAAAATGAAAAAGATATTAATGCTAAATGGGAAAAGTACTTAGAAAAGAAGAAGTTAGCTAAAATAGATAATTATAGTGAAAGACTGAAACTAAATAGTAAATTATTGGATGATATTAATAAAAGTGGAAGAGATGGGAGTAAAAAATTTTGGAATTACATTAAAAGGAGAAATTTAGGGAAGAGAGAGATAGTATTACTGGATGAGGAGGGAATAGAGTGTAGCTCTAGAGAAGAATTAGAGAGAATATTGAATAGTTATGTAATGGATATAGAAAAGATGTTAGATGTGAAGGACAGAGGGATAGAAAATATGAAAGCATATAGTAATGGGAATATTGCATTTACAGAAAATGAACTGAATGAGGCAGGGAAGAAATTGAGAAGTGGTAAGGCAAAAGGATTAGATGGATGGGCAGCAGAGATGGTAATGAATTTGGGGCATAGGGCAAAAGTAAAGTTATTATCATGTTTTAATAAGATGGCACAGAAGAGTTTTTTCGGGTAGTTGGAGTAATACAAAAGTAAGATTATTATTTAAAGGAAAAGGTAAGGATCATAGAAGTTAAATAATTATAGACCAATTGCAGTAACATCAGTTTTATATAAAGTTTTTTCATATATGGTGGCTGGAAGAGTTGCAAAATGGAAGAAAATAATGTAGTGGGGGAAATGCAAGGAGGTTTTAGGTCAGATAGGTGTATAGGAGATAGTTTATTTATAGTTACACAACTTATAGATATGAGTAGAAATTCAGGTAGACAGTTATATATGAGTTTTATAGATATAGAGAAGGCATATGATAGAGTGAATAGAAATAGATTATGGATAAGTTTAGCAAATCTGGGAATGGATGAAGCTTTAGTGAGTGTTATTAAGAAATTATATGAAAATAATTACTATACATATCAATTAGGGGATATAGAATCAGTTAAAGTTAAAAATGGGGTGGGACTGAGGCAAGGATGCCCTATGTCACCAATTTTGTTTGTGTTGTATTTGAGTGAAATGGAGAGAGCAATAGAAAGACTAGGAAGAGGGATAGAGATACCGTTAACAAGTAGCAAGAGAGTATATACATTGTCCGGTCTTTTTTTTGCGGATGATGTCTTTTTGTGTGCAGAAAGAAGAGAAGATATGGGAGTTATGCTGAGGACATGCGCAAGGGTGGGTAAAGATATGGGGATTAAATTTAGTGAAGAAAAATCAAATATAATGATGGTGAATACTGGGGAAAGAGAAGACAAAGATTTCTTATTGGGGGATATAAACTTAAGTGTGGTGAATAGATATAGTTATTTGGGAATCATCTCGAGTAATAAGAAAAATTGCTTGGATGAATGGGAGAAAAAATTGATAAATGAAGCAAAGAAAAGAAAGGGATTGATAAAGAAATTAACACTGTTTTCATATAATAAATATGATGTAGCTAGAATTGTATGGAAGGGAGTGACAGTAGCAGGGTTAACATACGGCAATGATGCATTATGTGTTAGTAAAGGGGTATTAGATTGCTTAGAAAAAGTACAAAGGGAAGTAGGAAGACATGCATTAGATGCTGAAGTGTGGACAGCAAAAGAGGCAATTCAAGGAGAAATGGGATGGTCAAGTTTTTATTTGAGGGATGCAAAAAGCAAATTGAAAATGTTCGGTAGATTGCAGTTTATGGATAATAAAAGAATAGCCAAAATAGTATTTAATTGGGTTACAAGTAAAGGGCAGCCAACAAGATGGGTGAGAAAGGTAATGCGGTATGCAGAAGATTTGGAGGGGGATGCGTAAGAAGATTTGGATAAAGAAGTTATGTCAGTATACTTGTACAAAAGATGGGATGATTGTGTTAGGAGGATTGTTGAGTGTTATAGTGGGAAGGAGTGGGATAGAAGAATAGATGCATTAATAAAGAATAGGGAGTTGGAGAGATGGAGAACTAGTATGGAGAGTAAAATGAGTTTAAATATATATAAAAGTAAACGGAACATTGGGTGTGAGTTAATTTATGATAATAGTAAGGAAAGTAGTTTATTGTTTAAGGCTTGAACGGGATCTTTAGCAACAAGGGAATATACACGTAAATGGAAAAATATGGGTGATTTAGTCTGCAAGTTGTGTAAAGAAGGCATAGAAAATATTAGGCATCTGTTACATCATTGTAAATGTTTGGAATCAGAAAGGGTACAAGTAATGAAGTTATGGAAGGTTAAATATGAACAAAGTGATTATACAGAAAGTGAGTTATTGGTTTTTATCCTAGGTTTGGGAAAAAATAAGGGGGATTTAGATATGAAGGTCATGGAGTTGACAAAGATTATGTTGTGGAAATGGAATGGAGCAGATTATGGGAAAACTTAGGGTGGACTATGGAAAAGGAAGGTAAAGTGGCTAACAGGTTTCTCTGGGCATAGCTGCTGAGAGATTCCTGACTCCGTTTAAGGAGAAGTCACAGTACATCACATCACATAAATATTTATGAGGGACAATACACATGGTCTAGGAATAATATATTTCACACAATAGATTATGTATTAGTAGAGAAAGAGAGAAATGAATAAAGTATAGCAAATTAAAGTGTTTGATAATGAAGAGAGAGTATGTAATAGTGATCATAATTTCTTTATAATAGAAATGGTTAGTAATGTGATAGAAAATAGTAATAAAAGTAGAAAGGATAGTGAGAGATGTGGACGAAGAGTGAATGATAAGAATGAATTAGAAGAACATAAAATAAAAATTGAAGAAATCATAGAAGGGTTGGTTGGGGATGAATATAAGGGCTGCTGTGGTGAAGTAGAAAAAGTGGCAAATATGGTTTTAGATGAGAATATTCAGAAGAATAAAAGTAATAGGAAAGTGAGAATTAGTAAAAGTCTAAAAGAGAGGGAGAAAGCATGCAGAGAATGTAAGTGTGCTATTAAGAACAAAGAAAGTGAAAAAGATATTAATGTTAAATGGAAAAAGTATTTTTAAAAAAGAAGATGGTTAAGATAGACAATTATAGAGAGAGAATGAAATTGAATAGTAAATTGTTGGAGGATATTAATAAAAGTAAAAGAAATGGGAGTAAAAAATTGTGGAAATACAATAAAAGAACGAATGTAGGGAAGAGAAATAATATTACTAGATGATGAGAGAATAGAGAGTAGCTCTAGAAAGGAATTAGAGACAATCTTAAATAAGTATGTAATGGATATAGAAAAGTTGTTAGATAACAAACATGAAAGCATATAGTAATGGAAATATGAGGTTTACAGCAATGAGCTGAATGGGTTAGGGAAGAAATTGAAAAGCAAGATGTTTACATGAATGGGTAGCAGAGATGGTGATGAATTTAGGAAATAGGGCAAAGTTAAACCTATTATTATGTTTTAATAAGATGGCACAGAAGAGATTTGCCAGATAGTTGGAGTAATACAAGAGTAAGGCTACTATTTAACAGAAAGTATAAGGATCATAGAAAGTTAAGCAATTATAGAGCAATAATGGTAACATCAGTGTTATATAAAGTTTTCGCATTTATGGTGGCTGGAAGGGTCACAAAATATGGAAGAAAATAATATAGTAGGAGAAATGCAAGGAGATTTTTGATTGGATAGCCATATAGGAGATAGTTTATTTGTAGTTACACAACTTATAGTTATGAGTAAAAATACAGGTAGACAGTTATATATGGTTTTTATAGATATAGAGAAAGCATATGACAGAATAAATAGAAATAATATGTGAGTAAGCTTAGTAAATTTGGGCATGGATGGAGCTTCAGTGGATATTATCAAGAGAATATATATAAATAATAACTATAGGTACCAATTAGAAAATATAGAATCAATTAAAGTTAAAAAATGGAGTGGGACTAAGGCAAGGATGCCCTATGTCACCTATTTTATTTTTTCCGTATTTAAGAGAAATGGAGAGAGCAATAGAAAGACTATGAAGAGGGATAGAGATACCATTAATAGATGGTAAGGGAGTATATACATTGTCGGGTCTTTTATTTGCGGATGATGTCTTTTTGTGTACAGAAAGAAGGGAAGATATGAATGTTATGCTGAGGACATGTGCAAGAGTAGGTAAAGAGATAGGGATTAAATTTAGTGAAGAAAAATCAAAAGTGATGATGATTAATACTGGGAAAAGGGAAGACAAATAATTTTTATTGGAGGATATAAAGTTAAGTATGGTGAATCATCATCATCAACCATTATCAATCCACTGCAGGATGAAGGTCTCTCCAAGTTTAATCCATCTTCTCCGATCTTTAGCTTCTCTTCTCCACAACACCCCTGCACATTTTCTTATTTCATCCATCCATCTCACATGTGGTCTCTTTCTGGGTCTTTTACAATCTCTTGGAATCCAGTTTAAAATTTCAATTGTCCATCTATTATCATCTCTTCTAGCAATATGTCCAGCCCAATTCCATTTCAATCTTTTAATTTTTTCAATAAGGTCTGTAACACCTGTTCGTTGTCTTACCCATACATTGCGTTTTCAATCTCTTCTTGTTACTCCCAACATACATCTCTCCATACTCCTTTGAGTGGTCTGAAGCCTCTGTATTGCTCTTCTATTAAGTGTCCAGGTCTCAGATCCATAAGTAAGAACTGGTAAAACACATTTGTTAAAAACCATCCTTTTCAAACACATAGGCATATTTCCTTTTAGTATCAAGTTATTTCTACCAAAAGCACTCCAACCAAGTTTAATTCTATGATTAATTTCCTCCATTATGTTTCCATCTGTATTAATAATCTGATCAAGGTATTTGTAACTGTTAACTTCTTCTAATTCTTCATAATCAATCTTTATTTTCATATTTTGAGCAAATCGATTAAACATTACTTGAGTCTTTTTAACATTTATCTTTAGTCCTACTTTTCTACTTTCATCTGCTAACTCCTGCAACATTTCCTGCAACTCTGAAGCATTATTTGCAAAAACAACTACATCATCTGCGAAATCTAAATGACTTAAATACTCTCCATTTACTTTCACTCCTTTAGTTTCCCATTTTAATCCACAAAATACTTCTTGCAACACTGCTGTAAAGAGTTTTGGAGATATGGAATCACCTTGTCTTACACCTTTCTCAATGTTGATTTTTCCAGTATCATTATGTAATCTAATTGTTGCTGTTGCATTTTTATAAATATTCTTTAAAATATGACAATATCCTGGATCTATACCTTGATGATCCAATGGTTTAATCACTGAAGAAATGTGTATAGAATCGAATGCCTTTTCATAATCTACAAATCCAAAACATAATGACAACTCATATTCGTTTTTCCTTTCTATGACTTCTCTCAATACCTGGATATGATCTATTGTACTAAAACCACTTTTAAATCCAGCTTGTTCTCTTGGTGAATAGATATAACTATTTGGGAATAATTTTAAGTAATCAGAGAAATTGCTTGGATGAATGGGAGAAAAAATTGATAAATGAAGCAAAGAAAAGAAAGGGATTGTCAAAGAAATTAACAGTGTTTTCATATAATAAATATGATGTAGCTAGAATTGTATGGAAGGGAGTTGCAGTAGCAGGGTTAATATATGGAAATGATGCATTATGTGTTAGTAAAGGGACATTAGATTACTTAGAAAAAGTACAAAGATGAAGGCATGCATTAGATGCAGCTGTGAGAATGGCAAAGGGGGCAATTTAAGGAGAAATGGGATGGTCAAGTTTTTATATGAGAGATGCAAAAAGCAAAATGAAAATATTTGGTAGATTACAATTTATGGATGATAAGAGAATAGCCAAAATAGAGCAGACAACAAGATGGATGAGAAAGATAGTTTGGTATAAAAAAGATTTGGATAAATAATTTATGTCAGTATACTTATACAAAAGGTGGGATGATTGTGTTAGGAGAATTGTTGGGTTTTATAGTGTTCAAGGAATGGGATAGAAAAATAAATGCATTAATAAAGAATAGGGAGTTGGAGAGATGGAGAACTAGTATGGAGAATAAAAAGAATTTTAACATATATAAAAATAAATGGAATATTGGGTGCGAGTTAATTTATAATAATAGGAAGGTAGTTTACTGTTTAAGGCTCGAACAGGAACTTTAGCAATAAGGGAATATATACATAAATGAAAAAATGTGAGTGACTTAGTCTGCAAGTTGTGTAAGGAAGGCATAGAAAATATTGGTCATCTGTTAATTGAATGTAAATGCCTGAAAGTAGAAGAGTTATAAATAATGAAGTTGTGGAAGAATAAATATAAACAAAGTAATTATACAGAAAGTGGGTTCATGGATTTTATGCTGGATTTGGGAAAAGGGAGATTTAGATATAAAGGCCATGGAGTTGATAAAGATTATGTTGTGGAAATGGGATGGAGTAGGGTAAAGACGAATATGGAAAAAACTTAGGGTGGGGAATGGAAAGGGAAGGCAAAGTGGCTAACAAATTTCTCTGGGCATAGTGGCTGAGAGATTCCTGACTCCATATAAGGAGAAGTCAATTAAAAATTTAAATTTTCCAGTGAAATTGTTTGAAAAGTCTAAAAAAATTTATAGACATCATTAATATATATATGCAAAGTTTCAAAAATGGGTGAAAATTAAATTACAAGATTTTATCATGGTAGATTAGAAAAATTGGGTAAAGTTAAATAAAAGCATGTAATAAAAAATGTTTTATAATTAAATGCAGAGGGAAGTGAAAGGACAGGGGACAGGGAAGAATTTTAAATAATATTTAATAAATTTGTAGTAAAATTTTTTGGTGAAGTAAAGTTGATAGGTGAATTTGATTCATTAAAGAGGAATAGGCAAATTGAAATATATAAAAAAAGAGGCTATCGAAAATGTTAATCGGGTATAGAAAAGCATGCAAGGGATGGTTTAAAAAAAGTTTTAATAAAACTATAGATGATAATAAGACTGCAGATTATTAGTTAAAGAAATGAAAAAAAAAAAGATACAGCAATATCAATGATTTCCATAATTTATGTATTTGCATATATTTTAATGAAGAAGGTTGGGACATGGTAGAAAAAATTAAATTTTAGGGGAGATTCAGAATAGATTTCATTAAGGGAAAAGGATTAGGAATATGCCTATAAAGACAGTGGATGACTATTTGTGCCATTTTTTATATATAGGAAAGACTTGTGATAAGATGGATAGTAATAGACTGTGGAGAAGTCTTGAAAGTATGGGAATAAACTTAAGGCTGCTAAGAATAAGCAAATAACTTTACAAGGACAATTTCTCTAAGTACCAATTTGTATATATAGAATCAGTGGAAGTTAAATGTGAAATTAGGTTGAAAGGAAAATACCCATTATCATCTTTACTATTCATTTTGTTTCTAAGAGAATCTGAGCTTGAGGTAGAAAGATTAGGAATAGGAGTAATGATTTCTATAGTGGAAACCAGAATACAGAATGCAGTAGTTCTGTTTATTTGAGATGATACCACGTTTTTTGAAACAGTGTAGAAGATATAGAATTAGTATCAGAGAAATGTGGAGGACAAGAAAAAGTACAAAACTTAAATTCAGTAAAGAAAAATCTAAGATTTTAATATTTAGCAGAAAAAGTAAAATTGAAGGATGGGAAAATATTAATCTGTGAAGAAATGGATGTATTTTGTTAAACAGAAAAAGGAATTATATAGATAATTGGAAACTAGAGTAGAGAAAAAAAAGCAAAATATAGAAATTGAACTGTTTACAATCTGGTGTGTTTCACATATAATAAATATTTCATATGTAGAGTTATACGGAGTGTCGGTACCTATTTTTATGATAATCTTAATATTGGCCGAGAACTCAGATATTTTTAGATAGAATACAAAAACAGGCTGATGTACAATGAATTGCGGACGGCAAAGAAAACTATTGGAGGCTGAAACGGAGTGGATTTCCCTTTTAATGAGTGAAATCAAAAATATTGGAAGGTCACAATATATGACTTAAAATAGACTAATCAAATAGTATTTGAGAAGAGAACAAATATGACAGGCAGAAAAGTTAGATGCTAAGTTAATAGGAAGAAAATTTATTTCTATGTATTTATATAAGAAATGGAATAAATATTGCAGGAACCTAATTATAAGGAATGAGGAGAAAAGATAAAGTTAGATAGAAAAAAAAATTAGTTTGTAGAAAGTGCTTATAAATTAAAAAAAATAATTTGGAATTATATAAGAATAAAAATTATACACAGTATGAAAGATTCATGGAACAACAAGTCAAAAGATTAAACCTTAAACATCACCTGATCACATGGCACTACTGTATGGAGAGAGTTTTGCCTATTTTAACTCCGGATAAGTTACTAAGATAATTCACAAGCTAAATTCCTAAAGAACCATAAAAAATAATAAACAGTCTTCTATTTTAAAAATAGCCCATCAATTTCAACATATATACCGCAAACCACACACAAACTTCTTTATCAATCTTGATTTACTATAATATGAATTATTATAACGTATAATAATATACTCCAATGTTTTGACTATATTATTTTATAGTCTTTATTATTTTAAGAAAAGTATTTAAGAAACAAATGTAACGAAAAGTTAAAAACATTGAGGATTGCCAATTCCTCAACAAGCTTTGTGATAAATGCTTAGCCAGAGAAGTTCTACCCTGGCACCTCTCTGAGGAGTGCCAAAGCACGAAACCATGGTCAGGGGTTGGGGGGAGGGGGGTTCCTGACAGATATTTTAAATGCTTTCTCTGGCTAAAGCATTTATCACAAAGCTTGTTGAGGAATTGGCAATCCTCAATGTTTATAATTTACAAGCTTAAGAGAATAGGGTCATGTGATCTATGACTCTTATTTTGACTAATGAAAAGTTAAGATTGTTTGTTAGAAGAGTTTGAAGGTAAGAGATATTTGTATTTATCATATGTATTATGGAATATTTGTATTTATTGTTTTTTATGTATTTTTTAGTTGTTTCTTGATAAAGACTATAAAATAATATAGTCAAAACGTTGAAGTATATTATTGTACTTATAATAGTTCATATTATAATAAATCAAAATTTATAAAGAAGTTCATGTGTGGTTTGCTGTATATATATTTAAATGGTTTGTAAGTATATATTATTCCTCATATACACTTTAATGTAATTTTTTTATATAATTCCTCCTTAATTTTTCTAATAGTTTCGACTTTCCTGCAGTCTTCATTAGAGCTTTTTATAAATAATGACCGCCTTCATCTTTTATATGCCAAAATAACAAAAGATGGGCATTATTTATGTTATTTAAATGATTCTTTAGCAATATATCTTGTGAATTATCTTAGAAACATATCAGGACTTATTTATTTCATGAATAGGCTTATATTCTCAGTGTTACATATATGATAAAAAGAGTTCATTCTTATTTGGCGCAATCACAGAAGTTTAAGACATTACAGAAAGAAGATAAAAATAGAATAAGAATATGAATTGTAGATTATGCACACAGATGGGAGAGTATTGATCACATCCCTCTGGAGTGTAGGATATTGAAAAATATAAATTGTATGGATAGTGAGGGAAATTTAAAGATAACAGGATAGAAGAAGTAGCGATTTTATGATCTGGTTTTAAATCTTGAGGACAGAGTAGAAGCAATGAAATGACTTTTATTAAAATGGAAGAGAAAGAAAAAAAGCATCAGACTGGAAAAATAATTGAAGATTATTAAAGATAAGCCATTTTACATCACATAACGAAACAGCTGCTGACTTAGTTAATGTATTAAAAATGAATACTTTTCTGTAAAAAATAAATACATTAAGAATCACAATGAATTAAATCACATCTAAAAAAACAAGCTGGTTGCTGGTCTTTTGGGGTAACTCTTTCAACTCTCAGGTTAATATCCCCATCTCAAATTAATCATCATGGAAGTCTGATTTATAAAAAAGGATGCAAATTAATTTGCAGATGCTGACAAAAAAAATATACAAAATCTGAAAAAGAACCCTTTTGGGCAGTCAGTGGGGCTTGAAATGAATACTAAAACTGAATCTCCTTACGTTCTTTAATTTTGAACCGCCTTCCCATTTTCAAGGTAAGGTGTGATTGGTTTAATTGTGAATCTTATAAACAGTTGAATCAGTAGTAAGAAAGGCTGAACACAAAGTAAAAGGATTCTTAAATAGATTACTCATTGAAAAAGTAAGCGTACTTTACAGAGTATGTTTTCTTAGTAAGATCTGACTTAATTGTTGTAAAATTGACCAATATTTTTGCTTCTGAATAATTACATGAATGAAATACCTATCTGTATTCGATATAATATTTATTGCTTGGATAATCAACTTACTGGTAAAGTAAATATGTCATTTCTTGAAGCAATATTAAAACTTCACTATTTACTGTATTTTTAAATTGCTAAACCCTATTGAATGATTGATTAATTTTTTACCAATTGGTAATGTTTAGAAGTTTAAAAAATACAGGGAATGGCGCGTGTAGTTTTTAATATTTACTGCATGTATGTGTTATAAAGAACATTTGATGAATATATATTTTTCATCTATATACTTTTTAGTATTTTTTTAAAAAGTGCACTTGATAACTATTGTAATCACATTTTTTGAGTATATGAGCTCAATTACTGAAAACAAAATAATGGGCATCACTAATTTGCCAATAGAAATAAAATGAATGATCGAACGGTGTTATTACTTAGGCGTTCATAAGATATTTGAGCGCTAGAAGTGCCAAAACTGGAATGAATCTGTTTACATTAGACTCACTGTACTAAACTATGAGGGAATTTGGCAATTATAGCAATACTAAGATGAAACGATACTAATTAACGAAGTATTATGTTTATATTTGGTTATATATATAAATACAAACATGTGTAAATATATTTTATAATATATATTTATTAGTGAAACATGAATACAAACATACACTCGTAATTACAATATATTTTACAATGGCCATACTTCGCCTGATACCGTTTGGCAAAGTATATCTCCTAATTCTAGAGTGAACTGTGGAAGAAATTCATGTATCCTTATAAAATTCCTATCACTTCCAACTGCCTCTTGGCAGCCTGCAAGTTAATAGGTACAGTGACACTTCTAGTTGTACTATGACAGCTTATCTTGTGTCAATATTTGTTTCTAGAAGCTTTCTGTTCTGAATATAAACTTGTCTCACTACATCAACCATTTAACAATGATAGCTATTGTATGGAGAATGTGTATTCTGTCTTTCAGGTTTGACAGTAATTCTTTGGAGAAAGTATAGTTCTTTCTGACATTACGTTCAAAAAGACTGACTATTTATTGCTAGATTCCCATCCTTAATAGAAATATTCGGATTCCAGTAACATCACTGCTTATTGGCCTATTTTTGTCATTGGCTATGTGTTATCTCTTTGTATATGTATTGGTTTGCAGCAATGAATGCTCAATTCGATGTAGATAAGATAGAATCGGGACTAGTTCATTATTGGAAGGCAAGGTGAGGTATGACATATATATATATAAATATTTTTAAAAATCAACATATTTTGTCTTACACAGATAAAAAAACCGCTGAAGTACAAAAAGAACAATTTATTAAATTATATTCTAGCTATGGATATAATCCTAGAAATATTACGAATATATTATATGATAATAAAAATAATATTAGAGGGAATAAAATATTAAATAATATAAAATGGATTAAAATTGCATATACACCTAAAATTTATGATATATTAACTAAAAATAAAAATTATATGAATAAAAATATAAAAATAGGATGGTCTAATAGTAAAAATTTAGATATATTAATAGGAAATTATAAGATTAAAGATGATATGAAATATATAAAAGGGAAGAGCGTCGTGTAATATACTAAAGGGATATGTAAAATGGTTTACTATGGACAAACATCAAAACAATTAGAACAAAGGGCAAAAGAACATAATAGTGCTATTGAAAGGAGGGATGATAGATCAGCATTATATGTTCATTATTTAAAATCTGGACATAAAATAGATTGTATTAAAAACATAAGACCATTAAATTATATAAAGGAAATGAATAGAAGGAAAATATATGAAACAAATTATATAAAATATAATATAAATACATGTATGAACATTTACAAAAAGTCAATTGATTTAATGAATGATTGGGTAATGGATAAAGAATGGAAAGTAATATAAGGGGAAATAAATAAAATGATAAAAATGTGAATTATAGGAAATGTCAATAGATGTCGCTATATACGTAATATACGTGTTAGTATTAGTACGAGGTATCATATTGAGAAGGGTAAAAAAAATTGAGAATTACCGAAAAAGGCTTTTATATATATAATTTTTCTGTGATGTATTTACAAGTTGTTATTATTATATAATAAAGATTTATATTATATTTCATTTCTTAAAGATAAACAACAAAACGTTGGAAGTAAAAATTGCTAAACTACTTGGCTGGCTAAAATAAACCAGAGTTACTATTCAATATTATCTAAAACCCTTAGTTGAATTCTACGTTAAGTTAATTACTGCTACAAAATCTGTAGGAAAAAAAACAAAGAAACAGATGTGGAAAGAAGTAACTACTAAGAGAAGACTTGAGCCTACAGCTTTGCTTCTTATCAGTATTACATTAATAATAACAGAGTATCAGGAAGTTCAAACAATACAATTACTCAAGCTTACACTAGATGGCACTACAGTAGAGAATACTGTAGAAAATCTGTGAATATGTTACATCAGCAAGAGTTAAATAAAAATCACTGGCTTACTAACAATATATACTAAGAAAATTTTTTAAAAAATCAATGTAAATCACAAGCAATGTCACAGTAATATTCTAAAATATTAGCAAACTCGTCATACAGTAGTGCCACCCAATAGAAACTATAGTAATCAAAGGACGCTGGAAGGTTTATGCATAAAATCCCCATTTAGTACCTACTCATCCAATATCCTCCAGATTAGTTTCTAGCTTGTGGCTTTCATCACTGAAGAGCCATGGATCTGACAGCACTGCATCCAGATCTTAGGATCTAATGCAATCCTCCAGCTGCTACCAAAACCGTTGATTACTAGGCTTTCACTGGGTAACACTACTGTATAGGGTTTGCTACTGTTTTAACAGCTTGTGTAAGCATAGAAAATGATGATCATGTGATGTTATAGTAACATTTTTTGGAAATTTGTAGTACATAAACATATATTCAGTGGAAAGTACGTCCAAAAATTTTAAGAATCTTTAATAGAAATATATCATAAACAGAATAAAAGAAACTCTTTCACTTAATTTGTAATATTCTTCGATGTAATATTTATTAAAGAAAAAAAATTGTATAGCTATCCTCAAGATGTTATGACAAGTTAAAATGTACCATTTTGTGCAGCTAAATAAATAAGTATTTATTAGGCTATAAATGTTAATTATCTGCATTTGTTACCTTCTATAAAGTTGAATAACTAATATTCCCATACTATTTCATCTAATATCAATGACTGTAATGTGTCTTTCTTATTCATAATGAATTTTATTCCAATTAGTTTCCAATATTTGTGCTTTTATAGTGAAGTACATTATTCTTTTCAAATCAATTGGCCGTCCAACTTTTCTTTTAACTCCACAAAGTTTGACTATGTTCCATTTAATATAAGATACTTCTCTCTATTCATGTAACCTTCCTTCAGTTGAAAGTAATCTACAGTTATGAATAGATAGATTGTCATCAAATAGTAATTTAGATCAGTAATCTGATGATTCTTAGCATTGGTCTTCAGCCACCAGATACTGCCTCAGAAGTATTAAAATTTCCTTCCACTTCTTCTTATTTGCATTGCTGAATTATATACAATATAATACACCATATACACCTTCAATGACACTTTACAATGCAGTTTAACATATGATTTATTCTATTTCCTTACAATTTCAACTGTCCAGCAGTCATCATCAGAGCTTAACCTCAGTACTCTTTCTTTCAGGGTACTGAGGTTTAAAGCTCTGATGATCACTGCTGGAACTGCTGGAAAGTTGAAATTGTAAGGAAATAGAATAAATCATATGTTAAACTGCATTGTAAAGTGTCATTGAAGGTGTATATGGTTTATTATATTACTACCTCGGAACTGATAATTTTATAGATTCCATGATTTATTTTTATTTGTCATGATTGCAAATATAGAAAACAATGGCAACCACATATACATTTTCCCTCTGCCTTGAAGAATATACGATTCAATGATCTCCATTAAGAACTATTAGTATGTGAGAAAGCAGATCATGATGTTTCTTGATCATAAATTTAGAATTAAAGATTATTCAGTTCACCACATTAGCTGATATGTGTTGCTCAGCACTTATTTGTATTCGTTTACCACATGAATAATTACATTGTAACAACGGCCACAATGATAAGAACATATGGAATGGATATTTAGAATGTTACGCTTGGTTCTTTTAAGACTTCAAAGAGGAATTAACAAATCTCCTTTCAGTTAATATTAAGCCTTTTTTTGGCAAACCCTTCTACTTAAAAATATATTTATTATTATATTACAACATTCCCCAAATTTATGTTTACAACTTTGATCAGTGACAGCAAATTTATTGGGAAGTTAGTTGGTGTACAAATATACAGAGCACGTGTCAAAATTTTTATCTGTTAGTGTTTGAAGTTAAACATAGACATCATTGGTCACATCTTCAACTAATAGGTAATTCTTTCTATGCTCGATATGGCTGATTTCAAATACATCTGCAATTCTTTGATCAAGAATCATCAGCTGGTGCTTAAAAGGACATTGATGATGTTCAAAAAAAAATCACCAAGGGTTGTATCAAGTGGTCTGTGGATATCTGCCAATAAAAATGAAACAAAAAAAAAGGTCAGGCAACAGTAGTATCACCATTTAGCAGCACAATATTTAGTAAAAAACATTATAATGATATTTTGCCAAGCTACAATTTGAGATTTAATATTATTTTGGATCAATGTTGTAAAGACATTTATTTACACAATGGGTAATTAATATACTCATGGATCCTAAAGATTTTACCTTTTTTAATATTCAATTTAAACTATTTATCTGAAATCTTTAAATTTACAACTTGCTTGTTTTAATGCTTTAAATGCTTACCACTTTAGGTGATCCTTGTAGTTTTGGTTTCTCTTCTTTGGGTATGGGATTGCCTAGTTTTGGCTTCTCTTCTTTGGGTATGGGATTGCTGGGCAAAGAAGGTAGCAGTTCTCCTCCAGGTGTGGCTACTTCACTTTCAGAAGGCACTTGGACATAACGGTTGACCATGAATGGTGAATCTTCGGGGTGCTGAATAGACGAACTGACCATTTTTGGTTGAATTAAAGTTTGATTACCATGATTTTTGTCCAAAAAAAATTTTGTTAAGACTTCAATCATAGCAGAGTATGGATGTTCACTTTCCTAGAATAATCAAATAATAAATGATTAATAATAAATAAATCCATCTTTCTTCTTATCACTATAAAATTCTTGTTTTATTTAACTTGATCAGTCTGATAATTTCAACTAACCAGCAGCCTTCCTCAGAACTTTTTCCTATCCAGATTAGAAGCTCAGAGAAAGTCCGCTGGTCGGTCAAAACTGTCAGATTAATCAAGTCAAATAAAATGCAATCTTATAGTCATAAGAAAAAAGGTGTATTTAATTATAATTTTATCAATGCATAAAAAAAGATATAGGATGAAAGGAAGAGTGTAATACTTCATAATAAATTATAAATTATTACTCGTCAACCATAGATGAGACATTAATTTATGAAAAATAATAAGTATTTTTATTACTTTATGAATAACTACAATCAACAGAACTTCCTCTTTTTTTTTGTTACTAAATAAAAATTTAATTGAATATCCTCTTCAGTTAAAGTTCAATTTGGGATAATAACAGAAATACTGATATAACCTGTTAAACGTTGCTGAACATAGAATAAAAAAAAGAAGGTAAGAACACATGTTGAATATCATTCATACCACTATTATGTGGATGACTATGTCCAAACTCCAAAAGTCCAAATTGATTCAACCATCTAAAAGGGAAAGATAGAAGGCTTATTGAAATGACTGATAATTTGAAATGATTTTAATATCTTTATATCATTCTAATTTCAATACCTCTGTCACATCAATCCAGTTATTAAGTTAATTGACTATTATTAATAGGAAGAGCATTGAACAATACGTTAAGCATAATTTGTTTTTAAAAGAAAAGCTCAATCATAGGCTCAATGGCCCACTTGGTCACCCATCGAAATTATTATATACTCATAATTATTAATTTACAAAGAAATATTGCCACTATTAATAATAAAGTTTTAGTAAAGAATAAATTATTTGCAAATGTTTCATTATTTAAATATAAATTTAAAGTCTAAAACTGTTTCTTGTACTCATAAATTATTCATTTTCCTTAAAAAAATGCTATTTCTTTCTGTCTTTCCATTCTTTCAATTAAGACATCTAAATGAAACTAAAAGGTTCCATAAGTAATGACCTGTAGAATTAAGAAATCTTTGGAGAAATATTTGAACTAATTGAGATATCACAATGTGTAAAATTTGGAAACTGATATCCAGGGACAGTTCTGAAACCTTTAGAGAAAGTCCTTGCATAAGAATTGATTTGATTTGTTGTTCTTGAGACCAGGAACACCCCAGCAATATGGTGCTTTGTGTAGCTGAGGTGCTCTGCTAGATTTGGTCTTTCGCTTTTAGACAATAAACTGCTTGCTGATAATCTGCTTACTTTTGAATAAACAATGTGTTTTCCAATTCTTTTGATAATGATTTAATTCGTATAATTCATTTTTATTAGTACACAATAACCTCTGATCTTATAATCAGTCAATTTCTGTGTACTATAATTAGAAAAAAATGATACTGAAACATTTGACCATCCATCCCGCTTGATGGCGTTGTTGCTAGCCATAACCAGGTCAAAATATAAAAAAAACATTTTTTACAAGGGGAAAAAAAATATTGTTATTCTTTTCAAATATGTTCAATTAGTAAAAAAAATAATAATAATAAAGTAATGTTATTTTCAAAAAATCGTCTGTGTATTGTTGATTTGTTGAAATATTAAAAAAAATGTAACTGCCCGGTAATGTTATATCGATGTGTTTTGTTGCAGAACAACGCCATCAAGCGGGATGGATGATCAAATGTTTCAGTACCATATGTTTTATAAAAAAAAAAGGACTTTAATTTAAATTGGTAGTAATAGTGCACTAAAAACCAAAAAATATTACTTTTCTTCAATCACAATTTTGATTGTTATATTTAATTTGAAATAAAAGTGCATGGATTCTATAAATTAATTAATTAAATGATTATGTTAGTGACTGAATTAATTAATTTCTAGACATCCCACACTTTTATTTCAAGTTAAATATGATAACCAAAATTGTGATTGGAAAAAATATGTTTTTTGATTATTGATCAAATTAAATAAAAATGTTTTTTATAAAACTTTTATATATATTATTGTTTATTTTTTAGCATTTGGATATTTTCTAAACAATGTTGCCAAAAATAATGTGTATTAAAAATCATTTGTAAAACAATTTTATTTATGAAGACAGCTTTTTTTTTTTTTAAAAAAAAAAAATTAATTAAACAATCAAGAGAAATTAAGATTTCATTCATCATTTTTTTTCGTATTTTAATTAACTGTGAATTAGTCATGAAATTCAACGGAAACATACTTTTAAAAAATATACTGCCATCTGTTATATATCACTGAAATCTTATTGAATCAGTAACAACACGATTTAAAATATCTAACGTGTATAAAATTTGGAAAAAATCCATTTAAAAGTATGTTAAAAATTGTTTACAAGACTTGACCCAAACAAACAAACAGAATTTCTAAGTTAAATAAAAGCATTTAAAAACAAACTTTTTCTTAAATAAACAAATGAGATCAAAATAAAAATGAAAAACATATCAAAATTTTCTTCCGATATGTGTAATTGAAGAAAATAAATTTGTGATTTCAATTGAATTTTTGATTGAAGTATATAGTAATAAAAATTGTAAGAACTTTCTGTGCAGCACATCTCAATATGTATTGTATTATTCATTCCATCATGATATAAGATCTTAATGTTTTGCTTAAACACGTCTTGTAATCAATGTTTTAAACCATTAAACATCACATAATTTCCATTTCCTATGCTTACAACAAGCTGTTAAAACAGAGGCAAAACTCTCCATACAGAAGTATCACTCAGTGCAAGTCAGAGTAATCAATAAATGCAAGATTTGTGCATAAAATCGCTATCTAGTATTTTATTCATCCTATATACCCTAACTAGTTTCTATTTTGTGGCTTTCATCATTGATGAACCTTGGATTTGGGAGCATTACACCTAGATCTTAGAATTTAATGCAACTCTCTAGCAGCCACCATTTACATTTTTAGTTAACTATAAAGTTATGAGTGCAAAATGAAACCATAATGTTTTCAATCCAAGTTCATTCTCTTGTATAGTCATATAGATCTGTACCCAGTTCAGCATCTATACATTTTGGTGTCTTTGGTTCTTTAATAACCATAGTTACCATCATTCATTAGGAAGAATTGCTATTAACTCACTCTATATCACATGATCACCATTTCCTTTAAAAAAAATCAATGTTTTGTGATTTTCTAATATATGTAACTTCATATTTGAAATATAAACTGATTTTAATTTAAACAGAAGGAATGTATGCTCTAAGCACATGCGCTGTAATGTTGTAATAATAGCTTAACAATGTCTTGTTGACTACTGATGATATTCTCAAACCAAAGCACAAGAGAGATTTTTGAAAAGATAAGAGCAGCTGCCTTATCTCTTGAACTTAAATTTATTTGTATAGGCCAATTTAAAGCATCTTAGTTTGAGAGTGTGAGCATGGCAGCTCTTATCTTTTCAAGTCTGTCTTAACGCGTTGGTTTGAGAGTATCCTCAATAGTCGACAAGACATTGTTGAGCTATTATAACAACATTAAAGCGCATGTGCTTAGGATGTAAATCCCTTCTGTTTAAATTACATACTGAATATTAAACTGAGTTTAATTAACAATTAACATTACAGTATTAGGAATATTTGATTTTCAATAAACTTTTATTTGGTTTAACATTACAATATAATAGATTAATGCATTTTGAATTAGATGGAAATAGATTAATTTATAGTAAGTGATCGTATTGTTAAATATTCAGATTTTGACTCCAAATCAGTTGCAATTACAATATTAATAAGTTATTAAACAGGCAAAACTCTCCATATAGTAGTGCCACCCTGTGCCAACCAGAGTAATCAATGGATGCCAGAAGGCTTGTGCATAAAATCCCCATCTAGTGCCTATTCATCCAATATACCCAGACTAGTTTCTGGCTTGTGGCCTTCATCAGTGAGAAGCCTTGGATCTGAGAGCATTGCACCTAGATCCTTGGATCTAATGCAACTATCCGGCAGCCACCTTTTATCTCTACTTAACTACAAAACTATGAGAATGAAATTGAAAACACAATAGTATTTTCAATCTAAGCTCAATAGCTTAAATATTCATAAGGGTCTGAACTCAGTTCAGCACCCATACATTTTGGTGTCTTTGGCTTTTTAACAACCATAGCCACCACTATCCTATTAGGCAGGATTGGTGTTAATTCACTAAACATCACATGATCACCATCTCTTATGCTGGCACATAACTGTTATTAACTGGCAAAACTCTCCATACAGTAGTGCCATCCTGTGCCAACCAGAGTAATCAATTTGAAAATTAAGTAACCTATTCTCCATATGAATAGATAGAATACCATTATTTCGAATAGCTATTTTTCAAAAAGTTCTACTACCAAAACAAAATTTCATAAGTGATCTTTAATCTTTTATAATAAGTAAATTAGTCTGTATGCACATTTGTAAACAAAATTAAAGAAAAAAGACAGATACTTATAAATTAATACGATTCAATTGTGGAGTTTGAATGAGAAGGTAAAAGATATATTTTTGAAATAAATAAAAAAATCACAAATACGAAAAAGCCTTGAAATCAGATTAATAATATTTTAGCTATATAAGAATAATAACCTTCCGATATTTTTATATTTAAGTTTCAAAAAATTGGGAAAATACTGTTCACTTTACATTTGGTTAAAGAAATCAATCAAAATTTCACTTAGATTTGTTTAAATGATAACATAACATTGTTAATATTTTGCATATTTGTAACATTCTTCAAATAAATTCAACATTCAGTATGTAATACTGCAATTTATACTTATTTAAATCCAGATTACTTAAATTATGTAATACATAGGGTATATGAGCAGACTTTCATACGACCCGTCACTCTCCACTCTATCTCATAACACTGATACACTCGAACACATGTGTTGTGATTATTTATATTTTTGACACATATATGTTTTAGTGTATCAGTGTTATGAGATAGATTGGAGAGTCATGGGTCGTATGAAAGTCTGTGCTCATATACTCTATGTATTACATATATTGATACAGGTATATAATAAGCCTGTATTTCAGTTATTAAATTATGTAAGAAACCTATCAAAACATTTGATCAAAAATAACTTCTATTGTTATAGAAATTATGATACAGATTTAATTTTTAATTGACCCCAACAAAAAGATTTCTGAGTATATGATGGCGTTGTTGTGCTTTGGTTTTAAATTATTTTCTTGAGGCAATGCCATTTTGTGAGGTTTATATTCATTTGAAGATAAAAGCTTGATACTAAAGTAATATTGATTTATTAATTTTAAAAAAATGTTCAAAATGTCAGTATTTTATAAATGAATTGATTCTGATTGCTAGTTTCTAGTTCTCTCTGTAAGAGAATGCTCTTAGGAGCTTTGAACATATTCTTTTGTTAGATTTCAAACATGAAAACATATATCTTCCAAAGCTTGTTTACATATTTATAATTATTTCTCATAAAATATTGGTATAATATTTATTTTTTAAAAGAATAATATGATTAGATTCAGATTTTATTTGGAAATTTTTACTAGAAGGCGGCCAATCTGTTTTAACTTCTAATTGGCTGAATGAAAATATATTCATATTTGTTTAAGATTTATTTTTATCATTATTTTTTTTAAAATTGTAAGTATTTTAAATAAAATTTCATTAACTTTAAATAGTATAAACAATAATTTTTTTGGGCGTTACAAATCAAGTTAAACCAATTCTAATTTTTTTAGTTCGATATTTTTATTAGCAGTGCGGTAATTGTCCAATAAGAGATTTTTCTTTATAAACCTTATTACATATTTCAATCTGCTGCTAGGAATTCTTAAAAAAAAAATATGAACAACTAAAGAGTTAAAGAAACGCTTGAAGCCATTTCATTAAGCTTTATTTTCACAATATAATAAATGCTATAATCAAAAAAAAAGTTTACATGCAGCTTACATAAAAATTTACACAAACGATCATAAATGTGTTTTATGCTTGATTAATCTGATTTATACACAAACATACACATACCATATCTTATTGAAATATGTATGTTTTTCCTATGGCCAGTTTTCAAGATGGAAAGATAATTTTGCCCTATATTACACAGTTTTGTTTTCAATATGTAATTACTCTGTTTTTTGTCATGTGATATTTTTTGCTTAAACAAAACTTACCTTCGCCAAGATTTTTCTGTAATAATTATAGAAAATTTGTTCCAGTTGAGCATACTTTCAGTTGATGAAGCCAAAATCATAGCACTTGTAAGCAGTACTTCCTGCTGTTTACAAGGGCTATGATTATGTCTTCATCGGCCGAAAGCGCAACTCAGCTAGAGCAAATTTTCAATAATTATTACAGAATCTTTTTTTAAACCAACGTTCAAAACAATAGTATATATATTAAAACCTTACCTTATTTTTTCGAAGTAATTTCTCAATATGTAACTCCTTGGCTAAATGAATCCGGCTATTGATGCTGCTTTCCGTTCTGGGAATTTCCTCATCCATTCGGCCGAGAGTAGATTTGAAACCCTAAAATAAATAAAATTTGGGTATATTAATAGAGTACGTGTGTTAAGTTTTCTTCCTAAAGGCAGAAGTTTTCAAGTATAATGTCTCCCCTTTCAACTCTTTAACTAAAAGTAGAAATTAATCTTTGATTTCTGGAACTTTGCTTTTGTACATGTAGCTACGACTTTAATTAAACTGCCAAGTATACTTTAAAATCTGTTTTTGAAAATAAGAATTTTATCTGCTGATATGAAAGATTTTATCATAGATGTATTCAAGGTGAAAAAGAAATAATGAGAAATTATTAAAATTATTTTCTACAGGACAGCTGCCCTAATAGCATTTGTAATTGTCGACACTCATTTGATTTATAATTTATATATTCATTTTATAAAACTTCTAAATTTTAATTACATTTTTCATCACACGATCAAGCCAAAAACCTCCAAAATTCATAAAAGTGACTTCAATTTTTTTATTTTTAGAGGTAACTATCTTTTTTTTTTTTTTGTCAAATATGTTGAATTCACTTTGCTTTATATATATATAATTTAACAAAAAAATATACAAGAAAACATTTTGTTGACTTTAATTAGTCAGTATTGATTAATTATTCATTCTAATATATTAATGATGACAACAATTATTTTATTATAATTTTTTTTTAATTATTATTTTCTAATAAAGATTTATCGTTACAATTTTAAAAAAAGTCAAACATTTAATTTTTTTAGTTTTTTGTGAAAATGCTTTAAACAATTTTTATTTTTTTTAATTTTAGTTTTGAAATTTATAATTTTATAAATATTAAATAAATATATTTCCTTTAATATATCCATTAAAAAAATCAGGTTACAATGTCTGTTTTCAAAACCAGCTTTTTTTTCAAAAGAACATTGATTTGCTGAATTCTCCAATTTAACAATTAATAGAAAATCTTATTTCAAAAGCAAATTTCAGTATTTTATCTTTAAATGTCTAGATTAAACCTGCTAAAAAATTGACTATATCCAAATCAAAAACTTGATTACCAAAAACTTTAAGAAAACACAAGTATCTTTGACTTTCTTAGCTCACCTTACTTTGTTAGAGTAATGAACTCTATTTCTGTTTTGTGAGCATTGCATATATTAATTAATAGAATAATCTACGATAATACTAAGAGTATTACTGTTTCATAGTATTCTGTTGCAATTCTCAAACCTGATGATTCACTTACCCACACTTTTTAAATAATTAAAAATTAGTAAAAAAATAAAATTTAAATGTTCTAATTCACATTGTAACTAGTTAGTACTATGGTCACAAAATAATAACACAAATATATAAACGCTCTTTCCACAGGAAAATACGCTTGAAATTCTATGTAATCAATTGACTATTCTCTTTCACACCCAAGATTTACTACTGTTATACAATGATTTATTTACCATCCTCTCTTACAGTTTACAGTTTCGATTGCCCCAGCAACCTTCTTCAGAACTTTTATATCTCCTAACATCAACTGCTAAATTCAAATTTTCGTATTGTATGATATACATTTGGCAATGCAATAAAAAAGATTTGTTATTATACTTCTTGAAGAAGATAAAGGAGATAAGGGTAAATTTTTAAATTTTGAATTTAGCAGTCGAAGTTAGACGATATAGAAGTTCTGAAGAAGATTGCTGAGGCAATCAAAACTGTAAACTATAAAAGGTGATAAATAAAGCATTGTGTAGCTGTAGTAAAGTGCATGGATGATTTAGTATTATATGATATACATATATTATCATTTTTAAAAAAAAATTTGATGCAATTTTAGTCATGTATAAATATTTAAAAACATTTCTTTATCTGTAAAGCCTATTTTTGTTTACTAATAAAAATTTGTAAGTATATAATAAAAATACATTTCTAAATGTTTTTAAATACAGTATTTATTAATATTAATAACTTCTGTAATAATAATAAACAACCACTCAAAAATAAGTAGGGCCATTTCAACTCTCCCCAAAAAAAGAGAGGGGGGGGGGGAAAGGACAGAGAAAAAATCTATTCTAGAATTGAGTTTTGCAATGACTATAAAGGTCAATCGAAGCACAAATGCATCCACATACAAAATATGCTAGTCCATTTTTTTGCTTATTTGATATTTTAATAAATTCATTTTTAGTTTCCTCAACAGAACATTTTACTTTCTAAAATACCTCAACACCAGGTCTAATCATAAATGTCCAATGTATTTTTTCCTCTGTCGTAACTTCCTAATGGAAACAATTGACTTCACAAATGTCTTTGAAATAATTCCTATAATGAAAACAAGGTCTATTTTTCTATGAAACTCATGTTCAAGTTCACCAAAAACACTCTTTTAGGAAGTTTTCCATTGTTTATTCGTTTTATATGTCCAATCCAACCAAGAAAGCTGAAGAACACTATTGATTAGTTTTACTATCTTGCCATTATATGTTTTAAAATTTTATAGAGCATCTGTACATGAAACTTTTCTAATGTCTTTATATTGTGCTGATAGGATGTCCAAATTTCACTTCCATACAATAAATTAGGTAAAATAACAGCACTATACACAGCTAAGCTATCTTAATAGCAATAGTTACCCTGCGATGAAATATTATAGTTTTTAATTTGCTAAATGCAGCAGCAACACATTGGAGTGTGTGTTGGACCTCGACATCAAAGTTTACCTTTCTACTTATAAAACTACCAAGGTGTTTAAACTGTCTTGGACCCTCAAATTGATAACTATCCAAATTTTTCTTCTGTCACTGGCTGATTAAGACCAGAAACTTTATAAATTGCCTTCAAAACATTAAGAACATTTTATAAATTGTCTTTTAAACTGGCAAAAATAGCACAATCATAAGTATACTATAAATTCAGAATCCCAAAAGACAAAGTTCTTGTTTTGCTTTTAATTGAGTCAAATTAAAAATTCCATTAGCAAATTTATATTGTATCTTGATCCCGGTCTAATTAAACCACCTACAAATAATTCCAAATACCACTGTCATAGAAATTGAAAACAAAGTTGGAGTAAGTACACATCCTTGATTAACACTAGTTTCCATTTCAAATGCCTCAAATTTTCCACTTGTAATAATAACACTTCCTCTCGTTCCATCATGTAAGTTGTATAATATGAATAAATTTTGGTGGACAACCAATTATACCAATATCCCAATTAGCACCAGAACTTTATATAATAATTTACCTTAATAAACATCAATTTGTATCCATCATTTTGATTTACAATCAATTATTTGCTACAATGATTGCAAAAATAAATTTCAATTTTTTTTTTTAAAAAAAATGGCAGCAATTTTGTAAAGCTTGATGATGTCATAGGATAATGACTTTATGTCATCTGAAGGAAAAATGATGATATTCATGCTAGAAATATACAGTATAGAGTTTATTCATTATACACAATTAAGTACACAACAATACAGTGTATTTCGATTATAAAATTATAATACGATTAATGTACAGTACTTTAATTTTCATGCAGAGTCCTTGCTAAATAATCAATACATTCATTAATGACATATCCAAAATAAAGATTTTCAATATTAAGAATTAATAGTAATAACAAGTCAGATGTCACATGACTTATATATAGCTTGCACTTACAAATATGTAAAATTAAGAGCATGCTAATAGCTCTAAACAAGCTTTTTTTTTTATTTATGATAAATGCTACTACAAGAGAAGGGCATTCAAATCATTTTTATCTTGGATTGTCCCCATCCCCAGACCGGTTTCGACCTATGGGTCTCTTCAGTGAGGAGTTGGGACATTAGATTTATAAAATCAAAAAAAAAAGCCTTTCATTCAGTACAATAACTAATCCAAAGCCTATTTTCAACGTGTACAATAACTAAATGTATTAATATTATATTTTAAAATATGTATATTAACTGAAAAACTGTATATTTACTAATTTTTATGAATTAAAATTCTTAATAACAGTATTTTGCTTGTGGCACAAATTATGATTATCATAATTGTAATTGCAAAGCGGAAGTAACTATCTCTATGGAGTTATGTAGCATCAAAAACTAATGAAAAGGTTTTTGATACATAACTCTATGGCAGGTAGTTAATTCCATTTTCCAATTACAAATATTTAGAAATTATGATTTTTTTTTCACATGTAATGTGGTCAGGTATATTGGGTGTATGTATGAGATAGAGTGGTTACTGAAGGGAGCTTGAAAGTCTGTATTCAAATCCTCTACATTACAATTATCATATTATAAAATTTGGTTACCATAATTGCAAGTAATTTTAGGGGAAAAAAAGATTTTGTACATTATGCAATTAATAACTTTATTAAATTTATTGTACAGTATTTGCTTAACTTTAAACCACAATACTGTAATTTTTTCAGACATATTCAAACCAAAGTTGAGATTACCTCAAATATAAAAAAAATACAGTACCAAAAAAAAAAAAAAGAATACACATTTCATTCAGTGTAAAAAATTAATTTTTGTCATATAATATACTATTATAATAATTAATTTTAAATTATGCATTGTATAAACTAAAATATTCAATCAATTAATTTTAAATTAAAACTTTTCAATCAATCAAAACTACCATTATCGTAAATCTAAAATATTTTCAATGAAAAAAAAACAAGTGAGGGAGAAGAAAGGGAAATGATTTAATGAATTATGCAATTAATAATAAACTCTGTATGATCAAAAGTTACTAAATGTAAGTTAAAAATAACATGTACTTACTCGACTTTAAATTATAATCTCATAATTTGTTTCAGACATACCCAAACAAATGGGAACATTATAATTATAGCAAACTTAAAATGCAATATCGAAAAAAAGTACAAATTTCATTTAGCATAAATGTAAAAATAAATTTTGGTTGAATTCAATTAGTAATTAATTTTAAATTGTTTACTGTATATATATTAGCTAAAATATTTAGTTGAACAATTTTAAATTAAAACCTTCATGAAAATTAATTTGTCAAATCAAAACAGCTGTTATTGTAAATGTATTTTGCGTAAAAAAAATGAGGGAAATGATTTCATGTATTATGTATTTAATAATAATTTTTATATGATGAAAATGTAATACAAATAAATTGAAGAAGATTCATGCTTTTAATTTTATTTAAATAGCCCATATCTTGCCATTACAATGTATTGCATTATTCAAAAAAGTGCTAGGTCATTCCAAAAAAAAAAAAGACTACTGGGCATAATAAAGGGTGATATTTCATGCCATAAAAAAGACCACAGCTATTGTATTTTGATATAGTGCTGTTTATTTAGATCTGCATAGTTTATACTGTAAAAAAATTATTAAATATTGATTGCAATGCATTATATACATTTTTTTTTTTTTTAATATGTCAGATCTTTTTTTTTTCCCAAAGTTAACTAGGATTAGATTTTGGTAATGTACAGTACTGTGATGTGGCTACTCATAAATTGATGATAAATAATGTATTCATAGTCAGACAGTACAGTTAAATGAAATATTATTAAACATTGCTTTTTTAATTCTAAATAATTTCACAAATATAAGATTATGAATTTTAAAAAAAAGAAACTTCAGTATGGTTTTTTTCCTCAGTAAAAACAAAAACTATTTTGCGAAGAATACAAAAAATTATCAACTGCGAACTTACATTCCTTTTCTTTGTATGTTAGTATAGTAAAACCATACTTTTTTTTTCTAGCGATGTTGACAATTTTTTTACATTTTTTTAAAAAAGTTTACAACTGCATATGTTTCTAACTGGAATCATGGCAACAACTAATACTATTGAAGACCATATCATTTCTTCAAGCTATGGATCAAGAAATCATCGCAAACTCCAAGATGTACTATCCTCAGCAACTAATGCAGCATCTTGGTGATACTTTGGATAAGGATGCTGATAATTTATTTTACAGGTGCATGAACCAAGATCACAAATATAACTTAAGTTTATGTGAAAAGTCTGGTCACAACTCATTACAAGCATCTAAGTAGAAAAGAAACCTACTTCAATCATATGGAAAAAACATATTTAACCTAACCAGAAAAGCAGGATTTACAGATGGAAAACCATATTTATCCTAACCAGAGAAGCAGAATATACAGAAGAGCTTTTGGAATCACACATGGAAAAATTAACTAATGAGAAATTAATGCAACTGGATAAGAATATGGACACCAAAAGATGAATAACTGAGGCTATATTTAGCCTAAAGTCAACGGATGAGATCTTATAATATGTAGAAAAAGACAATCAAAGAAGTAAGACAACTATCCATTCTAAATATTTTTACTAGAGATCCTCATCCATCAACATCTGATGTACCTCCTCCAAAAAGCTCAAGATCATTAAAAGATTTAGAAGATGAAATGAACAACTAGTGACCCAGAAAACTGGATGATGATGAATACAGAATGAATTATATGAAAGCAACTTTAAATTAAGTAGATTTTTTTACATAGATTTAAATTACATTATCATACATATATACATATTTTAAGTACAGTTTAAACATGTATACATTATACATTAGGATTTTTAAAATTACTATATATACTACATTAAGTTATTTGTTAATATAGTATTCACAATTTGTGATATAATTTTTATTCACAGGAATTAGGCTAAATTTTTTCCGATAGAAAATCATAATCCCTTGCTTTTTATATATGCTTGCTTTACGATAAATTTTGGGAAACCAATTGCCCTTGCTAAGTGTGGTAAAAATGTAATTTCAAACAAAGTCATAGACTTGTCTATTAATTGGATCTAATGTCTTGTGGAAATCAAATCATTCCTTTAGTCTCAACATTTTTATTGGATTTGCCTCGCAACAAAATCATTTCTATAGTACTTCTTGATTCTCTAAAAGCACATTAAATCTTTGGTGACCATTCATCTATAAAAGGAAGCAACCTATTCACCAAAATTCTTAAAAGTACTTTTGCTGCAGCAGGTCATAATGATATTCCACGATAATTACTGTAATCTAGTCTATTCTCTTTGTTTTTAAAACTGGAACAAAAGCATCCTTAAGATCAGATGGTATGGTCCAGATATTCTTAAAAAATTTCAATATTTTTGAAACTAATATATCATGACCATATTCTAAAACTTCAGGTATTTCATCAGAAACTTCAGTCTTTCCATTTTTAAGATTATGAAAAGTTGCTTTGATTTCATTAAGCTGGATATATCATTGAATGTCATCATCTCAATCTTGTATCATCATTCAAAAGATGATAATCCAATCATTTTTAAATGATCTTTATATTTACTATAAAGTTCTGCATTTAATCTATTATTTTACCAAGAAAAACATGCCATATATTTAGTTTTAATTAAATCACTAATAAAAAGACTATTGTTAGAAAACCAGTCATCATTCTTCTTTTTAGTGAACCTAAGAATAGATTTACTGGTATCCATAACACAGCCCTTAAAAGAAGTCCATGATTCAAAAATATGATAGTCCTGAAGATCCAAATTGGCAATTTTAGTCTATATATTTTCAGTTACTATTAATAAATGAATATATCTAGCATGCTATATAAATTGAACATTATTTTAGTTTTCATCAAAAATGACAATATTATTCCTTATGAGCTATATTCATGTAAATGAGATCGACAAACATACGCATGCTTCGACAAATTTTCCCATTTTAGTTTTATTATATCCAATTAATATGAAGGCAATCGTCACAAGAATACTCACAGATCTATGTGATGAGCTATATATATTAATCAATTCCATCAATAATTTTAATTAAAGCAAAGTAGTGGCGATAACATTATTAACTCTTACTTTAATCTTTATTTATCTCATATGTACTTCACGATTATTTCATTATCACTAAAACAATGCTGTATCTAATAAATAACAAGTTGATAAACTTGAGCATATAGCACAGACCCGACAGAGATAAAACAAAATACATTAAGACTGACATAAGATTATCCTCAGAATAAATAATTATATCATAAAAATCTTTTAAACTTCTCGCTAATCCCTAATTTTCCAATACATGTTAATTGTCAGCCGATTTCCATCAAATAAATCAATCTAATACCTCGGTCATCGAATCTCATTGCTAATTACATGATTTACTATATCTTGAGATTATAATTTTATCCAATAATTTCGATTTGCAATACTATTGCGCTGAAGCCCAATTCATCATCAACATCATTTTAAACCATTATCAATCCACTGCAGGATGACATTACATATATAGCCCAGTTACATGGTTCTAATCAGCATTTATTTCAGTATTTTAGTTTGTGATGGAGAAATACAATATAATGAAGATTCATTTTTGTTTAATGGGATAAATGAAATCAATAATTTAATCAGCGTTGTTTTCCATTTTACATGTATATAAAACAAAATATGAGTTAATTTTCTAATTAATAAGATTAATAGAATAAATACACAAGCATAGTAATCTTATTTCTTAAATAAGTGATAATGATTACAAATGGAAGAATAAACATATGGAAAGTCTATACCAATAAAAGTGTTCATTCTTATATTTTAAAACTAGAATTCATATTTAAAACAAATTGTCTTTATTTTATTATCTAACAAGATGTCACCATTTTGTTGGTGATTTAGTTAACTCGATCTTTGAACAATGACAGCAGTTACAATAAACAAAGAGGTAATGATTTTGCAATGATTTAAAATGATGTCCATTTTCAGGTCTTTAATAATTTGTGATTGGTAATCCATTTATAGCAGCAATAAATCATTGATGGTTTTGAAGAAATTTTATATCGATGATCTTAAAAGTCAAAATGATCCATTTGACATCTGCCATCCATCCTTCAGATAAAAACTAAAATGGTTTGAACAATTCATTGGAAAATTCACAACCATTCTATCAAATTTGAAATACTCATAAAAGGCTTTTGTTTTAATAAAAGTAAGGAGAGAGAGATCTATAATCATTTTACGAATGCTATTTATACTAAGATAAAATAATTTTTGGAAAGTTCTCCATTCTGAGTTGTTCTAAAGTTTCTAATTTAAGCACATAATTATCAATATTGATTTTAGAAATTAACCTTTTTCTATTAATTACATTGATAAAATAATAATAAATCAATCTTAAATTCTAAATTTAACAAAAATGATTTTATTTAAATGAAGAGAACCGGATGTACATAAAATTCCAATAACTTATTTACTTTTATTTTATTTTTCGCGAGATTTATCTTTTATTTTTAAAATAAAATACTTCAATATTCTGATTGATATTTAGTATTTGAATGTTATATTTTTCATTAATTGAGTCTTTAAATAAAATTTTGTTTATATTTATATAAAAGACTGAAGTGGAATTGGGCTGGACATATTGCTAGAAGAGATAATATATGGACAATTGAAATCTTAAACTGGATTCCAAGAGATTGTAAAAGACCCAGAAAGAGACCACATGTGAGATGGATGGATGAAATAAGAAATGTGCAGGGGTGATGTGGAGAAGAGAAGCTAAAGATCGGAGAAGATGGATTGAACTTGGAGAAACCTTTATTCTGCAGAGAACTGATAATGTTTGATGAGACAATAAATACATTCATAAGGAATATACCCTGCCTATTTTAGCACAGTTGGTAGAATGCCTGACTTGGAATTGGAAGGTCCCAGGATTGATTCTGGCACTTGCAGGTCTGATGTTTGAATTTCTGAGCAATAAGGCCATATGCTGGTTTTTTAAATATGAAATATCATTTCAGTATACTATGATGTTTAGTTACTAATTATATATTTTAGTAATTTCAGTTATAAGCTAATTGCAACACATAACTTTTTGTAACGTAAATATATGAAGCCGCAAACTATGCTGTATCTAACAATACGACTTCAATTATATGCTATCCCAAAAAAAAAATGTAAAGAAATAAACAAAAAACTATAAAAATTCACAAATTTTATGATATTCAATAGCCATTTTTCCTCCTCTAAGTGCCATATGTAATCACATTTGGAAAAAAAAAGTAAAATTTGTAAATAAATTTTACATGTGTTTTTTCCATCTCGAAATGCTGTACATGATTGTATATTATAAAATTTCTTCGGTTTACATTAGAAGCACATACATTTTATTCTTCCTTTACTATCCTTTCTGAATTTGATATGCATATTTTCTGAGCATAATGCTAAAAGTTTTACAAAATTTTGGAGCATACTAAAAGTTGATATTGATTTAAAGATGTCAAAACAATTAGACATCCTAATTTGTTGACAATAAGATAACTGTTATGTTTCTATACGAAAAAAAAGTTATTGAAAAAAAAGAATATTACCCAGAGTATATTTAATAGTGACAAAAATCAGACATTTTACTATTTATTTAATTTTAAAAATAAAAATACCGTAATTTTTTCCTTATTCTTATTGCTTCAGTGATTGTGAGTGAACTCAGTAAAATATATGTAAATGTGTCCCCTTATATTATTATTAATAACTATATTATTATTTTTTAAAAATTTTGCTTATATTATATTAACTTATATATGCATACTCTACATATAGAAAGTGTCTGTGGTATATATATATGTATGTGTTGAAAATTACTGTACAGGTTTATCAACAAAATGTGAGCTATTATATGCTATATATGTTTGTATGCGATGAGGGCTTGGAACAAAATATAGCTTAGTTTGCGGTTCTATGATGCTTTAAGTAAAAAACTAAGTATCCAAAATTCCCCACTTACTATCACTAATTAATGGAGAGCCATCTATATTTAGAATCAATCATCACTGTAGTAATAACAGAATTACTATTAATTGTACTCTTGAATTGCTAATAACATGATGCATTTTAAGTAACATTTGTAAAAATAGCATTGCTTATAACTAGAATAACAAATAAATAATTAGAAAAGGATAACTTCATTTAATATATATATTCAAATCGGAATTAAAAATTCTGTAAAATATTCATAAAACATGGATATTTCTTAGAGAAATCTATAGGCATGTTAGTTCCAATCAGCATGTGTTAAACATAAATTGTCATATGTGTGATAAAAGTGACCATCCTGTAGTATGTATACATTTCAAATAGTGAGCCTTTGTCAGATGTTTTGGAATGAAGCCAACTACTCATGCATATATTACAACCACTTATATTAATACAGCAAATCATCAGAAATGTATATAGACTGCTGAGTGGTTTGTAAATTTTTCAAGTATTCGACAATCAAATAATAAATAATTAATGGACAAAGACTGCAATTGACATATATTTTTTTATGTATGGTCAAGGTGCATCTACCGACTTGTCTCTTAGTTAAATATTATAAAGAGCAATCTATGTAACTAACTTCTTGGGAAAAATGTCTTATACTCCCTATTTTCCTGAACATAAGTTATAGGTTAATACTATTTTACTTAAAAACCAAAAAAATACCCCAATAATACTATTTTACTTAAAAACCAAAAAATACCCCAATAATTCTAGGATTATATTCTGGTGGCTTGCACATTAATAAGTTCATTCAGGATTATAATCAAATGATTATATATATACATAAGGAGTCAAATGGGTAACAATGTCATGTAAAGATACCATTTACATTTCACACATCTAATTTCTAATTCATTTTATAAAAGATAGGTGGCAAACAATGCCAAACTATGATCAATGATCAAGTCCTATTGATTGGTTGTCATAGTATATCTAATTATTGTGTTTGGATTTCATATACAGAACTTTAATAATTTATGATCTTACAACATGTTAAGTCGCAAGATGTCATTTAACATTTTATTGTAACCTTGAAAACACTGAAGCAACATTTCTGGGGTGCTAATGCCTACTGAGTATAATTTGGAAAACTTAAGATGTTGTAACTAGATGTAATCTTTCCTACTTTAACAACTTTCCACAAGAAAAGACTTTATTTGTTTATGTTTAATGTTTTTGCTTAGCATTTTTCTATTTATTTTACTTTCTTTAATGTTTTGTTATTCATATCTGGATTAGATAGCAGCAATAGAGGATTACATTATCTCCAATTAATCACAATCATGTTAATGGCAAAACCTCAAATCAAACTTTACAAACTAAAGAAATTATAAATTATTCCCTTAAATTATGTTGAAATTTTTATCATCAGACATTTGCTGTTTATAAGATCTCAATGATGGCTTGATGCATTTAATATTAATAAAAGGATTAAAAATTTGATAAGGTGACATGTCAGAAAGTCATAGAAGACTACATTTAAATTACAAAAAGATAATTAAGTAAAAACAAAACAATATAAGAAAGAATTTCTATAATTAGACAGGCTTTTTTTTTTACTCTGCATGGTTTGATGCAGTGATAAAGTAGGAGATCTTGGAGCTCAAGGTCCATGGATCGCCCAGCTCTGTCACTTCTGATGTGTGAATTTCTTACGAACTCCTTAACAACAAACCATTCAATTACTAGTGTCTCCGAGTTCCCAGCATGCTTTGCTGTACTGATAGAGTGGCATATTCTGGAGATCAAGGTCCATGGGTTGCAGCCCATCTGTGTCACTGAACTTCTTATGAACCATTCAATTACTATATATCTTCTGGCTTCCCGGCATGCTTTGCTGCATTGTAAAATGGCAAACTCTAAAACTGAAGATTCATGGATCGCAGTCTAGTTCTATTACTTCTGATACTTGGACTTTTTATAAACTCCCAAGCAATAAATCATTTCATATCTTTGTCTTGGTGATTTGGTCAGTTATAGAGCATCAATCTCTGGAGTTCAAAATCCATGAATTACAGTTCCAGAAATCATTTCCAATGTTTGAACTTCTTATGAACTCCAATGCACTAAACTACAAGTTAAAGATAAATAAAGGAACCAATAAGATTTGTTAAGGCTTTGATTGTAATTTTATAAATTGAAAAAAATTCAAAGATGTAAAAAAAAAAAAATATGGGGAAAAAACCAAAGGCTTTTCGTTGAATTTAGAAAAGAAAATGGCTAAGATTAATATATAGCAACACCAAAAAGTAATGATAAAAAATATAAAAAAAACTTGGAAGAAATTACAAATGCAAAAATGATATTGAGCATATTGTTAGAATCAGAGAATGTATGAAAATTATGTTAGAGTGAAGAATTCTCGCAAGTGAAAAGAAATCAGATGATCTTAAATTAGAAAAATAAAGAGAGAATTAAAGATGATTGATGAAAAAGACCTGAAACGGAGAACTATATGGTGAAAGTTATGATACAAGAGTATCGTGGAATTCAAATATTAACTTTTCAATTCCCTGAGCATGTAGGAATAATCATATTTAAAGTAGGAGGGTGAGGCAGGAAAACTGAAAACAACAGATTAAAAAAATTAACATTCATCTTGTAGATTCAAAGTTTTTATTTAGCACTTTTCTCAGGATAAAATGTAGTTCTGCACTGTAATTATACCCCATTCCCAGAAAAAAATCACTAATTTGAACTCAATGGTTATACTTTTTGTAATAATCATTAAAATTTTGTTTTACTTCATTGATTAGGATTTCCAGATAATATGAAAATACTTTTGTTACAAATAATCGAATGGGTTTATAACTCAGGAATTCATAAGACATTCGTGGATTGGAAATGTCGTAACCGGATAGATCCAATGACCTTTCGCTTCAGAATGGGACATTCAATTATTACATTAAACCACGGTGGGCAGTACTTTTTTTTTTTTTTTTTAAGTATTGCATAGAAGAAAAAATCCGGCTCCTTCGGGGAAAAATATCAGGAGCGTCTGCCTACTTCGTAACACATTTTACGTCATGTCAGCGTAAATTTATAATTTTTAAATCAACATCATGTAGCAAAGCTAACTTTCATTAAAAAATATTTGTAATTACAGTAGACAGAGTGAAAAAGAAAGATACAAGCAATCAATTTATTAAGCGAAATCTCTTTAGATAAGGTTGCCATGTGAACGCTTTGAAATAAAACATCTACGCGTGATAAATAACTATATTAGAAAGAACAAAACAAAGCATTAACCTTAAAAACGATTACAAAATATTTACATCTTACTTTGCGACTAAGGTATTCTCTAACAAGGGAACAAGCAATATTTTCAACATTATCCATATCTGTTCTAAAACATTCATTCCGTGGATCTCCAAACAATCGCTGTCCCACAGACTATTGTTTAAGGAAATAGTTTCTCTTTAGTGCTTCCCTCTAATGGCAACTCTGCGCTACTACTAAAGATTTTTTCATTTTTTTTCATATGTCAAATGCGTTGACCGGGAAGCGAATCCGGGCCAGCTGCTTGAAAGGCGGCTATGCTAACCACTAGGCCACCAACACTTGATCGATTTTTTTTTTTTTTTTAAATTAAGAAAAAACGAATTTATTCATGAAATCTGTTGAGATTACATTGAATTTATATACATATTAGAAACTTGAACTGTATTTCTTTAATATTTCGTTAATTTTAGTTGAAAAGCAACAAATAAAAATTTCATATTAAAAAATCAAAATAACTTTAACTTGAAAACGTTAAGTAGCAAAGTAAAAATAAATAAATAATAATAATAATAAAAATTAACGACTTTAAATAGCCCCTCAGAAACGTAGATAACGCTGACAATTTCATTATTGATTGGAAAAAAAATTCATGCTTTTCTTCTATTATTTTATTCTTTAAATTACAGTTATCTAATCGCATCAATAATAGGTTACTATTTGGAGTTTCAATAAAAATTTATTTCCAAAACACATCAAATGCAAAGAGGTGCATTAGATATGGGGATTACTGTCTTAGTCTTAGAGACCCAAATAGTTTTATTTACACTTAGAGTATATTAGCATTGGATATAATTGCATGCAGTCCATGAAAATAAAAAATGCTTTGCTTCTCTTAATTATTATATCATTATATATAAATGAAATTAGCATACAGGGGTCCCCAATTCTATGCCTGCGGGACCATGGCACCCGCAGACCATTTTACGTGTGCCTGCCGCTATCCGAACACGATAAAAAATTATTTATCTGATACAAATAAATTTAATTTTTAAAATTTCTTATAAATTATTGTATTATATTGTAATCAAATTATAGGGCATACTATACTTTTACAGGTAAAAATATAAACGTTAATTGTATGTTAAAATTTTATTTTTGAAATAAATATTTTTTTGTACATTATGTGTATTATTAACAATATCTAACTATAAATTTACAGTGAAAAAATAAACGGTGCCCACCATCTGGTTGAAAAAAATAAATGGTGCCCGCCACCTGGTCGGTATTATAGGATGTGCTCTTAAGTGCAAAAAGGTTGGGGACCCCTGTCATAATACTTATACACTTGAACACATATATGTTGAAAAGATTTCAATTATTAATTCTTTTTTGTAAATGTGATGAAATACTTTATTTTAGCTAATAACAATCCTTAAGCTATCAACAATCTCAACCTGTAGTCAACCGTAACCTCCTTAAACAATAAAGATGGTACTATCTTTATCTATCGTCTGATATATTTATATAGACTAAAGATTGTAACTTGACCAAATATATCAGACCATAGATAAATGTGTTACCACCTTTATTGTTTAAGGAGGTTGTTTTAATTACATTTTGAGGTTGTTGATAGGTTAAGGGTAGATTATTATCTACATTTATAAACCTATTAAAGTCTTGAGTAATTGGCTTTATTGTCTTTTATTTGATGTCTTTGTATTTTCTGAACCAAATCCATATTATATAAAGAAGTTCGCATTTGTTCTTCACTATAGCATGACATTAGTTTAAAGATATTAGTGACAGCTTACATGGAATTTTTTCCCTCTGTGGAAATAAGTTTTAAATTAAATTAATAAAGTCATACACTATAAAGTTGTGCCAGTAGGTGGCATGAGAGTAGTTAGAAATATTCATAATTTCCAGTTCAATATTTTGTGCTATGTCTTGAATAAATTGTGCAAGACAGTAAATTGGCTATAGCCATTCAAGTATTATTAAAAATATTTATTAATATTATCATATATTAGTAAGACAAAAGTAATATTCTGATCTGCTCTTTGCTTCATTATTTCATCATCATCAACAGTGTTCTGTTATTTAGGCAGGTCCAGAGAGCAACTGTGCAGCCAAGTCATCCATCTGTTCATTCTGTTCTGTTCGTTGCTCTTCCCATTTCATATATCATCCAGCAAAGTCAATCTTCCCCATTCTCTTTTCTTGTTACCATCCACCATTTCCTCCAAACATCATTCATTAAGCAATTATTTCTTTTTGGTATGGGTCCAATTATGTTTCTCTTATTATCCTTAATTTCCTAACCAATTGTCTTTTTTCATTTATTCTTTCCAAAACCTCATTTGTTATTTTGTTATTTTATTCATCCAATTAATTTTTTCTATATCCATATTTCAAAGGTTTTCAATCTGTGCCTAAATCTTTTACTCATTGCCCACGTTTCATAACCATACACATGGCACCTAATAAAAAAGTCTGTATTTATTAAAACTGTTTTGATAAATGTTGCATATTTGAAATCTTTGGAACAGGATGTAATGAATAGGCAAACTTTGTTGGCTATATTTTTTTTTTTAATGAAAAAAAAAATGCAAACTTCAGTTGACTTTTGATGTGTATGCATCAAATAAATGAGAAATTTAGACAGATTTGCATAAGTTAAAATATTAGTTTAATTTCCAGCAAAATTCAATTACATACATAACTGTTGCATACATCGGTAAAGCACTCCTTTAAAGTTGGGTATCATAGGTCTGCTCGTTAGAGCCACTATATTCTCTTATTTTTCACTACCCTGATTCTCCCTCTATATCCCACTTATAAACCCGACTTCTGGAGTTCAAACAAAACATCTCTCATTCCATAAATACCTCTCCTTATATGGTCTGCTGAGTCCTTTACTAGTCCCTATGGGTTTTGATTTATCCCCAATTTCACCTTATAAGGCGAAGCATTTTGGAAGTAAATTTTCCTTAAACCTTCAAACCATATATGGTTATTTTCTACATGACATCTTACATTAAATAATTTCAATATTATTTAGTTATACACTTCTAATATTATTTAATCATACAGTTCTATACTTATTTATGAATCCCTTTAATTTTACAATATTATTTACATAATAAATTTCAAGCAATCCTAAACCAACTTGTCAGTGAGACCACAACTTTGATGATGTAAATAATTTTGTCTAACGCCCACTAAAATACATAAAACATTGTTGAATAATCTAAAAATAGTGATTTCATTTAAAACATTCGGTTCTGTTCATATTGTAATGATATATAAATATGCCGTTACATTAATTTAAAATAAAAACTTTTAAGTTCGCAAATAAAAATAAATTTATTAAAAACTAAAAGCTAAAAAAATTGAAGAGTTGTTAAACGTGTATACGTATATATATTCACACAGATGCAAAACTTTAAAAATTATTTCTTTTTTAAATAAAATAAAAAAAGGTATTTGAACGTACTTTTTTAGAAAAAAGTATAAAAAAAAGATAAAATATTTTTGTAAATGGAAATGATTGTTTTATAAATTAATTGAAAAGCAAACTAACCCTTGGGGCTCTTATATAATTAAAAAGTCAGTTGAAAGATATAGATATGAGAACAAAAGAATTAGCTTGACCTATGGAAGCACCAAGCTTCAGCTCGGACCCTAATGAAAATGATGGATTAGTGACATTTTGTTCGTTGAATCTAGAGAATGATTATAAAAGGAAAAATATTGAATTTAAGGACAGTTCCAGCTTGATTTTGTGAGAAGAGCGATAAGATGCACTTGTCGCTCTCTCTCACTTATTTCAAATAAAATGACTATAATACCAGGATTGAACCAACTTAGGCCTCCTCCAGAACAACAGACCGGACTTCAAATAGAGATATCATGGGAATTGGCTCCAGGAACCGTGATTCTCCTTCTGTAAGACATAAACTATCAAATTTAAAAATAATTAAGAACTTTTGTTCAAACTTTTAAAATTCAGCTAACCTAAATTTAAAAAATGAACTCTTATCTGACTTTCAAATTGATAATTAATGTTTAAATTATATATATTTAAGTTTGCCAAAAATCATTTCCATTTTCATTTTTTTGGTTTTATTAATATTATATAAATTACTAAATGCATTAAATTTAAGTTGGGTATAGATGCTTGCATAGATTCGTTCACGTTTAATTACGTTTTTGTGTTCATGTGTGATTAAAATATATAGATATTCGGTAAATAATGATATCTTACATTGAATATCTAAAATGTATTTATTCGGATGTCTTTTTAGTTGTTGGTGTCAATGCGGCATCTTATGATGAATGCCATTGGGTATCTTGTAAATTCCCTCTGCAATTACATCAATGACTTTATATTTTGATCATTTATGTTTATTTTGGAATATTTTTGAGCGTGTAATCTGTGTAATCGATCTATACTCAACATTAAAAAACAAACTTTTATAAATCCATCTGTGCGAATTTATATAAACGTTAAATTTAAGTCAGGCGTGAATGGCTATATAGATTTGTAAAGTTATATTAATTAATTAGGGGAGGGTTAATCTTAGGTTATTTGTTTCATAGTTAAATTGGGTCAGTGGATTGGATATATTGGTGAAATTAGTAGATGTAGTATGAGATTTGCCACATGCAGAATCACTGTATACACCGCTCACCCCCGTTTTGCGATGGAAGGGATAGTAAGACGAAACAAGGTCCCTTCCTTTGGAGTTTTTATTTTTATTGTTCTTCTTGCCATACAGATGTAACATTCCTGTATTGGAGAAGAGTCAATGTCTTCTCTAACTATACTGTTACAGATGTACATTCCTGACAGTATAGTATTTAGGGCTGTCGTTTTTTCATACTACATTGAATACATCAATGTATCAGATGGATTGACACCGGTTTGACTGCGAACTTTTGGCCTAAGGTTAAATAAGGGATAGAATATTTTCTTTCCAAATACAATCTATGTAGTTTATTCATACTCGACAATCTTAAAATAAATATAAAATTCATCTGTATGGATGATTTAAAATCTTAAAATAATAATTTAAATTAAAAGTTATTATTAAAATCTAAACAATAAATGTTATTACTCAAAGTTAAAATGATTATATATGTGCATAAATAAATATTGTTTGTGTGTTAATTACTGGCAGTGGCTTATTTTCTTTTTTTAATATTAAAATAGTCTTGGATAAGAATTTGTAAATATAGATCTCTGCTACTCTGCTGAGCTAGTGACAATGGGCTAACGGTTGGAATCAATCAATATAAAAAATAAAAAAAATTTTTTTAACTTACGTATCTGCCTACTATATAAATTTTCTAGGTTCAAATGCCTAGATGGCCCCCTTGTAGTGCAGATACATTAAGACTTATTTCCGATCATTATAATTGGTGCCCAACAGTACCCTGAGCAAATTTTTTCAAAATGAAATATTCTTATCTATGTACAAACAACCATATACGTTAAATCTTATAAAAACACTGCCAGAAAGAAATAGCACATATATTAAACACGAAAAAGTATAAATAATTTTAAAACTAATTTTTTTGTTAAAAAAAAGTCAAAAGTTTGCAATTAATATGTTTTTTTTTAATGTGTATAGGAGCGCACAGCCATGTAAGTTTATGATTGTAAATGTGGTACCTTACGATGAGTGTTTGGGAATTTACTTCATAGTAACCCTATTTAAGCATTTCAATCAGTCATAAATAAGTTGGTGGTATTTATAATTGTGCTGCAAATATACACGTATAAACCCATTATTTCTTAAAACATATTTACTTCAATGCAACCTTCTTAAATAAATAATTTATATAATTCGCTTGTCGTGCCGTTTTGTTAGAAATGAAATATAGAGAAAATAGAATTCTTGGGGGGAGGGGGTGTAAACGTAGATGGTTCTTAGGAAAACGATGGTCAACATTTTTCTTTTTTGTATATAATCTTTTTGAAAAAATTACTAACCGAACGTTTTTTATAAATGTCTTCGTTAATCATGTACCGTAATTAGTAACCCTAAGTAAAATATTTTTTTTTGTTTATTTTTTTTTTAAACAAGTTTACTGATATGTAACGGTCACATCCACCGTTACATTATTTTTTTTTATTATTAAACATGAAAAAATAAAAGTTCGCAAATAAAAACTTCTTTTTTAAGAATTAAAAATTGAAAATTAAAATATCATCTAAACTCTAATATATATAAAATCGCACAGATGAGAAATTAAAAAATTATTAAACGAAACTTTATTTAAAAAAAAGAAAAAGTTTTAAAACTAAATTTTCAACAAAAACTTAAAAAGATTTAGAGATAAAAATAGATCTCTAAGTTTGGAAAACACATTAATTAATCATAAAATGGAAATGATTGTTTTAATTAGTTAAATGTAAACTAGCCCTTGGGCATTTAAAATGTATAAGCAAAGGTCAGATAGGAGAGAAAAACAATGGGATCAGAATGGCCAATAAAAGAAATCACTCATGGAATCGGACCTCGGCGAAAAGATCATCACCATCATCATGATGTAATGTCCACTGGATCTGAAAGTCTACTATAAAAAGTGAGTGAGTGAAAAAAATTGAAAAGACAGAGATGTGTTAAGTCGGAGAGTTGGAGGTGAAGGGATTGAAAGACACACTTTCAATTCCTTCAGTGGTTATAAAAAATGAAACATCATTTTTTCTATATTGAGGACTGTAAGATCATCGGGGGATTTAATGCTGGATTCCAAATGGCAAGCAACTGCAAGAAATTAGAAACTACGGACTTGTAAAACTGTAAGAACTTTATGAAATCTAATGAACATTAATTAATTTGAAAACACTAAGAACTCTAAAAGATAAACTTTCCCAGTATTTAGTTTATAGAAATAGAATCCTATCTGACCAACTTAATTTATTAGTTATAATTTTATTTGATGTATTTCTTTTGTAAAATCATTTCCATTTATTTATTTTGTTTTTTAAGTTTTTATTATGATTTCTGTTTTTTGTTAAAATAAATTATATAAATGTTAAATTTAAGTCTGCGTGAATGTATATATAGATTTGTGAAGTTTTATTAGGAGAGGGTAATCTTAGGTTATTCATTTCATAGTTGAATTAGGTCAATGGATTGGATATATTGGTGTAATTAGTAGATGTAGTACAAGGTTCACTAAGTGCAGAATCGCTGTATACACCACACACTCCTGTTTTGCCTATGGAAGAGAATAGTAAGACGGAAAGGTCACAGTCCCTTCCTATGGAGTTTTTTTATTGGTCTTCATGCCATACAGATGTAACATTCTTGTATTGGACAAGAGTCAATGTCTTCTCTAACCATGCTGTTCAGATGTAGATTCCTGACAGTATGGTATATATATTTATGTTGTTGTATATTCATTCTACATTGAATACATCAATGTGTCAGATGGATTGACGCCGGTTTGACTGCGAACTTTTGGCCTAAGGTTAAATAAGGGATAGAATATTTTCTTTTTAAATACAATCTATGTAGTCTATTCGGACTCGACGATCTTAATAAAAAATATTAAGTTTATTCATACTTGACAATCTTAAAATAAATATAAAATTCATCTGTGTGGATGATTTAAAATCTTAAAATAATAGTTTAAATTACAAGTTAATATTAAAATCTAAATAATAAATGTTATTCCTCAAATTTAAAATGATTACATATGTGCGTAAATAAATGTTGTTTGTGTATTAATTACTGGCAGTGACTTATTTCATTCTTTTTTTAATATTAAAAATAGTCTTAGATAAGAATTTATAAATATAAATTTCTGCTACTCTGCTGAGCTAGTGACATTGGGCTAACGGTGGGAATCAACCAATATAAAAACATAAAATTTTTTTTATGTATCTGCCTACTTTATAAATTTTCTAGGTTAAATTGGCCTAGATAACACCCTTGTAGTGCAGATACATTAAGAATCTTATTTCCGATCGTTATAATTGGCCACCCACCATCAGTCGATCTTTAATAAACCACCAGAACCCTGAGAATTTTAAAAATGAATCATGCCAGTAAACATTTTTTCTGAAATGAGCATAAATATATTTTTGTATTAACGTAAAGTTATAGGTTGAATTGTGTTTTAAAAGTACTGTCAGTAAGAAAAATTGTGCATATGTAAAAATAAATGCGAGGAATAAAATGTAATAATTAATATAAATCATAATTTTTTTTTTTTTAAAAAAGTATTATTTAAAAGCCAAGCATTTAACGTGCCTAAGTAATAGTTAAAGGTAGGAGAAAAGAAGCTTGGAAGGAAGGGGGCAGAAATTTATCTGGTACTAAAGAATAAACAGTCAACATTTTTTTTATCATTATATTTGTGTGTAATTACTGTGTTGTCTTTTTTTTTTTAAAAAAAAAAGTTTTGTCCTTTTGAAACTTTCATATATAATCAATTTGTATAACATAATTACTAACACTAAGTAAATTTTTTTTTTTAATGTTTTTGTTTTTTGAGGAAGTTTACTGATATGTAATGATATATAAATATGCTGTTACATTAATTTAATATAAAAACTTTTAAGTTCGCAAATAAAAATAAATTTATTAAAAACTAAAAGCTAAAAAAATTAAAGAGTTGTTAAACGTGTATATGTATATATTCGCACAGATGCAAAACTTTAAAAATTATTTTTTTTAAAAAAAAAAAAAAAGAAGAAGATATTTGAACGTACTTTTTTAGAAAAAAGTATAAGAAAAAGATAAAATATTTTTGTAAATGGAAATGATTGTTTTATAAATTAATTGAAAAGCAAACTAGCCCTTGGAGTTCTTATATAATTAAAAAGTCAGTTGAAAGATATGCATATGAGAACAAAAGAATTAGCTTGACCAATGGAAGCACCAAGCTTCAGCTTGGACCCTAATGAAAATGATGGATTAGTGACATTTTGTTCATTGAATCTAGAGGATGATTATAAAAGGAAAAATATTGAAATTAAGGACAAGTCCAGGCTTGATTTTGTGAGAAGAGCGATAAGATGCACTTGTCGCTCTCTCTCACTTATTTCAAATAAAATGACTGTAATACCAGGATTGAACCATCTTAGGCCTTCGCCAGTACAACAGACCGGACTTCAAATAGAGACATCATGGGAATTGGCACCAGGAACTGTGATTCTCCTTCTGTAAGACATGAACTATCAAATTTAAAAATAATTAAGAACTTTTGTTCAAACTTTTAAGATTCAGCTAACCTAAATTTAAAAAATGAACTCTTATCTGACTTTCAAATTTTCAAATTGATAATTAATGTTTAAATTATATATATTTAAGTTTGCTAAAAATCATTTCCATTTTCATTTTTTTGGTTTTATTAATATTATATAAATTACTAAATGCATTAAATTTAAGTTGGGTATAGACGCTTGCATAGATTCGTTCACGTTTAATTACGTTTTTGTGTTCATGTGTGATTAAAATATATAGACATTTGGTAAATAATGATATCTTACGTTGAATATCTAAAATGTATTTATTCGGATGTCTTTTTAGTTGTTGGTGTCAATGCGGCATCTTATGATGAATGCCATTGGGTTTCTTGTAAATTCCCTCTGCAATTACATCAATGACTTTATATTTTGATCATTTATGTTTATTTTGGAATATTTTTGAGCGTGTAATCTGTGTAATCGATCTATACTCAACTTTAAAAAACAAACTTTTATAAATCCATCTGTGCGAATTTATATAAATGTTAAATTTAAGTCAGGCGTGAATGGCTATATAGATTTGTAAAGTTATATTAATTAATTAGGGGAGGGTTAATCTTAGGTTATTTGTTTCATAGTTAAATTGGGTCACTGGATTGGATATATTGGTGAAATTAGTAGATGTAGTATGAGATTCACCATGTACAGAATTGCTGTATATACCGCTCACCCCCGGTTTGCGATGGAAGGGATAGTAAGACGAAATGCGGTCTCTTCCTATGGAGTTTTTATTTTTATTGTTCTTCTTGCCATACATATGTAACATTCCTGTATTGGAGAAGAGTCAATGTCTTCTCTGACTATATTGTTCAGATGTACATTCCTGACAGTATAGTATTTAGGGCTGTCATATTTTCATGCTACATTGAATACATCAATATGATGCCGGTTTGACTGCGAACTTTTGGCCTAAGGTTAAATGAGGGATAGAATATTTTCTTTCCAAATACAATCTATGTAGTTTATTCATACTCGACAATCTTAAAATAAATATAAAATTCATCTGTATGGATGATTTAAAATCTTAAAATAATAATTTAAATTAAAAGTTAATATTAAAATCTAAATAATAAATGTTATTCCTCAAAGTTAAAATGATTATATATGTGTGTAAATAAATATTGTTTATGTGTTAATTACTGGCAGTAGCTTTTTTTTTTTTTTTAATATTAAAATAGTCTTGGATAAGAATTAGTAAATATAGATCTCTGCTACTCTGCTGAGCTAGTGACAATGGGCTAACAGTTGGAATCAACCAATATAAAAAATAATTTTTTTTTTTAACTTACATATCTGCCTACTATATAAATTTTCTAGGTTCAAATGCCTAGAAGGCACCCTTGTAGTGCAGATATGTTAAGACTCTTATTTCCAATCGTTATAATATTTTGATTGAGAATGAAAAATTGGATCCCCCTCTCTCCTCTAATCTTACAACACACTATTAACTGTATTATTCAAAACAAGATTAGGCATTATGTTTATATAAACAGCTAGAAATTAAACGAGCCACTTTTGTTTGCAAACGAAGCTGAATTGTTTTTATTTCCGGTAATATTTTTTATCAAATAATATTTTCATTTCATTTTTAAATACACTCTAAAACAATTTAAAATAGATTTAAAAAATAAAATGGTACTTAAATTTTGATTTTTGAATAATATACTAAATAAAAAAAAAAAACCAAATAATTAATTGTTTGAATAGAATCTGATTAAATGGAATTTTTCATAAATTTTTCTTAATTGGCTACCTTAATACTAATATAAGCAAACAATACTAAACACACTTATGCACTTAACACAGTGCAAATAGTATATTTTATTGTATCCAAACTTTCAAAAGTTGCTGAAAATTTTGACTGTCCAACAGGTCTTCTTCAGAGTTTTTTCCATTGCTTAAAAAAACTTTTAGCTTTTTGGTTACCAATGTGTTAAAACACATGGTACATTTCTTATAAGATATGATCAAAGTTTCTACAATTAGCTAAAGCTTACCAATGATAAAATAATCGTTGTAATTAATAATCACAAACTTCATTAAATTTGGACAGTTTAAATATGAAGCATAAAGATGTTAACCAAAGTGAACTAATATTTTTAAAAGATCATTGATTTCTTTAAAACCGGCAATTTATCACTTTTAAGACAATGATATATGAAAATTTATTACAGCAGTAAACTATCTATAATGTAGTGCAACTTGGTGCAAACCATAGGAATCAATGGTTGTTAGAAGGTTTGTGGATAAAATACCTATCTAGTCTCCAGACTAGTTTTTAGCTTGTGGTTTTCATCAGTGCTGAGTCTTGGATCTGAAGGCACTGCACCTAGATTTTAGGATCTAATGCAACCCTCCAGCAGCCAACTTTTACCTTTTTAGCTAACTATAAAGCTACGAGTCTAAAATGAAAACAATAATGTTTTCAGCCCAAGCTTATTCACTTGTATAGTCATACAGATCTGAACCCAGTTTGTTATATATATATATATATATTGTACCCTCACTTCTCGATATATGATATAATTTAAAATAAGACTAGCTCAATTAAATCATTATGCTCAGCTAAAATATGTACAACTATCTTTAATATATTTTTATAATATTATAACTTATCAGATTAATATAGTTCAATATAATGTACTAATTAAATAAGTATTTAATTAAAATCATGAGACTGTGAAGTGAAGTTACAATTGGTAATTGGACTTACATTGAGTCAATGTCTTTCCAAGACACTGTCTCAATGGCATAAGAATACTATTACTTCTAATTATCTCATTACTAACTCTACAGCACTCTTATGACTTTTATAAATGAACTATCTTTAATAATAATAGATAAATAAATCTCAATCTTTTGTTAAGGAAATATAATTAAACGATCTCAGGTTCTTCTAATTATCTTAAAGTAATAATAATTCATGTAGATAGGAATGATAAGGGATTTAATATCAAACCTAAATACACCTAACTTATTCTAATAACAATAACCAACAATAAAAATCTTTAGTGTATAGCTTAATCTTATCTATTTGATTATACCATTAATCATTAAGAAAATAAGTAAATCATATACATGTCTTTCATTTCCATATAGTATCTTAATTTTAAAATATACCAAAATATTATAATTTAACAATTTGTGGCAATAAATAATATTATACTCTTATATTGTGCATTATAATTACTTTATGACCATTGTAATATTATATGTTAATGTCAATCAATTTCTATAAGTTATATTATGAAAATATTGTGTTTCTTTCTCAAAATAATAAAATAATAAATTCATATTGTGCAAATATTATGTATATTCAAATTATCTGTTGTCAAATGCTGTGGTGTAAAATAATGAATTCGACACATCTTTTAAACAACTTAAACAAATTTATTTACATCAACTTTAACAAATAACTTATTTACACTATTTACATTTACAAATGGAACTAAAGAAAATAAAACAAAAATAAGAAAAAATGATAATACAAGATTTTTACACTGTTACTATTTCCATAATCATAAATAGATAATTTATACATTTTTTAAATGTTCTATCAATAACATTTAATTAAGTTTATGACTTTAATTTTAATAAACATCATTTGTTATCAATTAATATAAGAAAAGATTTTATGTGAAATATCATTCATGTAGCATATATGTAAATAAACAGACTTTAATAATTAAAATGCTACTTCACTTAAGTCTTACTGCTATTTAGATTATAATGTACTAGTATGTATTACATTTACTATTAATATTACTCAAAGATCAATTAATGTATAAACTGATATAACTTTGTAATATAATAACAATTATTGATTATAATTATTTATGTCCTTCCGATATAATGTCATACTACATGTCTTATCAAAATATGCAATACGTATATGTTCTTTTAAAATAATATTTAAAATTATTCAACAATTTCAAATTTTATAAAGTATTATATTAAATAAAATTCTATGATTCTTTTCTATTTAAAACTATTACTCTTCTTTACTTGTTATTCTTATTCCTTCCTAAAAAACTTCTATCTACAAAAGTCATTTTAACCTTATTTAACTTCAGAAAAATAGATGACCAATTTTAAAAAAAAAATAATATTTATCCAAAATCTCATATACCTCATCATCTATATACGTTAAGCCTTCAATCAAAATATAAATTTCTACATAAAATTAACTTAACTTATCTAATAAAAATAAAAAATAAAATATAGATTTTATATACCTCTTACTAACTTGAAAAGAAAAAATAAATAACTTACACTAATAATAAATCTAATTCCTAATATTGTAACAAAAACATTAAAATTTATTCACGAAAGAATCATATAATTATTTCTAGGTTCTCATATTATGTTGTACTAAATTTACATCATCAATTTAAAATATGCATATTAAAATAAAACTGCTATTATTAATCTTATGCGTGTATATTATTTAAATATTAATACATTCATTCAACAATCAAATAACATTTGGTTGATCTAAAGAAAAACATAGCAAATACATCAAATTATTATTATCACATAATTTTTACCATAAATGATACTTTAATGTACAGTCCGTCACACGATGTCCTCCAAGATTTCAGTTTTACAAAATAATTTCACATTTACACTCAACAATTATTCTTTAAAATATTACGTGTTGTATAATTATAAAATAAACTTTATGCAATAAAATGTTATATTAATATTTAGCTTTTAAAAGAAAAAAAAAATGTAAATGTACCTTTCCTATCTTTAATAAATCAATAATTAATTAAATATTTATGTTAGTTAATAAATAAAACATATTACATAAAATCCAACGGTGTCTTCTTCCAGCTATAATTGTTCTTTTTCCTAGGCACAAATTTTCACCAAACATTACTTCCTTTTCCGGTACATCACGTGTTTTTTAAAAGTTTTTATAGAATAAATGAAAACGTTCTTTTTTTTTAAAAATAAAATAAAAGTCAAAGTTAGTTCCACCATAAAATAAAATAATAATTAAAATAGTTTTATAAGATCCAGATTCATTTCTTTTTTAAGGAAAAAAAAAATATTATTATTTAAAAGTTATTATTTTTTAGAATTAGTCTATAGTTTACAAAGTTCTTATTTAATTATTTTTTAATTGATTTGGATATCCACGTATATTTGATTTGCGCATTCCTTAACGAATATTTAGGTAAGATTAATTTTAGATTCTTCTGTACGACCAGCGTTCAGACTTTAATAATATAATAATTTTTACTTATAGGTATTTCTTTACCCATTAAATTTCCAATTTATTTGCCTTTTAAAACTGTCAAAATTTAGTCTTTTAAACCATAAAGACTTAACAAGGCAAGTATTTATGTAATCATTATTATTTACCATCTTTACTAAGTTATATACTTAGATTTATAATTTACAAATACTTTCTTCATAAAGAAGTATTTCTCTTTCTTTTAAAAATCTGTCTTATAAAAATTAATTACCATCAGCTTTTAAATTTATATAAGGTCCAACAGATTACTTTTATGCATCTAGTAACTCTCCTAGTTAATCCAGCGTTTGTTAAATTTTCAGTATAAAGTCTCCAATACATTTTATCCTTATACGATGTTTCCATGACTATTTGATAGTAAATTGAGCTTCGATCGAGACGATAGGAAATTATAATTAAAATTAGCACTGCATATTTGTCGGTAAACTTTTATAAATTATTTTAAAAAACTACTCTCTTATAATTTTAAAACGATTTTGAGAGCGTCTATAATTACTTAGCTATTTCTAATAGCACACTTTACTTTTAGAATTTCAATCACTATCCCCCTCCGAACAATTGAACCTTGGTTTTATACCGGAAGAAACTCCTCACTTGATTGGTGAATTAAACAATCAACTTGCTAGCTTATTTACATATTTTACCAACAAGACAGAATTAAAAATAAATAATGACTTATTTAATATTTATTATTTATCACATTATTAAATTCTTAAATTAATCTTTATCGTTTATTTAAATCCATTAAACATTTTTTAAAAATATACTTTCTTACTTTATTTCACTTTTAACTTTTATAAGATTATTTTTATAAATAAATTAAGTCTATTTTTATTCGTTATGTTTTTTAAGCAGTATTTTAAAAATCAGATTTAATATTTCACATTAATTATTTTTACTTTTATCTCATGATAGCCAAAATAATATTTATAAATTTTATAACAGAATTTTTAAAATAGCTTTGCAACTTTACTAAAAAAAACTCCCAAGCATGTGTGTATGTGTCTAACTAACATCTGTTTTACAACAGAGCTACAAACGCTTGTAATAATCTAAAAATAAACTAACAATTCATTTTTTAAAAATAAATATTTTTTAAAATAAATAATATCTTATAACAATTTTTAAAATAATAATTCGATATTATTAAAATCAAATATTAATCTTCTATCATGTACTACTAATAATTAAAATATTTATATTCATTTATTAAATTTTAATCTTTATCAACAATAAATATATGCATTTAATTTTAACTTGTCTTTTAAAACTTTAACTTTAAACATTTATTTATTAAATTTATTAATGCAGTATTGATTATGGCCAGTTTTCCCAACCATATACTATTATCATTCCCATTGAAACGTCTCTCTCAAACATCAGCACAATTTTCACATATCAAATACTCATGAATTACTTTAATTACACTTTTTTAAAAGATTATCATAAATAAAATTAACATCATATAGCTAAATATATCTTAAATTTAAAATTTTTTAAATAGATTGATACAACAATTTATGGAGACCCATACAAAAGGGCACATATCCTCCTCCTTCGGATAAAAATTTTAAATTAACCATCTACCTTCATCTTCATTAATCTACAATTAACATCTTCATTTTTCATATCATTAAATATCATAATCAATCACTTTAACATGAAATTTTATAAAGCACTGGAACTTCACATTAAAATCTCAACCAGAAAACACTTTTAAATAAAATCATCATGACTTTCTTTTACTTTATAAAATTAAGTCTCACTTTTCTTTTATTTATATCTTTAATTAGGTCATTTTTATTTCCCTAATCTTACTATGAAATATCAAATGTTTATATTCCTTTAAATAACACCTTTTACACAAATTAAACTATAAATACATATTTTTATAGTTAACACTATCTTTTAAATCACACTTTGTATTTTACTTTTACACTTGTTGCTAGTTTCATTAGCAATTTTAAATGAATCATTATCTATTAAATCTAGACATTTTTAATCTAAAGAGATTAACTTTATCCCTGAAGATTTATTAATTTTATGACTACTACTACAATATTTATGAAAACTCTTAAATTCATCCATAAATCTTTTCATAAATTGATCTTTTATAAGATCTACTCACTCTTATCATATTATTCATTTCTCCCTAAATTAACATTTACTGACTTGATAATAAATTATTTTATTATATAAAAATAAAATATCTGAACATCATACCAAAAACTTCACCCACAATACATCCTTTGAAAATTGTAATTCACACTTCAGAAGGATATGGAATTAAACTTCTTGCATTATAAGTTCCTTTCTCACCATCTGGTGTGGTTAACATAAATGCATTTTCACCTACTTTGCAAGATATTCTATATGGACCCTCATATAGACTAAGAAATTTTTTGAACTGATTTCTTTGAAGGTTGCTAACATGGGGTGTTCTAACTAGAACTAAATCATTAATTTTAAATGGATGTGGTTTATTATGGGATTTCTTTACTCTTTTTGCACCCATAATATGAAGCTTTACTTTAGTCTGATTATTATCTTCATCCCTATTAATTTGTTCTCTTACAATTGGTATAGGCGTTTTAATCAATAATGGCTCATGTCTACCATAATGTAAACGAATAGGAGTGAAACCAGTGGATTCATTATACGTACTATTAATATAGTTAATAACCTCTGGGAGTTTATGAACCCATTTCTTATGATTATCAGCTACATACACCCTAAATAATCGACTAAGCTCCCGCATAACACGTTCGCATGGATTAGACTGAGGGTTTCTTATGGAGCTCATAACATGTTTGAGGTTTTGATCTTGAATCCACTCATTCCACCTACCCGATATAAAAGCTGTAGCATGATCTGTAAGTATGATTTTTGGTTTTCCTACTAATGGAAATTGATAATTAAGCATGCATTTTATTACAAAATGTGCACTAGTTTTAGGCACAGGATACGCTGATACAAATTTGCTAAAAACATCATAGGCTACCAAAATAAATTTCTGTTGTTTAAATGGTGGGAGAGGCCCGTAAAAATCAATTGCTAATAATTCATTAGCTCGATCTGGAATAATAGGCTGCATAACACCTACATACGATTTATTACAATATTTAGACTTTAAGCAAGTAGAACATGTTTTAATTTTCCTTATGACACGTTTATACATTCCATCCCAATAAAAAATAGATTTTAAAACATACATAATCTTTGGTGCACCATAGTGACCATAACTACAATGTACATACATTATCAATTTATCAATCATAGAGTTAGGTACAACTATCCTCCATGATTCCCCCTGATTTGACTTTAAATTATACATAAGTAAATTCTGGTACATCTTATACTTGCTAAAAATCCTTTTTATATATTTACTTTTACTATTTACATTATCATGATTATTTAGGATAGTCATGATTCTATTTAATTTCTGATCCTGACCTTGAATCATAGTGAGATTATTATAATCATCCACTATAGATTCATCCCTGATTACATCCACACTACTAATAATTATATTTTGAGCATTAGGATGTTGGGACATCAGACAAATAGGGTGGCGGCTAAGAATATCAGCAGGGATATTCTGTCTCCCTTCAATATAGAGAACTCTATAGTTGAATTGCTGGAGATACAAGCTCCACCTAACAAGTCTCTCATTACTGAGGTAGCTCTTGTTTAAAAACTCCAAGCTTCTATGGTCGGTCAACACAATTACCTCTGAACCTAATAAAAATTGACGTAATTTCTGAAAAGCCCAGACAACAGCTAGGGTCTCCTTTTCAGTAATAGTGTAATTCAACTCAGCACCTCTTAAATGTCGGCTTAAGAAGTACAATACATGAGGTACCTGATCCTCATCGAGCTGATATAACACTACTCCCAGACCATAGTAACTACTATCTGTCTGCACATAGAATGTTTTATTAAAGTCAGGATACACTAAAATCACGTGTTTTAAAAATTTACTTTTAATTATACTAAATTCATTATCATGTTCAGCAGTCCACTTCCATTTTTCAGTTTTCTTTAATAACCGAGACAAATTTATTGTATCTTCAGCGAAATTTTTATAGAATCTATTATAATAGTTACATAATCCAAAAAATGATTTTAATTGTTTTACTGTTTTTGGAATGGGAAAACGTTGAATAGCTGCAATCTTTTCAGGATGGGGCTGGATTCCATGCTCATTTATTAAATGACCTAGAAAAGTAATTTCCTTAGCTGCTATTGAACATTTTTCCATATTAATTTAGACATTTTGTATTTGACATTCTGTAAAAAATAATTTTAAATGTTGGAGATGCTCATGTAAACTATCAGAAGCAATAACTATATCATCCACATACATGATTATTTTTTCCTTTAATTGTTTCGAAAAAATCATGTCTAAACATCTGATCAAGCCAGCACCACTATTAATGAGACCAAAAGGCATCCGTCTGAAAACATACGACTGGCCTTGAAATCGAAATGCTGTATACTGCTGCTGATCACTCTCATGCAGTGGTATTTGCCAATAACTAGCTGTCAGATCAAATGTAGAGAAAATTGACCTCTTGTGAAATTTAGTTAAGAGCTCATGTACAGGTGGAGGAATGTCACGCTCTGGTATAGTTACATTATTTAGCATACGAGCATCTAAACATACTCTAATACTGCCATCCTTCTTCTTCACAATAACCAATGGGTTTACATAAGGAGAAGGGCATTTTTTAATTATATTCCACTCTAGCATTTTGTCAATTTGACTCTGTACCTCATCCTTATATTGGTAAGGAATTGGGTACATCTTTTGATGGAAAGGATCATTACTCTTCAATTTTATTCTATGGGTATATCCCTTTATTATACCAGGGATTTTAGAAAAGATATTTTTAAAATCATACATTAATTGATATAAATTTTCACCTAATTTAGAATTGATTGCATAAACATGTTCAATTTTGGCCTTTATGCTGGCATCAATTAATGTGTTCTGGATGCATAATAATTGACTAGAAAGGTTATGCATACCATATTCAAAATTAAGCCTTTCTTCTTTACAAATAAAAATTTTATTACAAAAATCAATCTGACATTTATTTAAGATCATGAAGTCAGCTCCTATTATGGCTTCATGTATTAATCCAGGCATAATAAGAAAAACATGCCCATACTCTGTATTATTTATTTTGAAGGTAATCCAGACTTGTTTATTTGATAACTTTGTCCTCTTTCCATTTGCTAAAGTTACTTGGATCTGTTTTACTGGCAATGAAGGTATATCCCTTTCTACACTCACCAGATTTTGATATGTTGACTCTGATAATATGGAAGCTTGACTTCCAGAGTCAATTAATGCTTCAATTCTGATATTGTTTATATATAAAATTACAATAGGACATTGATAAGTTATAGGTGGTTCGCCTATAGTAAAGGGCTCTAAATAATCAATATCAAGATCTAAAGTATTAAGCATCCACATCTGATCGTTCCCCATTTTGTTAGCACCGGGTCCTTGCAAAGAGGAACTAACATACAAAGACCTTTCTAGTTTAATTTCTTACTACTGGCTTTATTAGCTGGTCTTTTTAAAATTGTGGTCACACCACTAGTAGAAGGCTGATTATTTTGATCATCACTTCTGTCCCTAAATGTATCAAATTTAACAATTTTTTTTAAATGTGGAGACATCCTATCTCTACCTCTATACTCAAATCTCCTTTTATACCCTGTAGAAGGTCTCACACCAGTGTTAACATTAATATTTGCTAACGGATAATTATTTCTATCTTTGTTTACTTTAAATCTATTGTCCATAGATAATTCAGCTACTTCAAGAGCATCTAATACCTCTGATACTTCTTCTATTGAACCACGATCAGCAGCTATCAACAACTGTTCAACGTTTTTAGGTAAGTTATGCCTTACAATTCTTACAATCTGTCCTTCTGATAATGGACAAGCAGTCAATGTTTTCAACCGAACAGCTTGATTTCTGAAAAAGCTTGTATAGCTGCCTTTACTAATATGGTATTTTTCTTGAGTAATTTGGTATCTGATGCAATCTTGTTTATCAGAGTTCCAAAAACTTCCAACAATAAAACACTTAAAGTCGCCGTAAGTTATTGGTTTCTCAAACAGTGATTGCCACCAATCTTTGGCAATTCCATACAAATGATTGCTACATACTGCTACTTTTTCTTTTTCTGACAAGGAACATATGGAAAATAATTCGTCCAAATTATTTAAAAATTCTGAGGGATTTTCCATATACTCTCCTTTAAATGGTTTGACTTTCATAAAACGTAAAGCCATTGAATTATTAGCATTTCCTTCACAATTAACCACTTCTCTACTCGGTCTACTATCAATTTCTTTCACAATAGTATTTTCTGACTGATTACTATTACCCTTCCTTACCAATTCTACTTTATCTATTCTTAATGAATTAACATAATCATCATATGCCTTATCACTTATTCTCCCTTTTAATACTTCTGTCTTTGTATTATTTACATTTTTCGTCTCTATTTGGTCATACATCTGTTGAAATTTCCCCTCTAAATCCATTTGTTCAAGCACTTGCTTGACATACCCTTTCTGTTCCTTCCTAAATTCATCCAAATTTTTATCTAAGATTTCTTTATATTTATCATTATTTAGTTCAAACATACCTGCGTGCTCTTTTATATCATTTTGCATACGTTTTAAATTCTCTCCTACCTTTGATCGATATTTATGTTCATCGATTCTTTTAACATCTAGTTCCTTAAATTTTTCAATTAGTTCCTTCTCTATTTCATCTTTTATATCTCCCTTAGTCTGAACTATTGCACTCCTAACACTTTTAATATCTTCACTAACATTATTAACATGGTCTTTAACCTCACAAATCTCACTATCAACTTTTAATTTATAGCTATCAATTTTTAAAGTTAAATCATTATTATTGATCCTACATTGATCAATAGATTCTGCTATTTGATCTTTCAAATTTTTAATCGTACTCTCTGAAAATTCACAAAATTTTCTTTCCAACAATTCCTGATTTTTATCATCAATTTTTATTACTTCTAACTTTAAAGATTCAACTACTTCTTCATTTTTACTAAACTTTATATCCAGATTATTAATTTTATCTTCCACATCTTTTTTAAAATTCTTTACAATTTCAGAATTATCCTCAACCTTTTTATTTATATTGTCTATACAAAATCTTATCTCTTCTTTATCTTTACTTAAGTTTTCTTTAACTTCTCTAATATTTTCCTCAAGAGATTCTACTTTTATATTATTCTCAATTATATCCTCTCTAAGAGAATCTAACTTCATATTCATTTTATTACTTTCCGCTTTCATTTCTTTACTAATAGCATCAAATCTAATACTATTTTTATGACTCTCCTCTTTCATTTCTTCTTTAATAGCATCAAATCTAATACTATTTTTATGACTCTCCTCTTTCATTTCTTCTTTTAAAGAATCTTTCATTTCTTCTTTAATAAAATTACTCTCCTCTCTCATTTCTTCTTTAATAGCATCAAATCTAAGACTATTTTTATGACTCTCCTCTTTCATTTCTTCTTTTAAAGAATCTTTCATTTCTTCTTTAATATTATTCACTGAATCAATAATACCTTGACTCATTAATTCAAAATGCTTCATAAAATCAAACATTGAGAAGTTCTCCATAGTTTTCTCAGTTTTTACTACTTCTTTCTCTACTGTTTTAAAAATTATCTCTTCCTCCTCCTCTATTTCACTATCCATATTTTGAGTATTTTCTAATATTGTCTCAAAATCTACTAATTTCTCCCCTTCTTTTCTCTCCTCACAACTATTATCCTCAACAATAAAATTAGACATCTCAACCTCTAAATCTTTATCCCAGTTATCCATTTCTATATTTTTTTAAAATTCAATTCTATTAGTATGCAGTACTTATTATCAATATTTCAAAAAAAAATAATAATTCCCTATCAACCTTTCCATCTCCACTCAATTCACTTCTACAATTAATCACAAAACATCATCTTTGAAAACTCTACACTATTTATTATAAACTAATTATATAACTACGAATAACAAAATTGTGTCATGTCATTATCTTCACACCTATGATCCACAGACAATTTGCACATAATATATTATATTCAATATACATTTAAAATATCTTAAGAATTGATATGGTCATATTACAAAATAATTATTTGCCACATTTTCATCATTTACATATTTATTTGCTTATTAATTTAAAATTAACTTAGTATTTAATTTTTTTTTTTAATAATCATATTATAGATACCACATGAAAATATAACAACTTTACTAATAAGATTTTTATTTTAATTTTATAATTAACATCTAATCAATTATAACTACTATTATAAAATACTAAACTATTTATATTTAATAAATATACTAATCATTAATTCCTAAATTATACATTTTAACCCATACACTATTTTTACTAACAAATCTATACCTATCACTCTATTCCCCTAACATATACCAACCCTGAAATTATGTATATCCTAATCCTTAACTAAATATCTAAGCCTAAAACGTTTGGGCGCCAAAATCCTAACTACCGTTTGTACCCTCACTTCTCGATATATGATATAATTTAAAATAAGACTAGCTCAATTAAATCATTATGCTCAGCTAAAATATGTACAACTATCTTTAATATATTTTTATAATATTATAACTTATCAGATTAATATAGTTCAATATAATGTACTAATTAAATAAGTATTTAATTAAAATCATGAGACTGTGAAGTGAAGTTACAATTGGTAATTGGACTTACATTGAGTCAATGTCTTTCCAAGACACTGTCTCAATGGCATAAGAATACTATTACTTCTAATTATCTCATTACTAACTCTACAGCACTCTTATGACTTTTATAAATGAACTATCTTTAATAATAATAGATAAATAAATCTCAATCTTTTGTTAAGGAAATATAATTAAACGATCTCAGGTTCTTCTAATTATCTTAAAGTAATAATAATTCATGTAGATAGGAATGATAAGGGATTTAATATCAAACCTAAATACACCTAACTTATTCTAATAACAATAACCAACAATAAAAATCTTTAGTGTATAGCTTAATCTTATCTATTTGATTATACCATTAATCATTAAGAAAATAAGTAAATCATATACATGTCTTTCATTTCCATATAGTATCTTAATTTTAAAATATACCAAAATATTATAATTTAACAATCTGTGGCAATAAATAATATTATACTCTTATATTGTGCATTATAATTACTTTATGACCATTGTAATATTATATGTTAATGTCAATCAATTTCTATAAATTATATTAAGAAAATATTGTGTTTCTTTCTCAAAATAATAAAATAATAAATTCATATTGTGCAAATATTATGTACATTCAAATTATCTGTTGTCAAATGCTGTGGTGTAAAATAATGAATTCGACACATCTTTTAAACAACTTAAACAAATTTATTTACATCAACTTTAACAAATAACTTATTTACACTATTTACATTTACAAATGGAACTAAAGAAAATAAAACAAAAATAAGAAAAAATGATAATACAAGATTTTTACACTGTTACTATTTCCATAATCATAAATAGATAATTTATACATTTATTAAATGTTCTATCAATAACATTTAATTAAGTTTATGACTTTAATTTTAATAAACATCATTTGTTATCAATTAATATAAGAAAAGGTTTTATGTGAAATATCATTCATGTAGCATATATGTAAATAAACAGACTTTAATAATTAAAATGCTACTTCACTTAAGTCTTACTGCTATTTAGATTATAATGTACTAGTATGTATTACATTTACTATCAATATTACTCAAATATTAATTAATGTATAAACTGATATAACTTTGTAATATAATAACAATTATTGATTATAACTATTTATTTCATTCCGATATAATGTCATACTACATGTCTTATCAAAATATGCAATACGTATATGTTCTTTTAAAATAATATTTTAAATTATTCAACAATTTCAAATTTTTATAAAGTATTATATTAAATAAAATTCTATGATTCTTTTCTATTTAAATCATTACTTTTCTTTACTTGTTATTCTTATTCCTTCCTAATAAACTTCTATCTACAAAAGTCATTTTAACCTTATTTAACTTCAGAAAAATAGATGACCAATTTTTAAAAAAAATAATATTTATCCAAAATCTCATATACCTCATCATCTATATACGTTAAGCCTTCAATCAAAATATAAATTTCTACATAAAATTAACTTAACTTATCTAATAAAAATAAAAAATAAAATATAGATTTTATATACCTCTTACTAACTTGAAAAGAAAAAATAAATAACTTACACTAATAATAAATCTAATTCCTAATATTGTAACAGAAACATTAAAATTTATTCACGAAAGAATCATATAATTATTTCTAGGTTCTCATATTATGTTGTACTAAATTTACATCATCAATTTAAAATATGCATATTAAAATAAAACTGCTATTATTAATCTTATGCGTGTATATTATTTAAATATTAATACATTCATTCAACAATCAAATAACATTTGGTTGATCTAAAGAAAACATAGTAAATACATCAAATTATTATTATCACATAATTTTTTACCATAAATGATACTTTAATGTACAGTCCGTCACACGATGTCCTCCAGGATTTCAGTTTTACAAAATAATTTCACATTTACACTCAACAATTATTCTTTAAAATATTACGTGTTGTATAATTATAAAATAAACTTTATGCAATAAAATGTTATATTAATATTTAGCTTTTTAAAAGAAAAAAATGTAAATGTACCTTTCCTATCTTTAATAAATCAATAATTAATTAAATATTTATGTTAGTTAATAAATAAAACATATTACATAAAATCCAACGGTGTCTTCTTCCAGCTATAATTGTTCTTTTTCCTAGGCACAAATTTTCACCAAACATTACTTCCTTTTCCGGTACATCACGTGTTTTTTAAAAGTTTTTATAGAATAAATGAAAACGTTCTTTTTTTTAAAAAATAAAATAAAAGTCAAAGTTAGTTCCACCATAAAATAAAAATAAAATTAAAATAGTTTATAGGATCCAGATTCATTTCTTTTAAAAGAAAAAAAAAAAATTATTATTTAAAAGTTATTATTTTTTAGAATTAGTCTATAATTTACAAAGTTCTTATTTAATTATTTTTAATTGATTTGGATATCCACGTATATTTGATTTGCGCATTCCTTAACGAATATTTAGGTAAGATTAATTTTAGATTCTTCTGTACGACCAGCGTTCAGACTTTAATAATATAATAATTTTTACTTATAAGTATTTCTTTACCCATTAAATTTCCAATTTATTTGCCTTTTAAAACTGTCAAAATTTAGTCTTTTAAACCATAAAGACTTAACAAGGCAAGTATTTATGTAATCATTATTATTTACCATCTTTACTAAGTTATATACTTAGATTTATAATTTACAAATACTTTCTTCATAAAGAAGTATTTCTCATTCTTTTAAATATCTGTTTTATAAAAATTAATTACCATCAGCTTTTAAATTTATATAAGGTCCAACATATTACTTTTATGCATCTAGTAACTCTCCTAGTTAATCCAGCGTTTGTTAAATTTTTAGTATAAAGTCTCCAATACATTTTATCCTTATACGATGTTTCCATGACTATTTGATAGTAAATTGAGCTTCGATCGAGACGATAGGAAATTATAATTAAAATTAGCACTGCATATTTGTCGGTAAACTTTTATAAATTATTTTAAAAAAACTACTCTCTTATAATTTTAAAACGATTTTGAGAGCGTCTATAATTACTTAGCTATTTCTAATAGCACACTTTACTTTAAGAATTTCAATCACTATCCCCCTCCGAACAATTGAACCTTGGTTTTATACCGGAAGAAACTCCTCACCTGATTGGTAAATTAAACAATCAACTTGCTAGCTTATTTACATATTTTACCAACAAGACAGAATTAAAAATAAATAATGACTTATTTAATATTTATTATTTATCACATTATTAAATTCTTAAATTAATCTTTATCATTTATTTAAATCCATTAAACATTTTTTTAAAATATACTTTCTTACTTTATTTCACTTTTAACTTTTATAAGATTATTTTTATAAACAAATTAAGTCTATTTTTATTCGTTATGTTTTTTAAGCAGTATTTTAAAAATCAGATTTAATATTTCACATTAATTATTTTTACTTTTATCTCATGATAGCCAATATAATATTTATAAATTTTATAACAGAATTTTTAAAATAGCTTTGCAACTTTACTAAAAAAAACTCCCAAGCATGTGTGTATGTGTCTAACTAACATCTGTTTTACAACAGAGCTACAAACGCTTGTAATAATCTAAAAATAAACTAACAATTCATTTTTTAAAAATAAATATTTTTTAAAATAAATAATATCTTATAACAATTTTTAAAATAATAATTCGATATTATTAAAATCAAATATTAATCTTCTATCATGTACTACTAATAATTAAAATATTTATATTCATTTATTAAATATTAATCTTTATCAACAATAAATATATGCATTTAATTTTAACTTGTCTTTTTAAAACTTTTAACTTTAAACATTTATTTATTAAATTTATTAATGCAGTATTGATTATGGCCAGTTTTCCCAACCATATACTATTATCATTCCCATTGAAACGTCTCTCTCAAACATCAGCACAATTTTCACATATCAAATACTCATGAATTACTTTAATTACACTTTTTTAAAAGATTATCATAAATAAATTAACATCATATAGCTAAATATATCTTAAATTTAAAATTTTTTAAATAGATTGATACAATAATTTATGGAGACCCATACAAAAGGGCACAATATATATATATATGTTGATATGAAGATTTTCATAGATTGCATATATAAAAGACATATTTTGCGGGTTCATCCGTGTTAAAAAAATTTAAATATTGATATACCGACATTTCGACTTGATTACACAAGTCATCTACTAGGTGATAAAAGAAAAGTTTAAACGTCGGTATATCAATTTTAAATTTTTTTAACACGGATGAACCCGCAAAATGTTTTAGATATATAATGGTGTCTTTGGTTCTTTAATAACAATAGACATATTCTATGGGAAGGATTGGTACTAAATCAAAAAACATCACACGATCACCATTTCTTGTGCTTACATAAGCTATTAAAACAGTAGCAATCCCTCCACACAGTAGCACCACTCAGTGCAAGTCAGAGTAATTAATGGATGCTAAACGTTTTTGTGCATAAAATCTTCATCTAGTGCCTACTCATCCAATATCTCTAGACTAAATGCAGTGCTCTCAGATTGAAGGATCCTCACTGATGAAAGTCACAAGCTAGAAACTGGTCTGGGGATATTAGATGAGTAGACACTAGATAGGGATTTTATGCACAAACCTTCTAGCATCCATTGATTACTATGGCTTGCACTAATTGGCACTACTATGGAGAGTTTCTATTCTTTTAACAGCTTGTGTATGCATAAGAATTGTGATAATATGATGAAACACCAACATTTTAACTTCCACCTTTTTGATTATTTTTTCATGATCTCTATTAAAAATCTATTTAAAAAATAATCAAATCATTTATTGATCAGGAGTTCATAAGAATTTCAGAAAACAGAAGTAAAGAGTTAGGCATGATCTGTTCTCCATTCTAACAATTAATCAAATCATGCAGAAAGTGTAATAATTTAACTTTAGTACAAAATGATAAAACATTCAACTACATTTCTGGAAATTAAGAAGAAAAAAATTATTTTCCCAAATACTGAAGGTGTTATAATATCCCTCTTTATCAAAACTGTAAGGGGTTTGTCCATTTTGGTTTTCAAGGTGAAAGAGATCTTTTGTGGTTTGCAACAATAGGCTGAGCAGTTACCATTACCACTATGTCAATGATCTATGCATTGTAACCTAATAAAAATATGGTGTAATTTAATAAATATGATTTGAAATAAATCCAATGGTAATATTACCCACATTATCTGGTTTTATGGTCTATTAGGGCACCATTAGGTTATCTAAACCTAGACAAAGTTATATTCTATACCTACTTACAAATGTATCTGGTTTAAACCCATTTGGTATCTTATTTATAACTGGATGTAGGATTTTGTATTTTAGGACCATATCACATTTGCACTAACATTAAGAAAAACAAAAACATCCTTATGCTTTAGTTGTGCATATAAAATTTATCAGACAAAATTATTACTTAGATTTTAATATTATAAATGCATTTTAATATTCTCATAAGTCTTGCTAGCTCACATCAAACTATAGATTTATGGTGGCAATTCACTCATTCTAGAATGATGTTGGATGATCAGACTGGTGTTTTTTATCTTATAATGACTCACAAATGATAAACAAATACAATGCAAACCATTATCTATGGGCAATAAACACATTTATCTAGATCATTGATTAAAAAACATGATGATAATGATAATGGTACTTCCATCCACAACTTTAGAACTAATGCAAAACATAAAATGTGGCTTTTATAAATTCATAATTATTTGCCTAACTTTGTTATATTTAAATTAAAACTTTTATTCAACAGTGATGATGAATGATCATAATTAATAAGGCAAAGAATACTCTTAATAAAGATATACATCTCTTTTAATAACACAAATTAGCATTTATTACTGGACTAATAAAATATACATAATATTTAAAGATATATATGAAAATTTATATAAATAACACTGATGAGTTGTCTATATTTAAATCATAATATTAATGATGCTAAAATCTTCCCCTTTCCCTCCAATGACATTATCCAATGTTTATATCATAGTATAATGTTTGTGCATCAATTTAACAAAATTTATATCCAAAATAACAATATTTCATTAAAAAACAATAAATATTTTGCATGCACATACTTTTGTAATCTTATAAATTTAAACATAACATATAAAAAATATAATTAATTAGAAAAGGTTAGTCAGATTCTAGAGAAGTAAAAGTATTTACAGAAATAAGCTTTAAATTACCCACCTCCCCCTCTAAGTAATTGAGGTCACTAACCATTATTTTAACAAGTCTAGCTCCTCTAATGCTACCTTTCTATCACTTTCAACATTCAGGCTACACAACTATACATGTGGCAAGTATAATTATATTACTATGTGTGTGTATGTGTTGATTCCCCATATGAATAAAATATTAAATAAAAAAACCTTTGAACATAACATATTTCACAATTTTAAATTAATATACAGTAATACATTTCACCAAATAAAATACATCGATAGGTGGATACATATTATAATTTCAGAATACATAATATCATTAATAAAGCAATAGCTATTATTACTAAAACTCTACTTGATTTTGGTTTTAATGTTCAGAGATAAAAAAGATAAAGAATTTGTTATTAAAAATTTTGTTAATAGTCACTGATATAATCAAAAATATATATAATTAAAAGTCATATTACCAGTTCTTTTACTTTCTTGATGCATGCACTTTTCAAGGTTTCAAATTCAGCTTGTCGAATGTTTATAAATTTGGCAGCAGCCACAAACACCAATTTGTAACACACGTATATGTACCAGTTTCAGCAGATTACTGAAACAGTCCTATTCTTTTCTTGGCTTGGGCATGCAATTCTTTTACTGCAATGATAATGGTGAGTTACCGGCATCCATAGGAACCATTTGGAACTGGAATTATTTCTTCATTTCTTTTCAGCATAATTATTTTAATAGACTCTGGATATTTGCTGTTTTTTTATATTTTATCATTTTTGCTGCAGTTTAAACTCAGTCAATAGCATAACTGAACTAGCGTGGTTTAACACTTTTCAGTAATTTACTTATTTTTATTTTAGATTTAAAAATACATGTGAATAATCAGTTTCTTCTATTGTATTTTTCACAATCAATCACAAGGTGTGTAATACTTTTGGCTCAGACTCTTCAGATGTGCATTGGTTAATAGATGGCTGGATCAGCACAGACAAAATATATATGTATTTAGCCTGCCATTAGGCTATATGAAACTTTCCAAACAAAATATAGGAAAAAATAATGCTGGCTGGACAGCAATTCAGTCTGATTTCTTCCCCCCAATTTAGCTTGTTTTCTCAACAATTTTAATATTTCTCTTTTTTTCTAAGTGATTGCTAGCCTTTTATTCCATTTAGTCTTCTTTCAGGCTCACAGATAAAAACACACCTGATTTTTATTAGTGAAACCATCTAATTACAACTGCCAATCTGTTTTAAATTTACTGTTGATAAGAAACCCAGACTAATATGATTTGTTAATTAACTGATTAACTGATATGGAATCCATTACCTTAATGATAGCAATTCCTATGTTTTCTCAAGTCTAGCCTTATAAACTTTATCTTTTTTTAATTAGTACTGAAGAAAGAATGTCAGCTGGACTGGTCAATTGAAATTCTAACCATGTTAGTTTAATTAACACATTACAAAAAATATATTGAAATCACAAAATGATTTTAACTGCACCTTTCTTTTAATATATGTGTAACTGTAAGTTTATTTGTGTAAAATACAAGCACACACCCAGATATGCAGACAGTCAGAAAAACCTGCCTATCAAAAATAATCTGAATGATTTTTACAAATTATAACTTAATATTCAAAACTAAATTATTAAAACTATTAGACTTAAATTATTGTTATAGAAATAATAGAATTCAGTAAGTATAGATCAATTTTGAAAAATTTTAATAATCAAAATATGAAAATGATTAACTGAATAGTTTATGTCCACACAACTGTATATATGTGTTCTAATCCTAACTTTTAAAGACAACTATTAAATAATTCAAGGTACATACCATTCTTTTGGTTTTTATCAATACAAAACAGAGAGCATAAATATTTCCCACCCTCTTTCTGTCCTAGGCTTTTGGGACTGGATCATGTAAGGTTTAAATGTTGGTGCCCTACAGCTTCTTCCTATACAAGAAAATGTGATGAGATAATCTTTTTTTCTGTTTTCATTTTATGCACATTATTGCAATTTACCCACAGACTAAATTGGAATGGGCACAGTATATAATGCAGCACTTTGTGGATTTCTGATTTTAACTGTACTCTTTATTATTTTTATTTTAATCTTTAATGGTTGAATCAAATTCTACCTAGGAGACTTAGATTTCTATTTCTGTTCACAATATACAAAGGTAGATTTTTCAACATTGTATTTATTTTCACAGACACTCCTGCAATCTTTTGTATATCTATTACATTTTTATTTACATATGACTCTACTAAATGTTTTTTAACTCTAGATATAACTTTATTATATTTCCTTGTGGTATTCAACTAATTCCTTTGTGTTCTAAGAGCTCCACTTGCTCCATTGTTGATTTCTTCTCTAAGTTTCCTTTTGTAAATATAATGTGATTATTGTCGATATCGTTTAACTTTTTGATATTAGTCTCTTTTTGAAGACCCTTCCATTTACATTTGGGTGAGAAATTGCTGTTGCTCTTTTATTGCTTATAATTACTGTACCATTTATTTATATATGGTACCAATATATTGACATTTGATAAAAACTAAAAGAAAAAGTAAATTTAGCGATCTTATTAAAAGATGCAATTTTAATTTTTTTTTAGTTAGTGTAATTTTTTTTTAAAACATACAATGAGAATTGATTATTTTGTTTCAAATTATTACTTTGATTAAAAATAAGAGTCAAAACTGGAAAGAATAAATGACACACAGATTATTAATCCAGACTAATAAAAAGAAAAATTCAGAAGTAAAAGATTACAATCATTAAAAGTTTTTTTTTGGAAGCTAATTAAAGATGGCAGAATTATGCTGAAAAAAAAAACTTTGTAACTTAAATTTAAGAAAGAATGTACTAGATTATTATCTGGTATTCTGATAAAAGAAGAAAAGAAAATAGATGCGCAAAGAAGTCTAAAAATGGATTGTGACTATAAAAGGTCATAAAAAATTAAACCTGGGTCTTTGTCTTTTCCTTAACTAGCAGCTTCCATTAGGTCCAGGATAGAGAAAATATCCTATCCCAGACTACTCATATGCAGGACTACCATTACTCATATGCTGAGGTTGATCATCATTTGGAGTAGAACTGCTGTGTTTATAGATACCTTTCATCATATAGGGCACTCAGAAAAAACCATCAAGTCTAGACATTATGATGGGACAAGAATCTACAAAAATGTTGACAGAGGGAAACTAGTTAACTCCGATGAGCCTTTCAAAATGCATACTACAAAACTTACCAGTAAGATTATTCATATCCCAATTGTGATTAAATTAAGCTTATAATATACTACTAATAGAGGAACTGATGTGTTTATAGATACTTTTCATCATATAGCTCACTCAGAAAAAACCATCGAGTCTAGACATTAGGACGGGCCAAGAACCTACAAAAATGTCGACAGAGAGAAACTAGTTAACTTCAATGAATTCAAAGAACTTCCTGGAAGTAACTTAAAAGTGAACTTTTAATTATTAAACTGTTTTAGTTAGTTGATTTAATGTCTGGATTAGTGTACATGTATTTTTTCCAATTAATTAGTAATTTATCTTTTAAATATGTATTATTAATGTTAGTTATTAAATTTATTAATATTACTTAATTGTGTGATGTGTGAATTACCTTGGCCTATATGTTTGTTTATTAACCAAGCCCCAGGTGTAATATTCTCTAAAAAAATAAATTTATGGGAAATCATAACCCCAACCTTTAGTTACTTGCATCAAAATTATGGGATTATAAATTGAAAATTAACTTTGTCGGCAATTCCTTTCATAATATTTAGTAGGCCAGTTAATCAAGAAATGTAGCTATGTGTTTGGAAATAGGAACAAGATATTTTTCTACACCATAGCTTGATTAACTTTAACTTAATAGTGTGTAAAAGAAGACCTATCAGAATCTGTCAAAATGTGAACAACGTTACATTACAAACTCATGATAAACATCACAAAATATAGCATGAATCTTTTTTAAATTTACACTTATAATATATCCAAATGCTATCTGTACTATTTTAGTTTGTGGTCTCTGCTTGCATTCTGTTTACAATCATTATTAGTTTCTTTATATTCATATTGTTTTGTAACTTTATTGTATTATTCAACATGATTTTATAAACTATACATTTTTCAATTGCACAAGATGTAACTTATTTCAGTTTTCCTTAGCAACCATCATCTGAGTTTGATGTGACTTTCTCATGCAATAACTGGTCCAAAAATAAGTTCTTAAACTGAGTACTAGAAATGCAGCCTTTAGAAAGCACCAGCAATCCAAAGTTGTATTCCTGTAGCTTTTATCATAGTGTGTGTCTTCTATTTCGAATCTGTTTCCATGTTATGAGTTTAAATGTAGGAAGCTTGAAATTTGTATTTAACTTTTTTTAAATCTTGTTATGTAACATCGGAAACTTTGGGATTATGCATTAACTTAGCTATTTGTATCCACCATTTCACATCAACGTTACTATATTTAAATTATTGTGAATTACATTATTAATAAGCATATACCTTGTGTAACGGTATACATAGACGTTACATTATTTTAAAACTAAATAAAAGGGCAAAAACTCAAATAAAATTGTTTTAAAAAAAGCAACTAAAAGCCAAAATTAAAAGTTATATTTAACATATCTATTGTCACACAGATGGAAAAGTTTAAAACTATTTTAAGAAAAAAGTATTTGAAAGTATTTTTTTCTTGTAAAAAAGTAAAGATATAAAGATTTGATATTTTTGAAAATAGAAATAATGTTGATTTCTATAATCTTAGAAAATGGAAATGATTGTTTTATTAATTAAATGATTGTTCTAAAGAATGCTAGCTCTTGGGGCACTTGAATAATTAAATGGTCAGATAAAATAATAAAAAGAAATTAAATGACCAATGCAAGCACAAAGCCACAGTATGGACCATAAATGGAATATGAGAGCCAGTGACATCATGTTTGATCAATCTGGAAAAATGCTGATAAGAGGCTAATAAAAATATAAAACCCCAAATATTTGAATGGATTATTATTGTTGTTGCCATAGATGCTGACTATTAAGCTATATATGAACTGTAGCTGTATTGCAGAATTCATGACATAGGAGTCTGCAATAGATTTAATTTCTTGACAACCAGCTGAGGCCTCCCTATGACAGTTATGGACCAAAATGAATGGCAAGAAGCAGCTTCCCTTTCAAAGAAAAACAATCTATGTAAGTGATCACGAAGATGGACCTCTAAATCTGCAGAATCCATAAAGTATAAACTTTTACCAATTGAACTTTCTTTTAAATAAATATATCTTCAATAAGTAATCAATTCATAAAAAAAGTAATATAAATAAATGGACTTTTATCTGACCAAGAATAGAACTCTAAATCAATTATTAATATTTATTTTTATATAAGTTTGCTATTTCAATCATTTCCATTTTTATTTATGTTTGTATTTAACTAGGTTATTTATTTCTATCTGTTAACTAAAATGTATTAAATTTAAGTTGGGTGTAGATAGCTGCATAGATTCATTAACATTTAGTTTTTTTTTTGATTTTCATATGATTAATATATATATATATATATATATTGGTAAATATGACACCTCATGTTGAGTGTCCAAATGTATTTATTCATATATTTTTTAAGTTATTGTTGTCAATGTGGCACCTTATGATCAGTGCCATTGGGTTTACTTTATTGTAAATTTTCCTCAGCAATTCTCAATTAATAACTTTATATTTTAATGTTTATTTTGAAGGTGTTTAGTTTCAGACTATTTGTTTCATGGTTAGGTCAATGCTACTAGAGAGATATATGGGTGTTTATATCAATGTAATGTGAAGCATGTTTAGCATACAGGGCAAAGCCCAATAGAATGCATGATCCAAAGATGTAGTCATTGAGTTGCAATGGATGCAGATGTATTTTCTGCACCATTGACCTCTTCTAGCTCTATGGATAGGAACTATAAGATGGCAGATAGACTGCTCTCCCCCATATGTAGCACTTCTCTTTAATTATATTATATATATGATTCCTTCACCAGACAGACACACATTCCTGTACTGGATGAGGATCATGTCCTTCAAATAATATCACACTGTCAGATGCACATTCCTGTCAGTGTGGTTTTATGCTAGCATCTTCATATTGCATTGGTTGCATCTATATATCTGGAAGCAGGCGGTGGGTTGTCTACAAACTTTTAGTCTGAAATTGAATGATTGTTTTGAAAAGTTTTTAATTGAGAAATCTATGTAGCCTATCTATATTCAACATTCTAAAGTAAAATTTATTAAAATGTCTATCTGTGCAGACTTACTCCAAATAATTTAATTTTCTAAACAAGATGAATTTTATTCCTCAATTTTAAATATTTGTATATGTGTGTTAAACCACTAAACATCACATGATCACTATCTCATACTAGCACATAATTGTTATTAAACAATTCAAAACAAAGCAAAACTCTCCATATAGTAGTGCCATCTTGTGCTAACAAGAGCAATCAATGGATGCCATAAGGCTTGTGCATAAAATCCCTATCTAGTGCCTACTCATCCAATATCCCCAGACTAGTTTCAAGCTTATGGCCTTCATCAGTGAGGAGCCTTGGATCTGAGAGCACTGCACCTAGATCTTAAAATCTAATGCTACCCTCCAGCACCCACCTTTTAACTCTGTTTAACTACAAAACTATGAGAATGAAATTGAAAACACAATTAATATTTTCAATCCAAGCTCAATAGCTTATATAGTCATATGGGTCTGAACTCAATTCAGCACCCATACATTTTGGTGTCTTTGGCTCTTTAACAACCATAGCCACCACTATCCTATTAGGCAGGATTGGTGTTAAACCACTAAACATCACATGATCACTATCTCATACTAGCACATAATTGTTATTAAACAATTCAAAACAAAGCAAAACTCTCCATATAGTAATCCAAGGCTCCTCACTGATGAAGGCCACAAGCCAGAAACTAGTCTGGGGATATTGGATGAGTAGGCACTAGATAGGGATTTTATGCACAAGCCTTCTGGCATCCATTGATTGGTCTTGTTAGCACAAGATGGCACTACTATATGGAGAGTTTTGCTTTGTTTTGAATTGTTTAAAAACAATTATGTGCTAGTATGAGATAGTGATCATGTGATGTTTAGTGTTTTAACACCAATCCTGCCTAATAGGATAGTGGTGGCTATGGTTGTTAAAGAGCCAAAGACACCAAAATATATGGGTGCTGAATTGAGTTCAGACCCATATGACTATATAAGCTATTGAGCTTGGATTGAAAATATTGTGTTTTCAATTTCATTCTCATAGTTTTGTAGTTAAACAGAGTTAAAAGGTGGGTACTGGAGGGTAGCATTAGATCCTAAGATCTAGGTGCAGTGCTCTCAGATCCAATGCTCCTCACTGATGAAGGCCACAAGCCAGAAACTAGTCTGGGGATATTGGATGAGTAGGCACTAGATAGGGATTTTATGCACAAGCATTCTGGCATTCATTGATTGCTCTTGTTAGCACAAGATGGCACTACTATATGGAGTTTTGCTTTGTTTTGAATTATATGTGTGTTAATAAATGTTTTTTGTCTGTTATTACTGGCAGTGGTTTATTTTATTTATTTAATCTTGAAAATTATTTCTGCTGGTCCATGAGCTAGTGACTGAGGCATTTTGGTTGTATATAAAATAAAATTTGGATCTTATCAGTAAGTATCTGCCTACTATATAAATTTTCCAGTTTTGAAGGGCCTGGTGGTACCCTTGTATGTCAGATACAGTAAGACAACAACTACCGATACACCCCAACTGTTATATTTGCTTTATGCACAATACAGATTAGCCTTGACCAATAAGAGCAATAGAGGAACCATGGCTTTGTTCTGACATCTTTCCTTTGTTTGCTATGATACAAATTCCCTAATGATTCTTGTCTAAAATTGCATTGATTTTTCACTTTCTAATCATCTGTTATTGTAAGGAATGTGTTTAAGAAAATCCTAATATGTATCTTCACTGTAGGTTATAATAAAAATATCTTATAATAGCTATAGCAACTATATCTATTTTCTTTATTTTTAAAAATTATAACAAAACCATCCTTCAGATCAATGAAACAAGTTCGTGAGTCCATTTACTCTTAAAAAATTTGCATACATTTGAAGGTAAAATGTCACCACATTTTAAAACTTATCCAGGTATTTCTTCACAATTTTGACTTTTATTAAATGAATGTTTGGCCAACTCTAAATGAGTAGGTCATATATCATTAAGAGTTGCTATCTTAATTTTTCCATAATTGCTCAAAACATAGTCAAAATATTATGTCCATGTATTTCAAAATATTATTACAATATAAGAGTGTTGTTTCTGGATTTAATAGTACTGCGATACCATTTTTCAATTCTATATATTGTTTTCAAAGCACCAGGAATTATCTAGAGAACTAAGATCAGTAAATGTCTATCTTTTTTAATTTTAATCCATAAATTATTTAAATCTTTCTTGTCATGCTCTAGATTTCTGCGTTTAGACCTGTTTATCCATTATGAAGGTCAACATTTAATTTATTATTGTGGAAAGTGAAAAATTGCTCATATTTCTTTTACACAAATCATTAATAATAGGAACATTGTCTGACAATTATTTATGTTTTTCTGTTATGATCCCAAGAATAGACTTACTGGTAGCCTTAATACAATCCTTAAAAGAATCCTATTCTTCAATATTATGTCTGTCATGACAGTTCAATTAAACAATATTAATGTTTAATTGCTTTTAAAATGTATTAAATTTATTAGATTCTTATAAAGATCAAACATTCATTCTTTTAAAAATATGATTACAAAATGACCTATTTTTTTAAATCCAAATTATCATTTTAATCTTAGAGCATACTAATCTATTATCTGCCTAAAAATCTGGGCTTATAAGTGTTCTCACGATAGGTGTTCTCTTATATTATGGCTCCTAATTATAATTAATCTATTCAATGTAAATGTTTTGATCATGGATGCATCTGTGTTTTTTTATAGTGATTTGTTTGCCAAAACAAAGTGATTGTATTAGTCAAGCCATCAATGGTAACCGACCATTTATAATTATACCATTATTTTCAAAAATGTTTGGCCAACATTTGTACAAGCATGTTGATTAAAGTTCCAAAAAAGGAAAATTTGATCTTTTAATGATATTAAGGTTGCAGAAAGGAGTTTGCTATTAACTGAAAGGAGACCCTTTGATTCCTCTTGGAGGCCTTAAAGGAACCGAGCAGGGCAAATTCCTAATGTCCACTCCATACGTTCTTGTCATTGCAGCTGTTATTACTGAAACAGTAAGGTCTGCTTTGCAGATCTTCATTTCACCTTTTCTCACCTACTTCCTACCCTCATACCTTAGTTGGAACCCCAATCTATCGTAGTGTGTCTGCAATACACTTATATACCGAAAATCCCACCTAATTTTAAACCACGAGCACAATGCTCGAATTATATATATATATATAACATTCCCAAATAAAATAAAATATTATGAATTATGTATTTGTTCACATAATTTACATTTATTAAAAAATAAGTTATATAAGTCGTAATTGCGCACACACTATGATATCCATTTTAAAACATATCAAAATTATAAATTGTTAAAGTTATTTTGTTTGAATCTATTTACAAATATATTACCGTCGTAATATATTTTGATTTAAAATAAAATTCATTTAGTAAATATTCGTTTAGTAAATAGATTCAAATATTGCAATTTAAAAAATAAAATCATTTTTTTCAATTTAATAAAAGTTATTCCAAATATTTCTGTTAAAATAAATGAGGGACAATAGTTTAATTAGTAAATGTTGTATAAGTTTATCTAAAAATAGCAGATGTCCACTTAAGGTTTTCTTTAATTAATAAAAGTAATTTTTAACTAAATCTAGTTTGTAATTCGAATGTCGACAGGGAAATTAACAAAAGAAAATTAATTAATGTTGAATTCCTTTAGACATTCCGATGATTTAATTACAGCTGATAAGTCCGATATTTTTGTAATGCTCCAGGGCAGTTCTATTGTTAAATTCTACTATAAAAAGGAGGTTTTTCTTTTGTTCTCCAGTTAGTTGTTTTTTATTCTAATGTGTCTAAGAGAAATCATTCTGTGTTCTATTCTAATAATTTGTTAACCTTGACATGTCAGAGTAGAGGCATTAAGATGGCTATGTCCCCTCGGAATAGCCAGCCGCTGCTCCATACCATCGAAAGCTATCACATAAGAAACCCCGGAACTGCTGCTGCTGCAAAAATATGAACATTCCAGATTTTGCTGCTGAATTATAAAACCTGCCGAACATCTACCTGCAAATGCTTCTCCAGAGGTAACCTAAATTAACCCAAGAGCTCTTGTGATAACTAACATGCTATAGCTATTTAAAATTGTTTTCCTTATATTTCACATAACTTCATTATGTATTTCTTTAATGTGTTTAAGTATACTCAACATTTTGCTCTCTATCCTTGGGTTAATATTTTCTATTTATAAAGCTTTCTTTTATTTTATTATGATAATGTGTCAGAATCATCTTTGACCGAGTGAACTATTCCCTTTATTGAAAGTAAGACGCCGCTATTAAGGCATATTTTAAATTTATAATTTTCCAATTTTATTATCTTGCAAATCATTCGTTCGAGGGCGATTCTTTTCCTTAATATAATATAATCACATAGTTTAAAATCTACATGTTATTGATTTTAATCTAATATAAGAGTATGTGCGAGGTTAATGATTAAATGTGTCCCTTAATGCATGATTGCATATATCAATCTATACTTACTTTTCAAACCCACAAGCATGCATTTTCCTATTTTAATTACCGTGTTCTACTTTAATTACAAAGTTCATCATTGACGTCGAGAATGTGCGGACCCTTTTAAATGAATTTCAGGGAATTTGACTGGGCATTTCTCTTAATCCAAGTAAAACCCATTCAGTATGTTTTATATACACTCGTCTCGTATTGCTGGTAAATGAATTGGTTGTTGAGACCGCTTTGTTTATTTTTCCAAGGATTCTTTACACGGCAAAGTCCGTTGTTTTCACTTATTGCAAGTTTTCAGGCAGAGGGGATCCCAAATGACACCACTGGGAATTAAACGCAATCGTCACACAGTCGCTAAGTTTCAGCTGTTCATAAAATACTTTCCTACGGGTTAGTGGCGAGATGCCCTCCGTAATTATTCCGGATCTTCAATATTGTTTTATTTTATATTTATTTTACAAAGCATCCGTGACTTTCCCACGTTGTTGTTTAGTTTATTTTATATTTATTTTACAAAGCATCCGTGACTTTCCCACGTTGTTGTTTAGTAAGCTTTAGTCCGTGCTATTCCCGAAATCAATAAATATTTTAGAACACTTAATTTTCCAAATATTTTCTTAAACTTGTATAATTGCTCAAAGTACCTCACACATGTTCCTATCTCGTCAAGCACATTATCGTAATGCCATTAGCCCAAGGAATAGAATATATCACTTTGTTTTAAAACCTTTTTGTCATTTATTGAAATATAATGCCCACAATTATCTAATATGCATCCCTGTCTCATATAAGCAGACAGTGGCATTATATTTATATATTTATATAAATAAATTGTGTGAAATTATTTAAAACTAAATTTGATCTCTTATTTTATTTGATTTTTATCACTGTCTCGGTCTATATATATATTTTCTGCATTTCTTTTGTAAATCCATAGACGTTAATTAGCCACCCAAACTTTTTTTAGTATAGAGTCTTTTGTTTCTCCCTGACCACCAGGCACCAGTCAAAGGTCACACTAGTAGTGGCATCAGATGCGTTGTCACGTAGATGGTGCTGTGAAATTTGGGCTTTAGATTCGAACTTAGTATATCTAGAAGGCAACCCCTCCTAGAATGTTCAGTCTCATGTCTGGGGTTTGAATTCTGCAGTGTGTTAGCGAGATAGACGATTCTGACCGTTACATTACTATGTGATTATTCATATAGTATACAGACATGGATGGGCTGCTCACCAACACGCATTAGCCAGCATGGTGAGTTTATTGGCTTTTTATCTCTGAATTTAAGATCAAGAAACACCATGGTCTTTCTGCTCAGTGCCTGATAAGGCAGAATGAATGTTTGTGTAAATGATAAATATTTTCCCAATACATATATATACAATTATGACAGATCAAAATAAAGCATGGCCCTTATTCCCAGGAGGCTATAAAGTCACCAACCAAGGCAGCGGTTTGTGGTCGAAGGCGGAGGGTGCTAAGAAACCCCTAATTGCGGACCCAGGCTGCCATTTGATGATGACTTTTTATTTAGATACTTACAACTGCAGATCACTTTCAAGTGAAGGAAGATTGCAAGAAATAGAGGAACTCTCATATTAAATGGGACATTATTGGACTTCATGAAGTTAGAAGAAAAGGTGAAGAAACAATTGATTTAAAAAGTGGACATATACTCTATTATAAAGGCACACATATTGGAAATACAAGTGGAGTAGGATTCATTATAAATAAAAAGTGGAAGTATCGGACAGAATGGCAAGATTAGTTATACAACTTAATAGCAGATACCAAATGCAGATAATTCACGTTTATGCCCCAACAAGTTCTCATAGTGATGAAGTAGTAGAAGATTTTTATATGGATGTACAAAAGGCTTTTGATCAGAGTAAACAACATTTTAAAATTGTTATGGGGGACTTTAATGCTAGAATAGGTAGACAAATAAAAGATGAAATTTGGTTATGGTAATAGAAATGAGAGAGGAAATAGACTTGTGGAGTTTGCAGAAAAAGAAAAACTTTATATTATGAATTCATTTTTTGAGAAAAATGTTAAAAGGAAATGGACATGGAAACATCCAAATGAAGGTACAGCAGAATTGGATTATATTTTGACTAACAGAAAATACATATTTCAAGATTGTAATGTTCTTAATAAATTTAACACAGGAAGTGATCATCGATTAGTAAGGTGTAAGTTACGTGTTAATGTAAAACTAGAGAGACAAAAATTATTAAGCAAAACAATATTTACAGTTGATATTCCTAATCTTCAGAAACATTCTAATGAATTTAAATTAGAACTTACAAATAGGTTTCAAGTGTTAGGAGATTTTGAACATGATTCAGATTTGAATGAAATTAATATGAAAATAACTGATACACTTTTAAAAACTACAACAAAGATAGCTGGTAGAAAAAAGCAGCAATTTACTAATAAAATTTCTACTGAGACTAGAGAATTTATGAAGAAAAGAAGGAATATAAAGATATACAAAGATGATGTATTAAAAAGAATTGAATATCTCGAATTTTGTAAAATGGTACGGAAAAGAGTTGAAAATGATATAAGAAAGTGTAACTGTGAAATAGCAAGGAAAGCTGTAGAAGAAAGTAAAAGTCTCAAGAATGTTAAACAACATTTTGGTATTGGTAGAAAATTTATATCTGCAATAAGAAAAAAAGATGGAATTATTACTAAAAAGAGAGATGACATCATGAAATTGGTAGAAGATTTTTATCAAGAAATATATAGTAATAAAGAACAAGTACCTCCTATATCTATTACATCTTCCAAATTGCCCAGAATTTTAAATGAAGAAGTGAGACATGCAATTAAATGTAAGAAGAAAGGAAAGGCTCCAGAAAATGATGGAATTATAATTGATATATTAAAAGAAGCAGGTGAAGAAATAGAAGCAATTTTAGCAAAGTTATATACCAAATGTTTAAATGATAAAGATGTACCGGAAGATTGGAAGAATGCAATAATAATATTAATATTTAAAAATGGTGATAAAGAAGATATTAGAAATTGCAGACCTATCAGCCTTTTATCAATTTTATATAAAATGTTTACCAATATAATTACAACTCGTCTACAGAGAACTTTGGATTTCCACCAACCAAGAGAACAAGCTGGATTTAAAAGTGGTTTTAGTACAATAGATCATATCCAGGTATTGAGAGAAGTCATAGAAAGGACAAACTAATATGAGTTGTCATTATGTTTTGAATTTGTAGATTATGAAAAGGCATTCGATTCTATACACATTTCTTCAGTGATTAAAGCATTGGATCATCAAGGTATAGATCCAGGATATTGTTATATTTTAAAGAATATTTATAAAAATGCAACAGCAACAATTAGATTACATAATGATACTGGAAAAATCAACATTGAGAAAGGTGTAAGACAGGGTGACTCCATATCTCCAAAACTTTTTACAGCAGTGCTGCAAGAAGTATTTTGTGGATTAAAATGGGAAACTAAAGGAGTGAAAGTAAATGGAGAGTATTTAAGTCATTTAGATTTCACAGATGATGTAATTGTTTTTGCAAATAATGCTTCAGAGCTGCAGGAAATGTTGCAGGAGTTAGCAGATGAAAGTAGAAAAGTAGGACTAAAGATAAATGTTAAAAAGACTAAAGCAATGTTTAATTGATTTGCTCAAAATATGAAAATAAAGATTGATTATGAAGAATTAGAAGAAGTTAACAGTTACAAATACCTTGGTCAGATTATTAATACAGATGGAAACATAATGGAGGAAATTAATCATAGAATTAAACTTGGTTGGAGTGCTTTTGGTAGAAATAACTTGATACTAAAAGGAAATATGCCTATGTGTTTGAAAAGGATGGTTTTTAACAAATGTGTTTTACCAGTTCTGACTTATGGATCTGAGACTTGGACACTTAATAGAAGATCAATACAGAGACTTCAAACCACTCAAAGGAGTATGGAGAGATGTATGTTGGGAGTAACAAGAAGAGATTGAAAACACAATGTATGGGTAAGACAACAAACAGGTGTTACTGACCTTATTGAAAAAATTTAAAGATTGAAATGGAGTTGGTCTGGACATATTGCTAGAAGAGATGATAATAGATGGACAATTGAAATTTTAAACTGGAGTCCAAGAGATTGTAAAAGACCCAGAAAGAGGCCACATGTGAGATGGATGGATGAAATAAGAAAATGTGCAGGGTGTTGTGGAGAAAAGAAGCTAAAGATCGGAGAAGATGGATTAAACTTGGAGAGACCTTCATCCTGCAGTGGATTGATAATGGTTGTTGATGATGATGATGAATGATATTAAAGTAATAATGCTCCCCAACAAGCAACAAAACTTTGTCTTTTGTGTGATTCTAATATTGGCCCATATAATATTGGGTACTGGGACTAATTAACAGGCCATACCAGCATTCATTCTTAAAACAAAAGGTCCAAAAATGAATGATACTCAATTAAATGTCCCAACAAATCCAACATCATGCATTCTCCAGTCATTGATTGCTTGATTCACCTTTCAAAAATGTGAAGCCATCTACCTGTTCTATTAAACACCTGCCAAAAATTAGTCTTACTATAATCAGTTTTACGAATATCACTGCTTTCTATGAACTAATATCATTGCTAATTGCAAAATTTGTAATTAATATTCTAAAATTAAGATCATTTCTATTATTCTATTAATAATTGGCTAAGCACAATATCTTAGCCAATCTATGTGAGGCAGTCCATTTTCAAATCAAATTTTCTATGTTTTTTCAATTCCATGGTTGGCTGAAAGATTCCTAAATAGAACGGCATGAACATGCAGTCCTTTCCAGCTGAAACTCCAGACTCAAATGTGTTTGCAAATCTATTCTTTAGCGATTGTACTGCCGCAAGCAAGCATCACAACTAAGAACTACTTTGTAATAATATTGCCCCCATTATTTCTTGCTTTCTTAACTCGTATGGATTTAATGTAAAGTAAAAAAAAAAAAAGAGCTTGGACTCAGAAATGCTGTATGTATAAGATATACACCTACTCTCTGATAAAACGACATGCTACCTGACCAAGCATTAGGATGTACTTTTGGTCAGCATTGGCGGTTTATATGTAAGCAGTGCTAAATAAAGTACCCTCAAAGAAAAGAAATAAAATTATTTTTACATTTATAAATCATAACAATGCATTCATTCTTATATAAATTGAATCCATGTTGAAAATTGTGCCACTTGTCAAAGTCATAATATCTGATCCATTGTGCCTAGGGTGACCGATATTCATTTGTGCTGGTTGATGTGTATTCAAAAAGTGTGCATTCCGAATACCAAGAAACAAAATAATATGTAATCAAAATAGTGAAAAAGTCTGCTGCCATGGCAACACAAATATCTAAAATTTCCTATGGTTTATTACCCTCAACACACCTTAAGACTGACTGCTTCAATAACAATTCCCATGGGCCTCAGTTTCCCAAACATGATGGTCCTAGGCCAGTTTGTCATATAGCACTGTGACTGTCACTTTAAACTTCTTTTAGCTTCGGTTTCTGCAACCATCCTCTTGGTAACTTCACTTGGAATCAACTGGAAAATCAACTCTTCACATCTAGCTGCTATCCACAGGGTTTTCTCCAGCTCCGGTTGCCAAAATTCTTTGGGACTATTCAACTGCTGCCTGTGATCATATTTTCACTGAGAATGGTGCATATTACTGAAGCTATTGTCACTTACATCTCTCTGTAAAATGAACTGGAAAAATGAACCAAGCACTTTGTTGTTTACTCTGCATTTTTGTCCAAACTGAATAATAATAATTCGAACTGATGAATGATCTAGCAAATTGCAGCCCCGACTGAATAACAATAGAGAGTGACATTATATATTTTTTTCCCCCATTATTTTTAATTTCTTGTCGTTATTTCTAATTTTGATCTTAACTTGAAATCTGTCTTTCAATTAATTTTACATTTCTTGTTATCTTAATCCTTGTTCAGATTCTAAACGATCTCGATAAGATAGTTCACAGTTTGTTAATTAATATAATCCAATCATTAATTAGTCAAATATTTCTTGGAATTTATCGATAGCAATTAACATAAATTCTTTAATTAAATTTACCATTTAGCAGTTCGCGGTCTAAATATATTTCTCCAATATTTTCTAGTTTTTCTGGAGTGCACAAACTTGTATGATATTTTTACAAAAATATAATACTAGTCAATGGTAGAAATAAATTGTATAGTTGCTGGCACTATTACGGTGAGATTGAACTCTTTTTCTTTAGGATTGCATTTTCTGAGGATGATGTATATCGGATAAATTTTATTATTTTATGAAGAGATCATTATTGAATATTTAGAATGTTGCTGACCAAAAAAAAATGTTTTCTCCCCTTCATTAGTATATCTCTATGCAGTTCCCAAATTAGGCATCGATAAATTAATAAAGTAGATAAACATTCTGCATTGCTCATGGAGACATAAACAGCTATTGCAAAATGGTACAAACCACAGAATTTGAAATTATTTTGAATACTTGCGAAAGAACAGTCAAAATATTAAATCTCACTCCCTATTTCTGTATATTAAACAGCCTTTACAGTGTTAATTTAAAGTTTGCAAGATTATTTAATAAATATCTTCATATACTTTGAGTGACTTAAAACGACTCTCCCATTTTTGATTTAAGATTAAATAATTACGAATTGTCATGGCAAGGATTTTATATTCTTTTTATAGAAAATGTGTTTGTTTTTACATTTTTCTATTAAAAATATAGAAGTTTATTACGATTTTCTAACAATCTTTCAAAAAGGCAAAAAAGAGGGCAGCACTGATCAGAGGGAATGGTTTTGTAAAATTAGTGGTAAGAAAGTTTGTTGTAAACGTAATGGAGAAGAAGGAAGCAAAAGAATTTATAAAAGAGTAGTTAGGAAAGAAGAAATTGTTAAAATTGGATTTTTGAATATGCAAGGTGGTAGGAGACCAGAAAAATGGCTGGAATTAAATAAAGCAATTGAAAATGAAGGGCTTGAGGTATTAGCAGTAGTGGAAACTCATCTAAGAGAAGAAGAAGAACCTATTTTGGAAGAGGTAGTATGGCAGGGTATAAACAGAAAGGAAAAAAGGGGTGGTGGTATAGGTGTTATATCAAAAAAATATTTAAATACTGTTAAATGTCAAGAACATTTGTGGTTTGAAATAAGGTTGGGTAGACAAGAATGGATGGTGGCTGTAGTGTATATTGCCACTGGAGATAGTCAAGCTGTAATGGAGTGGAACAATAGTATATATGAATGCCTAGTTAAGGATAGACAGAGTTTTAAAGAAAAGGGGAAGAGAATAATGGTTATAGGGGATATGAATGGGCATATTGAAGAAATTGATGATGTAGATAATAAGAATAGTCAGTTTTTGAAGGAATTTTGTCAGAGTAAATTTGAGCATTGGGAACTTATCAAATGTATATGATGGACAATACACATGGTTTAGGAATAATGCATTTCACACAATAAATTATGTATTGGTAGAGAAAGAGGGTATGAATAAAATACGAAAAATTAAGGTGTTTGATAATGAAGAGAGAGTGTGTAATAGTGATCATAACTTTATTGTAATAGAAATGATTAGTAATGTGATGGAGGATAGAAATAAAAGTAGAAATAATAGTGAAAGATGTGGATGGAGAGTGAATGATAAGAATAAGTTGGAAAAGTATAAAATAAAAGTTGAAGAAACCATGGAGCAGTTGGTTGGGGATGAGTGTAAGGACTAATGTGGTGAAGTAGAAAAAGTGGCAAATAGGGTTTTAGTCGAGAATATGAAGAAGAATAAAAGTAATAAAAAAATGAGAGTTAGTAAAAGTGTAAAAGAGAGGAAAAAAGCATGCAGAGAATATAAGTGTGCTATTAAGAATAAAGAAAGTGAAAATGATATTAATGCTAAATGGGGAAAGTACTTAGAAAAGAAGAAGCTAGCTAAAATGGATAATTATAGAGAGAGGATGAAGTTAAATAATAAATTGTTGGAGGATATTAATAAAAGTGGAAGAGATGGGAGTAAAAAATTTTGGAATTACATTAAAAGGAGAAATGTAGGGGAAACAGAGATAGTATTGAAACGTAAACCTTCCAATCTCTTTCTGTTTCACCATCAACCTAATGACCTCGTCTGAACTAGTTTCGAACCTATTTTAAATGTAAAAATGTAATATATAAGTCGAGCGGGAAAACTTTGCTACAATGGCCGCTTGAATGGCATCATCCATTTACTTACAAAAACACGCTATAATTAGACAGGTTTGATAAAATTATAGCGGAGAAATGCTCATAAATTATTATAAAATGTTTTATAAATTTTCAGTCAATTTTTAATTATATTCGCTATAATATTCGTATGTGGATGGATAATTTAAACCTTGGAATAGCGGCAAAATGATTTATATATATATATTTAAGTTAAAATAAAAAAGATATACTATAATGTAAAATGTTTTCTTTAAAATATATTTAACGGCTTTCTGATTTAATGTTTTACATATATAATTGAAACTAAAGTATTTTCTTTAAATTTGCTTTTTTTTAAACAAATAATTTGGTAAAAACAAATATGTTAAAAGTTATTTATTTCAGTAAAATAAAAATCCGTTTATAATTAAAAATGAGAATTTTGTGTAAACAAGAAATCAATTAGTGACGCACCCGGGTAAAAAGTAAAATCTAGTTTACTGATTGATTTTTGTTTGCACAAAAGACTTTATCATTAAATCAGAATACCGTTCCTTCTGCTAAGCCTTAACATTCTATAACACATAAAAAGGAATTTAATTAATGAAACTGAATCAAATTATATAATTTATATGTTTTTAATAATTTTTTAAAAGTAAATTAAATATAACACCTCAGAGACGTTATCTGTTGCAGAAATTGGATTATATTATTTTATTTAATTAAAAGTCAATTGGTCCCGAGGCAAACAAAATTCCAAAAAGGTGTTAAAGCTTAGTCGGAATATATAAATAGGCCTTATTTTAAGCGGGAAGATATACTCCATCTTGCTTTTGAAGAGCTATTACTATCCAAGTTATAAATTGTTTAATTTTACCATGTCTGGCTAAAGTCAGGCAAAATTTTGCTGCCGTTCCCGTGATGGAACGCCGAGTTCAATCCCCCAAATGCCGAAGCAACAACCACACCAAATAAAAGATGTCATAAGCCACTAAAAGAACTTGCCTTCATTCCAACACCATTTTAAATCATCTCCCAACTGAATAAGAACATGCCATAAGCCGCCAAAGAACTCACCTTCGTTCCAGCTTGAATATCTCCAGTTCAGCTATAGGAGAACTGTTTTAATATTATTTAAAATCGCAGAGCTCTGTGTGAATTTCAACAACAATCATTATTTCTTCAAAATCAGGTTAGCTAACCATATTATTGCAATTTCTTTCTAAATTATTTTCCAAATAATATTGTAAATTCTCTAAAATGAAATACTTTTGCAAATTTCTTTATTAATTCAATATTGTAAACTCTGTCTAAATCGTATTTGAAATCTATAAATGAAATATTTTTGCTAAATTTCTTTGTTAATTAATATTTTGCTATATAATTTAATCACTGCAGTTATATTTTGCTTTTCTTTTGCTTATTTTAATTATTGTTCATTATGCCTATGTTTCGAAACGGCGTGCATTTAATTATAGAATATGTTTTTAAACATATAAATTTAAATTATTTATATAGCGTCATTTCGTGCGCTGTTTCGAAACCCAAATTCATATTTTTTCACTTAATAAATTAATTAATATAAATATAAAATGTGGCTTTTCAACCTTTAATTATTATATTACTAAAGATTAAACTAGCCTGGAGTGCAATCATAAGTATATTTTTTTAGTAAAGTATTCGTAAGTCCCTTATTAAATATACTTTTCCTCCTTTTTAAAAGTTTAGTTGTTATAGATAACTAAAGAGATTGAACGGGATAAAGTAAAGTTTGTATATATTCCTGTCAGTAGCATATACATATTTCTCATGCTACAGAAGAGTTGGCTCTTTTGATCAAGCTGATAAACTTGTGTTCATTTAATATGTGATATTTCATTTATAATATCCTTCGGCTTGGCGGATGTGAAACTTATTAATATTTTTCTCGTTGTGCTGTTTTATATATAAGATGGAGCCATGGCGTTGCCAGCACATCTTCTCTTATAGGGTAGTGCAGTAGCGAAGTCTGAGCTACGGGCCAGATTAGCACGTAAGTCCCCCGCTTCTTATGAACCAAATAAAGGTTTCCTTTTGCAGCATGATGACCGGTTATTGGGTAAACCATTGTTTGTCACAAAAACCCTAAAACTATTCTTCCATCCGCAGAGCCACTTTATTATTATATTTTACTTGTGCCTAGCGTATTAGTAAAATCGTTATAGCCAACTCTTTCCTCCCTAATATGCAGTCTTCGGCGTTGATCCGAAGCAATCTTGAAAACCCGTTCGATCTAAAGCTATCTGGGACGCTTTAAAAGCCCTTAGTTAATATAAATTTATTATAATTAAGACGTATTATTAAGCTTCACTCCAGACTTGGTTTGATTTCATGAACAATAGCCACTCGAACTGATGATGAAAGGGCATAACTAGTAAAAGTTAATGTAATGATTAGTTATATAGTAGGGCTATTTGTTTCCATTAAATAATATTGGATCAATTAAATAATAGCCAACGTATCAATTATTGTTTAAATGGCCTAGAGTAATGTTACTTTATAAATAAAATGCCTGCATGCATTTGCCAACAACAATTGTCAATAAATATATTTTAATTCATCATATATCAGTTTCTGTCTCATTATTAAATCAATCCAATTCACTAATTGCCCATAGCTTTTCATTAGTAAAACCCCTATTAACTAATTATATTAGATTTTATCTTTGGAATGTCTTTAGTGTTTAAGTTGCTTATATAGATGTTTAAGTCCATGAGTCTTTTGTTTCTCCGATTTGCTAGTGGGCCGGATTAAGAATTAATTCTCGTGGGCCATCATTGTTATGTTGTCCATTAGGTGTTTGATCTGGGGCTTGGAGAGTGGGTTCGAATCCAGGCTGGTCCCTGACCAAAATCTCGGGCTCGACTGGGTTTGAAGTACATTTTGTGAGTTCCAGCTCATGTTAGATGGATAAGCATATTTTGACTGGCACAGTATTAATAGATGATGAGGGAATAGAATGTAGCTCTAGAGGCAAGCTAGAGAAAATCTTAAATAGATATGTAATACATATAGAAAAGGTGTTAGATGTGAAGGAATTAGTGATAGAAAACATGAAAGCAGTTAGTAGTGGGAATATTAGGTTCACAAAAAATGAATGAGGTAGGAAAGAGATTGAAAAGTGGAAAGGCGAGAAGTTTAGATGGATGGGCAGCAGAGATGGTAATGAATTTAGGGCATAGAGCAAAAGCAAAGTTATTATCATGTTTTAATAAGATGGCGCAGAAGACAGTTTTTCCGGATAGTTGGAGTAATACAAGAATAAGATTATTATTTAAAGGAAAGGGTAAGGATCATAGAAAGTTAAATATAGACCAATAGCAGTAACATCAGTTTTATATAAAGTTTTCACATATATGGTAGCTGGAAGAGTTGTAAAATGTATGGAAGAGAATAATGTAGTGAGGGAAATGCAAGGAGGTTTTAGGTCAGATAGGCGTATAGAAGATAGTTTGTTTGTAGTTACACAACTTATGGAGATGAGTAGGAATTCAGGTAGATCGTTATATATGAGTTTTATAGATATTGTGCCAGTCAAAATCGTGTATTCATTCAATAAGACCAATAATCCAAACAAAAGTACCTTGAATCCAACCATGCACAAGATACATATGTCAGGACAAGGATGAATCCTAACCTATTTCCCTAAATTATTGCCTCTCTGACTAATGGATAACGTTTGTGATGACACTAGCAGTGCTTGGTTTTATTCCGTCCCAGCTGGAGGTCATGGTTCACATAGAGACTCAAAATAATAAAGGGTTTATATGAAAAATCAATGATTTAATGGATTCTGATGATTGCAGAATGGTACAGATATGATTTGATCGATTACTAATGGTTTGAACCATAATAATGATAATTCTTTATGGCAACATTATAAAGAAGTGAATTTACATCAAATAAATATTATAATGAAATAGAGTAATTAACCTTAGAGATTGGGAGTGATGACAAACTAAACTTATTTAAATGACAATATTATAGAAATTTATTAAAGAATTTAGTACAAAATAAATAGTCTTTGTTTATACAACTTGGTTATTTTCTTTAATTCATTTTGATGTGGCTTTGACAAACAATGTAAAAGTTTGTTAATTGGTCGGCCAAAAACCAATCAGCAATAAAATAAGATATTACAAATAAATTTGTTTTATATATATATATTACAAAATATGAAAGATGGGCATTTAAAACACTATTACATTTAAAATCATTTGTATATAATGAGTGTGGGAAGCAAAATAGTTCTTAAATAAATAATTGACAATTATACAGTCAGATTTAAATAATTACAAAATTTGTTTGTAAAGGACGTGCCATCATGGCAGAGAGCATTTCAGGTTTGCTAAATAAAGATATAAAATGATGAAGAAGGCAGTATGCTATTATAGATTACAACAAAATAAATGAGGTGGCTTTGCTAAAAGAAATTCCTGATATGTACAGGTAGATAAAAGAAATGTTGGCCCTCTAGCCAAAGCATATCTCTGAATAATAAAAAAATATTTTTGATGTTCTGGACTTCCCAAACACATTTTAAATGGCAATGCCCAAAAATGGATCCCTTGGTATGAACTATGTCTACTTTGAGGGAGTGTGAAAGATTGGACTGGTCAGTTAAATTTCCGAAGGTCCTAAGAGGTTTGTAGCAAAGCAAGAATAACAATAAAAAGAAATGGTTGTAACTATAAATACACAATACCTTAGACATATATAGATAGATAGTGTATCATCAACAAAATAATAAATCCTGATTAAAATCATTGGCTCCCTGATATAATGTAAAGTCCCAGAAACATTAGGTCATTAATGAATGAATAGTAAATTATATTACAAAAAGAAAGGCAAATTTTAAAACTAAAATATAAAATTGTTTTCCCCACTCATCACGGAAGATTACAAAATAGGACTTGTCTTTAATTAACATAGACGGGCATTAAATATCAAATTAATAAATTGTAAATCATAATTTTAATATTTTCTGACAAATAAAATATATGTATGAAATATATATACTGATAAAATTCTATGATAAATTTTACTTAATTGATTCACTAAAATTATTTATTCTTTCAGAAATAATTACAGGGCTATTTTAAATTGGAGGTAATAGTAAGATACTTTTAAAATAATTTCAATCATTCCAATAAATATATATATGAGGTACAAAACTAAATGAGCTTTCTATTAATTAATTTACGGAAGGAAGTCTTCTTGTAATGATTTTTAAATTAAAAAAAATAACGGGGAGGATTTAAAGTTAATAGCTCATTGAATTTTGTAGTTGGCCATTTCAGTAAGTCAAATAATCTAAATAAACCGACAAAAATTAATTTAATTTGCCGTATCAAAATAATGTAAAATTTTATAAGAATTGATATTTTAAATTGAATAAAATTAAAAGACGCATTTTAAACCAAGCCGTATAAACATTACACATATATATAAAATATATAAATTAATATTGATTTAAACAAGTGGAACAAAATCGGAGATTATAATAATATACCTATTAGAAGATGTTTCACGGCTTGACAGAGGCAGTTACAGTCAGAGTATTAGCAGGTTTACTTGAAACAGACAGGCTCTGGCTAGATGTTGACAGCACTGGATGGCATTGATGAGATGGTGAGACAGAGCTTCAGGCAGCATGGTCGATCTTTTAGCCAGCCATTCTTTTAGGCACGATGTCTTGTATATAGATTAATCACTTCTCTTCTTGTATATAGATTAATCACTTTTCTTCTTGTATATAGATTAATCACTTCTCTTCAGTAAACTCAACAACAATCCCTAATCAAATTTTCCAATATTTATGTGAGCTGGTCTTATCTAAAAAATTAAATCTACACTGACCTCCACCAATTGTAACTGCTCTCAGCAGTTCTGTGAGGTTGATGCCACTGTGGAGGGAAAATCTCTAACTCTGCATGAACATGCCCCAAGGGTTGATTTGCTAATTAAAAAAACAACAACAACATGCATATTAAGTTTATCAGTCATTGTACTAACAAAATCTATTTAATTATGGTTTAGATTAACAAAATATAGATTTTATTCAGAAAAATTTGGTACAATGACTTTCAAACATATTTGGTATAAACTTTTACAAAATATTTCTTAAAAATATTACATTGTTTAAATAATTGATTCTCAAGTGTACATTGATTAAAAGATAAATGTAAAATGTTACCAACTGATTTATTGAAGAAAATGAACTTTAATAAAGAATTTGAAATATGAAATATTTGTAACATTTTATAGATACCTAGGATTCAATTCAATAAATGCCAATTTAATAACATAAACATAATATACAGTTTACAAATATTAAAAAAATAAACTATTATAAAAGGTTAGTTAATCATAAAATACAAATTAATAAAATATAAAAGATTATATGACTTAGAATATACGACCACCTAATATGAGATGGGTTTCAGTTAATAAGAATGGGGTTCAAACCCAGACTAGTGCTGATAACATTGGCACTAGTTGAAGCAGAAATATGTACTATATTTTCAGCTTCATATCCCTCCACTTGGGAAAAAAAAGAAAAATTTTTTTTACTTGACTGTCCAGTGACAATAGAGGATGACCAAGGGTTTGCTGACCTAGGTTTATTATATTATTATTGGAATGGTAATTGGGTTGAGATCTGCAAGCCTTTAGTTTTTTCTAAATTTATTACTCTGCTGAAATTACAATTTTTAAACTGTCATCTTATTAAATGATTTATTTTCTTAGCAATTCTTTCTTATCTTCCTCATTCTACTAACTTAATCTTATACTTCATTTAGTTACTATTAGGTAATAGTCCTTAGATAAGATTTATATACCAACAGTCCAGCAACATAATCAATATGTATTTCAATTATATGGGGTCATACACAAAGGGTCTCATATTTTGAAAATAATTTAAACTTTCCCTGGATCTGGAGGTATTTCATAGTATGGTTTTAAATGTCGAGCATTAAATGTTCCTTTCACCACTCCATCCTTAGATAACAGGAAGGCATTGTTTCCACACTTTTGTTGAATGAGATATGGTCCTTTATAAAGTGGGAAGAACTTCTGGGATTCTCTATTGTTTACATTACTTGGTTTTGGGTCCCTCACCCAGACCAGGTCTCCTATTTTAAAAGAATGTGGTTTAGTGTCTTTTCTCCTCTCTCGAAGCTTAGCCATTTGAGTCATTCGTATTCTAGCCTTATCCTGGTCTCTTTTAGAATTTATACATCTGTGATTGATTGGTCCCCGGGTTTTGACTAGCAGGGGGCATGGTTTTCCAAAGTGGAGTCACACTGGTGTAAACCCTGTATATTCATTGATGGTATTATTAATATATTGGATCACCTTTTTGTGGTAATTCACCCAACCTCTGTGGCTATCATGAATATATGTTCTGTAGAGACGGTTGATTTCTTTCATCACTCATTCACAGGGTTTAGATTGGGGGTTTCGAATGGATGTTAGTGTGTGTTTGATGCCTTGCTTTTCAACCCATGCCTTCCATTCTTTGGAGGTGAAAGCAGACCCATGGTCTGATAAAATGGTCATAGGTTTTCCAACTTCATGGAACTGTTTTTGCTGCAGGACTCGAATTGCATTTTGTGAGTCAGCGCTCCATACTGGATAAGCACATACATATTTAGAAAATACATCATAAGTTACCAAGAGGTACTGGTAATGCTTAAATGCCGGTAGAGGCCCATAGTGATCAATTGCCAATAGTTCATTTGGTTTGGATGAAATAATGGGAGTAAGATTGCTGGCATATGATTTGTTTGGAGGTTTACTCTTAGCACAAATAGCACAATTCCTAAGCACCGCCAACACATGAGTATATAGACCATCCCAGTAAAACTGCTGCCTTAGTGCCCTTCAGTTTTCCTTGGGCCATAATGTCCTATTAAATTATGAATATGGTCTATTAAAGTGGTACATAGATTGCTGGGTACCAGGATCTTCCATGGATTATCATAATCTTTGGTGCGAATTTTCTGGATTCTATTTCTGATCCTATAACGACCAATAGGGACTTTGGGATAGTGGACTTGTGAAGATTGTGACTGGTGGAGGGTGTCAATTATCCGTTGGTAACTTGCTTCCTTAGCCTGCCAGTAAGGGAGCCTATCCAGTTCATTTTCTACCTCAGTGTTTGCTGCATTCAACATTACTGTAAGTGGTTGATCTCCCAGGGTTGGGTTTTCTGGGAGTGTCTCAATAGGATGGTGACCTAGGATATCAGCAATGAGATTTTCAGGCCCTGGGCAGTATATTACTTTGTAGTTGAACTTTTGAAGGGATAAGCTCCAACAGATTATCTGTTCGTTGGTTAAATAGCTACGGTTGAGAAACTCTAAGCACTTGTGGTCTGTAATGATGATGACCTCTGATCCAAGCAAAATCTGCTTGAATTTATTGCAGGCCCAGAGAATTGCCAGTGTCTCTTGTTCCGTAACAGTATAATTTAGTTCTGCCCCTCGAAGGGTACGGCTGCAAAAACTGATTACATGATGTTTCCCACTTTTCTTCCATTTGGAATATGATGGCTCCTAATCCCTTCTTACTACTGTCTGTCTGACATAGAAAGGACATGTAAAATCAGGGTGGTAGAGCATGACCGTTTTTAAAAAGTTTTCCTTAATACTTTCAAACTTCATCATGTTTACTTGTCCAGATCCATCACTGGCCTTTCTTTAGAAGATTTATCAGATGGGGGGTGTCTTGTGCAAATCCAGGGTAGAATTTGTGGTAATAATTGCACAACCCTAAGAATGACCGGACGTGCTTTCGGGTGGTATGCTTGGGAAATTTCTTGATGGCTTCCACTTTGTCTGGGTGTGTCTTAATACCCTGTCCATTTACAATGTATCCCAGGAAGGATATCTCGGGGAGGGCAAAACAACTCTTTTCCAGGTTAACTGTAATATTCTTTTCAGCACACTCCTGGAAAAACTTCTTTAGACACCTTAGTATACAAAAATTAACAAAGCGTATGACACACTTGAATGAGAAGCTATAAAGATACACAGAAATTATTACAAGCTAAGCGCTTTCGAGGCCTTTTGCCTCATATTCATAGCAGAACTGTGAGCTGCAGAATGAAGAAATAGGGCAAGGAAACAAAACAGTATGCAAAGCGTATGCAAATGAACTAGATAGTCCAATGTTTGGATATGTCAAAGCAGGTATCTCGTCTATTGATGGAGTTATTATTGCCATTAATAAAATATGCTTCTCTGATTTTCCACTTGATGTCATTTTTCTCAATACAGACTATTTTAGGGCTGGAGGGTTCAAACAAATGTCCTGTCTTCTTGGAATGCTCTAAAAATGTTAATGAATTATCATTGTTTTTCACAGCTCTATTATATGTATATCTGTGTTGTACACCTTAGATGTTCTTCAATGTTTTGTGAGGCAATCATCACATCATCAACATAGCAAACAAGATGTTTCTTAATTTCTTCTGATAAGACCATGTCAATGCATCTCATCAATCCAGCTCCGCTGTTGATTAAGCCAAATGGAACTCTCCTGAACTGATGAGTCTGACCATTGTGTCTAAAGACATATACTTTTGATCCCTTGGGTCTAGTGTCATTTGCCAGTAACTGGCTGTAAGGTCCAATGTAGAAAACACAGCCTTGTTGCTAAGTCGAGTGAATATTTCTTGGACAGATAGTGGAACTTCTCATTCAGGGATTGTAATGCTATTGAGCCTGCGGGCATCTAAACATAGTCGGATGGCATGGCTTTTTTTTTGACTACCACCAAAGGGTTGTTATATGGTGATGGTCCCTTTCTATAATTTCCCAATCCATCATCTGTTCTATTTGGTGGTTGACTTCCTCTTTGTATTGGAATGGGATCAGATATGACTTCATTTGAAAATAGTTTTATTCTTTGACTTTAATATGGTGCACATAACCCTTAATTTCCTTCGGTGTATTGAAGAATACTTTCGCATTGTTGGTGAGGATCTGGCATAGTTGGTCTTGATCTTTTGGGGACATTAATGCTGATTCTTGAACCTTTTTTTTGATGAGCTCTAGGTCTGCTTCCTGAGCAATACACCCTACTGTCATGCAGGTATTACTATTCAGGCCTCTAAAAGGGATTTGTTCTTTCCTGAAAATCAGCTTGCACTGGGCATAATCTATTGTACACTGGTGTTGATATAAAAAATCTGAGCCTATCACAAGGTTATGAATCAATCCAGCTACAATTAAAAAGGTGTGTCCAACTGTGGTGGTGCTGAAGGTCATTTTTAGCCAAACTTGGTAATTTTCTGTTTTGGTTTTCTTTCCATGAGCAAGTATTAATTGAACAGCCCGGGTGGGTAACCGTAGAAGATGTTTTCCCTTTTCCAACTGGTCATACCATCCTTTTGATATTAGGGAAACTTGACTCCCTGAATCTAATAGAGCATGATTTACCAGGTTTCTTATTTTGATGTGAATGGTGGGGCATGGATCAATGGGTGTCCCTGATAATAAGGTGTCTGCTTCATTGATGATAGTGGATATGGGGTTTTCTTGTGACCCCTTTGTGTTCCTGAATCTTTTGTTGGGACATCGTTGGGAGGAACAACCTAACGAGGTCCCTGAAAGTTTTCCGATTGATCCTGGTATCTTCTTTTCAGCATGGTTTGGTTTTGGTCATAGTTTACTCAAGGTTGACTATTCCATCTCTGGGTTGCTATGGATTGAGTCAACCAGGGCTCCCCTTTCTTGACTCTTTCTTGGGGTTCTCTGTAAAAATTTCCAAGATCCATGGTATTCAGCAAGTGTGCCATTTCATCTACATTCGTAATCCTGCTTATCACCATTGCTCGCTGAACTGCCTGGGGCATGTTGGATTGCACGGTCCGGATGATATGAGCTTCCAAAAATGGGAATGCAGTGAGAGATCTGAATTGCGCTACTTGATGGAGGAAAAACTGAGTGGTTGTTTCCCTCCCTCGATATTTTTCATGCGAGATTTGCTGAAGAATCTGATCTTGATGCTTCTCACTCCAGTTTCTAGTCAATAATGCTGCTTGGTATTCATCGAATGTTTGGGGTTTTTCATGCATTGATCCCCACCAATTCTTTGGGGTTTTTCATGCATTGATCCCCACCAATTCTTTGCTGGGCCCTGTAGATAATGATTAGCAATAGCAAGTTGATCTCTCTCACTTGCCTGGTAGAAATAGAATAGTTCTTTTAAACTATCCAGGTGGGCCTGAGGATTTCCTCCTGGATCTCCTTGGAATACCTTGACCTGGATGAATTTGGCCAGATTTGGCTGAATTCCAGGATCAATCCCTGCCCCGGGGATATATCTGTGTGCTAGTTGGGTGATCATTATTTATTCGTGCATTTATCGAGACCTCAATCTTTGTGGAGCCAGTTGGAGTTTTCCAGTTTTGATCCTAGAGGTAGTATGGTAATGTTTGTTCCGGATCCTTTTTTAGGTCATGGAATGGGTTGAGTTTTCTTTCACTTTCTAGGTTTTGAGTTTCCCATTGGTGTCGGGCTTGCCATCCATTCCCTCATGGATTTTCTGCATATCTGTTTTGATTCTGACTTGTTCCTCTAGTCATTTGTTAATTGCAGATTCACACTTTTCCATGCTTGTTTTGATCTGTTCACACCCCTCCCGCAGTTCTTTGATATCTTTTGCAGCTTGCATTTCTCTTTCTTCGATATTTATCCGTCCTTTGGGATAGTTCTTTCATTTTTTGTAGAGTTCTCTCTGCCATCATTCGGCTTGACTCCACATTAATTTGGATCATCTTCATCATACTCTGGAGCATGGCAATCACATTTTTATCTTCTGGAAATACTTGGGCTATTTTCATGTCATCGATGAGTGTAAAGGGATCCTTTACAGTGACTTCTGAAATTTGTTCCCTGTTTTCTTCTTTCACTGAGATGCTGGCATCAACATCTTCACTTTACTTTTTTTCTATGCTGTTATCCATTTGGATTTTGAAAAGTTTGACAACAGTAATAATGCTGATCTTAGAATTCAAAGCTATTTTACTGGAACTATGGCTCACTGAAACTTTAATACAATATTGAAAAATAGAATGTAAATAATCACTAATTCGAACGTTTGCTTCCCTTACTCTGTCCACTCTTCCCATCATGTTTAACTGACTGTTCTTTCTGACCTGCCATACTAAGTTTCTGACTGTTTTAAGCTGGATAATTAAATAATTGTTTCAACTTCAACAAAAATTTTTACTTGATCATGAGAATGACTGATTTGTTTTTTTTTTTGTTTTTCTTTTTTTTTTCTAGCTGGTCACCCTTGGTCACTCCTTGCCTCTGAAATGAACTTTAAAAAAATCATTATTTTCAAATTTTAATACATAATCTTGTTGTTATGAATATTACATTGCTTACAATTTTCCATATTACTCCAGTTATAAAATTCTTCACTCTCCAAATCTCATATATATATATATAAATTTGTTGCCAAGAATTACCATGGTTCTTTATTTATTTTGAACTTGATAACGAATTTATAATAGTAATAGATACTCTATTTCCTACACCAGGGTGCCAGTTATCAAGATCAGCAATAATACAACACTTACAGATAGATCTACTACATATAAAAACAGGTATATATATATATATATATTAAAATATATATGTACTTTTATTGATTGTTAACACAGTATGCCCATATGAATAAACATTAAATACATCTTATTACCACCTTTTACACATAAGGCTTATGGATGTAGCATATGGGCTTTAAACATTTTTTTAAACACATGAAAACAAAATACAAATTCATGTGTGCATGTAAAAACAGATACAAAAAAAAATCTACATATGGTTGTAATACATGAGTTTCAAAAAAAAACTTTTACAAAATATCTATATGGTTGAAAAACCAGGTACCACAGCTAGCAAAACTTTTACGCTTATAATCTTTGCATTTAAAAAAAAAAAAACTTTTCACACAACATTTTATGGTTGTAAAACACAATCTTTGGTTTGTTTGACACTCATGAAAAAAACTTTACATCACTTTGACCTTATTTTATGATTTATTTTACATAGTTTGAGTTTGGTATAAATCTAACTTTAAGAGAAAACTGTTAAACTTAAGAGCACATACATAAATTATTACATGTCACTATAAATTCAAACTCAGGTGAATTAAACCAACTTTTAAATATATTGGTCCGAATATATATAACTGTATCTATGAAATATCATTTGGGAATGTGAATATTTGTTCCAACTGTCAAATCCAGAAAAAAAAATGTACATCTATATTGGGAAAAAGTTTTTCAAGCTTTTATGCTTGAGATCCAATACAATTTTTCCACACATATGTGTTCCCAAGAAAATATATAGTAATGCAATACATATAAAATTTTCAAACACATCTGTTCCTACACATTGCACATACACACCCATGTACATATATACGCAGCGCTACATATACAAGTACATAGATTTTACACACACATACATCTATATACATTACATAATACTATACACTATTGGACAAGAGAAAAAAAACTTTGGAGAAAAAGTTGAAAAAAAAAATCCATACACGTGTCAAATTCTTTACACTTTGCTTTAAAATAATCAGAACATTATATACTCAATTAACAAGAAAAAATTTCTACACAAATATTTCCATTCTTAGCAAACATGTGAGAAAAGTAGAAAAAAAAATTTCTACATACAAAACTCTGGAAGTAAAAAAAAACTTACATATACATTAATATAGTAGTTCAAACTACTTTTATATTTTATACAATCTATTTAACCATATGAGTTTTCACTTTTAATTAATCTGTTTATCAAAAAAAATTACAGCCTATGGATGGAAAACATGGTATTCCTCTTTACTTTATTAACAAAACAGTATTTGATTTTATAAAATCGATATGACACAACTAAATCATTTTATTCTGGAAAATTATGTATATATTAAATTATATATAGCAAATTATACACATATAGCTAATGAATTATTCAGAGTGTGGGAATAATTACAGACACCATGATTGGGCATCCAAACATCGGGAAAAAAAAATGCAGCCTCTGTGCCGGTCAAAATCGTGTATTCATTCAACAAGACCAATAATCCAAGCAAAAGTACCTTGAATCCAACCATGCACAAGATACATATGTCAGGACAAGGATGAATCCTAACCTATTTGCCTAAATTATTGCCTCTCTGACTAATGGATAACGTTTGTGATGACACTAGCAGTGCTTGGTTTTATTCCGTCCCAGCTGGAGGTCATGGTTCACATAGAGACTCAAAATAATAAAGGGTTTATATGAAAAATCAATGATTTAATGGATTCTGATGATTGCAGAATGGTACAGATATGATTTGATCGATTACTAATGGTTTGAACCATAATAATGATAATTCTTTATGGCAACATTATAAAGAAGTGAATTTACATCAAATAAATATTATAATGAAATAGAGTAATTAACCTTAGAGATTGGGAATGATGACAAACAAAGCTTATTTAAATGACAATATTATAAGAATTTATTAAAGAATTTAGTACAAAATAAGTAGTCTTTGTTTATACAACTTGGTTATTTTCTTTAATTCGTTTTGATGTGGCTTTGACAAACAATGTAAAAGTTTGTTAATTGGTTGGCCAAAAACCAATCAGCAATAAAATAAGATATTACAAATAAATTTGTTTTATATATATATTACAAAATATGAAAGATGGGCATTTAAAACACTATTACATTTAAAATCATTTGTATATAATGAGTGTGGGAAGCAAAATAGTTCTTAAATAAATAATTGACAATTATACAGTCAGATTTAAATAATTACAAAATTTGTTTGTAAAGGACGTGCCATCATGGCAGAGAGCATTTCAGGTTTGCTAAATAAAGATATAAAATAATGAAGAAGGCAGTATGCTATTATAGATTACAACAAAATAAATGAGGTGGCTTTGCTAAAAAAAATTCCTGATATGTACAGGTAGATAAAAGAAATGTTGGCCCTCTAGCCAAAGCATATCTCTGAATAATAAAAAAATATTTTTGATGTGCTGGATTTCCCAAACACATATTTTAAATGGCAATGCCCGAAAATGGATCCCTTGTTATGAACTATGTCTACTTTGAGGGAGTGTGAAAGATTGGACTGGTCAGTTAAATTTCTGAAGGTCCTAAGAAGTTTGTAGCAAAGCAAGAATAACAATAAAAAGAAATGATTGTAACTATAAATACACAATGCCTTAGATATATATAGATAGATAGTGTATCATTAACAAAATAATAAATCCTGATTAAAATCATTGGCTCCCTGATATAATGTAAAGTCCCAGAAACATTAGGTCATTAAAAAATGAATAGTAAATTATATTTCAAAAAGAAAGGCAAAAATTAAAACTAAAATATAAAATTGTTTTCCCCGCTCATCACGGAAGATTACAAAATAGGACTTGTCTTTAATTAACATAGACAGGCATTAAATATCAAACTAATAAATTGTAAATCATAATTTTAATATTTTCTGACAAATAAAATATATGTATGAAATATATATACTGATAAAATTCTATGATAAATTTTACTTAATTGATTCACTAAAATTATTTATTCTTTCAGAAATAATTACAGGGCTATTTTAAATTGGAGGTAATAGTAAGATACTTTTAAAATAATTTCAATCATTCAAATAAATATATATATGAGGTACAAAACTAAATGAGCTTTCTATTAATTAATTTATGGAAGGAAGTCTTCTTGTAATGATTTTTAAATTAAAAAAAAAATAACAGGGGAGGATTTAAAGTTAATAGTTCATTGAATTTTGTAGTTGGCCATTTCAGTAAGTCAAATAATCTAAACAAACCGACAAAAATTAATTTGCCGCATCAAAATAATGTAAAATTTTATAAGAATTGATATTTTAAATTGAATAAAATTAAAAGACGCATTTTAAACCAAGCCGTATAAACATTACACATATATATAAAATATATAAATTAATATTGATTTAAACAAGTGGAACAAAATCGGACATTATAATAATATACCTATTAGAAGATGTTTCACGGCTTGACAGAGGCAGTTACAGTCAGAGTATTAGCAGGTTTACTTGACACAGACAGGCTCCGGCTAGATGTTGACAGCACTGGATGGCATTGATGAGCTGGTGAGACAGAGCTTCAGGAAGCATGGTCGATCTTTTAGCCAGCCATTTTTTAGGCACAATGTCTTGTATATAGATTAATCGCTTTTTTTCAGTAAACTCAACAACAATCCCTAATCAAATTTTCCAATATTTATGTGTTCTGGTCTTATCTAAAGGATTAAATCTACACTGACATCCACCAATTGTAACTGCTCTCAGCAGTTCTGTGAGGTTGGTGCCACTTTGGAGGGAAAAACTCTAACTCTGCATGAACATGCCCCAAGGGTTGATTTTCTAATTAAAAAAACAACAACAACATGCATATTAAGTTTATCAGTCATTGTACTAACAAAATCTATTTAATTATGGTTTAGATTAACAAAATGTAAATTTTATTCAGAAAAATTTGGTACAATGACTTTCAAACATATTTGGTTTAAACTTTTACAAAATATTTCTTAAAAATATTACATTGTTTACATAATTGATTCTCAAGTGTACATTGATTAAAAGATAAATGTAAAATGTTACCAACTGATTTATTTAAGAAAATGAACTTTAATAAAGAATTTGAAATATTTGTAACATTTTATAGATACCTAGGATTCAATTCAATAAATGCCAATTTAATAACATAAACATAATATACAGTTTACAAATATTAAAAAAAATAATAAACTATTATAAAAGGTTAGTTAATCATAAAATACAAATTAATAAAATATAAAAGATTATAATATTGCTTAGAATATACTACCACCTAATATGAGATGGGTGTCAGTTAATAAGAATGGGGTTCAAACCCAGACTAGTGCTGATGACATTGGCACTAGGTGAAGCAGAAATATGTACTATATTTCCAGCTTCAATATAAAGAAAGCATATGATTGAGTAAATAGAAATAGATTATGGGTAAGATTAGCCAATCTGGGAATTGATGAAGCTTTAGTAAATATTATTAAGAAATTATATGAAAATAATTATTATACTTACCAATTAGGGGATATAGAATCAGTTAAAGTTAAAAATGGAGTGGGATTAAGGCAAGGATGCCCGATGTCACCGATTTTGTTTTTGAGTGAAATGGAAAAAGCAATAGAAAGACTAGGAAAAGGGGTAGGGATACCATTAATAGGTGGCAAAGGAGTATATACTTTGTCGGGTCTTTTTTTTGCAGATGATATTTTTTTATGTGCAGAAAGAAGAGACGATATGGATATTATGTTGAGGACATGTGCAAGGATGGGTAAAGAGATGGGGATTAAATTTAGTGAAGAAAAATCAAATATAATGATGGTTAATACTGGGGAAAGAGAAGATGTAGTTTTTTTATTGGGGGATATAAAGTGTGGTGGATAGATATAGGTATTTGGGAATCATCTTATGAAATCAGGAAAATTGCTTGGTTGAATGGGAAAAAAAATTGGTAAATGAAGCAAAGAAAAGAAAAGGTTTGGTAAAGAAACTAACAGTATTTTCATATAATAAATATGATGTAGCTAGAATTGTATGGAAGGGAGTTGCAGTAGCAGGGTTAATATATGGTAATGATGCATTATGTGTTAGTAAAAGGATTTTAGATTATTTAGAGAAAGTACAAAGGGAAGTAGGAAGACATGCATTAGATGCAGAGATGTGGACAGCAAAGGAGGCAATTCAAGGAGAAATGGGATGGTCAAGTTTCTATATGAGAGATGCAAAAAGTAAAATGAAAATGTTCGGTAGGTTGCAGTTTATGGATAGTAAAAGAATAGCCAAAATAGTGTTTAATTGGGTTATGAGTAAAGGGCAGGTAACAAGATGGGTGAGAAAGGTAATGCGGTATGCAAAAGATTTGGATAAAGAATTTATATCGGTATACTTGTATAAAAGGTGAGATGATTGTGTTAGGAGGATTGTTGAGTGTTGTAGTCGTAAGGAATGGGATAAAAGAATAGAAGCATTAATAAAAAATAGGGAGTTGGAGAGATGGAGAAGTAGTATGGAGGGTAAGAAGAGTTTAAATATATATAGAAGTAAACGGCATATTGGAAGCGAGTTAATTTATGATAATAGTAAGGAAAGTAGTTTATTGCTTATGGCTTGAATGGAATCTTTAGCAACAAGAGAATATACATGTAAATGGAAAACTATGGGTGATTTAGCATGCAAATTGTGTAAGGAAGGTATAGAAAATATTAGGCATCTGTTGATTGAATGTAAATGCTTGAAAGCAGAAAGGGTACAGATAATGAAGTTACGGGAGGATAGGTATGAACAAAGTGACAATACAGAAAGTGAGTTAGTAGTTTTTATGCTGGGTTTGCAAAAAGATAAGGGGGATTTAGATTTAAAGGCCATAGAGTTGACAAAGATTATGTTGTGGAAATGGGATGGGGCAGAATATGGGAAGACTTAGAGTGGGGAATGGAAAATTAAGTGGCTAACAGGTTTATCTGGGCATAGTTGCTGAGATATTCTTGACTTCGTTTAAGGAGAAGCCAAATACATCACATCACATCAGATTCCTGACTCCGTTTAAGGAGAAGTCATAGTACATCATCACATTACTATAGACATAGTTGTTGAGAGATTCCTGAATTCGTTTAAGGAGAAGTTTAAATGCATCTCATCATCATCGACCTCGTCAATTTTTTTTTTTAAGAATACACAAGTTGAACGAATGTTGCAGTCTGCATATTTTGAATTCATACCGATGAAATATAGGAAGCGAACTCCGGGTCAAAAACTTCAGCAAAAATATTATATATTCAGTAGGTTAAAAAGCGAATTTATAGAACCAAACAATTAAATACATTTTCTGATCTTTATGTATAGATATATTCATAAAGTAGAAATGAAAAATATAATATTGAAAGTAGAGATATTGAAGTATATCCATTATTAGGTTTAAAAAGTTTCATTTTTTCCGTAATGCCTGGGATTAATCTTTTTGATAGAATAATTTATTAACATGGTTTATAATTTAACATTCAAGCACTTATATAATTTTAAAATAAAATGAATCTTTAAATACAAGATGTGAAAGTCAATATTAATTGCTTTTATGAATATCGAGTTGCAATCATATTTTTGTATACTAAAACTATTAATAGTGTATTAACGTTATACTTGCAAAAGCTAATGAGGGCTCCAAGGATGGTGATACTAAAGCATTTAGATATGAGGATTAACAGTAAATAGCAAACATTATCCTAACAAAATTACTTCCTATTGTCTTGTGAGAAAAGGTATTGATTTATCAAAAGCTAAATATTGTTTCCTATGCAAGCAGTTTTTTTTTCTTGCTTGCTTTCCCTTTTTCATCATTTCCATTAAACCAGGGCGCCGTCAACATGAGATTGTTATATCATGCAACATTCCTTTATTGTAAATGTGCTATTAAGATATATGCTTATGCAAGAACATTTTCATCTTTAAATACACAGACACACAGCAATTCTGAACTTCAATAGCTTCTAGTATTAGTATTACTTTTTTTATTTCAAGCCTTCCAAATAGATAAGGTGGTGATAGGAGCAGATGCAATAAAGTGGCAGTTTTTAGTTGTAATCTTTTCTCAAAACAATCACTAATGAATTGGATGGCAATGGATTTAAAGCATTAGTCTTGACTAGGTAGAATTTTTAGGTTTAGCAGCCATAATTAGGGATCGCTATTCTTATCATATAGAAGTGAAAGGGAACTACAAATTAATCTAAAACCAATTTCACATTTAAAGGCTAGGTTGTCATACCTGATAGATTACTCATTAAAACAATAAAAATAATAATAATATCAGTAACAGAGACAAAGCAGGAAGTGGTTGTATTTCGATACAAATTTTTTTTTTTTTTAAATGCAAGTATGAAATATGTTAATTTTGGGATAAAAATTCTTCACACAGAATATAGGACAAAATTGGTGATTAAGAAATCGTCAAATGAATACAATTGCTTTTAGTGACATGTGTCTTCAAGAGGGTATGTTCCTTTATTTATATTTTTATTCAGGGTTATTTGACAATCACCCACATAAATGATCAATCCAATCCTGTTTTACTATTACAATTATGGGTGTAGATCATGGTGACCTCAATTGGTATGACAACACCTTTCTTCATAAAGACGTGTTTTTCGACTTTGGACTTTAAAGCGAAAGGCTGAGTAGTTACCGTTACCTCTATGTCAACCATCTGAATATTTCATGCTGCAGTACCCTATTTAAACTACTCTGAATCCTACAAGCATCACATGATCACATCTTCAATTCTAGCACAATTCTGCCTAGAAACAGACTTAAATCTCTCTTCACAATATATAAAGGTAGAGATTTCAATCTTGTATTTACCTTCACTGGTGTTATTGCAATTCTTTGTATATCTATCAAATTTTCATTTAAATTAGTCTCTATTAGATGCATTTGAATCTTCTTATACCTCCTTGTGATATTGAACTAATTTCTTTGTGATGTAAAAGACGTACCTGCTCCATGACTATTTTTTCTTTTCCAAATATGAACATGCAAAACAATGCTATTATTGTTGGTATTGTTTAGCAGTTTGACATTAGTTTTAGTTGAGTGATAAATTGCCTTTACTGTTTCTCTGTTTATTGTTACAAACTCATGACATGTGTTCCATCATACTATTAATGTGGCATCAGCCATTTTTAAATTTACAATTTGTTTTATTTGGCTTCACTGCCATAACAATAACATTGCCAGATTCTATCTCTACTGTTTTAGTTCATAGTATCTGCTTGTGCTCTGTTTACAGTCATTATTGGTTTCTACATCCATACTATTTTTAAACTCTATTGCATTATTTAACGTGGCCTTTTAAACTCTATGTAAGCTAATTCAGTTTTACTCAGCAACGGTTGTCTGAGCTTACTGTCATGAAAAGCCTGTTGTACATCTCAGCACTGAAACTGAACTTGTTGGCAAGCATAAGAAATCCAATGTTGTATTCCTATATCTTTTAATATGGTATGTGTCCTCTATTTCTAAACTGCAGACACAGTTAAAGCATTTAAATGTATTAAACATAAGTTCTATATTTAATGTTTCTTTAAAATCTTGGTATGTAACATCTTCTGGATCTATTGGATCACACATTCTCTTAGCTGTCTGTAATACTTTTTTACCTGCCATCAACATTACTAGGTTAAGTTTATCATAAAGTACATTATTAATAAGCATATATGTTTCCATGTGCACAACATATATTTGCCATTCCATTGCATTGCTCACATCAACGGCAGTCATAGAACTATTTTGCAGTGCCTTTTGCTTTTCTATATAAATTCCTCTATTATTATCTCTTCTTTACCAGATTCATTGGGGTGTCAGACTGTGGTAATTTGCCATATATAGGGTAATTCATTTGCTATATATAGGGTAATTTTATGATTACAGACGCATATGGACCAATTTTCAAAACTAAAACAAACTCAACACAGAGAATAAACAACCAATAAAATTTAATTAACTGTATATAAACATACATGTATAGATCTTCATCTATACAACTAGCTTACTTGAAGCTTTTTCATACATTAAACACTGTTGTGAGTAAAAATGTATCGGCTCACCCTAGATTCTCATCATCATCTCTAGGAAAACAGGAAAAACTCACCATACAGTCTTGCCACTCAGTGCAAGCTAGAATAATCAATGGATGCCAGAAAGCTTGTGCATAAAATCCCTATCTAGTGCCTACTCATCAATATCCCCAGACTAGTTTCTGACTTGTGACCTTCATTAGTGAGGAGCCTTGGATCTGAAAGCACTGCACCCAGATCTTAGGATCTAATGCAACCCTCCAGTAGCCACCTTTCATCTCTACTTAACTTCAAAACTATCAGTCTTAAAATTAAAAACGTAATATTTTCAATCCAAGCTCATTAGCTTATATAGTAATATAGGTCTGAACTCAGTTCAGTACCCATACATTTTGGTGTCTTTGGTTTTTTAATAACCATAGCCACCACTATCCTATTAGGCAGGATTGGTTTTACACCAATAAACATCACATGATCACCATTTCTTATGCTTGCTTATAACTGTTATTAAAACAGGCAAAACTCTGCATACAGTATTGGAAATGGTGTGCACACAATCTCACCGTTATATTTAGAATAATGGAAAAGAGCGATGACAAGATATGTTCACAATAACACTGTACATATAAAAATATACCTACCCTCTGATAAAGCAACATCCTGCCAAATGAGGCATGAGAAGGTACTTTTGGTTCATTGGCAGTTTATTTGTAAATAATGCTACATTACAGCACTCTCAAAGAAATGAAGTAAAATTATTATTGCGTTTAAACATAAAATAACAATGGCAAAACTCTCCATACAGTAGTGCCACCCAGAGTAATCAATGAATGTCAGACGCTTGTGCATAAAATCCCCATCTAGTACTTACTCATTTTGCCTTTGTTAGTAACAGATGTTCTAGCGTAAGAAATGGTGATGCTTAGTGGTTTAAATAATAACAATGTTTACATTATAATATAAATTGAAACCATGTTGAAAGCTGCTCCTTGTGTCGAAATCATCCCATCCGTTGCGGTAAGACCAGGTGATATTTATTTGTCGTGGTTAATTTTTTAATAATGGAGATTCCTGACTCAATACAAGCAGCAAAAGCTAACGAATATAGTTGCGGGATCCGTCTGTCATATTTAAAGAACCTTTTACATGCAAGTGAAAGTTTGAAACATTATTGTGGTAATATTTTTACACGTTTAGAAATATTTCGAACGCCGACTTAATTTTTGAGATTCCTGACTCAATATGAGAAGCAAAAACCAACGAATATAATTGCAGAATCAGTCTGTCATATTTAAAGAACCTTTAGCTTGTAAGTGAAAGTTTGAAACATTATTTTGGTAATATTTTTATACGTTTAGAATTTTTTCAAATGTCTGTCCCATTTGTGGTTTAACATTAAATAATTAAGAGTTGTCCTTGTAATTCTTTCATGTTTTTTTTTATAGAAAGTTCCTTTTTTTTTAATAATCTTTAAACAAAACTATCCATGTTTATGACAATTTTTAACAACCTCCTAAAAACGCTAAACGAGGGCAGCACTGATTAGAAGAATATAAGCTTTTTTCGAAAGAAAACGCGCTTTGAAAATATATGGTAGCCTGCATAGTTGAATTCATACCAAAGAAATGTAAAGAATTGTAATTTTTTTTAATAAAAGAGAAAAAAATATTTATATGTTAAAAAGCGAATACGGAATTGAGAAAAGAAAACAATAAAAAATATTTTCTGCTCTTTATATATGAATATAAAAAAGTAGAAATTAAAACTATAATATTGAATGTATTAAAGCAGGGTGCTATTATCATAAAACTGTAATATCATGGATCATTCCTTTATTGTAAATATGCTATTAAGATGTCTGTGCTTATGCAAGCACATTTTCATCTTTAAATACACACACACACAGCACTTCTGAACTCCAATAGTTTTTATTATTATTACTTTTTTATTTCAAGTCCACGAAATAGAAAAAGTGGTGATGGGAACAGATGCAGTAAAGTGGCAGTTTTTAGTTGTAATCTTTTTTCAAAACAATCGCTAACGAATTGGATGGCATTGGATTTAAGACTTTTGTCTTGAGTAGGCAGAATTTACAGGTTTAGCAGCCATAATTAGAGATCAGTATTCTTTTCACATTGAAAGGCTATGTTGTCATGTCTGGTAGATTACTCATTAAAACAATAGAAATAATAATAATATCAGTAGCAGAGACAAAGCACGAAATGGTTGTATTTCGATAAGAAATTATTATTAATCTTTTTATTCCAAATACAAGTGTGGAATATGTTAATTTTGGGATACAAATTCTTCATAAAAAATATAGGACAACACTGGTGGTTAAGTAATCATCAATTGATAAAATCAATACAATTGATTTTAGTGACGTGTGTCTTTTAGTGGGTATGTTCCTTTATTTATATTTTTATTCAAGGTTACTTGACAATCACCACATAAATGATCAATCCCATCCTGTTTTACAGTTACGACTATGGGGGTAGTTCACAGTGACCTCAATTGATATTACAACACCTCTCTTCATAAAGACGTGTTTTTTGACTTTGGATTTTAAAGCGAAAGGCTGAGCAGTTGCTGTTAATTCTATGTTAACCATCTGGGTATTTAATGCTGCAGTGCCTTACTTAAACTACTCTGAATTGTGTTTGTGGATTTCGGATTTCAGTAGCAGTCTTTATTATTTTTTATTCTAATCTCTAATGGTTGAAACCAATTCTGCCTAGAAAAAGACTTAGATCTCTCTTCGCAATATACAAAGTAGGCATTTCAATCTTGTGTTTACTTTCACTGGTGTTGTTGCAATCCTTTGTATATCTATCGAATTTTCATTTAAATTAGTCTCTATTAAATGCATTTGAACCTTCTTATACTCCTTGTGATACTGAATTAATTTCTTTGTGATGTAAAAGACTTACCTGCTCCATCACTAATTTTCCTTTTCCAATAATGAACATGCAAAACAATGCTATTATTGTTGATATCGTTTAGCATTTTGACTAGTTTTAGTTGAGTGATAAATTGCCTTTCCCTGTTTCTGTTTATTGTTACAAACTTATGACATATGTCCCACAATTCTGCAGATATGGCATCAGTCATTTTTAAATTTACAGTTTATTTTATTTGGCTTCACTGCCATAACAATAATATGTTACCAGATTTTATCTGTACTATTTCAGTTCATAGTATCTGCTTTACAGTCATTATTGGTTTCTACATCCATACTATTTTGAAGCTCTGTTGCATTGTTCAACATGGCTTTATAAGTTCTATGTAAGTTAATTCAGTTTTACTCAGCAACAGTTGTCTGAGCTTGCTGTCATGAAAAGCATGTTGTCCATCTCAGCACGGAAACTGAACTTCTCGGCAAGCATAAGTAATTCAATTTTGTATTTCTGTATCTTTTAACATGGTATGTGTCTTCTATTCTAAACTGCAGACATGTTATGTGTTTAAGTGTAGTAAGCATAAGGTCTATATTTAACGTTTCTTTAAAATCTTGGTATGTAACATCATCTTGATCTATTGGATCACACATTCAGTTAGCTGTCTGTAATACTTTTTATCTGCCATTAACATTACTAGGGTAAGTTTATCATAAACTACATTATTAATAAGCGTATATGTTTCTGTGTGCACAACATACATTTGCCATTCCATTGCATTGCTCACATCAACAGCAGTCACAGAACTATTTTGCGGTGCCTTTTGCTTTTCTATATAAACTCCATTATTATCTCTTTTTTACCAGATTCATTGGGGTGTCAGACTGTGTTAATTTGCCAGATGCAGGGTAATTTAATACGGACCAATTGTTAAAACTAAAATGAACCCAACACAGAGAATAAACTTAACCAATAAAATTTTATTAACTGTATATAAACATACATGTATAGATCTTCATCTTTACAACTAGCTTACTTGAAGCTTGTTCATACATTAAACACTGTTGTGAGTAAAATATATCGGCTCACTCTAGATTCTCACCATCTCTATGAAACAGGCAAAACTCTCCATACAGTATTGCCACTCAGTGCAAGCCTGCCTAATCAATGGATGCCAAATGGCTTGTGCATAAAATTCCCATCTAGTGCCTACTCATCAATATACCCAGACTAGTTTCTAACTTGTGACTCTTTGTCAGTGAGGAGCCTTGGATCTGAGACCACTGCACCCAGATCTTAGAATCTAATGCAACTCTCCAGCAGCCACCTTTTATCTCTACTTAAAACTACAAAACAATGAGTCTTAAATTGAAAACACAATAATATTTTCAATCCAAGCTCATTAGTTTATATAGTCATATAGGTAAGAACTCAGTTCAATACCTATACATTTTGGTGTCTTTGGTTCTTTAATAACCATAACCATCACTATTCTATTAAGTAGGGTTGGTTTTAAACCAATAAACATCACATGATCACCATTTTTTATGCTTGCTTATAACTGTTATTAAAACAGGCAATACTCTGCATACAGTATTGGAAATGGTGTGCACATAATCTCACTGTTATATTTAGAATGATGGAAAAGAATGATGACAAGATATGTTCACAATGCCGCTGTACATATAAAAAATATACTTACCCTCTGATAAAGCAACATCCTGCCAAATGAGGCATGAGAAGGTACTTTTGGTCCATTGGCAGGTTATATATAAATAATGCTGCATTACAGCAATCTCAAAGAAAATAAATAAAATTATTATTGTGTTTAAAAATAATAACAATAACAAAGGCAAAACTCTCCATACAGTAGTGCAACCCAGAGTAATCAATGGATGCCAGAGGCTTGTGCATACAATCCCCATCTAGTGCTTACTTATTTTGCCTTTGTTAATAACAGATGTGCTAGCATAAGAAATTGTGATCATGTGATATTTAGTGGTTTAAGTAATAACAATGTTTAAGGGTGGCCTTTGAGCATTCCATCATCAGATTTTCAATTGGATGGACGGTTGAAGAGTTGGAGTGTGGAGTAGATTGAAGCCTGTCCATTAAAGTATGAGGATTGTCTATCTTAATATATATCTGAGCACTTATAGTATATATGTGTAGAGATGATAATCTGGACGAACTGATGATTGCTGGTTTAGCATGAAATATGTATATTGGTGATTTTTTATCTTTTCAACATATATGTGTTTAAGTGTTATTAGATAGAGTGGAGAGTGGTGGGTCGTGTGAAAGTCTGTGCTCATATACCCTATATTACATAAATGTTTACATTATAATATAAATTGAATCCATGTTGAAAGCTGCTCCTTATGTCGAAATCATCCCATCAGATCAGTTGCGGTTAAACTAGGTGATATTTATTTGTCCTCGTCAATGCACATATAAGTAATGTTAGAAAAGATTGTATGCTTGCACACAGTATTACTATGAGTACTTTACTAATGGAATGTTTTTTGTAATGGCGAAATATTTCAGGTTAATTTTATTTTTTTAATACATTTCGTTCAGATTAGTATTGAACATATAAAACACATGCTACTGTTGGCATAAAAATATTTCTTTGCCTATAATTTCTATATGTATATGCAATAAGCAAATCATAAAGTTTTTGGGGTTACCAGTAAGTATTATTATTGTCTTGGGCTTCAAAACTAAAGAAAGTAGGAAAAATTACACTTCTCGACTACTTCCTCAATAAAAGGAACAGATTCATTAGAATCTTAACAGCGTTAGTGAAAGTTTGAAATATTATTTGGGTAATATTTTTCTATGTTTACAATTTTTTCAAATGCCTTTCGCATTTTTGGTTTAACATTAAACATTTAAGAAATGTTCCTCTAATTCTTTTATGTTTGTTTTTGGTTTTAATATAAACTTTCTTCTTTTTTATATTCTTTAAACAAAAATTTCCATGTTTATGACGATTTTCTAACAAACTCACAAAAGAGGGCAGCACTGATCAGAAGACTACAGGATTTTTTCGTAAGAATACACGAATTGAAAGTGTGTTGTCGCTTGCAAACTTAAATTCATGCTACAGAAAGGTAGAGAATTATAGTTTTATTTTCAGTAAAGAGGAAAGCGAATGTGGAATTTAAAGAATAAAACATTAACAAATATCTACTGCTCTCTCTATATAGATATAATTAAGTAGAAATTAAAAATATATTGAACGTAAATGTATATTTAAGTTTTAAAATGTTTCTTTTTTTATTCTTTATAATATCTGAGACCAATCTCCTTGATAGTATAATTGGTAAAACTGACGTTTAGCTACCCGAACATTTCGCCCTCTATTTTTAAAAAACATAACTACTTTTTAAAAGACTTAACTACTTTTTCCCCTCTAATAACTGTATCCAAATTTAATAAGTGTATGTAACTATATCTAAGTGTAAATGTTAATAAAAAAAAAGGAAAAAAAACTTACATTTACGTGCGTATTTTTCACTTATAGCGGTCTTCGCTGTATATATAACTGTAAATAAATTAACTATAAATAGAGTGGAGATAGACAATTAGAAAGATCCAACTTTAATCAGTTTATGTAACAAGAAATAAACTGTATCTAAATGGAAATATTAATAAATAAAAAAGGAATAAAACTTACATTTTTATGCGTACTTTTCACTTGGAATGTACATCTAGCGGTCTTTACTGTATATATAACTATAAATAAAGTATATCTAACTATAAATGTATTTTTTACACGAAGATTAATAAATAAAATGGATGTAAGAAAACTTACTTTTTTAGGCTCTATTTAGTCTAAGTCCCTGCTGTAAAAATTATGAACTACTGTACTTTTGTCACATGACATTTTCATCATAAAGGAATATATGCAGATTAAAAACTACTGTTGAAAGTCTTTTATTTTTCAAATATTGATGAAATTTTGTATTATATTTTGGAAAGTAGGATAATTAGTTTTTTTGTTTATAGATACTCCATGAAATAGTGTTGAAAGTCAGTGAAAATTTTTTTTTTATATGTCGTGCAGTTCATTCCCCCCCCCCCCCATCCATCATTTTTCTAATTATCACTTTATTTTATTACCTAGTCTTTCGAAAAAAGCATTAAATAGTGCTTAGCATACGTTAATTTTTTTTAGAGATTTAGTATTATAGTTTTTGATTTATTTCAATCTCTAGAAAGTAGCATTGAATAGTGTTTCATCATCATCATTATCAACCATTATCAATCCACTGCAGGATGAAGGTCTCTCCAAGTTTAATCCATCTTCTCCGATCTTTAGCTTCTCTTCTCCACATCACCCCTACACATTTTCTTATTTCATCCATCCATCTTACATGTGGTCTCCTTCTGGGTCTTTTACAATCTCTTGGAATCCAGTTTAAAATTTCAATTGTCCATCTATTATCATCTCTTCTAGCAATATGTCCAGCCCAACTCCACTTCAATCTTTTAATTTTTTCAATGAGGTCAGTAACACCTGTTTGTTCTCTTACCCATACATTGCGTTTTCGATCTCTTCTTGTTACTCCCAACATACATCTCTCCATACTTCTTTGAGTGGTCTGAAGTCTCTGTATTGATCTTCTATTAAGTGTCCAAGTCTCAGATCCATAAGTAAGAACTGGTAAAACACATTTGTTAAAAACCTTCCTTTTCAAACACATAGGCATATTTCCTTTTAGTATCAAGTTATTTCTACCAAAAGCACACCAACCAAGTTTAATTCTATGATTAATTTCCTCCATTATGCTTCCATCTGTATTAATAATCTGACCAAGGTATTTGTAACTCTTAACTTCTTCTAATTCATCATAATCAATCTTTATTTTCATATTTTGAGCAAATCGATTAAACATTACTTTAGTCTTTTTAACATTTATCTTTAGTCCTACTTTCCTACTTTCATCTGATAACTCCTGCAACATTTCCTGCAGCTCCAAAGCATTATTTGCAAAAACAACTACATCATCTGCAAAATCTAAATGACTTAAATAATCTCCATTTACTTTCACTCCTTTAGTTTCCCATTTTAATCCACAAAATACTTCTTGCAGCACTGCTGTAAAAAGTTTTGGAGATATGGAGTCACCTTGTCTTACACCTTTCTCAATGTTGACTTTCCCAGTATCATTATGTAATCTAATTGTTGCTGTTGCATTTTTATAAATATTCTTTAAAATATGACAATATCCTGGATCAATACCTTGATGATCCAATGCTTTAATCACTGAAGAAATGTTTATAGAATCAAATGCCTTTTCATAATCTACAAATCCAAAACATAATGACAACTCATATTCATTTGTCCTTTCTATAACTTCTCTCAATACCTGAATATGATCTACTGTACTAAAACCACTTTTAAATCCAGCTTGTTCTCTTGGTTGGTGAAAATCCAAGGTTCTCTGTAGACGAGTTGTAATTATACTCTCACACCAAACTCAATAGAAAACAGTCATCTTGCATTACGATAAAGTTAATAACACAACCAACTACAGCAGCCAATAAAGTCATTTGTCTGTGCTTTTAGCATAGAATGAAAGCCAGACCGGCTAGCAGGGACTCTCTCTGTTTTATTGTAGAAAGAAGCCTCTTAGGTTGGCTGAGGCCACCCCCATGAGCGCTCTTTTTGTGTTTATCATAGAAAGAAGCCTCTTAGGTTGGGTGTAGGCCATTGTAAACAGTATATTTCTAGGAAGTGACCTAGAAATAGCACCCTCAAGTGGCTGACACCAGGAAATAGAAAACAACCTAATATTGGTAACTTTTTGTATTAATATTGAAATAAATAATTGAAACCTTCATTGGGCATCTGGGTAATAAAATAAATTTTTTATATATTTTATCTAAATTAATAAAAAAAGATAATGTGGTTAACTAAAGCTGCAGATGCCTTGTCAAAGGCTGTACCATCCATTATTTGAAGGGATGTAAAGATAAATTTATATGCAATTATTACTGAAAATAAACTATTCCTTGTCATATATTTTTTTGTTTAAATTTTCCTTTATGCATTTCACCAAGTTAGCTTAGTAGTGCAACATTTCAAATGAATTTCATAAACTCCAAAGCTATGATTCGATGTTAATGTGATGTCCTTTAAAGGCTATAAGTTCAAACCCATGTTGCTAGTAGTGCCATTATTGGACTTCAATAATATAACAGGTCTAAATTAAGAAATATTCTAGCCATCTCCAGCATCATAAGTTACATATATATAATGAGCAATAAATGTAACCACTGGAGCCAAAATTATCAGCAATCAGTTTTAATCTTATAATGATCCTTAGTATGCTCATCATTATTTGTGATTGAGTGAATAGACTATCATCCTATATGCTTGGAGTTTAGCTACATTTCTTGCTAAACATAAGCCAATTATCTTTTTTCAAGATAGTTATCTAGGCATCTGGTTGCAATAGTAAAAAAAATGAACCATCTAATATTTTTCCTTAGAACTGTAGATGTTATTTTATTTTTACCAAGTAATAATGTTCCATTGGTTATGCTATTAGAACAGTGATAATGGGTCTGTAGAAGAATTCAGCAGTCTGCAAAAGCAGTTGCCTAATGGTGTAAAATGCAAGTCAACTCTGTGTGACAAATGTGCAATGTTGTGAATGAGTGTCAAACATGTTTAAAGGTGAAACAAAAAGAACGTCTTGAAAAGTCAAAATAAAATATAGTTCTGGAAATAAAGAAAGGGTGCTGGTGAAGAATGTATTTGGATTATCTCTGACATAATGTGAGTAGTAAGGTGCTTGCAAAATAAAGACTTCAAATATATAATAACCTCTCAGGAGATACGAAACTTTTGAAGAGATCTAAGTGATCTTATTATACTCAACTAGCAAACTAGCAGTTCAACTATTAACTATCTTATTAATATCTTTATTATTCATAATAAAACTCTTGAAAATTTATTAATACACATAGAAATATAACGTGATCCCCATTTGTTATGCTTGCCTGATTTAACATCAAAATATAATGAATAAGAATCATCAAAATTTAACTTGAAAGTATTGTTTTTGATAGAAATAACTTAGTATTACAAAGAAATATATCTATACCTTGCAAAAAAAAAAAAATTTCAGTATATTAACAGTTCTTATTTGTGGACCTGAGACTTCAGCTTTTAACAACAGAGCTATAGAGGCTTCTGATCAGTCAACAAAATATGGAGAGATGTATATTGGCATAAAACAAGATGGTAGAAGGGATCGAAAACAAGATCTAGAGACTACATGCGAGGTAGATGGAAAGAAATATGAAATTTTGTTGATCTGATGTTGAAAATAGATCAGAAAACTGGATTAAACTGAGACACCCTCCATTCTGCAATAGATTGAGAATGTTTGAAATGATGATTAAGTCATATTTCTTTGCCTGTGATAATTCCAAGTGCCTCACATTCTTTTAATAAATTAAAACTTCTTCAAAAGTATAATTTTACAAAGTGTGAATATCAGTTAAATGCATTATCTATTGCACCAATATTGATATTGGCACATATAATTTTATCTAAAAAAATTATTAAAATAATCTTTCGTAAAAGAAAAACATAAAATTAAATGTTGAAGAGTTTATTGCAGTTTGTTTTCGAAAAAGAATTCACACTGGAAAAAAACAATCCTGCCACTTGTGTCATTGAAGAGTTGTTTATAAAATAGCATTAAAAAGACCCGAACCCTCAAATAGAAGTTCTATCAGTGTAGCTTGTGTGGTTGTAAAAATGTTTGTACTGTTATATTACAACCATATTACGTCAAAATAAAAATATCAATGTCAACTTTGTAGTTATAGTACAGATATAAAATGGAATTTTTATAGACATTAACACCCTACAGAACAGCCTTACAACAATGATGAACAAATTCGTCATTAGTGTAATGTATGGTTCTAGTACTACTAATAAAAGTTATTTAGAAAGACATAATAAAACTCACCTTAGAAAGAAGCATTATAATACTAAAATAAAACAACATCATCAATGTACTATGTGTAACTATAACACACCAAAAAATGGGGTTTAACAGTTCATATAAAAACTCTCACTAAAGAAAAGCCTTATAAGTGTAATTTGTGTGATTACAAAGCTTCATTGAATAATATTTTAGAAAACCATATTAGAATTCACACTGGAGAAAAGCCTTTCAAATGTAATTTTTGAGATTATAAAGCTACTGAAAAAGGATTATTAAGAAAATATATAAAAAGAAGACATCCCGATAATCACACAAAATCTCTCAGTCATAATGCACTTGTTTATATAATTGATAAATTATCTCAACAGAATATTTTGCTTTTTAAACCTAATGATAGGCCTGCTCAAGGTGCAGCTGTTTTATTATATATGCATTTAGAGATTGAAAAAATTCAGTTATTGTCTTTACAAACAAACTATATTGTAGTTTCCTTTGTTTATCAGGCAGTCTTGCATTATCTGATTGCTGTATACTCTGTAGCTAAGGGTAATGATATTGCAAATATAATCCATAATGTTCAAAATAAGTTCTTACAGACACCAGGTATTATAATTCTGGGTGGTGACTTTAATTGTACATTTCGATCTCTTCCTATTGCATTACAAAATAAAATGAAAGAAATTTCACTATAATTCATTGCATGAAAGATATCAAGATAATGCATATACTTTCTTTAATAGCAGATTCTCATCTCTTATAGACCTTTTCTTTGTGTCGGGGTATAAGCTAAATGAGTCAACTATTAATACATCTCTGATTGGTTTTTCAGATCACCTCTGTTTAAAGTTAGTTCTTTATAACTATTATCAAATCAATGTAGATTTTCTATTAGGAGAAACGTTAGAGATGGAGTTTTGCTCTCGATTGACCAATTATCAGTTATATTGACTGTCATTAATTATACAAAATGTTCAGGCCTACCACCCTGTATTGCTTGGTTTAAAATTAAAAAAGATCTCTCTAGAATATGTTATAAGAATGCACAGAATATTTTATCAATGAATCAAATGAAAAATAGAATCTCTGAAATTCAGAGTCTTACGCAATATTACCTACCTCAGACCTAATCATCCATTGATAAATAGTTTACAAGATGAATACAACAGCTTATATCAACTTATGCATCAAGCTGCTCGTACAATATGGCTCAGGAAATTAATTCCTAAGTTGAATAAATTATCAAAACCCATGATAAACTATGCTAAATTATATATTCCCAGACTTTAGGGGTATTGACAGTATCACCAAGGATGATGATGGCATTGCCTCTGGAATCAATGTTGATAATTACATATTTGAAAATTTAAAAATGAAATTTGGTGTAAGTACAGGTTTCATTGATCAGAACAGTATTATCATAATGGGAACAGAAAGAGTATATTTCAAATCAGCGTATTCAAGACGAAATTAATATGCTCAAGGTACAATCAATAATGGCAAATGACACAATCCCAGCCTCTGTTTATAAACAACTTGACTATGCTCTCAGATTTGCAATGTGATTTTTTAATCAGTTGTGTTATGAGAGAATTGAGTGGCCCTTTATTAGCAACAGAGTAATTTTTAGCATTAAAAAAAGATAAATTAGTGCAAAGTCCAACAATTGATGAACTGAGACATATTTCTGTAGAAGATAATGATTTGAAGATTCTGGCTAGAATTCTCTTGAAAAAATTACATCACCTTATCAGTACTAGAATATCATTTTCCACCATGCCATTAAGGGTAGACGTGCAGTAAATGCTGCCTTAAAAATTCATGAGGCTATTAAATATGCAAGGGATTTAAACTTAACCCAATATTATGCTATCTAAATAGATTTTAGGGCTGCTTTCGATCTGGTCCATTAGACATATTTGATTCAGTCCTTCCGTCTTTTAATCCCAGATCACATATGGTTGGCGAATGCAGTTGAAAATTATATTAAAAATAGTAGAATCTCTTAAAAACTTTATGAGATCTGATTTTTTTTATCCCTAAGAGGGGCATTCCACAGGGTTCTCCCCTTGCGGCAAAATGAACTCTTACTTGAATAAATTAATTATTAAAAAAATTGAAGATAAAATAAGTAATTTTTCATCACTTAAATTATATGAAATTACAAGAGCGTCAATTTTTTAATTCCATTGTTTCAGGGATTTTGGCATACTAAAAATACTACAGAATAAACAAATACTCAGAATAAACCAAATTGCAAAGAAATATGTCTGGGGTAGAGCTTCAAGATGGATCTCAATATCAACCTTGCAGATGCCAAAAGAAAAAGGAGGTCTTGGCCTGATTGATCCAGAGCTATACATATCTTACATCAAGGCAAGTACATTTATTAACTTAATTAAAAGTCAATTTCTTGGGCCTTCAGTTGATCTTGACGTCACCTTTAACGAAATAGGATGTAAAGGAAGATCTTTTATAGCTGATCTGTTCATTGCTTATAGGGATCTCCAGGATGATATGAAGGTGTCCAGTTTGGAAAGTATTAAATATAAAGACTTAATGAATCATTTTAAAAGTCATGGCAATGCATGGTTGGATATATCAAAGAAAAATGTGTTGAAAAAGTTCCACTCTATATATGCACCCCAATCCTATTTGAAATTTATTTTCAAACTAGTGAATGGCTTGTTTCCAACTACTAAGGTTCTAAATGAAAGACTACATATGAATTTAGATCCAGTCTATTTGCTGTGCAAATCTGGTATTGAGAATTTTCAGCATCTATTCAAAAAATGTTTGGCATTTAGGTAGATAAGAGCTAAAGTGTTCCACAGACCAATCATAAACTTAAAACTTTTACTTAGTCAATACATTGACAAATTTCCCCTCACAATACAATGATGACTGTGCATACCCTTAAGACAATATGGTATATACGATGTACTATGATATTTGACAAGAAATTCAAGTGGCTGAAAAAACTCTATAGTGATCGGGAAACTTATTTTAGTCAATGTCTAAGATACTTGCCAAGGAAGACAAATCGAATCCGGGGGTGGTCGTGAAATAACTATGTGAGATTATCTGATGAACATTTGTCTTGAATAAAGGTTTAATTCTTATGTGTGGCTTATTCCTTGGGCTAATCAATCATTTTGTTACATGCTTTGCTCATTTGAATTGCATGTCTTAGAATGTCATTCTAGTACAGTGATACAAGTCAATCTCCTCGAGTTTAAGATAACTAGTTAATTGCCTGCAGAATTTTTGTCTTAATAGTGAAATATATCAAATTCTTTGGGTTTTGGTATACAAAACTAACATATTTATCATTTGTTTAATTACTTGTATAAATTGTAAATATTTATTGTGTTAATAAAGGTTTTTTATTTAAATAAAAAAAAACTCTCGCACAGTAAAAAAAACATTATCATTGTAATTTGTGATTATAAAGCCACTACAGAAGGTTTATTATGTGATTATGAAACTGCTCCTAGAAATTCATTAAGAGCTCATGATTAAACATACTCGAGAAAAGCCTTATCAATGTGATTTGTGATTATGAAACTGCTTAGAGGTTCCTTAAAAAATCATGAGTAAACATACGGGAGAAAAGCATTATCAATGGAATATGTACAGCTACAAGACTGCTGTGAAAAATTCTCTTAAGATACACAAAAAATTCTTAATAGAAAAATTCTTATAAATGCAAGAATTCATAAAAAAATTCATGCAGAAACAGCTGCACCAGTGCTATTTGTCTGAATATAAAACCTGCAAAATCAAATGTAGTAATTCATGAAGAAATGCACATAGGAAAAAAACTTTATTTGTACCAATTGTGCAGTTTTAAAACATCTGTAACAAGTATTTTAAATTTTCATCAAAGAAGTCATGTTAGAGACTTTTCTTACAATTCCCATTCTAAAACTGATGTAGGAAATAGTTCAAATAATCAGGAAATAAGTCCAGTAAATGAAAAATCTTCTCAATACTACATACATTAAACCACAACTGCTATAAAAAGTAATACAAGATAATATCTAATTAGTTTCCAACCAGTAACCACCTAAACATTCACAGTAACCAATATCTCTAACTGCTGTCAAGGCAACCTTCACACCTTTTAATATTTATATGAAACAGTCTGTCCAGAGTCATCAAGAACAAACATGCAAGAGAAGACTGTGACAGTAATTAATATTGAAGTTTTTAAATGTCAGTTATGTATATTCAAAAATACTGAAAAAACTATTTTAGAAAATCATGAAGCTAATCATTTTACTGATTGTTACAATTGATATATGTATATGCTTTATTTGATCAACGATTTATTTAGTTTGAAAAATTATATGATAAAGCTAATTGTCATTATGAAAGCTATACTCGTCATGATGTTAGATTTATTAATCAAAAATTCACTTTGATGATCATGTGTTCTGTTAATTCAGAAAGTTATTTTTAAAAGGAAATTCATTAACATGTAACAAATTGCAAAATGTAATATCTTATATTCCACATTCAGTCTGGTCTTGGAACTAAAATTATTCCTTGTTATTATTATGAATTTTCAACAATAACATTAGATGACTCTCAAGTTTCACAGTAAATATGAAAGTATGCACAAGAAGATATTTACTCAGAGGCAAAACTCTCCACACAGTAACACCTCTTAGTGCAAGCCAGACTAATCAATAGATGGAGAATTTTGCTTCTGTGTAAACAGCTTGAGTAAGCTTAAAGAATAGTGATCATGTGAACACAAAAATTGTCATTTTCCTAATGGCACAATAATTGAAGGTATGAAGTTCAAATAGAGGGGTGTGTTTTAATTAAGTAAAGAGTCTATTATTACATACATTTTGTTATCCATTAAGCTGTAGTTAGCTCAAATCCTAAATATTATTTTTCTATACAACAAGTCCAGAACTTTGAAGACAATTAGTAAAAAGGAATGTTTTGCTTTGTCTTTTTAAATGAAGTATCAATTACCAATTATGTATTCTAATTATTTATTAAATACTTACTTACCTTATAAATCTCACCTATGTAAAATTGTTTCTTTTTAAAATGAAATCCAAAACTCTGTTGTATACAATTTATATACCACAATAGACTATTTCTTCCTCATTACTATGAAATCATTATTCCAGCACCATTCCTTATTTTTTTATTATCTATCTCATTTTAAGAAAGATTACACATAAACCAATTAAAAACTATTTTGATGTATCTATTGTTATTCCTATGTTATAACCATCTAAACATTTTTAATTTCCATCATTAAATAAAAAACCATTTCATTTTAAATACCTTCATTTGCTTTTATTCTACGAGTGAATGCTGACTTCTTGCATCACTCATGAATATTAATGTGAAATCCAGCTATTAAATCATGATGTTAATGTTTGTGGATGATACTTTATTTTTTCTCTCTCTCTCTGTAAAAATGAGTGCAGTATTCTATCTTTAAAATATTTTGAGATAGTTTTTTGAAAGTAATTAGAGCTATAAAATTCAATATTTGCATGTATTTATTTAGCATATATGCAACAAATTTTCTTTTTGAACATCAAGAAAGTTATTTGGGCACTGAATTTTGTTTAAACAGTTCTTAAAAACAATTAATTGGTGATGAAAGAAATTATAGAGAATTAATATTTGTAAAATTTATTTAACTCAATAGTTTTGTAACTCTAAATTTCTGTAACCACCCTACTGCTCACATATCTCACCAATAGTCCAATTATATTCTTGACAATGAGCTCTTCTTTATTTATTTTCAGAACTTCAATTTTACAGGTTTATCTTTCCACTAGTTTTTACACACTATTTTTCCTTTTTCTTAATTCTCATGCAGACTTTTTATCAGTTTTACTAATTTGCATAAAATGAAATTTTCGTAACATGCAGACTAGCCTGTTGTTATTTTCAGTAATTAGTTTTTTTCTGCATACTAACTTTATTTTTAGGGTATTTTAGCATATCAACATAAAAGCTTGTAAACACACATACTTTTATTCTTTAACAAAATATATATGCATATATAGCAGTTTACATAATCTTCACAGGTACTATGCTTATCTGTAAACAACTATTGCTTATGCACACATTAATACATGTAGTTAGTCTGCATTTCATATAAATACATATGATTTGCACCATGTTTGATTAAACCACATACACATTTATTTTATTATAATGGAATAAAAATGATAATGATGATCAGGTATGCAAGATCCACTGATTAGCCCACATTCAAGCCTTCAGCTAGAGATGCCAAATATTTACAAAAATCGTATAAAAGGCTTGTTTTTATTCAATACATACCACAAATTGCAACACCTAAATTGGAATGATATAAAAATATATAAGGTGATTATGATAAGAAGTTTTGTTATGTATTACAGATTTCTGTACATCAGCCTATTTTAAGACAAAGTTCTTTCGAAATACCCCATGAATGTAGAGTGTCAAATTGTAAAAAAATAAAATGTTTATAATGCTAAAACTAACAAAACAGAATATACAAAATCAACTTATCTAACATACCTCATGACTTGTCCCAAACTATAAGGATATAAAAGTCAAAAACCAACATTTCAAATAGTCTTACAAATTATGGGATCCAAATCATAACCACAAAATATAGATTTTTATTTAATACCTATATTAACATGAGTGTTAAATTGTAACAAATTATTCTTCAAATCGACAAAGCCTAAACATTACACACCAAAGAAGTGTGGATAATATAAGTTTTAAATCTAAACAAACTATATTGTGCTAGTTAGTATAATTCAAATATCAATTTCAATACATACCATTACTAATTTTATAACATAAAATTATCTTTCTAATCGAATAATAAGCATCCAATACATAATAATTTAAAATATGATGACATTCAATTATAGTTGCCTTTGTTTACATTGAAACAATTAAGATACTTCTACCTTACAAATTACTAAATTAGCTCAAATATGGATTTTTTCCAAAATAACATAAGATAATTATGATCTTCTAATCAGTTACCAATATCTAGCTATAATAAATTATTTAATCTATTATTATATATGTAACTAGCTCAAATAATAATGATATATTGAATTTACAGGAAAGAAAGTAACCCATAACAATATAAGCACTCACCTATCCAACTGTTTGATTCCTGGATTATTTTATGTAATGGGATAAATCAATACATAATCATTAAATACTAAAATTTTATTAGCTAATAGATTTGCATAACTAATTGAAATGATCACTGAAACAAGTTTGTTTGTTTAACTGAATTAACATTTATTAATGAATATAAAAATGATAAATAATAAAATGTTTATAATGTACATTCCAATAATGTATCATGAAGTATATCTTTCATCTGAATTAATAAAATAAGTATTTCTACAGCACAGATTCAACTACTTCATGTCTATTGTATAATATAAAGAATTGCTATAATACCAAAATGTTGATGCACACACACACAATTAAAATACAAGAAATCTAATAATTATTACTTAATACTCACCATAGAACAATTTATTAAAACAAATAAAATATTGTTTATTAGCTTACTTTATTTTCAAAGTATAATATCATGTTTTAAATATAAACCAGTAAACATCACATAATCACCATTCTTTACGCGGACTCAAGCCATTTACACAAAGGTAAAACTCTCCATATTATAGTGTCACTCATTGCAAGCCAGAGTAAACAATGGATGCAGGAAGTTTTGTGCATAAAATCCTTATCTAGTGCCTATTCATCCAATATCCCTAGACTAATTTAGATTGTGGCTTTATCAGTGAGAAGCCTTGGATCTGAGGGCACTAACATTTAGATCTTAGGATTTAATGCAACTCTCCAGCAGCTATATTTTAAGTAACTATAAAAAATAAGTCCAAAATGAAAGCACAATATTTTCAAGTTCATGAGCTGGTATAGTTATATAGATCTAAATTCAATTCAGCATCCATACTTTTTGGCATCTGTAGTCCTTTAATAACCAGTTATCATAAATACACTGGGCAGAATTGGTATTAAACCCCTAAACATATCACCACTATTTATACTTAAATAAGTTGTTTACACAGAGACAAAACTCTCCAAACAGTAGGGCCACTCAGTGCAAGAGTTAGTAATCAATGGATTCAGGAAGGTTCATGCATAAGATCCCCATCTAGTGCCTACTCATCCTATTTTCTAGCTTGTCATTTTCATCAATAATGAACCTTGGATCTGAGAGCGGTGCACCTATCTTAAAACCTAATGCAATCCTCTAGCAGCCATATATTACCTATTACTCTGGAATGCACTGAGTGGTGCTACCATATGAAAAGTTTTGCCTGGGTAAACAGCTTGTCTAAGCATAAAGCATGGTGATCATGCAATGTGTAGTGGTGTAATACCAATTCTGCCCAATAGACTTTTGGTGATTGTGATTATTGAAGAACCAGACAAAAAGTGTGGATGCTAAATGGAGTTCAGATCTGTATGACTATACAAATAAATGAACTTGAATTGAAAACATTGTTTTCATTTTGGACTCAAAAGCTTTATAGTTTGCTAAAAAGATGAAATGTGGCTGCTGGAGAGTTGCATTAGATCAGCAGATCTAAGTGCAGTGTCCTCAGATACAAGGTTTTTCAATTATCAGTCATAACTTAGAAACTCGTCTGGGGATATTGGATGAGTAGGCCCTAGATATATTTTAAGCCCAAACATCCCTGCCTTCATTGATGACTGTAGTTTGCACTGAGTGGTGCTTCCATCTGGAGAGATTTGCCTGTGTAAAGATGGTGTAAGCATAAAAAAGATGATCGTGTGATTAGTGGTTTAATACCAATCATGCCCAATAGAATTATGGTGACTGTGGTTATTAAAGATTCAAAGCCACCAAAAAGTATAGATGCTGAACTGAGTTCAGATCCATGAGCTTCAATTGAAGACATTATTTTGTTTTCATCTTAAAGCTTTATAGTTATCTAGAAGGTTGGATTAGATCCTAAGATCTAGGTGCAGTGTTCTCAGATCCAAGACCTCTCGTGAAAGCCATAAACTAAAAACTAATCTGGGGCAATTGCAAGAATAGCATCAAGATTTTATGCACAAACCTTCCTGCATCCATTGATTACTCTGGCTTGCGCTGAATGGTGCTACTCTACGGAATTTTGCCTGTGTAGTTTTAAATGTAATCATTCAAATTATTCAATAATTATAAGATGAAATATCTAATATAATTTTTTAATTTGTCCATAATGTTGCAAGAAATATATAAACTAAATAATCATTCCAAATAAGACAGAAATAAACTATCGATAATTATATTTTAATATTTTTCACACCTCAATAGAGCCATTTTGAAATATTAAAATCTTATGAATATCAATAATTGTTTATTTAAACCATAGTTTCATTATATAGTTTAAGTACTTCAATGTTCATATCAAATATAATATACAGTTAACACAAACATATATCTTAAATTGAAACCTTAATCATTAAGATTTGGAAATGTTTTAGTATCTGGTAAAATGAAAAAACACACAGAAGAGTTGTTTTAATAATATTTAGCTTTATTACTGCCTAGCTTGTTTTCAATATATTTTTACTATATCATATTCATGGCATATAGTGGTGTGATTATATGATTTTTTTTATATCAATGATTAATTAACTGTTCATGTATTCAATTTCAATATTCAAATAGCCCACTTCTTTAAAATGGGCATGCTCATTTCTTTTTTAATAATAGAAAAACTGTCACCAGCTACTGTACATGCTTTTTTAATTTTCAATTTTATATCCTCTTTCTGTTTACAATCTCTCTCCTCTTGTTACCTCAAATCTATGACCAGTTTTCTGCTCATGGTCTGTAAATATTGAAGTGAATTTCTTGTTTCTGTGGGCTCTATTGTGTAAATATCTGGGCAAGTCTTGTTGACAAATTGGCCCTCAACTTCACATAATATGCAGCACTGCAAGATGATTGGCTACACTTATTTTACAGACCACTTGATGTGTCAATTTGTTTGATATAGTGCTTTTAAAGTTATTAAGTGATGCAGTGGTTCAAAAGCTTATATCAATTTTATTTTTATGTGGAATATTCGGAATATAAGATAGGCTTATCCAGTTTTTAGGTTCTATGTGGTGGTTCAGCCAAGGATTTTTTTATAGAATCTCTATGGTGTTTATAATTTCATCATGATTATATCCTCCATTTCGGAGGTCATTTCATGTTGTTCTTTTTATCATATCCAAACTTGCATAGTGTATGATTTGTGCTGAAAAACCCTTCGATTCCACGTTTATATGATAATGGGATTATTGATCTAGAATGGATTGATCCTCATATTTAGGGGCTTAATCATCATTCTGTAGTCTAGCATGTGACCTAGTCTGCATATATGTCCAAAAACTTTATTACTCTACCATTGTCTTCGTTCTCCAAGGTCCATTTCAGTATTGATGCTCTCCAATTCCTGTTGTATTTTATCAATCTGTGTGTCAGTCACACTCATAAAGTGTTGTCTACATATCTCACATATATTAAACTAGAGTTTAAATATCTATGAGTAGGTATAATATATTTTTCGATTTTAGCTAGGAATAGATGATTGATGATGCTGCTGCCAGGGAATTTTATCAGCCAGTCATTATTCATTTTATATTTGCCATTTTCTGTAAAGACTTGTCAATCCATTTCAAAATCTCTATTATGAATTGCCTTTTGCAATAATCATAGTTGCTGTTACTTAGCAATTCATTAATCACCTCAATTGATTCAATTCAGAGCACTGAGTCATATAACTTTTACATTGAGTGATGCAAATTTTATTAAAAAATTGTCGATTTAATTGAATATTTACTGAATCCCAATTCTTCAGTCAGTCATAAAGTGTAAAGTGATAGTTTTGGTCATTTTGTAAAAGTATGCATTGCCATGATCATGATATAATCAGCCTCAGAATTTTGCAAAAACAAGATAGTTTTACTAGAGCTGATAATAAAAGCTGTGAACAGATCAATTAAAGCAGACAATGGGGTGAATTAAAATAATGGATAAAAAATATGAGGTACAAAAGAAAATTAAAAATATATAACTTATGGCCTTAAACTTAAAAGGCAAATATGATAAGAAAATGCGCTTTTTAGAGAAACAAAGCAAAAAATCGGAATGCATTAAACAAGACAATTGGATCAACTTAACCAATGAAACCATATCAGAAACAATTGGTAACATTAAATAATAAATCAAGATTCATGGGCAGGGAATGGAAAAATTAGTAACTAATATAGAAATCATATTTGAAAATGACCCCTTAATAGATCAGATTATTGAAAAGTCAGCTAGAATACTGAATTTCTTACCAAAGCATAAAGATAAACGGTATGTTAATGTAAAGTACACTAATCATACATAGAAAGTCACAATATGATTAAGATAAAGCTGTATGGTGTTAATGAAAAAGGATGAGTACAAAACAAAACTTGATTTAATAAACTGTTAAGTAACAGCAATTATGACCATCACAAAAGGTAATTCATAATAGAAGTTTTGAAAGGGATTGACAAAGATCTCACAGCAGCAGCAGCCAATGGAAAACATTATAAACTAAATAATGACTGGCTGATTGGATTCTTTAGTAGCAGTATCATCAAAAGTCTATTCCTAACAAAAATCGAAAAATGTATGATACCTAATCACAGAATTTAAACTCAAGTTTAATATATGTGAGAAACATAGACAACATATTTATATGCGTAACAGACCCACCGGTTGATGAAATACAACAAGAAATAGAAAAAACATCGATGCTTATATAAAGAAACAAAGTTTTTGTATATATATATAAAGACAAAGCTACATGCTAGACAATATAATGATTAAGCTCCTAAATATAAGATCAATCAACCCAAGATCAATAACCCCAATATCACGTAAATATGTGGGATTGAAGGGTTTTTTAACACAAATCATGCACTATGGAAGTTTGAATGTAATAAAAAGAACATTAAACAGTATTCAAATGGCCTCTGAAATATGGGATATAATCACAATAAAACCATAAATGCCCTAAAGAGATTCTATAGAAAATAAGAAATCCTCACCCCAACCAACAAGTCGGATGTAAAAACTGGATAAACCTACCTTATATTCCAAAGATTAGACATAAATTTAAAAATGTATTTAAAAATAAAATAAATACAAGCTTTCAAATTGCTCCATCACTTAACCAATTAATCAATAACTCTAAAGACCCTATGTCAAATGAACCAGCACATCAAGTGGTCTATAGAATTAAGTGCAATTAAACTACTTGCAAGGCTAATATGTCAACAAGACTTGCCCAACACAGATACTTATAAAATAGAATCTTCAGAAATTAAGAGCACACTTCAATATTTACAGGCCACAAGCAAAAAAACTGGTCATAGATTCCAGTTAACAAAAGCAGAGATAGTATACACAGAAAGGAAGGATAGAAATTGAAAGATTAAAGAAGCATGTGGAATAGCTGGTGATAAATGGGTTATTTGAATATTCAAATTACTTTTGCTTATAATTTTGAGTTATGTTAATTATACTCCAGAATCTTCTGTGGTATTGCATCACCTTAATAATAAAATACACGAATTATATAAATTATAAAATACAAAATATATTTAGTAAATTGAATAAATATTATTTACAACATTTTTATGTATCTGTAATACATACACACACTCACACGATTATTTGAGGTGATTGAAATTTTAAATATTTCTGAATTAAATCTTATAAATATTCTTTATTCAAAATAACCATTTAAAGCATACAAAAAGGGGTTAATCACATCTATAAATGTACTTGCACTCACTCCCTGGTGATTAAACAAATACATAGATGGGTTTGAATTTCTGGATTAAGGTTTCTAATATCACCAAACAGTGAAGCAAAATATGTGTGACAGATTTTACTGCTTCATATATAGAAAAACAAGGTAAAAAACAAAAAAATTTTACTTTGTAGTTACAAATGCAATTTCAGGTGGCAAGAAAACACATGGTTCATTATCTGTTAACAAGCAATTATTATCATATCAAACTTATTTCTCCTACCTTTGCCATTAATCTTTCAATCATGGAATGATCATATAATGATTATAAAGATAAGGATGTCTCTACTTGGTTATTCCTTTTTAATGTGATTAATTGTCAGTTATTCAATGTATTCTGTATTTTTCTGGTAATTACTACCTGTTAACCTTTCCCTGGATCAGGTGTAATATAGTGTTAATTGGTGCAAATTAGATGTTCTTTTAATGACCACTTGATCCTTTAAAATGGGTGCATTTCTCTTGGACTGTATACAGTCCTTTATGTATATAAAAAAAATTTGTGAAAATTTCTTGTCATGCAACACTTCCAGGTTGATAAACTTGTATCCAGAGTTGATCTGCAATGTCACTTATATCAACTTTACCAAGTCCTACTATTTTGTCACTGATCATCTTTTGAAGGTTTCTTCCATGATGGAGCTACAGTACATCACATTACATCTCTTCTCTGCTGAAAATCTTTTCATTTTGACCCAAAGCTTCTTGTTTCTAATTTCCTAAAACTTACTTTTCCCAGACCACTATAACAACCTGACAGTATGCTTGTACAAATAATGGTTTCAGTGGGATATACATCACAATCCAATTTTGCAATATTCAAACATCCATCTGCTAGGTATATTAAAAATTGTATACCTTTGCTTTTTATTTGTCGGACTTCATCAACCTTATTTTCGGACTCAAGGACAGTTTCATATCACCTTTCTATCTTTAAAATCTTTCAACTTCCATGTTGAAACCATGCATCATTTCACTAAGATTTTCAATTAGTTCTAATACTCTGTGTTCTTTATTATCAGGTATTATCTTTTCTTCATCATTATCTTCCCAGTTTGTTGCGTCATCCTCTCGGGAGTCCACCATGTCCAATTCTTTTTTGTACACGTCAACTCTTCATTTTCAATATCTTCCCCACAAACTTCTGTATTTTTGTCAGCTCTTTATCTGGAAGATCTATTCCCTTCTCACAGGTAGCTACATCTTTAGCTATTTTACTTTCATAATCAAGATTGCTATTTTCTAAAAAAATTTCCAGGCTACTTTCAGAATTCATATAATTAATTCGGAAGCAATCATCTTTGGTTTTTTTATCTGTAATCCTACCTTTTGAACTTTATATTTCACCTTCCTGATCAGCATCCATTTCAATTCTTTTATAAGATTCATCATCTCTGTCAACTATCCTACCATCCCTTAAACATTCCCTTAAATCTTCTCTAAGTTTATTTCTTTTATCCTATCTTCTACTTTATTGAAAGCTGCATCTTCTCCCTAGTCCTTGTTTCTTCCTTGTCTGGTATCACTATCATTAATTTCATTAAATTTCTACACATCCTTTATAATCTCTAATTTATTACTAAATTTTATCCAGACTTTTACTTCATTGCTAGAATCCCTTTTCCCATTCTATAATAATTGTTATAGATTCTTCTGCAGACAGAGAACAGAAATTTCTTCATCGATTTATAAATCTGTGGCGTTGCCTTGATACTTTTGAGAGGGCTGTAATTCTCTAATTTATTTTGATTCTCAGACTTTAGCGCTAATAATTTCATTAACAGACTGTATCAAGCATCCAATCTTTAATGATGGCCATGACCATTCCTTTTTTGTGATAACCTTTAGGGATTTCCTTAGCAGTTTGCACATTTTATCGAAGTATTTGATCATAACGTTATACTGTGTGAGAAAGTCAGATTCTAAAACCATGTCCTATACAAGTCTAGACATAACTAGAAACGGATGCCCTATGGGTTCTTGGGACATTGCTACATCCAACCACACTTGACAATTTTTACTCATCTTTCTTCCATTAGTCAATATAAAGGGTTGTGACGGAAGTGGCATCACATCCTTTACTTGACCATTATAGGATTTAAACCAGGCTTTGAAAATAACTGAGACATTACCTGACTCCACCAATGTGAGTACACTATAAGTGCCAATTAACTTTGATGGTTGGATACAGACTTTGAACTCCATTTAGTCTGTTTTTCATTTTTATGGATAAAGGTTGTAACAGAGTTTACATTACAAGTAAATTTATCCCTATCTTCCTTGGCACACCACAAGAAGAAATAACCTGGTGAGACACTCTAAGGTTTCTTATATAATTTCCTTTCATGGCAGTCTGGTTGTGGCCCATCTTCCATCCACGATTTCTATCTTTATTGTTTATACTGACCATTTGGACCCTGATTCTTCAAGTTTCCTTGACTTCTCTCGAAGTTCTGAAGCCAGGTGGCCATAATCAATAGATGTCAAAAAGTGGGTCATCCTTTCAAAGACAGTAATGTGGCCTACCAACATTACTTTCTGTACCCAGGCCAGCAAATTATGATGAATAGTCTTTATAATCTTAGTCATCTGAATACACAAAGGTCATTAATGTCCTGAATTTGATGCACAAAAAATTGTGTACACATTTCTCAATGACTAGGTTTATACTTCTCCATAAATAACATCCTGTCGATCTTCGTTTCAGTACCTCTGCAGAATAGCCGCCCTATAATCACAAAGGCCTTAGGTTTTTGTTGTAACAAGTTCCACCAATCCTTAGCTGCCTCCCCTTAAGTAATGACTAGCGATGGCCACTTGCTCCTCATGTCCACCTGGTTTAAAAAACATTCCCTCAGACTTCCCAAATATTCTTGCAGCTATCTCCAGGTTCTCCATGAAAAATCTGCAATTGTATAAACCTTGCTATATTGGAGTTTACCCTATGGTTGCCCAGCTTACTTGCTTTCTGATGTTTCTACCTTGGCTGGTTCTTTAATCCACATTGTATTATTATGTTAGTTATCCGGTGAACGCTGAATTCCGATCCGTGATAGTGGATGATGGTATTCTGCCTCCATGGATTTTATACCACTGAGTCCTAGTGATCCATTTCAATCATCTGATGCGGATTTCAGTATCAACTTCATCGTCCCAGTCCTGATGCAGATTTTCGACAGTGTCTTTATAATCTAGTCATATCTTTTTTTGGTTCTCATAGAATGTATCTTTATTTCCTTTTTCTATGCTCCATAGTTATGTTTAACATTTCTCCAATTCATGAGGTTGATCCTTGATCTTGTCTTGTGCCTCTTGAAGATTTTTTTAAATGTTCATTATGTGCCCTGATGTTGTGTTTCTGTTAATATTGTTTAAGGGCATTGGACCTGATCACATATTTGATGGCATTCTTCCTTCTCATCTTGGATAACAAGCAGTGTTTCTATAAAATTCTGCCTCATACAAGCTTCCAGCACATGGCCTCTCTCCTGAATCCTGCGAAATTTCTCATTAAATTTCCTGAGTACTTCTTGAAATATATTAGACACTTTGGCTTGTTTGCTACTCTTCGACTCGCTTTAATATTAGCCCTGTCTGTGCACCTGACTTTTCCATTTGTTCTTTTAATATACTGTGCATTAAAATTACCAGGCCATGGTTGCCCTCTGCTGTTCTTGGTTCTACATTCATATTATCCATTAGCTCTCCAGGATCTGCAAAAGTAATCTCTGGGCTTGAGGTATTTATCATTAAGTTGGGGTCTATTGGAATGTCCTGTTCCAAGTCAATATTACTGCTTTCGCTTGTTTTCTAATTGGCTGTCATTTTCTGACTCGCTATTTCCTTTTCATTATAATCTATTTCTTGGTTATCCATCCTACCAGTGTTATTGCTAATTCCTAAACTTTTATTATTTAATTATGGGGTCTTTTCATTATAATCTATTTCTTGGTTATCCATCCTACCAGTGTTATTGCTAATTCCTAAACTTTTATTATTTAATTATGGGGTATTTACTTTCCTGCCTTCCCTCAATCCCCTACAATCTTCCCACTATCCTATTTCTGTCATGCTCTACTTTTACAATGCCAACCCATTCTATTATTTACACCTGCTGCATTTTATTGCCTGAATATCTACATATCTAATATATCAAACATTAATATATATAAAACTTGGTTTACCATGTCCCCCTTCATTTGCCCCCTGTTCCATTTGTTTCCTTGCACCTGCAATTGATTGCTAATATCTTTTATTAGTTTTCTATATAAGAAAAAAGAGATACAATATAATGACTATCTTTTTCATTGTTTACTCATATTCGGATCCTCATATACGCAATGGTGTTGCTTTACTTATTGGAAAAAATTTATAATTGTATAAAGTAGAAGGGCACCATGCCAACACAATACAATTAACAACTTATAATGTAAAAAAAAGTTTGTTCATATGTACACATCAATAGATTGCTAAATTTCCTTTTTATTGTTTACATAATTCATAACTATATAACTAATCATAATAATCTTAATCCCAGTCTTTGAATGAATACCATAATAATCCAAAAAAAAATCTATCAAGTTAAAGTTTCACAATAGTATGCAAAAAGTAGAATAAAGATGAATAAATAAAGAAAATATTAGTTACACATTATAAAAATTTTTTTTAAAAGTAACTTTTATTCAGGGTGATTAAGTTTATAACATCTGCGGCCTACAGTGGGATCAAGCCTGGGAAGAAAAAAATTATACATATATAAAAGATTACGTTGCTGCGAAAAGCCCAAAAATATTATGAACACTCAAGTATGTGAGTTATAACTCAAAACCTCATGATGGCATACCAAGCCCAGCCAAAAAAACCCTGTACCAATCAGAATTGTACATTCAGATGAACAAGATTCAGAATCTAGGCAAAAGTACCCTAAAATCCACTCTTGCCTGAGATACAAAGGTC